>CM075347.1:73789375-75022187 GCA_037693485.1 Kitagawia praeruptora
TCCTTGAATGCGCATATGGGGTTACGCATTCCCCATATGCGCAATGACGTCAGCATTCGTCATTTCTTCAATTGCGTCGCTGACATTCTCTGAAGCAAAAAATCGTCTCTTTTTTCATCGAGTTTCGATCTCCTTCCTCCGGTTGCCCCCACAAAATCTGATGACATACAAATGGTGTCCAGACCTCCATCTCCCTTTCCCCCCTTTATCTGTTAATGTCCGGTCTCGTATGTGCCTCTATGAGCAGATCGGAAATTAAGTTCGGTTTTGGGGATTTTAAATCCGAGAAACAAAATGGAAAATGAAAAATATAGGATTGTAGAGGGGAGAATGACGATCATTTTTGTGTTTGGTATGGTAGTGAACTACGATTGTAAAGGACTGAAAAAAGTGATCGAAATTTTGATCGGAAACTGCTCTCCACCATGGTTGGAAGACGATGACGACACTGTTCAAGTACGCATCATAGAGATGCATATTCCCCTAAACGCATTTGTGAAATGCGTAGTCGATGACAAAGTTTACGCAATATTATGATGCGTATAGGTCGGCCACGCAAATTAAAAATGCGTATAGCCTGTACGCATTGTCCAAGTGCGTATATCGTGGGTAAAAAGGGCGACCTGCTCTCAATATAGGTATTTTGGGCAGATGAAAATAAAATGTGGGTATTCTGGTCATCAACTCATGTTTTTTTTGTTCTCCATCACATTCTCAATTTCTAATGGTGTTTATATTTTTAGGGTGAAAAATGTTCGATTATATAATATTATAATAAATATTTTATTTTTATATATAATAAATTTTAATATTAAATTTAAATTAATATGTTATAGCCGGGAATCGAACCTTCAACCTTTCTATGTAACATCTTTTAGTAGTATTAATTTTAAATTAAAATATTATTGATAGATTCGAACCTAAAACTTTTATATATAATAACTTTTATAACAATTTTTAATATTGTATGTAACGACTATCATCTATTTGAACTAACGATCTAACGATTATTAATGAAAGGTATAACTAAAACCAAACTACAGAATATACTCATTTTGCTTATTATAATTTAGTATAGTATAGATAGTATAGATTTATCTTCGAAAAAAAATGAAATAATGCTATTTACTATTTTTTATATTATTAATAAATTTATTACATGATTTTATTTTGAAATTTGACAATATGTATTAAAAAAATATGGGAAATAGAATTTAAGGAATAAGGAACATCTAGAAAGATTTTCTAATAGTGCGTCTTAAATTCACACAATTTTTTAACATCTAATTAAAATTTCAACCGTAGGAATGTAAATGTGTGATTTAAATAAATAAATATGCAAATTTTTAAATAATTTAGATATTTGGATTAGACCACTTTTAACAAAAAAAACAATATTTATTTTATAAAAGACAATAATATCGTTATAAAACAAGTACACTATAACTAAATTTGCATGAAAAAAGTTTATAATAATATTTTGATATAATGTTCAAATTCGTCGTTAAAATATATTAATTAATTAAATATGATTATAGGTTACGTTATTAGAGAAATTTTTTATTGTGATCTTTACAAATTCCAAATTCCGAATCCCCAAAATATTTATAGTTTTTGAAGACGAATAGTTGCTCGTGGCAACTTATGTGCACAAATAATTTATTCTTAGTAAATATATGTGATTTTATTAATTTATTTTAGTAAATAACAATTTTATTTTCGTTTTTATCGTGAACTTACCACTTAGTAGAATAATATTAAAATTAATTAATAAATTTTCTCTGTACAAATTTACGAGCGAGGTCAAATAAAAATATATAATATGATCTCTTCGGAGCTTGATCATGCACTTGCAAAGAAAGAGTAAAGTACATTTTGTGCCTGAATTTTAGCGAAAACATCACTTCACATACCATAATTTCAAATCTGTCACGGGCAATACCAAATAAGTTAACTACTTAAAATTTATGTACTGTCGTCTAATTTCCTCTAACGGCGTCAAATGCCCAGGGGTATTGTTGTCTTTTACTCTTGAACCATAATTCTTGAATTTACATGAATTATTTTTGAAATCTAGGAAATTAGGGTTCTTGGGGATAAAATTGGGGCTTTTATTTCCAGTGATTGTTTGATGATTCTGATGGTTTGTATAGATTCTAGAGGATATATTCAACTCGTATATGTAGTTAATTGCATCAAATGTTCCCGATTATGTGATAAACGAATTTGAAAGTTTTGACCGATTATAAAATTGATTCTTTCATAGCTTGTGTTAATCGTTCATATGTATAATTGTTATGGGTAGATTATATGTGCTCTAAGCTTCGATTTGACACCTTAATCGCTAAGTTTGGTTAAAAAATGACGAAAAACGAATTTGGCCGAAGTTTGATAGGTTTTTGGTCGGAATCGAGTTGTTTCTACAGATTTCTTGTTGTTTGTTTGGTATGTTGGCAGTATAAGGCTGTTAAACTAGTAACAGAGTCGATTAACTGCAAAAATCTTGTAAAACGGCTGAGAAACGAGCTTGGTGGGGGGAGTGGCCGGAATTTCTCCCGCCGGCGACGGCGCTGGAAATCCAGGTGAAGGGGATGATGAACAATAGCAGTATAAAAAAAACTTTTAAAAATTTGAGTTTATTTCTGAAATTCAGAAATTATTTTCTAAGATAACATTTTCAAAATTCAGAATTATTTCTGAATAATGTATTTAGTTTTTATTTTGAAAAATTATCTATTTTTTTTCTTTTAATTCTAAAATGATTAAAAGTTAAATACTTTTAATTATTTTAATTAATTTCAATTATTGTTGTTTTAACTGCTACTGGAAAAGACAACAATACCCCTGGGCATTTGACGTCGTTAGAGGAAATTAGACGGCAATACATAAACTTTAAGTAGTTAGCTTGTTTGGTATTGCTCGTGACAGGTTTGAAATTATGGTATGCGAAGTGGTGTATTCGCCAAAATTCAGGTACACAAAGTGCACTTTACTCGCAAAGAAATGATGGATTGTACGCATGCCCGTTATATAACTTTGAAAGAGTCTACGGGCAAGGGGTTTTAATTTTCTTTTTTATTTGTTAAATTTATCAAATAAAATTAGGTAATATTATAAGGGAAATTCTCAATGGTACCCTTGTACTTTTGGCTTTTGCCAACGGTACCCTTTTCCCGTCGGTACCCTTCATTATTCAACTGACAAGGGTGCCATTGAGAATTTCAGATACTAATATTTTGGTTGATATAGTGGTATTTCATGGAAAAGTCAAAAATACAAGAGTACCACTCGTAAGTCAAAAACACGAAATGGCACTACTTGGAAAAGTCAATAACAGAAGGGCACCATTGAGAATTTCCCATATTATAAAGGGTTGATGACTAGAATACCCACATTTTATTTCCATCTGCCCAAAATACCTATATTGAGAACAGGCCGCCCTTTTTACCCACGATATACGCACTTGGACAATGCGTACAGGCTATACGCATTTTTAATTTGTGTGGCCGACCTATACGCATCATAATATTGCGTAAACTTTGTTTCTTGTTCTTCTGAAATACATGAACAGTACATCGACTACGCATTTCACAAATGCGTTTAGGGGAATACGCATCTCTATGATGCGTACTTGAACAGTGTCGTCATCGTCTTCCAGCCATGGCGGAGAGCAGCTTCCGATCAAAAGTTCGCCCACTTTTTTCAGTCCTTTACAATCATAGTTCACTACCATACCAAACATAAAAATGATCGCCATTCTCCCCTCTACAATCCTATAATTTTCATTTTCCATTTTGTTTCCCGGATTTAAAATCCCCTAAAACCGAACTTAATTTCCGATCATCTTCCCGATCTGCTCATAGAGGCACATACGGGGCCGGATATTAACAGATAAAGGGGGGGAAAGGGAGATGGAGGTTTGGACACCATTTGTATGTCATCAGATTTTGTGGGGGCAACTGGAGGAAGGAGATCGAAGCTCGACGAGAAAAGAGGCGATTTTTCGCCTCAGAGAACGCCGGCGACGCAATTGAAGAAAGGACGAATGCTGACGTCATTGCGCACCTGGGGAATGCGTAACCCCAGATGCGCATTCAGGGAATGCGTATCTTGCTGTACGCATGCTGGGCATGCGTACACAGTGGGCAAAAAGGGCAGACCTCAACGCATAATGGTATTTTGGGCAAGTGGATCACAAAAGTGGTGTAGTTTGGGCATTATCTCAATTATAAATTTAATGCATATTAATGTATTTTTTAATTTAAATTATTATGTAGATTCAATTGTATTTAATTTAAAAAAGTTAAAAAATTATATTATATTATATTACATATAATATGCGATATCTATACTATGCTATATTATAATAAGTGAAATGGGGTATAATTTGTAGTTTGGTTATCTCCTCATTTTTTGTTTTGGTTTTGGTTGTGCCTCATTCACAACGTTGGATCTTCAACTCAAATAGATCATGACTGTTGGATACAACAATACTAAAAGTTAATATATACAGAGGTCTAAGGTTTGATTCCCGCCTACAACATATTAATTTATATTTAATACTAAAAATTATTATATACAAAGATGTAAGGTTCGAATTCTCCCAACAACATATTAAAATTAATATTTATAATATTATATGGGTGAAGAGAGCCTAAAGTTAACTTTAGGAGAATTCCATAAAGTTAACCATTAAAAACAAGACACGTCATCAAAATCATTAATGCCCCTGCGGGGCCCTTATAAATAAAAAGTAATGAATAATTAAAATTATATAGTTTTTAAGGTTAACTTTTTAAAATTCTCCTAAAGTTAACTTTAGGAACCTTTTTCTCATATTATATTATACTATAAGTAAATTATAAAAAATTAAAAGTAACCCGTGTTTTTGCACGGGCTATAAGCTAGTATATAATAATATATGAATATAAAAATTAAGAAAGATGGTTACCGGAGTGAGAGCAATTCCAAGAGTCTCCTAGCATATTTTTTATAAATATTATAAGTAGTTAGGCTTCTAATGATTTAGGATATTATATGGCATGACAATTCTAACAATACTCCTCATTTTTTACCCCTTATTATTATAATAATATTAAAAAGAGAGGGAAAAAGTGGAAGAAAGGGAAAAGTGGATTAGAAATGGAGAGAAATGATTATTTTATTTATGAAAAATGAGATAAGGAATGACTAGGAGCATCTTGTAAAGAAGGAAAAAGGAGAGCATCCTAAATTTTGAAGGAACACCATCAACTAGGAAACTGTTGGAATGAAATATTTTGCCAAAACCCTTATATTTTAAGGTAGGAGGTCATTTAAGTAGTTTTTTGGAATTGCTCCGAATAATTGAGCATTTGAGCTAAGTTAGGGAGGTTATTAAGATAATAAGAGCCCAACAGCCTCCTTGTATTTTCCTTATAAATATTATAAAATATTAGGCTTTTAGTGATTTAGGATATTATAAGGTATAACAACTTCAATAAGTTTCCTTTTATTTGATCCTTATAATTACTAAATAATAAACAAAAGGAAGGAAGGAAGAACAAAAAAAGAGGGAAACAATTGGATAGAGGAGAGAAAATAATATTTTATTGATAAAATATCCCTTAAGTATAAGGATGACCTGATACTCTTAACTTTTGAAGTAAAAGTTAAAAAACTGTTGGAGCACAATTTTAGATCTTATTCCCTGTGTTCTTAAAACCGGACCGGCCAGTTCGACCGGTCGGACCGCTAACCGGTGGCAGGTCCGGTTCGGTTCACCCATAAAATCAGTCCCCCGGTTTCCCTATTCAAAATCGGCCAAAAACCGGTAAAAACCGGTACCGGACCGGACCGGCCACCGGTTTACTGAATAAAACGGGACTAAAAAAAAAGCAACGCAGCAAACCCAACTCCTTCTGCTTATTTCATAGGAGTACTCAACTGGTAATTTACAATCAATAATAGTTTACTTTGCTTCTCTAATTGTATGCACTCTGTATGTATATGTCTATATCTTTGTTTAGAAAGGAGAGTAACAATACTGATTCTTGGAGCAGTGTTGCTTGAACAGTCACTGGTTAATCATGTAAAGGATTGATGTGCTCTTTTTGTTTATTATATGTTAAGCTAGTTTTAGTATGAATTAGGTGGCTTGTAACTTTGTACTTGTGCTTGCATATTCTGTTTGTAAGCCTGAACTATCTCACTCGTGGAGATCAGATTTTTATTATAAATTTTCGTTAATTATTTTATAAAATTTGATGCTTTATAAAGAAAAAAAGAAGAAGAAATGATCAATTAAATACTACTCTACTGATTAGATAAATAATTTCTAGTTGGTTAGGGACTTAAGATTTATATAATTATAAATATATATATAATTATATATTACATAATTATGACGTCACACCGGTTGAACCACTGGTCGAGCCGGTTGAACCAATCGAACCAGTAATCAGTAGGACTTCCGATTCGATGCCCGGTGTTGTGGAATAAAAACTAGGTTATTAGATTGCGGCTAGGGTTTGATGTATTTAATGCAAAGGGTGGTTGAGCTTCGAGCTTTAATGGCTGCTTCTGCGTTCGAGACTTAATCGGTCCTCACAGAATGCCTACGTATCTCTGTATTAAGAGAATCAAGCCAATAAAACGTAGTTCTGAGATGAGGGGTCAGACCCTTTATATAGGCTGAGAAGCCCTAAAATCGTAGTAGGGTTAGGTGACTTGGTGGGCAAGTCACCGCCTCTAGGAAGGTTCCGGATCCATTCCTTGTAGGAGTCTGTTTCCTTGTATGACTGTGTGGCTTGGAGGCTACTCTTTGTAGAGATAATGTCCTTATTGACTTGTATCTCCCAGCTGTTAATTATCCCTAAATATTAATTACGAAATTAATATTATAACTGGGGTTTGGGCCCATCTGGTGGGCCCCACGTTTGGACCATTCTAGGTCTAATCAATGCCACATTAAATGTGTCTTTAGGGCTTACTTTTAGCCCATATCATTTGCCCCCCAACTTCTAGGAAAACTGATCAGGTTTTCCTTGAAGTTATAACGGCCTTACATGAGACTTGGGTCAGGGTTTATTGCTCTTACATGAGTATTTTCAACTTATCATCTTAATGTAAAGCGTGGAGCGACCGACGCAATTTACGACGATGTTGAACGACACTAAGCGGTGTTAAATGGCACTAGACAGCGCTAATCAGTCTTAAACAATGTTTAAACAGTGTTAAACAATGTTAAATGGCATAAAACGGCACTAACGGCACTAATCGGCGCTAAACGGTGCTATACCGGCACTAAACGGTGCTAATCGGCACTAAACGGTGCTAATCGGCACTAATCGGTGCTAACAGGCACTAATATGTGCTAATCGGCATTAAATGGTGCTTAATCGGCACTAAACGGTGCTAGCGGGGGTCCGGGGGCGGCAGCCCCCGGGCGGGGTCCAAGGGGCGGCAGCCCCTGGCGGGGTCCAAGGGGCAGAGCCCCTGGCTGGGGTCGAGCTAATTTTGCTTCCAAAATTGCATGTTTTTTTTTTTTTTTTTTTTTTTTTTTTTTTTTTTTAGCTCAATTTCGAGCTCAAACTGTCCCAGGTCGTGGCTTTTTTCGAGCTCGTTTAGTTCATTTTCGACCTGAGCTTTTCGAGCTCATCTAGTACAATTTCGAGCTCAATGGACGAGCTCAAACAGTCCCAGGTCGTATCCTTTTGACCTATTTTTCAAGTCATTTTCGACCTGGAAGTTTTAGGCTCAATTTGTTCAATTTCGAGCTAAAAAAACGAGCTCAAATAGGGGCCAGATCGTGGCTTTTTTCGTAGAAATCCAGTGTTTTTTCGACCTGAAATTATCGAGCTCAAATAACGTTAAAACGACCTCAAAATTAATCCTAGGTCGTTAGGAATTTCCATATTTTCTAATTCATTTTCGAGCTCAGACTCACGATCTTAATTCTAAGGAATATCGACCTCAAATGGATTTCAAGTCGTATGGATTTTTCGTGACTTTCTGTTCTTTTTCGACCTCAAATTTACGACTTAGCCATAGCATATTTTCGACCTCGAATTTAAGACTTTCCTGGTCGTTTGATTGAGCTCGGAAATGTACTACAAAGTGAGGTCGTTGGTTTCGACCTCAGTCAACTTTGTTGGGGACTCTTGTTTGGTTTTGGGCCTTAGGCTCATGAGAATTTGGGACCTCTCCTCGTGGGCCCTAATTACATGTTTGGGCTTTCCTTTATTGGAACCCTATTTGACTTTGACTTGGGCCTTAACAGGCTTGGTGCTGTTTGGCCTTTTTAAAGTCCACTTTGTGTTGATGGCCCACAAAGGTTTCCAATAGGCTACAGCCGGTTGACCTTCTCCCTCTTCTTTCGGGTCTTTCCTTGGTTTGTAGGACCTTGCCTTGGTTTGAATTTAGCCACTAGTTCCTGATTTTTAGGCCTTCAATTCAAACAACCAGCTTAATTTGAGGCAAACGGCCTTGTTGGCCATCAAGGCGAATGCGTATCTCAATGCTCTCACTGACAGTTTCGTGCCTCCAAGGCATTATCATAGAGCCAACCAGTCTCAAGATGAGCTTTGATGGGGGTCTGTCTAGCAACTTCCAACGTCGATGGGCGCCAACAATTTGCGCTCTATAGTGGGGTCTCCAAGACCTGATAGTAAACACTTCTAGTGTAATTCTCGATTTCAGACGAGGCAAATTTGGACAAGGCATCGGTGGTTATACAAGTTGGTATTCCTCGAATCATACCATACCAACTGTGATTTTACAATTTTCAGATATTTCAACATCGTTTCATCTTTGGCTTTTAGAGCTCTACTCACTTGGGCTATCACCAGCCTTGAGTCTCCATAGACTTTAAGATTTTTGGCCCTCATGGCTAAAGACGAGCCTAGTCCGGCCTTCAAGGCTTTATACTCTGCCTCGTTATTGTTTGTCGAAAAATATTCAACTTCAAGGCACATTCAATCGCGAAGCCATCAGGGCTCTGTAGGACTATACAAGCACCACTTGATTTTGTTTTTGATGCCCTATCAAAATAGAGCACCCAATGTTTCTTCTAAACTTTATAAGTTCTCTCCCTCTTGGGGTGTCTCATCTTGCCCTTACTATAAGTTCTCTCCCTCTTGGGGTGTCTCATCTTGCCCTTACTGGGGTGTTGTGCCTTCCTGCCCCCGACTTCTTGGTTGTCAATGGTATATTCAACTAAGCAGTCAACGAGTACCTGTGCTTTAATTGCAATTCGAGGATTGTACGCGATATCAAATTATCTGAGTTCTATCGCCCACTTAGCTAGCCTTCGGGTTATGCAATATGTTTCTCAGTTGCTGGTCCGTCAGGATTTCAATCTTATGTGCCTGGAAGTACGATCGTAGCTTCCTCGAGGCTGTTACCAATGCCAAAGCACACTTCTTAATGGGAGAATAATTTAACTCAGCTGCATGCAACATCTTGCTCACATAGTAGATAGGCTTCTGAACCTTGTTATCCTTTCGAATGAGGATGGCACTCAATGCTTGTTCAGATATTTCAATGTTGGCATTCTGGATTGAGGGTCCAAAATTTCATATTGGTTTTCAAGCTTTGACTTGAAGTTTCAATCATTGGATCCTATCTGGAGGTTCACGACCCCTTCAAGTTTGGCCTTCATAGCTATCCCATGGCCTTCATGGCTAATAACTCGTGTTCCTTATCCTAGGATTCGAGGTTGACGTTTACATGTTCATCGTTGGTGTTCATATGTCGACTACCAAGTATTCACGACCTTTCTTTTGGATTGATGTCAAACTAAAGGTCTTTTGGATCCCTTACTTGACTTCATGTCTTTCACGGCTTGTCTCGAATCTTAGTTCTGATTTCAGGGTTTTCAAACCTATCTTTGCTTCTTGTTTTTTATCCGGGGTCCTTCAAGGACTTAAACTCTTAGTAACTCTCGACCTTTCAGGGTTTTTATTTATGCGTTTGTTTGTTTCCATTCGTGTATTTTTTTTATTTTCGGTACTTGGTCATCTTTGACTTACACACATCAGGTGTTAGGTACATAAATAAAATCACATAATCAATGAATGGAAAACAAACTTGCATTAATAACTTGAGATGGGTTCAACCCTTACATAGAATACTACTGTCCTACTCGGAGCAACATGCTCTGCGATGGTTTCATCGAACCTTATTTCTACTTCTACTAGATAAAATATGAAGCTAAAAACTACTAGGATAATTTGAACCCATCGGGGCTTTGCAAGACTAGGCTTGCACCACTTGATTTTATTTTTGATGCTCCAATAAAATAGAACACTCACTACTCCTTCTGGTTACCTCATTCTTATTCTGAAGTTCACTTACAGCTTGGGGTACAATCTCCTGCCCCTCGATTTCTTGGTTGCCAATGATGCATTCAACCACGAAGTCAGTTGACGCCTTAGCCTTAATGGCTGTCCGAGGTTTATGTGTGATGTCCTCTGCTGGCCTTTCTTGATGTTCCTTATCACTACAAACGTCCATGTCTTCAATCGGAAGAACCTGCCCCCCGACTCCATCAGGCCTTAACGCGGCTACATAACAGCTCCTAGCCATTTTCTGGTCACCTTTTTGTTCTCCTACACCATTCCTGGTTGGAAACTTGATCTTCATGTGATAGGTTGAGGCCACAGCCTTAAAAGCATGGAGTCCAGTCCTCCCGAGGATGGCATTGTAGGTGGAAGACGCTTTGATAACCAAAAAGTTCAACATCTGAGTGGCCTCTGTTGGCTTCTGTCCGATGGTGACGGGCAACAGAATAGTTCCCTCAACTTTAGACTCTACTCCGCTGAATCCATATATAGGCATGTTAGATAGGGTCAACTGAGAGTCGTTGTATCCCATTTTCACGAATGCATCATAGAACAAAATGTCCACTGAAGCTCCATTGTCTATCAAGACTCGCTTCACCTCTGAATTCCCAATCATGGGTGTTATGACCAGCGGGTCATCGTGGGGGAACTTCACCCCTTCAAGATCTGAATCCTCAAATCCGATCGTTAACTCGGTTCTTGCACGTTTCGGTGCTTCTTCGACAATGTGCACCACCTCTCTTGCATAAGCCTTCCGAGAGTTCTTGGTTGTCCCAGCCGCTGTCGGGCCTCCCGAGATCATGTTGATTACTGGCCCTCGGGGCTGTGGATTTCGATCTCGATCATCATCGCTCCTATCATGATTTCTTCTTTGACCACCATGATCTTCACCCTTAGTGAAGTGGCTCAGTTTTCCTCTACGGATTAAAAACTCGATCTCATCTTTGAGTTGTTTGCAGTCATCAGTGTCATGCCCCACGTCTTTGTGGAATCTGCAATACTGATTTTTGTTCCTCTTTGTGGGATCACCCCTGAGTGGCTTCGGCCATCGGAAATCCTTATCCTTCTCAATGTCCAATAGGATTCGACTCTTGGGAGTGTTCAACCTTGCATACTCAGTGAACCTTGGTCCTTGGCTCTTCTTAGGGGCAGAGTCGGAGTCCTCACTAGTTCGGGGATACTTGTCCCTAGCATCATATTCCTGGTCATCATACTCCTGGTCTTGCCTTCGCTTCTTGGAGTTCCCGTTGCCTCCATTGTGTATCACGACATCCTTCATGGTGCTGTCCTCGGCCTTGATATACTTATCAGCCCTTCGTTGGAGCTCAGCCATATTCTCGGGTGGGTGCTTTGCCAATGACCTTTTAAAGTAAAGATCAGTGGTGCCGTGCTCCAGGGCTACCATGGCCACCTTGTTCTCTAAATCAGTAATATTTAATGTCTCCTTGGTGAACCTCTTAAGATAATCTCTCAGATTCTCATTCTTCCCTTGTACCACATACATGAGAGATGCAGAACTTTTTTCATGAACTCTCCCGCTGATAAATTGACTAACAAAAGCAGCACTTAACTCCTTAAAGGAGCCAATTGAGTTTGCAGGGAGTCGGCTATACCATCTTTGAGCCATGCCCGACAAGGTTTGAGGGAACGCCCTACACTTCAAGGCGTCACTTGCAGGCTGTAGTAATAGTGCGTTCGAGAACGTCCTAACATGATTTGCGGGATCACCCGTTCCATCGTAAGCCTTAATTGTCGGCATCTTGAACTTCCTTGATATGTGGGCATTCATCACCTCCTCGGTGAATGGGGGCGTGGGATCATCAGGATCCCCAAGTGGCATCAGATCCTTGGGGTTGCTCTTAGGGGTTTCCACCCTTGTAGTTCTTCCAGTTGGGGCGGTAGCCCTTCTTTGCCTTCTTGAAGGCCTCTCCAGATCTATAAAGGGAATCGGTCCTGACGTGGGAGGTGGCAAAGTCTGATTTGATCTGGCTTGCTCCCTGGCCATATCTTCCTTTAATCTCAAGATCTCGGCTTCATAAGCCTTAATCCTCTCAGCAGCTGTTGAAGGGAGTCCATCATGGATAGTTTGAGTTCTCCCCATAGGCTCTTTACTTGCACGTCGCCTCCTCGGAGCTTCATCACGCTCGTAATCATCGCCAGAAGATGATTCATCTGAATAAGGACCAGAAAAATCGCGATAATCTCGATCTCGAATATATAGGGCATGACCACTCGGTCCAGCTCCGTAATTGGGCATCCCATACATTGGATTGGTGCTTATGGGGAGATCCGTGGTGTGGATCTGAACCCCTCGTGTAGGGTTGTTGGGGTCTACAATCAGGGAAGAAATCCCAGGGTTAGTTCCTGGAATTGTGTGGACGATCGGAGGTAGCGTACTCTCAACATGGGTAGTCGTCCCTAGGGGTTGAGAAACTTGATATGGAACGATAGTCCCAGATGTTGGAGGTACTAGCTCAGATGTCGGTAGCACTTGTTCAGTAAGGGGCGGAGCAGAGCTAAGAGGTAGGGCCTCGGTAGCGATTGGCTCCGTAGTGCTTGGTGCAGTTCTTCGTGTTTGAACCATGGTTGATGTCTTTTTCCCACAGACGGCGCCAAATGTTGTGGAATAAAAACTAGGTTATTAGATTGCGGCTAGGGTTTGATGTATTTAATGCAAAGGGTGGTTGAGCTTCGAGCTTTAATGGCTGCTTCTGCGTTCGAGACTTAATCGGTCCTCACAGAATGCCTACGTATCTCTGTATTAAGAGAATCAAGCCAATAAAACGTAGTTCTGAGATGAGGGGTCAGACCCTTTATATAGGCTGAGAAGCCCTAAAATCGTAGTAGGGTTAGGTGACTTGGTGGGCAAGTCACCGCCTCTAGGAAGGTTCCGGATCCATTCCTTGTAGGAGTCTGTTTCCTTGTATGACTGTGTGGCTTGGAGGCTACTCTTTGTAGAGATAATGTCCTTATTGACTTGTATCTCCCAGCTGTTAATTATCCCTAAATATTAATTACGAAATTAATATTATAACTGGGGTTTGGGCCCATCTGGTGGGCCCCACGTTTGGACCATTCTAGGTCTAATCAATGCCACATTAAATGTGTCTTTAGGGCTTACTTTTAGCCCATATCACCCGGTCCGGTTCTGAGAACACAGCTTATTCCTTATAATTAGAGGTAGGAGATCATATAAGGGATCTGTTGGACTTGCTCTAACATACCGAAAATAAAGTTATGAAACCCTCAATGTCATGTTTCATTTTTTTTTATTGGACCTAGATGTCCTACTGTTAAATATCTTAAACACATCTAAAATGATCCTAAAATACAGCTAAAATTAAATGATCTTTTCATCAAATATTGGAATTATATAGTAATTTGGGAGTGTAAGAAAGTGTTATTTGGACAATAATAACATATTGATAAATTATAACTACTTAGAAAAACATATCAGTTCAAAGAAGTAGTGAAAAAATAATAATCCCATTAACATAATTTTTCATTTTTGTTCACGAGCTTAAATAATTTTATTTAACCAAAAGAAAAAAAATCAACGAGCGTTCATAAAGCGCGAGCGAGGATAGGAAGTTTAACACAATTATACAACAATAATATCAATGTGCACATCTTCATTGTAAAAAAATTTGCATCGTGAAATCTTTTTCTTAGATTGAAATCGATTTTTTTTAATACTGTAACTCTAACAAATTATATACTTTAAAAATAGTCAACGCCCGCTCACAGAGCGCGGCCAAAAAAGACTATTTCCTTATAATTAGAGGTAGGAGATCATATAAAGGATCTGTTGGACTTGCTCTAACATACCCAAAATAAAGTTATGAAACCCTTAATGTCATGTTTCATTTTTTTGTTATTTGACCTAGATGTCCTACTGTTGGGCCGGCCCTGACTGCACATTTGGCAATTTCACTTCAATAAAAGGGTGTTGTTGTGCTGCTGTGAAAATTAGCTACGTATGTACCGGTGGGCCTAAGAGCAACTGCAGCGCGAGTTATTTTCGTGCCCATTTCCCACCTTGGGCAGAGCAATATGGACTTGGGCAAAAAAAAGTTGTCCACTAGCGCTGGAGTGTGATGACAAAGTTGGGCAGTGGACTCTTCCGTGGTCAATGGCCAACTGCTACGCACAAAAACCGAGGTAAGTAAAAACACTTTTTTTTTTCTTATCCAGCCGTTGCATAGTTTTATAAATATGACCGTTAATAAATGTAACCGTTTGTTAATATAACGGCTAAAATTTTTTGTGATATAAATAGTAACTCAGTTTTATTCATTTTATACTTCATACTTCATCTCTCTAAATTTTTCTCCTTTAACAAATATTCTCCTCTCAAATTATGAATCCTAATAATTCTCAACCTCCTAATTCTCAAAATTCAAACCCCAATTCTCAAGTCCCAAATTTAAATTTTCAATTTCAATTTCCAAATCCATACTTTCCATTTGGTCAAAATGCTAATATGTAAAATACTCATTTTGCAAACATACAAAATCGACATTTCAATTCCCAGGTTACCAATCCTTCATTTCCATTTTCAAATAATTTATTTCCATTTACTCAAAATTCACAAATGTGTCCTTTTCCATATGGCCAAAATTTTCCAACATCACTTCCACAATTTGGAAACGACCCGATGCCAACAAATGTTCAAGATTCTCCACTTTCACAATTTTCTACTTTTAATAGTAGAGATGTTATAGATTTGAATGATAATAGCGTTCAACTTGATGCCGAAGATATACAAGAAAATATTGTTCACTGGAAATGGGAGGAACATAAGCTTTTAATTAGTGCTTGGTTAAATGTCTCAACTGATCCACTAACTGGTACTGATCAAAAGGGTGAAACATTTTGGGAACGAATTCATCAATATTGCGAAGAAAGCGATCATGGTCTTATCAAAAGAGGTGCTGTGGCTATAAGAAAAAGATGGTAATGAATCAATGAAGGAGCTCAAAAATATGGAGCATGCTTCGAGAAAGCACATAAATTAATTGGAAGTGGCTCAAACATGGATAATATAATATAGAAATCCCATAGTCTCCACAAAGATACTTATGGCAAGAAATGTAACTTTGATAAGCATTGGAGCGAGCTTTGGAGGCAACCAAAATGGAGAACTACTACAACAAATAGCGGGAGTACAAAGGGAACTAAATTAAGTGATTCTAGAGCTTATTCGTCATCAGGTAACAATGAAACACCAGATGACAATAATATTATGGAATCCCCAGTTCGTCCTAAAGGTACAAAAACAGCAAAGAGAAAAGGAAAGGGAAAGAAGCAAGTCATGGATGTGGATGCTGAACGCTATGAAGAAATGACAGTTGTTCAATGTAGGAAGTTATCTCTATTGGAAGAATTTAATAAAAACCATCAAAAGGAGATGGACTTAAAGATCATTATGGTAGATACAAGTATAATGACTGAATCTCAACGTGAAGTGCATGCATCGCTGGTTGAAGAAATAAGAAGGAGAAATAGGAAGTAGTGTAGTGTTTGGATTGTAGTGTTTGTATTATAGTGTTTGGATTTTATTGTTTGGATTGTAGTGTTTGTATTGTAGTGTTTGGATTGTATTGTCTGGATTGTCTTTGTTGTGAGCTAGCCATTGGAATAAATTCGTGTTAAGCTTTATAAAAGACCATCAGCTAGTCATATCTACTACACATCTTGTTATCAGCAAACACCAAACATGACCAATAATTTTGATATATACAAAGAGTTTGCTAAGGAGATGCTCACTGATGATGACGATGAATATGAGAAATATCGACTTCATCTGTTTAACAAACTTCAAAGGGAAGGATCTTCATCAACGCCTCGGAGAACAATATACAGAGATCGTGAAGCAGGTCATGAACGTCCAGTGAAAGATTATTTTGCAGAAAATCCAGTCTATACTCCGGAAATATTTCGTAGAAGGTTCTGAATGGGGAGACATGTATTTCTTTGCATTGTAGATGCCCTCTCAAATTTCGATCCATATTTCCAACAAAGGGTTGATGCATTGGAAAGACAAGGCTTATCACCTCTACAAAAATGCACTGCAGCCATGCGAATGTTGGCATATGGAGTCTCTGCTGATGCTGTTGATGACTATTTTCGAATAGGTGAGTCAACTGCCATTGAATGCTTGAAAAGTTTGTCATTGATGTTAGTTTAGTGTTCGAAAATGAATACTTGCGAAAACCAAATTCAAATGATGTTCGACGTTTATTAGAGATGGGAGAGGCCCGTGGCTTTCCCGGTATGATGGGTAGTATTGATTGTATGCATTGGCAATGGAAGAATTGTCCTAAAGCATGGAAAGGGATGTTTATGAGTGGTCACAAAGGGGTTCCAACACTCTTACTTGAAGCGGTCGCTTCATCTGATCTATGGATTTGGCATGCATTTTTTGGAGTTGCTGGGTCTAACAATGACATAAATGTTTTAGATCGATCACCATTATTTGATGAAGTACTAGAAGGTCGTGCCCCGGAAGTAAATTATACCTTGAATGGTAACAACTATAATTTGGGGTACTATTTAGCTCATGGAATATATCCAGAATGGGCTACATTTGTCAAAACAATTCCACGTCCACAAGGTGAGAAGAGAAAGTTATTTTCCAAATATCAGGAAGGTCATCAAAAAGATGTTAAACGAGCATTTGGTGTATTGCAGTCTCGTTTTACAATTGTACGTGGCCCTGCGCGATTTTGGGATAAATGAGATCTCGCTAGAATAATGGGAGCATGCATCATACTGCACAATATGATTGTCGAGGATGAAAGAGACACATATGCTACACCATTTGGTCCTCTACCAACTCACGATGACACAACAAATGGAATACCACAACCAAATTTAGACGAGGAGCCTTTTGTTCCATATGAGGACTATATTGAAAGAACTATCCAGATTCGTGATCGACAAAAATATCGTCAATTGCAGACCCTGATTTGGTGGAGCACATCTCACAATTCCATGATTCCCGTTAAATTATTTGAATTTTATGTTTTGAATAATAATTATGGTGTTCTTGTAACGTTTTTTTAATTATATGTCATGTATTTGAATTTATGGAAAATATTTTATTTTAATTCTAAATTTATGTGAATTAAAAAATTGTATTTATTATTTATTTACTAATAAAATGTTATAACTAAATTACATACAAATTAAGTTTAACATCTAAATGAATTTAGTAAATCAATAATATATGAAAAAGTAACATTAAAAACATAAAAGTAGGCCGCTCCGTTGGAGTGAATTGCCCAGCTTTTAATTGTGGTCAACTGTTGCTTACATGGACTGTTTGTGGGGTCACCAATTTGAAAAGCCGGTCCAGCGCGCTGCAGTTGCTCTAAGGCTAGTTTCCGCAAGTTGTGCATGAGAAATTTCAACTTGTCACAAGCTAGCTAGCTATAATTATTTTTTTATTGCTAATTTTCACATTTTACAAGAGTTGATTACATGAAAAAAGAATTTGAAGATGATTAAAATACAAAAACAAAAACTTGAAATAATGACGAATCCATGATTAAGTGTTCTCATGAATTTGTTTTGAAAAAACTATGAGGATTGAAATAATTAAAAAATCATAAATCAATTTTGAATCTAATAAACTAAAAATATATAAATAACAAAATCATTATTTTAATATTAAACCAATTGATCCAAATTTGGCTGGTGGAAAATTTGGGATAATCTGCCCCAAATTTGAATCTTTGGATCCCTGTTGGGTTTGTCTTAAGTTTACTTATTATAGCATAGTAAAGATTTGTAAGAATGGATTGGGTTGTCGGTTGTTACACAGGAATAAATAAATATGTTCAAAATGCACAAAAGTTTTTGTGGCCAGTGACTAGACTAGCAGATGATAACAGGCCTTAGGTCAGCTGCAACATAGTATATTGTTAGATGAAGTTGTAGACTCTGAACACTAATTTATTTGGCACTGTGTGATGCATATGAACATGTGTGTATTCTCTGCAATCTTCCCAGCTTTTTTGTAAGTTCAATGACAGTAGTGTATTTAGTATCATCAATCGAATTCATAGTATTAGTGACTAGGTACAGTGTTTAATCATAAGGACACGGCGTTTTCGCCCAATCCAGGTAGACGTCCATGGAGGATCTCTAGAAACAACGGTATAACCTGCATTCGTGTACAATGTACGAGCACCCAAGTCATCTTCATAAGCCCTTAGCACAAGATATGTAGCACCCCATTGAACTGATAGAATGTCACATGCTTTTAACAATGCAGTAGCTACTTTTTGCCTCCTGTAGTTAATCAAATATATATTTAGTTTTTTGTTAGTTACTACTTGGAGTTGCACCTTCCATAGAAGTTGGAATGATACAGAAAATACAAACATCAAACAAGTAATATCTGAAATTTGTCTCTCTTTTTTTTTTTTCCCAACTAAATATGTAGCCATACATAAAAAAAATCAAATGATTTGAATAATCAAGCTAAGTGTAGAGGCGCCAGAGATGACAATATGGCCTGGAAATTAGGAACCAGGCATACAGACTACTTTTCCATCATCTCAACACTACTCGGCTCTGTTTTGATTAACTGCTAAGCTATCCAGTCATGGTCATTAATCACACAAGATATTACAACTGCTAACTATAATTCTATCTGACACTGTTTAGTTGATAAACCACATCTTGCAGCTATTGTAACCGGAACTTAAAAATAAAAACCTCATTGCTGAACTGCACAAGAACAGCTTAATTGCTTTTGCATCACCACTTTTCGGACACCATAGCATACAGTTCTGGAGCCAAAAACAGTTTTAAGCAATAGAAATACCTGAAGTTAGTCGAAACAGCAATGCCAGAGACATAAAGATATTCATCAGTTTGTCTAGGGAGGTGCTGAAGAACATCATTGTCTCGCAAGAATGTGACATCAACCACTCCGACAAGATTTTCAGGAGATTCATTAGAAGGCTCTGCAACCAAACATGCATACCTGTTCCATTTCATATTAAGAAAATTTTGTTAATCGGTGAGCTTGTAAAGCCTATGATCGAGGCTATGATACATATTAATTGAAAATATATACCTATCAGCTGCTGAACTTCTCAGTCTGTAAGTAAGTCCCTGATACACTTCAGCCTGCATAATTGCTACCCAATGGTTACAAATTTAAATATATATATTTATGGAAAAAATGAGCAGTATCTAAATTAGTTACTTACTTTAAAGAAATCGAAAAATAAATCAGATAAGAAAAGGACAGGCTCATAAAATGCTTCAGCCTGAACTTGAGCTACTTTCCTCATCTCATCTTCCTTTTCAACCATTCTCCTCACTTGCCATCCATACTCATTCCACAGATAACCAAACTCTCCCTTCCTAATCTCATATTTTTCATTCAAAACCAGTTGATCAACTTCTTCCTCAGCTTCCTCTGCTGCTGAAGAAGTTGAGTTAGCTACACAGCAACATGCAAAATATATATCATAACCTCCTTGTATTCTTCTTTCTAAACCAATCTTTGAAACACCATTTCTTGTTCTGCATTTACTTACAACATTAATATAACCATATGGGGTGCCTGCATATCTCCAACATTCTTCTGTAAAATATACTTTTGAACTGATGAAGTTGTTCAGTTTCAAATAAGCCATTTGAGTTGTTCTTTTTCTCTGTTTTTGATATGTAAATTATACATGTACTGTGTGGCATGCTGCATGTTGTGTTTACTAATTTTCATATAATTTGGGCTGGGAGGAATTAAAAGTTGTGGTTGTGGTGGTAGTGGTGGAAGAGAATTATATGGATAAGATATTATTGCAAGTGAAATTCGAGTGGTTAAAAAAATCTGTTGTCGAAGACACTTTAATGATCTTATGACACTGTGAAACTTAGATACCATGGAATGGAAAGTATTATGAGAAAATTTAGCATTTAAAGATAAAGTGCTACTTAATTTAAAAATGAGAGTAATATAGGAATTACCATTTGTAATTTTATTTAAAGTAATTAAGTGTAAGAGTAGGTTTTGAAGATAATACAAAATTAAGAAAAACTAAAATACATAGGAATGTGTGTATGAGAAAAAAATAACCTCTGTATGTTAAGGATTCATGAGTATTGATTCCTAAAAAATTAAGATGAATTATAAGCTTATAAGATATTATTTTTAGAGTTATTAAATTTGGTACAAATTTTTTATAAAATGATACGTATATTAATTTGATTGGTTACAATAAAATTAAACAAACTGGGTCAACTTACAGTTAATAGTTACACCATTATCAATCAATAAAATATTTATTTCTATTACATAATTTCTATCACATTATTTTATAACTAGTTTTTATATACAATTTTGTACCTTTAAAAAAACCTTATTCATATAAATTATAGTGGCATGTTACGAGTGCCAAAAGCCAATTATTGAATATTTATTAGTTATCTTAATAAGTTGGGACCTCATTCTATGCCACATGTCATTAATTTTGTTTGTTAAGAACACCTTCAATGATCAATTCTGTCCCATAATTAAAAACATTATTTTTTGTAATTTTTTTCAAAATATTTTTATCATTTTTTTAAAAAATACTCTAGTAATTAGTAGGGTGAAATCCCAAAATACCCACTTTTTCAAATTAACTAACCAAAATACCCATCTGCACGAGTTTTCGCCCAAAATACCCACCATATACGCATTTTTAACATGCGTAGTCTTCCTCTTCCTACTTTTCTTTTTAAGCAAGCCACGCAATAAAAACATGCGTATTCTTTATTTTATTTTATTTTTAAAGTGAGCCACGCATTATAGTAATGCGTATACTATAAGAAGAACTATAGAATATGCAAATCACATATGCGTATACGTTGAATTGAAAAATGTAATACTCCACTTCATTATAATTTTGTATCACGTGTACTAGACAATATGCACAGCTTTTTTCATATAGGGGTCTATATGATGGACCCACACAGGTGATTTTAGTTTTTTTTTTTCATTTATCATTGCACGAGGCAGAGGTATCTTCATTCATCAAATATACGCAAATGTATAATGCGTAGGTGATGGGTAAAAAGGTTACATCTCCCCGCCAACGGGTATTTTGGGCATGGATTATCTAATTTAAAGGTAATTTGGTCATTCTTTCTAATTAGTATCTGTATCTTTCTTATAATTATTTTTAAAAAATATTTTAATAATATTTGTACTAATATCATACGAACATAATTTTAATCGCGATCGAGTTTCATATATTGAATCAATAACTTTATATGTAATCTAAAATCAATATATTTTTAATGAAGGTGAATTTGAAATTATTGAATTCCTATACATTTTTCAAGTTGCATTGATCGGTAAATAATTTTAATTAATGATAAATATTTTAATTTTTTTTCTAAATTTTTATAAAATATTAAATCAAGATTTAAAAAAGACCTTTTTAAAAATCACCATTATTAAAACAGGTACATGTAACTTAAACTGTGATATAAATTTAAATTTTTTTCTAAAATGGTAAAATGTGATAATTAAGTTGGTCGGTTAAGAATGATTGTAACAAATTCGGTCAAATTAATTCAAAAAACTTTTGTTAGGAATAATTCATGAGTTGTGATGTTAAGAATAGAATTTTACTTATACTTCTTGTATATCCTGATTTTATAAAGGATTCAGCACCATATATAGGAAATATGTGTTAGACAGTTATCTGTAAAGTTTAGTCAGAAATGAACAGTGCATCAAGTACTACGTGTCAGGAATTGAGATCGAATCCTGATATGTCAAGTCAAATACTGATCAAGTACTGATAGGATGGTTAGATCCTGATGCAATAAGGAATCCTGATATCAGTCGTGTTACTGATGATGTCATTATGGATGCTACAGAAACTGGCAAGTGCTATAAAACAGGATCGTTGTTTGAAGAACAAGCAAGAAGATATTATGAAGGGAAGAATTTTCTATTGATGGAAACTATCAACTGAAAGGCAGAACATTGTCATGTATAGTTTTTCTTTCTGTTATTAGTTGATAGGTAGCATTATAAATACTCTCTCTATATCATTGTAAAAAGAGTCGAGCGATTGTGATTGAACGAATTGTAAGTTCGTTAGAAGCTCTGTATAAGGTTTGTATTCGAAAGTTCGAAACAAACAGAGAGAGAGATTTATTTTGTCAGCAGCTGCTAAAGGTATTGTACACCTTTGGTAGAGTTTGTATTTGATCTTATTAATACAAACAGAGTTTGATTCATTCGTTTATTCTTGTTCATATAACCAAGCAAAAATCAGACACGATTATATAACTTGTATTCAACCCCCCCCTTCTACAAGTTATTCGAGGTAACAATTGGTATCAGAGCAGGTTGATTTCGAATAATCATAAAGATCTGCAATCATGTCTGGTTACAAGGATGGGAATACTAAGATTCCTATGCTCAAGAGAAACGAATATACTCTATGGGAAGTAAAGATGTTGCATCATCTGGAAGCAACAGATCCTGATTATCTTGACAGAATCAGAGATGGACCTTTTGTTCCAACAAAGGTCGTTGGACAAGCAACTGTTGATGGTGTGGTTGTTCCAAAACATACAGCAGAGAAGCCAAAATCTGAGTGGTCAGATAAGGACAAGGAGAATGTTCTTAAAGATGCTAAAGTGAGAAACATATTATTCAACAGTCTTGATTCTGTTCTCACTAACTATGTTCTCTCTTGTAAAACTGCTAAGGATATATGGGACAATCTTAAGGTTCACTGTGAAGGAACTAAGCCTGTCAGGAAGAATATGAGGACACTACTTATACAACAGTATGAGTACTTTGAATCCAAGTCTGGTGAGTCACTTACTGATACCTTTGATAGGTTTACAAAACTCATCAATGAGATGGCCATGCATTGTAAATATTATGACTTGGAGGATATGAATACAAAGTTCATGAAAGCTTTGCCTGATTTCTACAATGAGAAGATATCTGCGATTGAGGAAGCTAATGATATGGATGAAATATCATTAGAGGCAGTGTATGGAAAACTAAGAGCTTATGAACTTGACAAGCAGCAGAAGAAGAGCAGGAGTGAAGGAAAGATGAAGACTGTTGCACTTACTGCTCAATCTGAATTAAAGAAGCTTCCGGAAGAACGGCATGAAGAGATTGCTGTAAAGAACTCAAGGTAGAAGAAAAGCAAAGAAAGTTCTGAGTCAGAGACTACTGATATGGACTCTGACAACAATGATTCTGAATCTGAGATGCAGGAACTCTTTGCTATGTTTGCTAAAGCCTTCAAGAAAGGAAGATTCAACAGGAGAAGATTTAGCAAAGGACCTTTTCAAAAGAAGGAGGAGAAGAAGAGTGACAAAGGCAAAGGTACAATTGTCAAGCTTGATAAGGCCAAGATCAAGTGCTTTAATTGCAATGAGCTTGGACACTTTGCTAGCGAGTGTAAGAAACCTAGGAATTCAGGAAAGGGTAATGCAATTATGATCACACAGAAGAATTGGGCTGATTCCAGTGGTTCTGAAGATGAATTGGATTATGACAACATTGCACTGATGGCAAATGTTTCAGATAAACCTGGATCTCCAAAGAAAACTTCTTCATCCTCTGTTAAGGGCACAGGAAAGAAGCATTCAATTATCTTGGACATTGGATGCTCTGGACATATGACTGGAAAGAAGTCCCTGCTTACAAAGTTTGAGAGGAAAGCTGGCCCAATAATATCTTTTGGAGATGGCAACAAAGGAGAAACACTGGGATATGGCTCAATTGTTTTGGGGAATGTCATCATAGAAAATGTAGCACTGGTTGAAGGCTTAAAACATACTCTTTTAAGCATAAGTCAACTGGGTGATAAAGGTTACAAATCAATCTTTGACAGAGAAGGATGCAAAATCTTGAATATGCAGAATGGAGACATTGTTCTAACTGGTCAAAGACATGGTAACATATATGAAGCCAGCTTAAGTGATACATCTAAAGGAATTGTTAGATGTCTCTACAGCAAAGCAACAAGTGATGAAAGCTGAAATTGGCACAAGAAGCTCTCACATCTTAATTTCAAGAAGCTTAATCAACTTGTTAAGCACAATCTGGTGAGAGGCCTACCTCAGGCAAATTATGTGCAAGATGGACTTTGTGATGCATGTCAGCTTGGAAAGCAAATAAGAACCACTTTCAAGAGCAAAACTGAGAATTCAATTACTGAACCATTTCACATGCTACATCTTGATCTGTTTGGTCCAGTAAACATTATGTCTATCAGCAAGAAAAGATTTGCTCTAGTGATAGTGGATGATTTCACAAGGTTTACATGGGTGTTCTTTCTACACAAGAAGGATGAAGCTCCTCAGCAAATCATTGAACTTGTCAAGAATATTCAGAATAACTCTGAGTACAAAGTCAAAGTATTTAGGAGTGACAATGGTACAGAATTCAAGAATTCTATAATGGAGGGGTTTTGTGCAGACAATGGAATCACTCAACAGTTTTCTGCACCTGGTACACCTCAACAAAATGGTGTAGTGGAAAGAAAGAACAGGACTCTCATAGAGGCAGCAAGAACCATGCTTGCAGATGCAAAACTTCCAACCTACTTTTGGGCAGAAGCTATTAACACTGCATGTTTCACTCAAAACTGTACCTTGGTAAATAGTCATGGAAAAACTCCCTATGAGATGATCAAAGGAAAGAAACCAAGTGTGAAATACTTTCACATCTTTGGATGCAAATGCTATGTCCTAAAAGTTCATCCAGAACAACTTGGAAAATTTGAAGCCAAATCGGATGAAGCAATCTTTCTAGGATATTCAGCATCTAAGGCCTTCAAAGTTTATAATCTCAGAACTCACATTGTTATGGAATCAATTCATGTTGCATTTGATGATAAGAAATTTGGAATTCTGCAAACTGATGAAAGCCATGACAAATTGGAATTTGAAGATCTGAAGAATTCTGAGATACTCTCCAGTGATGTTGAAGGTTCTCCAGAAGGAATTTCTATTGCTTCTCAAAGGAATGCTACTGTTTAGGGGGAGCAAATAAATCAAAGAGAACACAGTGATCATCAGGAGCAGACAAGCTATTCAGAGTCTACTCCATCAGGAACTGATCTTTCAGAGTCTACTGAGGAAAGATCAGTAACTAGCAGCAATATGGAATCTACTGATTCTATTGATCAAAGGGGAGTTATTGAAGGCAGAGAGAATTCTTCTACAAGAGATACCACTAACTTAGGGGGAGAGACTAGCAGAGTAAATCTACCACCTGTTAAAAAATGGATAAAAGATCATACTGAAGATTTGATTATTAGTGATCCAAATAGTGGTGTTCGAACTAGAAGATCAATTCAAAATGAATGCTTGTATAGTTGCTTTCTCTAAAAAAATGAACCTAAGAAGGCTGAAGAAGCCTTACAGGATCCTGATTGGGTAATTGTAATGCAGGAGGAGTTAAATGAGTTTGAGAGAAACAAAGTCTGGAAACTGGTACCAAGACCTAAAGATAGATCTATTGTTGGTGCAATATGGGTTTTCAGAAACAAGCTAGATGAATCTGGTATGATTGTAAGAAACAAAGCAAGACTGGTGGCCAAGGGTTATTCTCAGGAAGAAGGCATTGATTATGATGAGACCTTTGCACCTGTAGCAAGATTGGAAGCAATCAGAATGTTTCTTGCATTTGCAGCTCATTCAAAATTCAAGGTATACCAGATGGATGTAAAGAGTGCTTTTCTAAATGGCAAACTTGATGAGGAAGTGTATGTGGAACAGCCACCCGGATTTGTTGATCCAAAGTTTCCAAATCATGTCTACAAACTTGACAAGGCACTCTATGGACTAAAGCAGGCATCAAGAGCATGGTATGAGACTTTGTCTAAATTTCTTCTTGAAAATGGCTTCACAAGAGGTACAATTGACAAAACTCTATTCTTTAGAAAGATAAAAGGTGAATTGCTTTTAGTTCAAGTTTATGTTGATGATATTATTTTTGGTTCTACTAATGAAAAGTTGTGTGCTAAGTTTAGCAAGCTTATGCAGTCTAAGTATCAGATGAGCATGATGGGTGAATTAAATTATTTCTTAGGCTTGCAGGTCAAACAGACTGAGACTGGTATTTTCATTAATCAGTCAAAGTATATCAAAGATCTTTTAAGAAGGTTTGACTTTCAAGACTGTGCAGTTGCAAAAACACCCATGGCAACAACCACTAAACTAGACTCAGATCCTAAGGGAAAGAGTGTGGATAATACTAGTTATAGAGGCATGATAGGCTCATTGTTATATCTAACTGCAAGTAGGCCAGATATAATGTTTTCTACCTATTTATGTGCTAGATTCCAAAGTGATCCTAAGGAATCTCATTTAATTGTTGTGAAAAGAATTTTTAGATATCTCAAAGGAACTCCAAATCTTGGTTTGTGGTACCCTAGAGAATCTGATTATGCAGGGTGTAAGATAGACAGGAAAAGCACTACAGGTACATGTCAATTCTTGGGAAATAGATTGATTTCTTGGGCAAGCAAGAAGCAACAATCTGTTTCAACCTCAACTGCAGAAGCTGAGTACATAGCAACAGGCAGTTGTTGTGCACATCTCCTTTGGATAAGAAATCAGTTGATGGATTATGGTATGACACTTAGTAATATTCCTATGTTTTGTGATAATACTAGTGCTATCAAAATTGCAGAAAATCCAGTTCAACATTCAAGGACTAAGCACATTGATGTCAGGTATCATTTTATTGGAGAACATATTGAGAATGGTACTGTGGAACTTCATTTTGTTCCTACTGACAAATAGCTTGCAGATATTTTAACTAAACCACTTGATGAAACTACATTCAGTAGATTATTAAGTGAGTTAGGAATGTTAAATTTCTAAATCTTTAACATCTGCAATAGTAGCAAGGTATGTTTTTTTTAGCTTATAGACTTGATATTCCTGTCAGGATCTATATTTGATTGTTAAATGTTTTAGCTATAACACTTTGCCTTAATAAATTTCAGTATGATAGACTTGTTAATAATCACCAGGATTAGATTTGTATCAGGATGCTGACGTCATCAGTATTGTGTCAGTATCAGGATTGTGAAAATTGTTTCAGATCCTGACATTTACTTTGTGTAGTAATCTAATTCTGTGATGTGTCAAGTCTATGCTAGCAAGTTTTAATATTTGCATACTGATAATTTATACATCATTCAATAATCAAAAGACAAGTGATAACAAGAAATTGTATTTTCATTAATTGAAAGTATTACATACATGGAAATGAAATACAACATCTTTTTGTCTAATTTCTACTGATAATCCTATACTTGTCTAATGATATGGATTCTGAGATACAGGACAAGGAGCATCTCAAGAAATCCATCAGGGGATTTGAACAGCCTCGTCTGCTCTTGGATTCCTTGTTTGGGCGACTTGAATGAGAGTAGCTAACTTAAATGAATAGCATCTCCATCAAGATCAACCTCAGACTCTCGACCAAATTCTTCATCCTCAAGTTTTGAGGAGGTTAGGGGAAGATTGTATCCAACAGATGGATATTCTAGGAGAAACCTCTGGATATTATCTGAAACTACTCCATTCATGATTGGTTCGATGACAAAAGTTGTCTCTTCAAAGAGATTATCAATAACAGGATGTTCATCGATTGTGAAAAACCTAAAGAATAGGTTTGAATGGAATTTTGGTTTGAGAATCATTGTTGAGAAGAAAAGAAATTGAAAGGTTTATGGAGAATGGCATAAGACGTCTGTTTCTTTTATAGAAAGGCGTGAGAAGCTGAACAGTCACTTGGAACTATCAATGAAGTCATACGCTAATTATCGCGTGTGACTGTATTTTTTGTATTTTCAAGAAATGTCGAATATATCTAACCAATTTTTCTGGTGATAGCTCTCAGCATGTTGCCTTAGGTGTCTAAGGTAACATTTTTGATCCCTAAGGTAACATGCAGTTTTATGTTACCGTAGCTTGCTATAGCAACAAAAGTGAGGTCTACGGCAACTTAATATATATGTTACCTTAGAGACTTAGATTTTTTTTAAAAACAGTGGGACCCACAGTGGGGACCACTGTAGGCCCCACAATGGGGACCTTTTTAACATTAATTGTCCTTTTTACCAACACTTTATAACATCAATGGCAACACTTTTCTATTTACAATAAAAATACACAATTTGAATATATGCATTTCAAAAATAACCAAATCAATACGATTACAATAGTTCATAATCCTTAACCCCCAAATAAAACCTTACATCCGGTACATAAAATTACTGCATAAAAATCTCAAGGAAAGTATTTCAGACCATTTGCCTCTTATTTGGTATAATGCCTTTCTTGTGCCCTGCATAGGCCCTCTATTTCCATGTAGTGATTACGTCAATTCTTTGGTTAATGGTAGTAATGCTTCTTTTTCGCTAAATGGAGTTCCTCCAGCCCAGAAGATTTGATGAGCAATTTTTGGAGCCCCAAGGGCCAAAAACAATCTTCAAAAAATCAAGTAAACTCATTCACTGAAATGCTATAGAAAAATGTGTTAAAAAAATCTGAGCAGAGTGTGATTCATCACAGATTACATTATTCTATTTATCCAGGAACGAATCTAACACCAAGGATGTATAATAGAAGTCATAGAATGCACATGTACTTGTAGGCATCAAGACGCTAAAGGCATCAATAAGTTTCTAACCTAACACACATGCATTAAATTAGTTCCAAACCTAATTACCAATGTTCAGGCTAGTTCTCAGAAAGAAAAAAGATATATGAGCCAATAGGTTATTTCTATGCTACCTCTGACAGAAATTAACTTTTGTGTATGTGAGAGTTACCTGGCTACATAGTTGATCAGCCATAAAGAAGTCCAGCATTACAACCTGATGTTTGGAGTAATAAATATAAAATATTATCTTAATCTATTTGTAGGTGATGTACTTTATATATATAAAAGTACGTAGTGACAGTTAAATTACCTTGTATAGAGGAGATAGAACAATATTTCTTAGTACACGAAGTAAGCGATAACGGCTTGATTTGTAGACTATGTTGAGGAGGCAGACCAGTAATAGAAGCGAAATCTGTAGACATTTGCAGAGGCAAGATCATGTAATTTGCTTATAATTTTTTATCTGTATTATATTTACAAGTAAAATGTTTAACATACAACAAATTACCAGTAAAAGTAGGCCAGGGATGACTTGTATTTGAGTATAAGAATACTCCTTTGCCATAAGTGATATATGAATAAACAATACACCAACCACGGCCGTCATTGACATTGTACAGATCAAGAACACATTTCTGTATTTAAGGTCTTTTGTCGGGGACAGTTCAAAGATGAAGCTATAATTTATACAAGTCTTCCTCCACGCAAAATGTTGCATCCGTACAAAAAGAAATGTAGAAATAACAGGCTGAACATGCTGCAAAATTTTAACATCTCTGTTAATATCATTGGCAAAGTAAACATGTAGCTTAATTTCTTGATTATGTCCTAAAATTTCAAGGTAATATTAGCTGGTTCTGAATTAGTGTCCTTACCTAAGAACTGGATAAATAATTTCCATGTACACTGTATCAGACTGAGGTCTATACATTCCTGCAATATGGGCCATAATGTCGTAGCCAATTAAGAACGCGATGAAGCATCCTGTGAATAACCATGTTACAGAATCATAAACAGAATATGATTACTTTTCCAGGACAAGCTAAAGTATATAATTCTATATACATAAAACTAGAATACTAATAGACTACATGCTTCCTAATAAGAAATGATTCATTGTATTAGAATTATGACATTTAGCTCTCTGCCACCCTCCTGCTGTTGATAACTTTTATAATGATAAAACCATGTCACACCACAAGCCAATAGCAGACTTTCAATGCAGGCATACACATTTTAGTGTATGAAGCCAAAAATATAGATTGATATAATGAAGAAAATTCTTAGTAAATTACAATTGTGAAAACTGAGTACTCACTTTCACTTGTTTAATATTTGGTTCACCTAGCCTTGCTAAGCATACCAGCTCAAGTTAAGGTCAAACTAATTCCAAGCTTGGATTTCTCGGTGCAAACTGCAGCACTATTATATGACTAAATAACAAAAGGGAAGTTCAATCAGCAGGAAAAATTAAAATTTACAAAGAGGAGCATTTACCTGCTCCATTGGAATCAACCAGTTTCTCCTTGGGCAACAAGATTACAGGAAATAGTGTAACCTTCCCATCCTCGACAACTACAACTGGATCTACAGTGTAATCCTTTTATGTGCTCCTGATTGAACCACAACCATACAGAGGAATCAATATGCTCAATTGCTCATAAAGAAGATTTAATAGATACTAATTACGAACACTTATAGTCAGATAAAATTAAGACAAGTTATTGGGCGATAGCAGAGATCCAAAAACAATCACAAACACACATTCAGATAAGATTCGTATTACTTTAATAACAAACCTGACCAGAAAGTGTACGCAAATACACGAATCAACCGCAGACTTCCACTCCTCCATCATTTTCTCATCAATTAGTTCCAAAAAGCTTTCCGAAAAGATTCGGTGGGTTCTTATAGTACTTGAGAGTTGTAAGAGCTCCTAAATCCAAAGCCCCAAATCTGAAGCCCTGAAATTGAAATGAAATCCTAATCAATCAATTGAAGCCCTAATTAAGTGAAGAAACCAAATCAATTAAACTCAAAATGAAGAACCCTAATTTGAAAAAACCCTAATGTAAAGAAGCTCCAATTTAAAGAAACCAAATCCTCAAACCGAACCCATATTCAATGGAAAAGCCATAATTTGAACTCATACTAATTGAAGAAAAAGAAAGAAGAAAGAGTGTGAGAGAGAGTTTTGCGAGAGAATTGAGAATGAGAGAGAGAGGCAGCGTTAAGGAAAATGAGAGTGAAATTTTGGCCGCTCTAATTTTGTTAAGGCACTGAGTTTTCACACAAGCGCGCATTTTGGCCGCCTTAATTTTCACCGGGAGCTGTGCCATTTATAATCTTTTTTTTAAAAGAATTTCTGTAATTTTTTTAAATTACATTTTAAGTTTAATAAAATAAAGAGAATATGAAAAAATGATAATAAAAAAATATCTTAATTTTTATAAATAGTAACTCATTAACTTAATAAACTCTTAATTTGCATTAAAACGAATTGCTTTCATGGTAAATATAATTTTTAACACATTTTTTTAGCTTTTTAAAAATATAGTTTTGTACCTTATTGGTAAATTTTGTTGTTTATAATAAATAAATTAATTTTTTTAATATAATTGTTTTAACTTGTTATTCTTTGAAAGGTGTTAACTTTTTTTTTTTGAAAGCGTTATTCAACAACCTACTAACCAAATATACATTGTTTTGCTTAATATAGTATAGTATAGATTATTCCAAAATATTTATGAATTTTTATTTTAAAAAAATTGTATATTTAAAATTTAATAATAAATAGAAATTGAAAAAATCAATAAATAAACACTCTTAATATTTAAAAATTATAACTCATTTATTTGGAAAATAAAAATGAAATATTATAGAGGTAAATGTGATTCTTAAATAATTAAATAATTTTTTGGTTAAAAAATTCAAAATTGAGTTTATTAATGATCTAAGGTAACATATCCTGTATGTTGCTAACATCCAACACTTTAAAGCTAAGGTAACATCATGTTTGTGGCTAAGGTAACACAAAAAACAAAATGTCATATTAGGTCCAAAGTAACGTGCTAAGGTAACATATTCTAGCAACATCCATGAAAAAGAAGTAACGATAGCCCATCTATGGCGTAGTGATAGAAGGAAAGATTGGGAGAAGCACGCATGAACCATATGCGTGGTTTGAACAACGCATCACTGGAATGCGTATAATCCCTGTTTGGAGCAGCCCACGCATCACCTTAGAGCATCTCCAATGCTATACATCCCTTAGCTAAAATATTGAGGTGTCAAGGGTTTTCATTTTATCATCTCCAACCATCTCTCCTCTTGTCTATAATTTTACATAATTTGTTTCAAGTTGATCATATATAGCCAACATCTGTTTTCTTTTACAAAAGCTCTGTAATGGACACATCATCAATTATTTGTATTTTTAGCATATAGCCAATCATTTTACATAATACCACCGGACTACATTAGCTTACAGGTTCAACAAATTTTACATAATTACTATTTTACATAACCATTATACATAATGTCATTGAAGATGTTCTTAATGCGTATACTAACGAAAAAAAAAAAAAAAAAAAATTTGGCATGAGACACGCATGATAGAAATGCATATCCAGTGTACGCATTCTTCAAACGCGTAGGTCTTTGGTCATTTTGGGCACTGCTTCCGCCATTCGCTATTTTGGACATACCTCTTTTTAAATTTTGGTTATTGAGGGTTTTCACTCGTGTTTTTTGTTCGGAATTAGGCTGTCTATATAATTTTATTTTCATTGAAAGGCGTTTTTTAAATCTAATACGACACTTTTTTTTTTTTGACAAATAATACGACACTTAATTATGTGGAAAATAGTAAATTATTGAGGTGTGGCATATTTGACCAGACAAGTGGAAACCAATTATACAACTGGACCACGATAGAATAGACTAATTTTCAATTATATATATAAAAAAAAGAATAGACTAATTTTCCATTGTTGTTTATCTAATGAAACGGACAGGAAGCATCTTTAGCTGAAAGCCTGAAACTAATAAAGATCCTATTATTATCTGCTTAACTGGCAACTTAATCTCAGAGATCAACCAGATTTACAAGTTATAATTTAGGCTCTCTTTGGGATTGCTGTTAAAAATTGTTGTGCTGTTAGAAAAAGTGCTGGTAAAAAAGTGCTGTTATAAAAAGCTGAAGATTGTTTGGTAATATTTTTAATATGTGCATGTTTTGATTTAAAAATATATTAAAAATAATGCATTTGGTGAGGTTTGATGTTAAAATCAGCAACTGCTTTCCGCAAAAGCTGAAAAGCAGCTTTTTTTCAAAAGCATGGGGGACCTGCTTTCTCTAAAAGCAGCTTTTAAGTCAAAAGAACTTTTCAAAAAAGTAACTTTTAAATTTTAACAAACACCTTTTCAACTGCTTTTCAGAAATAAACTGATGTTGCTAGCAATCCCAAACACACCCTAAGTTAAGTTACGTGAGATGCAACATCTCACTTGACTAGAAAAATGATTAGTTTATACAATTATCAATTAAAATAAAGTCTAATTATTCGTTATAATAATTATTTACCAAAAAATACTTGCAAATAACTAGTTGTAACAACGTTAGCTGACTAAAGTAATCATGGACGACTTTAAAACCAAACACATGCAAAAATTGAAGAAAATGTGACCTTTTGTTTAGTTATTTTTCTTTTGATTCACATTCAACCACCAAATTTAAGTACTTAGTATTACATTAATCCAGTACAACCTGTGGCCTAACAAGACCTCGTTTATTTTTTTTTAACTTTGACATTACATGGTACGTATTTGTCTATATATGATGTAGTTGTAATCCACAACTATATGTCCAACTCCAAAGCCACATAAATTTTAGTTTTGTATTCAAGACTCCTTAACAATGGGAAACAGAAACACCAGTCCTTTGCCTATTGAAACCACCTTCAAGCTCCAAACCCCAATTCCAACTTGGCCTCAAGGTACTAAATGTGAATTCAGGTTCATGTTTATTATTGTCATTTTTATCTTGTTAAAACCAGGGTAATTAAGCTTCTTGTGTATTATTAATTACATCTCTCTGAGTCGCAAAATTTGCCTCTAAGTGTGACACGTTCCTCGCACTTATCAACCATCATGTGACCAGATTTTACATAATGCAAATAGATACTAATAGTTTTACCCTGGTAGTCTTGTTGCTAGTCGTTGTTATATGGATTATGATTATGAGTACCGAGTTGTTCTTGAGCCTGTTAGCTTTTCCTGCAAATTTACTTGCCAAAGTACTACTGCAGTGTCTCTTGCAAAAATCACATGAGATAACTCATATCACAAATTTCTTTGTAATGGTGTAACTGTTGATATATTACAACCATGCTTATGATAATGACATGCTTATTTATTCCTCATCTTACATATATATTTGATATGATCAGTAAGATTTTAGTTTAAATTACAAGGCAGTGATCTTAATTATTACTATTAGTCTAGGTAGAGCTATAACTAATATTAAATGTTTATGAGATTTGATATTGATTACAAAACTTATAGGTAATGGCTTTGGAAGTGGGATCATTGATCTTGGAGGACTACAAGTGAGACAAATCACAACTTTCAACAAAGTTTGGGCTACAGCTCAAGGTGGACCTGGTAACCTTGGTGCAACATTTTATGAACCATCTCCAATTCCACAAGGTTTTTTTATGCTTGGAAGCTATAGTCAATCCAACAACAAGCCTCTGTATGGATCGGTTCTTGTAGCTAAAGATGCCACAAGTGCTGAATCTGGAAGTGCTAAGATTTTGGAGAAGCCTACTGACTATACACTTGTATGGAACAATCAAGGTGGCAATGGCTATATATGGCTTCCAACGCCACCGCAGGGCTATAAATCCGTTGGCCATGTTGTCACTACCTCAGCTGAGAAGCCTTCTGTGGATAAAATCCGATGTGTCAGATCCGATTTTACAGAGGTGAGTGAAATTGATGCATGGATATGGGGATTAAAGAAGGAGGCTGATCCAAGTGGATTTAATGTATATGGTTCAAAACCAGCTACTAGAGGGACCCAAGGTGTAGGTGTGCCAATAGGTACATTTATAGTCCAAAATAATGGGACGACAGGGTTGTTGGAATGTTTGAAAAATGTCCAGCCTAATTTTTCAGCCATGCCTAATCTAGACCAAATCCAAACCCTTATGAAAAATTACTCTCCAATAGTATATTTTCATCCTGATGAAGAGTACCTACCCTCTTCACTCAAATGGTTTTTCGAAAATGGGGCATTATTATACACGAAAGGTGCGGAATCCAACCCCATTCCTATCACGCCCCCCGCAGGCTCGAACCTTCCTCAAGGTGGTTCAAATGATGGGGCATACTGGATAGGCCAACCAAGTAATGAGAGTTTTAGGAAAGGCAATTTGGCTAGTGTAGAGTGTTATGTACATGTCAAGCCCATGTTCGGTGGGACATTCACCGATCTAGCTATATGGATGTTTTATCCTTTCAATGGAGCGGCAAGGGCTAATGTGGCAGGTCTTACCATACCATTAGGTAAAATCGGAGAACACCAGGGCGACTGGGAACACGTGACATTACGGATCAGTAATTTCAGTGGGGAACTACGGAGTGTTTATTTATCGACACATTCCAATGGTATTTGGGCTAGTGTCCCGGAGCTTGAATACCAAAGCAGTAGTAGTAACAAACCCGTGGTGTATTCGTCGTTGCACGGGCATGCCTTGTATCCTAAAGCAGGACTTGTTTTACAAGGCAGCGGAGCAATAGGATTAAGGAATGATACAGCGAAAAGTAACAAAGTGATGGACAGTGGAGTGAGTTTTGAGATTGTGTCGGGGGAATACTTGTCCATTGAGGAGCCAGCATGGGTGAATTATTACAGAGAATGGGGTCCGAGAATAAGTTACAACACCGGAACTGAGATAAATAGAGTTGACCAAAATTTACCACAGAATTTAAGGAGTTCGTTTGCGAGTTTTGTAAACGGCTTGCCAGATGAAATATTGGGTGAAGTTGGACCAACTGGACCAAAGATGAAGAACAGTTGGAGTGGTGATGAGAAGGTTTGATAATAGTAATATTATTATGATTACTGAATGTGTGTTTAGTATTTGATTCTGAATTGTGATTAATGTAATCTCCTTTCCTTACTTGAATCAAATTTTCAACAAATTTTTTTGGTAGGCGCAGGTAAAAGCAAATAAAATGAACATATGTATACAGAAGAAGACCGTATTTAATAAACATAGTTTCAAATTTACCGAATGCAGTTCATGGAGATTACATGTATAACCTTCCTGTTTTTCTCTGCAAAACACAATAAACAAAACACACGTGAATCTGACCTAGTTTTTTGTGACTTAATAAATGCAGTGCAGCATATAAAGTAGGTTGGATTAATGGTTGGATTAATTTTTGTCAAGTGGAGTTTTATTGGATGATTTATGTGAATGCAGGACACATACTTTTTGCAAGTGGGGCAATTAAAAATTATCACATAACACCTTAACATAGCTATAATGCTGTGGTTAACATTTTCCAAATTTTATACATAATGCATAACTTAAATTTTGAAAAGTACAATTTAATTATTCATATTCTACTCCATGCATGTATATACATAATACATTTAACTCAGTATAATTACTCATAACCTATCTTTTCCACATACAAACATGAAAAAAAAATTGTCTTTCAGCTAAACATGAAAAAGATTTCTGTAGTAATATTATTGATTTTTCTAAATTTTATAATGTATATATTCTTTTAGCTATGATTAATGAATTAATTTTTTTAGTTACATATTTCAATTATCTTGATTAATAAATTTAATTTTTTCACAGCAAAATATTTGTTTACTCATATGGGAAAGAAGAGTCTCAGCTAACTTAATCTAAGTAATAATAGTCTTTATATTAATACATCTAATAATCTTTAAGTTAATTTACATTTATATTGGTGTTGAATAAGAATATTAACTTTATTAAAGTCCTGATTTGTACCATATTTTTTATATTTTAGCATAAATGGATCTCATACAAATTACATACTCGAGATGCAAAAACGGATCCCAAATTATACATGATGTGTTTTTGTTGGTAAGATTTATATTAATACATAGAATTTGTTACATTTATGAGAAAAAACTAATAAAATATGATATCGTGTTTAGGAAAATTTTTCAACAACTCTAGAATTACTCCATTCGAAATGCTTTTAGGCTCTAACTTCTTTTTCTTTTGAAATTAATGTTGGGCTGAATCAATATTATATTATTTTCTTGAAATGTCTAATATAAGGACATATTTTCATAATATATTATAATTTTTCATTTGGTATTAACTTAAAATCATAATTAAAAATAAGTTACAAATTCATTCTTTATATATATAATAAACAAGTAAACAAATCATACCATCATAATTTCAATTTAAAAAATAATTTTTAAAAAAACAAGAATTTACATTTAATTATAAAACAAAAAAAGACTTTAAGAAAATATATGGTAAACAAGATTTTACAAAAGTAGTAAAAAAATATGTCATAATTGGAAATAATACCAAAATTCAACAAAATATAATCTACAAAACAAACGCTAATTCAAAAAAAATAATCTAAATTTAGAAAACTAAAATCAATAATAAACTTTAATATAATATACTTAAAACAAATATAAACCAACACAAAAATATAAAAAGATAGTACAAAATTTATTTTAAAAAAAGTACAAATGTATGTGTGTTCACAATTACATAATCATATATATAAAAAATAGTTATACCAATAAATTCACACATGTCTAAAATATATTATATATATTCTAATAAAATAGAAGAAAACACCCCAAAAAATATGAAATATTAAAATATATGTTAGGCTAAATTTTAAAATATAATTTACAAAAAAAACCATTTATCAAATAAAAGTGCTTTAAGAAAAATATTATTTCAATAAAAATCATTAAAGATTCTATCTTTAGGTTTGACAACAAATAAATTTACATTAATATCTAAATATAATACAACATAAAAACAACAAAAACACATAATAAACACCACACATGACAAATATATAAAATTAACATGAAAAATATAATCAATATTCAAACAAATAAAAAAGTTTAATACCTCACATATTTCCAAAAAAATTAAAAAAATATCTTATATAATCTAATAAAATAAAAAATAATAAAAAATAATTATAAAATACAAAAAAATGTTAGCCTAAACATTGAAATATAAATTATAGAAAAACCATTCACAAGAAAAAAAACATATGTGTACTACAAACCATACTACAAATATGTATTATTATCATTAAAAATTAAAACAAACTATTTAGCAAAAAAGAAAAGTAAAAACAAACTATTCAAAATGTTATAAAACTAATTTTACAAGAAAAAAATTTATAATTAAAAGTGTACTACAAAATATCACGATATATAATTGGTAACTAATAATGTTATCAAACTCTTCACCGAATATATGTGTAAAATTAATACACACAAAATTATTTATAAATTTAATTATTATAAAAGTACATATTGGACAATGAAAATAGACCGAGCAAGTTGACTACGTTTTCAGCACTGAAAACATAGCAACAAGTAACCTAGTCGTGTAACATTTAATACATGGAAGGTTATTCAAGTAATTTCAATGAACTGCATTTAGCACCACCCTTAATAAATGGATATTTTGGATAAATTCAAGTTAAGAAAGTAAAGCTTTATATTATGGAAAATGCTAGACTTATAGAAATTTTCACAAAAAGTTTTACAAAATGGAGCATTACTGTATTATTGTATTTTTTCAAAAAATCTTAGAGCATCACCAACAACCCTTCTCACTAGTCGAATTTTGAGGAGAATTTATCAAAATTTTCACTCCAACAGAATCCCAAATCTTCTCTAAAATTTTAAGAGGCTTCAAATCCTCCTCATACTTAAAACTCTCTCTCCTCTCCTTTCTTCATTCTTTATTAAATTTTACTATCAACTTTGTCACGATTGGGCTTGCTAAACTGATTGACAAAATCATTATCTTATGAATGCTTTTAAGCCTGCTGCTGCTGGGCACATCATGCAAGATGCAGATAACAACGATGCCATTCTCGCTGCTCTCATCACTTGCCTTTATTTTGTTGTAAATGCAGTGACTTCAAGTCACGGTATGCCATGACTTCAAGTCACGCCTAGGCTTGCTCAGAGATGGATCATCAGATCCTAACAAATACTCCACGCTAACAGCTATGCCGAGTGTTAGTTCAATCTTGGCTTCTTTGGATCATGGTAAACAAAACCACACCAGAACCATACGATTTGGAGAAGCATCATCGTTATAAGTTTAAAATAATTTAAAAAAAATAAAAATAGAATTGAGTAATATTGTTGAAGTCAAAATTTACACTTGTTATTAAATAGCTTAAAACTCATATTTTAATAATGGGAAATTATTAATGGTACCCCTCTGTTTTTGGATTTTACGAATGGTACCACTACTTGTTTTTGACTTACAAACGGTGCCCCCGTGTAATTAAACGTTAATTAAAACAGCCACTCCGTCCATGTGTCGTTAGTTAAAACATTACTGAATCCAGAATAAACACGTATTTTACTTTAATAAAAAAAGAAAATACATTCTAAATACGATTTTTACTAAATGATATTAGATAAATATTTCAGAAAAACATATTACGGGTCATTACGGTTCGAGGGTTTGAGAGAGGGCTTTGAGTGACAGCGACGATTCTCCTTCCGATCGATCGAAACCATCATCTTCGCCCGTTGTTCTCCTTCGAAACAGGTATGTATTCGCATATTCATCTGTATTCATCTCTATTCGATAGTGAATTTGGATTATGTATTGCCTTTTTCGTATTTATACATACGATATATATGTGTATACGAAAAATCGTTTTGTTCTGAATATGTATGTAAATTAGTTCCATTTTTTGCAGAAATGGGTGATAATTAATTTTAAGGTTTTAAGATTTGTTTGGAGAGGTGAGGAAGTTAATATTAGGGTTGATGTTGATAAGACTAGTTTGTTAGATCTTATTGTAACGTTTGAAGATGAAGTTAAGCAGCTGGGTATTAAGACGAAGATGAATTACCACTTTCCCACTTTTAGTTATGCTTATGAGATGGAGCATCAGAAGCTTGTAAAGGATAGTGATCTTATGAAGATGTTTGACAGATTATCTCACAAGGAAGTGATATTTATATGGATTGGGACTGCTCTTAAACCTAATGAATTGTACAAGACAGTGTTGAACTTTAGGAGGAGGGCTGAAGCTGACAAGGGGGGTGATGAGCTGACTGGTGAAAATGAAGGGAATGGGGGTGATGAGATAACGGTAAAGTAGATAATGTGGGTGATGAGCTGGTAGAAAATGAAGGGAATGTGGGTGATGAGTTGGTAGAAAATGAGCCTATGTGTGACACTGAGCCTGTTAAAACCAGGGGAAAGAAAGTAAAAAAGCCAGCCAAAAAACCAACCAAAAAGGCAGTGATGAAAAGCACCCTACCAGCACCCATTTCACCACAAACAACTTTCAAATCCTTAACTGTTAGGAGGAGTCCCAGATTTATTGCTTCAACAAACCCTTCTCAAACTGAGTCAACCATAACAATTCTAGACCAGGGTTTATTCAGTAGAAAAATCCCAAAGACCACAGCCAAAAGGAAGGGGTTGATGTATAGTTGTTCTAAAAAACAAGGGAATTCAGAAATAGAGGAAGGGAATGCCACACAGAATGCAGAAATATATGAGTTGGGGGAACCAAGTGACAGAATCAAAAATGTGAAAAGAAAGGTGGAATTTGATGATAGTGATAGTGAAGATTTACCTGATTATGTGCCTGTGCCTGATAACAGAAGGCTTTGCTATAACTGTCATGGCTGCTGATAACAGAAGATACAGATGCACTTGCTCTGCAGAGGTGTGTAACTGGAGGTTACATGCTAGTAGGCTGTCTGATGGAATCACTTGGGCCATCAAAAAAATTGAACCAAACAGGCATACTTGCAGGGGTTTGGAAGCATACAATCCAGTTTGCAATGTGAAGTGGGCTGCTGACAAGCTCATGGAGGAAGCATAAATTTGACCCTAATGTGTGCAATGATGCAAATACTTCAAATTTTGTAGAGAGTTTCAATTCTACCTTGGGAATTGATAGATGCAGACCTGTCTTGACTTTACTTGAAGGTACACTAGACCTAATTCTTACTTGAATGGCTGTCTTACATTACATTACTTGAATGGCTTTCTTAATTGTGTAACATTACATTAACAGGAATAAGGAGAGTGTGTATGGCGAGGATGACAACTAGACAAGAAGCAGCACTGAATTGGAAGGATGATGATGTGTGCCATAAAATTGCCAAGCTGGTGAAAAAGATAAGCAAGGATATCATAAGCTGCAAGGCATACATGTCTAAACCAGGGGAATATGAGATACATGAAGGTAAATCTCAATTCCCTTTGTCATTGAATAATAAGATATGTTCCTGTGGAGCTTGGCAAATCTCTGGGATCCCTTGTAGACATGCCATTAGGGCTATGATTCATGCCAGAATAGATCAAATTAAGGTGGTTAGTACATGGTACATGGTTAGAACATACAGACAGACCTATGGATTTAGCATTTCCCCTGTTCCTGACAAAGACCAATGGCCTGTTTATGAGGGTTTACCTGCTATAAGTCCACCTACCATGAAAAGGGGGATTGGAAGACCTAGCAGGAACAGGAAGAGAGAAGAGGGAGATGAACAAAAGGGTAAAAGGTCCAAGACAGTTTAGTGCAAAAAATGTACAGCCTATGGACACAATTCCAGGACCTGCAAGGGTGGTTTAACTGAGAAGCAAAATAATGAGATAAAGGAGAGTGGGAAGAATATTGTTATTTAAAATCCTAGAGTGAGGGACCAATCTTATGCAGCCAAGGCAGTAAAAACTCAAGCAATAAAGGTAGAAAAGGCAGCATCTACTCAATCATCCCAGGCCAACACCTCACATTTCCCAGATTATCAGTCTTAGCAAGAAAACTAGAATTGTACTCTACTTTTATCCTATTTTGTGGTTTAAACCATGTTCTAGACTATGGTAAATGTTCATGGATAAGTTATTTTGTTCGGACATGTGAATGATTATATTTTGGTACTGTCACAATGTGGCAGTTTTTATTTACCCAGGAAATTTGAAGTTTTACACTGGTGTGACAGTTGTTTTCTTTTGGTAATTGCCTTTTTTTAAGTGTACTTAACGTTTGGATGACAGAATGCTTTTTTTAGTTGACAGACAAATACACGGGGGTATCGTTTGTAAGTCAAAAACAAGTAGTGATAGTATTCGTAAAAACCAAAAACAGAGGGATGCCATTCATAATTTCCCTTTAATAATTTTATTGAGAAGGCTGGAGTTGCTCTTATACAGTGTTCCAGAAATCGCTAGGCGGTCCAGGGCGGTTGGGGTACGGCCTAGCGCCTAATCGGGTAGGCGGGGATTAATCGGAGCATTAATCGAATATTATAATAATATTTAATATATTACTCTAATCTATAATTAAACATATCATTTTAAATAAATTAACAGGATTAATCGGATTTCAAAAATCGAATCGATTGGTTACCTTCCAGAAGATTAATCGGTTGAATTAGGAATTTTTAGAACAGTGGTCTTATATAACCAACAAAAAAGGAGGATATGGTTTGTTTTGTGTAGAGTATGGGTATATCCGCGTCATCACAGGCACAGGCACGAGTGAGTGAAACCCTCCGCACATCCACCGAGTTCAACTCGGTGGTCAACTCGGTGTACCAAAACTCACTGGCTCTGACCCAACACGCTTTCCCGGGCATAAAGCCCTACCAACTCCTCTCCGCTTCCGACCAAATCCACGCATCTCTCACTCTCATCAACTACCTTCCTGTCCTCAAATGGCTCCCATCTCCTCCGACGCGCTCCCAGGTCGACCACGCTTTCAAATCCGACGACAAAGATATGACTCTAGGAGAGGATGACTTCAGGGAGTTTGCGATCGACTTGTATGCAGACTCTGTCGCTTCCAGTGCTGCTGGCAAGGCTGTTATGGTCAGACTTCCGGTGGGGATTGCTGGGATTGCGCTTGTCATGGGGACTGGCAACCGCTTGGTTAAGGCGGCGGTTGGGGTTTACGCGCTTGCTTCTGCGGTTGCCTTCTATTTTGGATTCTAGCAACACAATAATACAATACTCCTCCTGTGTGTGTATGTTGTTTTACCTTTTCCTTGTTCCGAAAGAATGAAATACTACTATTGTATTGCAATGTAAAATTGCTGCTGCCAATGTTGTGTTTTGTATTCCAATGTTAGAATGTTAATTACAAACTTCAACAACTCCATGCCTATCCACCAAAATTTCAACCCTGCAACCCTTCTCTTACTCCATGGGAGGTAACAAGTATCCGTTACTGTTAGATTAAGAATTGCGATTAGTTGTTCGGACACTTCTTCACTGGTCTGTTAATTATGAATATGATTATTTGGTCTAGTTGATCTATTTTACTAGTGGAAGATGGGAAGAGTTGTTTCCGTTAGCTATTGAGAAGCAGCGAGCAAGATCATAACCCAATTCTGGTGGGATTTTTTGCAAGTGTTGAAGGTGCATATTGCGGAAAAAAGAAAAGAAAGTCTCGATTTCATTTTTAGTTGGCTTGAGCAGAAGAGGAAGAATGCAGAGGTATAGTAAGTGTTGGGAAGGAGGGAGTGAGCATAGTTGTATAAATGCAACTGTCAACAAAATTGCTCGTTGTGGTCGTTCTTTAGAGCAATGGAACAAACGTAAAAGAAGACAACTGTTGGATGAGATGAAGTTGAAAAAACAATGATTACTCAATCTCAATAATTCTTGCAAATATCAAGTTTGGGAGACTTGGAAGAGGGTGAAGAGAGATTTGAATTCTCTTATGCTAAAGGAAGAAAAACATTGGAAGCAAAGGAGTAGAGTTGTTTGGCTTAAGGAGGGGGATAAAAACTCAATATCTTTTCACAATAAGGCGTCCAGGAGAAGAGGAAGAAATGAAATAGAAGGAATTGAGGATGATAATGGCTGCTGGCAAAAAGATGTGAAAATTGTGGAGGGGATCTTTACGAATTATTTCAATTATATTTTCAGGTCCTCTAATCCGGCAAGTCATGACATTCTTAATTTCTTAGAGCCGATTGAAAGTAAGATTTCAGAGAATACAAATTTGTGGCTATAAAGGAAGTGCAGTGAAGAAGAAGTGGTAGAAGCTTTCAAAGGTATAAATCCATCAGAGGCCCCAGGTATAGACGGTTTACATGGTTCCTTTATAATATATAGTTGGGAAGGATGTTGTTAGAAGTTGTTTGAAGGTGCTAAATGAGAAGGCTCAGATGCACTCAATTAACTCCACTCTGATCGCTTTAATTCCGAAAGTTAAGGAAGCGACTAAGGTCACAGATTTTCGGCCGATAAGCCTGGGGGCATTTACCAATTCTATCACTGCAGATCCCAGCATGAGAACTAACAATCTCATGCTGGGGCTAGAGGGACAAGCTGGTGGTCTTGTTGCTTATGCTGAGAACGATGCAGATGGTGTTTGTGGTCGTAGTCTCAATATCTTACTGTTTTTTTAATGTTGAGTTACTGGTTAGCAATAAAAACAAAAATATAAGAATCTTTGATGGATTATGGGATATAACAGGTGGGAAATTAAACAACCAGGAAGATATATTTCTCTTTTCAATGATTATGTAAAATGAATCGCCAAGTGTTGATACAGCAATTACATACACTATATACGTATCTATCTGAGCTCTCGTGAATTAAATACAGGGAATTGGCAGAAAAATATATTAACGATAATTGTTACTCATCATCGATTTCAAGACCTGGAATGTACTCCAAGCTTACATCAAAAATGACTGGACTATTAGGGGCCACTCTTGGCCTTCCGGGGGCAGAAGTCAGGCCTTTAGGAAATGCCAACTACGGAAGAAAAAAGAAAAGATAACTTTATCAAATTTCCGAGTATCAGAAAGGCAGTTGGAATATGTTTTGAAGCAAAAACATTTCAGTAGTTACATGCTTCCTTTTTCTTCTTGTACAGGGGAGGAACATTGTGCTCTATAACTGGAATGTTGTAATGAATTTAGGACTAAAACAAGCATTCAGTGTCACTAATTTAGTTAAGGCATCTTCATGAATAACAATTAAAATTTGGTGTTTTATCTAATCGTACAGGAGATGCTATAATTACTAAAATTATATAGCTGCGGGAGGCATGGCACACGCGGTCAGGTGAGCCCTCTAACAAGTTAATTGCTTTCTAAAGTACTCTAGTTTCAAAAGGATGCAGAAGGAGATAGTCCGCCGATCATTGTGTCATAGAAAACTGTACAAAGAGTTCAAAATACTTTATTTTAGGGAAAATAACTTACAGATCCGGGAATATATAGTCGGCGCTTTCCTCCAACTTTCATGCTCAGAATACCTTCATCCAAACCCTTGATCACCTGTTTTATTCCTTAGCATTAGTCGTAGTAGTAGTAGTAGTAGTAGTACACCAAGATGTACTACTAATCAAACACACATCTTCTTAGAATGAACATATAGACTCAAAACAAACATATAGAAACTCGAACTGAAGTAATATACTTGCAGGCTTTAAAAATCAATATTTTGCTTAATCAGAAGATATGTTTTGCAGTAAAAGTCGTTAAGGTAAACCAACTTATAGTTACTTCCTTGCATTCATGATGTGTCAGTACATCAATTCACCAGAGCAACTTACTTCATTGCGAAAGTAAACTAGATTTATGGTGGTCCACGAGAAAATATAAAGTATTATCAAAATTTCAATCAGCTCAGGACCCAAAAACTTCTTTTTCATGACAAATGAACAGAACCTATAGTTTGAGATACCTGACCAGATCCGACGCGGAAGATATAAAGTTGACCTTTCTCCAATGAACTGTAAATAAAAAATAGACATCAGGTAAATCATTCCATTAGTTATTCGTTTTGGCTACAACATGGAGGCTTAATGCGTGCTTGGGACTGTTGAACACACATAGTGGCACAAGCACTCACAAGTAGTTTTACCTATCGAATATCTGTCCTGATGGAACCATTGCAACACAATTTGCAGCCACCTGTAGTGATGCATTATGTTAAAACTAGACAGCACTTGTAAAAACTACATGATTTGGATACATTAATCTTATTTTTTCATCAGCTTTTGTTTCATGCAGTATCTTTGCTTGTGGCCACTACAACATTACCATCTCCACCAGAACTGTCGATGCTTCTTATATTGATGTCAGGAAATGAATCACCATAAGTTTAAACTGATACACATACGACATATCATGACTTAAGATTTGTAACAAGAGTTGTTTTTTTTAATCTCATTAATTATGTTTAAAGTTTTTAATGCAACAAGTTTTAATTATAAGACTACTAGATAACATTACCTGAAATCCAACAGGGGGACTAGGGCCTGCACCAACTTTTATATCTTTATACTGCAAGCCTGACTCTGTTGTTATCATGGGTACCTTCAAAATAATACAAGTTCTTTTAAAATAAGGTAATAGTAACATCTCCAGAGGTCAATATGTGCCCACTGTACACTGTATACATGAAGGCTATTAGAACTGTTGAACCATTTAGAAGTCAGCATACTACCAACTGCAAGTCAAACAAACGTATTTTAGAAAAAATGGAGTGACCAATTAACAGCATAAGTAACTGCAACAAGACACATTCAAAGTTAATGAAAAATGGAAGTCTAGCCATTGATCAAAATATTGTATTAATGATCCTTGACACAGAGCCAGGACATCTGCTTTGGTGTTACCTAGTCTATAAAGCATGAGGTAAACAGTCATGACAGATGTTCACCACTCACTCAAGTATAGAGCATTACTTTAGACGCATATACTTGCTTGAAGAAACAAGACTGTTTGCATTTTGGTTATAAATTCATGACTTCATATCATCAAATGTTTTGAAGTCATATTTTCATATTGGAGGCAGAACAGAAGTATTTATGAGAATTTTCTGAACAGAAATATAAATTTGAGAGAGCTAATTAACCTCACCATACATTTTCAAGCTCTTTTTGACACTCTTCATCACATAGCATTGGTTTATCCTCTGGGGGCAAACCAGCTGACTTGACATTAGATGAGTATAGTAAATGGCTAGAAACCCCAAAAGCTAAACCAATCAAGTTCCGACGTGTAACCAATGACACCTCATATTCAACATCAGTTTCCTTTGAAGCTTTTATTTCTACTAGTTCAGAACTGAAGCACCGCATACTCACGCATTGTAGTTTGCCTCTTGCAAGTTGATGACTGGTGGAAAAATGTTTTGAACAGGTAGATCCTACACAAGTGGAAACAATTCTAAGACATAGTAGAACTATAAACCTTGACACAGATTTACATACTGCAAGTTGAACAGCTAACCTGGTAGAAAGAATCCGGTGTTTTTAGAAAAATTATATAGAGCTATCCCTTGAAACTTATATCATCTTTAGTTATTTGTTTAATTTTCATAGGGGCCTTTGATAACTAAAAATTGAGCTACAAGATCAAGTACACTTCTGGATCACCTAAATAGGTAACTGATAAGTAATGAAGATGTATAACACTCGTCAATTTTATAGCCTGATACTTTCAAGACACTAGAACTGTGCAATGTACTTATGTTTTACAAAAGCTACAGATCCCACAAAAAAAGTAAAAATGATGTAGGGCCCGTTTGTTTCCCCTTTTTATTGTTAACTTATGCCTTACAAGGCCATAAGCACTTATGGGGGGTGTTTGCCAAAATAAGTTTTGGCTCAACTTATAACTTATAATCCCATAAGTTGAATGTCAGAAAATCCTAACATTCAACTTATGCTTATAACTTATTTCTCGATATACGCAATATATAATATCCTTCAAATCTTCAAAATCATATATCTCTCGATCCATTCATTAGAAAATTGATATGTATATCTCAAATTTCTCTACTCATCGAGATCTATTCATTGACATCCATTGTTAAATATAAAAAGCAAATATTTTGAAAATTATAGAAAAAAGTTAACTTATAAGTTCTAATTTACCCAAACAGTTTACTGATTATAAGTTCTGATTTACCAAACACTTTACTAACTTATAAGTTATGCTCTACTTATCACTTATATGACATAAGTGCTTATAAGTCATAAGCTACATTTTTTAAGATACCCCAAACACCCACGTAGTTTACTTGCCAACAGCAATAGCGATAAATCCCATTTAAAATCAATTGTACAATGATGTATAACTCCACGTTTAAGTTGAACATCTCCAGGAAGCCACGACTTAATTTCCTTCATAAGCCTCATATACACTACATTACATTCAGAAATTGTGTTATTTCTATCTAACTTTTGTTCCACAAACGAAGCTTATTTTAAATTGAACACAACACAATGTTTCCGCGTTTGTATTTATAATATCATTGTAATTGATTCGTACATACTAAATTAGCATCATAATCCCTACCAACCAAATGCTAACATCAAATGATCCAATTAACGTCCTTAACGTCAAATGATCCAATTAAGCCCTTCTACTAACACCTCAAGGTTTTAGAGCAGCCGGTAACTTAACAGACATATAAACAAAGTACAGTAATACGTGAGTAAAATGTGCCTCGGAACATGATGTGATTACAACATTACCTAATTAAAGTGCAACATAAAAAACCAACCAATAACATGACAGTAATAAGTGGTTAATGTTTGAGTACAATTATTATAACTTTACATTACTCGTTCAAGAAAAAAAATGGAAAGAATGTATGAACAACACAGTATATAATCCATGGTTTTAGAAACTAATCACAAGAGAAGCCATAAAAGAATGAAATTACCAAGTGGAAGTAGGTGCAGAGATATAGAAGCCATTTGAAGTTTCAGAAATTTGTAAAGCCCTTTTGCTTGGATTTTAAATGAATGAATGTGGATAATGTTATCCAATTGGCAGTTTACCTCTGTTCTTTCCCTTTATTTACTAAAATATCCCCGTACTGACTAACATTTTTTTTTAATAAGAATATTACTTATATTAACCAATGTTCCACTAATCGCTAATCGATTAGTCGATGATTTGAAATGATTAATGGAAGCATTAATCAAATTTATTTTATTATTATTTTCTATAATAAAAAATGATAATTTTCATGTCAACAAATAATATAAAAAATAATCATTTTCATGTCAACAAATAATTTTTATACAAGTAAAATATAGAAGATCATACCATTACATCCTTATTTTGACCGCCAATTTTTCATGTCAAAAATTAATTTTCATACAAGTAAAGTATTGAGATTTCTTTATTGTTTTTTTCTTACTAAAAAATGTATATTTACCTTAACATCCTTACTTTGACTCATTAATTATCGCTCAATCGACTGCTCCCGCCTAATTTGATAAACCGCCTAATCCTATCTAGGCGCCATCTAAGACATTAGGCGCCGCCTAAAAAAGAATGTCAAATGATCGATTTTTGCAAATTATAGACATTTAGTGGAGGCATAAGTCGATAACGATCAACCACTTGGGACGTTGAAAGGGATACATGATCCCCGAGATTCTAATAAAAATTAAGTTGTATGAATTTGAAAATGTAAAATTTACGGCTTAGATAGTTCAATAGTGTTTTCCTATTTGAAAATCAGGGTTCGATTATTGCTATTCTCTAATTTTTCAGTCTATTTTTTTATTTTGCTATATACCGAAGTAGTGGGTAACTAGGTGTATGTTTTAGTATACTAGTGTAAGACCTCTTGGTTGTCGGTTGGTTTTGACTTGGCGGCGATTTTTCCCCAAGATCGCTAAGACCAGGTATCACCGGTTGGCGCCAAGACTCGACGTCATCGGTTGACGCTGAAACTGTGGTTAATTGTGGGCGACACTAATCGATGCTGGATTTTGCTTTAGTGATACTGTTGGCTTGGGGCTAAAAATGGGTTGCTAGAAAATTTGGGCTTCAATTATCCAAAAGGATTGGTTCACTTGCTGGGCACATGTGGGGGAAAATCATTTTGGGCTTTACAAGTGGCATGGCTGAGATAACAAAAACGTGATTAACTGTTGGGTGATATATATATATATATGTTATATATATATAATTGTGGTGACTAGAATTGCTGGTAACTGCCCAAAGGTTGCACAATTGGTTGGTTGGCTGACTGGTGTCCTTGTAACTGCTAGATGGGAGTAACTACTGGTAACCGCCCATGCCTGAGGGAAAAAACGTGATTGGCTGTAGATTAGCATATATATACATGTATTCTATAGCATTGTATTGAGTGAGAGTTGTGCAAGTGAGAGACAATTTGTTATATTTTGAGAAAAAGCCAAGTGTGTGCGTTTGTATGTATTTGGTGAAGTCACGTGAGTGCTTCCAGTTGTAAGTTTCCTTTGTATTGAATTGAGCAATAAAAGGTTGGGCATTTTGCCTGTAACAAGTGCGTTTATTTACGTTTATATACTGCACACACTAAGTCATCATTGGTAATTGTTATTCTGATTCATAGTCTTAAGGTTGCTGGGCGACAACCTCCGTTTTGGGTTGAATGTTCTTGGGGCATTCGGGCACAAGGGCAGGTCGCACAAGTTCAAGTTTAGGTGAAAAATCTGACCCTGTGCATGGTTATGCCGCATGTTGGTTGTATGTTGATGGAAAATGAGGAATGTTGCTTCGTTAAGCAAGATTTAATGTCACTGGAAAAAGGGACAGAAAAGTTGAGGTTAAGTGCAATTAGGGTGTTAGTTGGCAAAGTGATGTGTGATCTTGAGCCTGAAGTGAAAGGCAAGTTAGAAACGCATGGTTACAAGTTGGAGTCTCCATCTATTGGGGACATTGTTGGGAACTGATGGGTAGCAAGGCTAGCAGGCGACCTGTACCATGTACTTGTAGCCAAGCTGGTGTACTTTTTCTTTTTTTTTTGCTAGTTAATCGAATTGTATTGCAAGAAAAGAAAAGATACACAAGCAAAGGGGCATACCCAGTCCACACTTATGAAAATCTGTTACCACCTCCAAAGGTCCACATGACCAAACCAGTAACTAACACTAAGAAACTAGAATAGCAGCATTACAAGGGATGGGTCCTTCCGAACCCATTTGTTAAAGGAAGAACAAGAAAATAATTTCTACCTCACAGTGGACTTTACATTTGAAATAAGCACAGTAGTAGGATGCCCTGGGCCAACATTATGAATTCTGAAATTTCGCTCCTTCTAAATGCTGTAAACACACGTCGTTAAGTAAACCCCTGCTATAGCCTTAAGCTTTGCATTTAAAGGACTTCTAAAGAAATCGCCTTGCTGCCAGTTAGCCCAATCTACATTGACCTTAAAGGGAATGACACTCTTCACAAGATTAAAGTAAGGGCAGGAAGTGAGTAGATGACTGATCGATTCTACCCCAATCCTACAAAGGATGCATGAAGGATCCACATCCATACCAAAGAGAGACATACGATCCCTAGTAAGCAATCTGTTTTTAACAGCAAGCCAGGTAATGAAAGAGCATTTGGGGATGTTGAAAGCATTCCACACTAGATCACTCCATCCCACTACTTGACCCAAGTCCCGAATAGAAGACCAGATACACGCCAACTTTACTAGCTTAGGCTGGAGCCCATCCCATGTGATACAATCTCTCCTATGCAGTTGGACATAAGCCACACTATTCCTTACTTCAATGACATCCATGTGATTCGACCGAGGTAAACTCCACACCCCCATTATTGAGGTACAACCTGATTCGCGCCATACTGGAGGATTCTGCATTAAGGATGACAACTGGAGAGATTAGGGCTAACGGCTTTTTGTTTGCCAATGGGTCATGCCAGAAGAGAAAATCTGAGTTATCACCAACTTGAAAGCTAAGAAAATCCATCGCCTGAGACCTAGCATTGAAGATTTTACGAGCAATCCAACAACACCTGTAAGGCATCCTACTACTGTTGGAAATAAACGGTATGGTTTTTGATTGTTGGTTTTGCAAGGTGAAGTGGGACTACTGAAGTAGCAAACAAGCTGATGAGGACATCAGGCTCAAATGGTGTGGGTGGGTTTGTAAGACCTCTTGGTTGCTGGTTGGTTTTGGCTTGGCGGTGATTGTTCCCCAAGGCTGCTAAGACCAAGTGCCACTGGTTGGCGCCAAGACTCGACGTCACCGGCTGACGCTGAAGTTGTGGTTAATTGTGGGCGACACTAAGCGACGCCGGGTTTTGTCTTAGTGAATCTGTTGGCTTTGGGCTGAAGAAAATGAGCTGCTTAGAATTAGAAAATGTGGGCTTCTATTATCCAAAAGGCTTGGGTCATTTACTAGATACATGTGGGGAAAAATCATTGTGGGCTTTACAAGTGGCGTAGCTGAGACAACAAAAATGTGATTAACTGTTGGGTGATATATATGTGTGTGTTATATATATATATATATATATATATATATATATATATATATATATATATATATATATATATATATATATATATAATTATGGATGACTAGAGTTGCTGGTAACTATCCAAAGGTTGCAAAATTGGCTGGTTGATTGACAGGTGTCCTTGTAACTGCTAGATGGTAGTAACTGCTGGTAAATGGCCATGGCTGAGGGAAAAATGTGACTGGTTGTAGATTAGCATATACATATGTATTCTATAGCATTGTATTAAATGAGAGTTGTGCAAGCGAGACACAATTTGTTGTATTTTGAGAGAAAACCAAGTGAGTGCTTTTGTATGTATTTGGTGAAGCCAAGTAAGTGCTTCTAGTTGTAAGTTTCTTTTGTATTGAGTTGAGCAATAAAAGGTTGGGCGTTTTGCTTGTAAACAAGTGTGTTTATTTACGTTTATATACTACACACACTGGTAATTGTAATTCTGTTGCATAGTTTTACGGTTGCTGGGCGACATTCTCAGTTTTGGGCTGACTGTTCTTAGGGCGTTCAGGCACAAGGATAGGTCGCACAGGTTCAAGTTTAGGTGAAAAATCTGACCATGTGACAACTAGCATAGTATCTTGTGCAAATATTGTGAATTGTGGAGGGTTGAGAAAAACTTAAATTAAAATTAAAATCGAATTGAAATTGGTAAAAAATAAAAAGAATTGGAACTTAAATATTATCGAAAATCAAAAAATCGAATCATTTCTAAGGATTCAATTTGATTTTAGTTTCCAATCAAATCGAATTGAATCGATAATTAAAATATATAAAATATAATTTATATAAGTTTTTAATATTAATAATATAAATCTGTTTCATAGTCCATTTTTGTGTGATGTCTATTCATTAATTCGTGCGGCATATTAATTAACTTCCGTCTTTTTTTTTGCTTTACGGATTGTTTGGTTTTTAACCCAAAAGGGGAATGAAATTCAGAAAGGAAAGAAATAATTATGAATTATTTAGTTTTGGTCCAAAAACGAAATCACGATTTTTATTAAAATTATTTTTAATTTGTAAAAATTAAATTAAAATTATTTTTTGATTTTACATGTCAATCTATGTTTTAGTGGTTTAAGATAAAAATTATAATTAAAAATGGGAAAAAATAGAAAAGGAAAATGAAATGCCTAATGGAATTGAGGAAGGGGAGGATATTGGGTATTTAAATTAAAAAAAAATATAAAATGATAATTTTTACAAAATAAATGTTAATAAGGGAAATGAACCTATTTGATTCAATTAACCTAATCAAATGCCATCTTAATGCATTTATATATTATTCCTAACCAAATGCCACCTTAATGCATTTTGTTTGATTAAAAATTGTTTTTATAACTAAGATAAAAATAATAATGGGTTAGTTATTAAGTTGGCCATTAAAGTAAAAATAAAATATCAAGTTGGTCAATAAACTGAAAACGATCTCAAGTTGATCACTAAAATCAGCTACGAGTACATTCTATTAAATAACTTACTTTTCCTGGAACCGAGATATTAATATTAATACTGATTTCTTGGATTTTATGGTCTGCAATCTATATGGTAGAGTAGGGCTGTAAACGAGCCGAGCCGAACACTGACCGGGCTCGGCTCGAGCTCGATTAAATAGTCCGGGCTCGAGCTCGACCGAGCCATAAAATTCAAGCTTGAAGCTCAGCTCGAAACATATGTGATATGTTCGAGCTCGGCTCGAAAGCTCGAATCAATTTCACTAATTATCAACAAAAGCTCGAATACCTTAAGTTCGGCTCGAGCTCGAATCGATTAATATATAAAAATATTAAATATTAATATAATAATATATAAATAACATAAAAAAAATATATAAATAATAAAAAAAATATATAAAAAATAATATATATATATATATATATATATATATATATATATATAAGCTCGATTAGGCTCGCGAGCCATACGAATCGAGTAATATGAAGCTCGAGCTCGGCTCGGTCATCTATTCGAATAGCTCGAGCTCGAGCTCGGCTCGATTATTATCGAATCGAATTCGAATATTTTACGAGCCGAGCTCGAGTAGCTCACGAACAGTTTGACTCATTTACACCCCTATGGTAGAGTAATATATTAATTTCAAACAATAAAATCCAAGAAATCAGCATTAATATTAGTATTTTCCGTCAATAAAAAGTAAGTTATTTAACAGAATGTACTCGTAGCTGACTTAGTAATATGCTTGAGACCGTTTTCAGTTTGGTGACCAATTTGATATTTTAGGTCCATTTTAGTGATCAACTTGATAATTAACCTAAATTAATTAAAAATAATAATTAATTATAATTTTTTTGAACCCCATAAATTAATTTTTTTGTCCGTCGCTGACGCTTGCCATTTATAACTAGTTGTCTACTAGTATGTTTTTATATATTCAATTTATATCAGAGTTAAATTGGGGTGAAAGTCCTAAATAACCAAAATTTAAGTAACATTGCCCAAAATAACGAAAGCCGGAAAAGCTGCCAAAAATAACCAAGCGACCACGCATTTGCGGGGTGCGAGGTCGACCACGCATATGCACAATGCATGGTCTTTGTTGATATCAATTCTGGACTCGTGAACAGAGCATGGGTTACGCATGTCGAACATGCGTCACACGAGATACGCATGTTCAACATGCGTATGTACAATCATTGTTCATCGTTTTCCAGCTCACGCCGGCTTCGTTTTTCCGACTAAACTTCGATCGATTCGTTCTCTCCCTACAAGATTCGACCACTCACGTTCTATATACCAAAACAATCTTCTTCGCACCCTCTACATGCCTGTACCAATCAATTTTGGTTAGTTTCGCTGGATTAAAATGACCCAAATCGATCTTTATTTTCCGATTTGGTTTCCGATTTGCTCGTTCACACCCCTGCGGGGCCATAAAACAACAAATGACTACAGCAAAGTGTAGAGCAATGTCTGGACATCATTTTGATGCCCTCAAAAGCTGTAGAGGTGGCCAGAATATGAAGAACGAAACAAGGCGATTTTGAGGCGATTTCAGAGCTCCAGAGCACGCCGGAGTTGGATTGGAGATAATGACGTCATGTGACGTCATTGCGCATCTGGGAGATGCGTTACCCCAGATGCACAAGTTGAGAATGCGTATTCCATGTACGCACAGCGCCAATGCATAATCTCGTGGTTATTTTGGGCACTGTTCGCGCGAATCGTTATTTTGGGTAGTTGGGTTGTGTTTTTGTGTTATTTTAGTCATTTTCTCGTTAAATTGGGTTAAACTTTTTGGAAAAATAAGTTTTAAATATAAGTTATAATTATTTAATTTTTATACGTCTATACTATACTATTATACGCGAATAGGGTATATTTGGTTGGTAGTTTGATACATTTTTTTTAGTACACTCAATAGCAATCGTTAATGAGAACCATTGGATGTTAATATTCTTTATATAATATATAAAATACTCTTGTAAATTTAAAGTTCGAATCTCGTTAATAACACATTATTATTAGACATTTATATCATCTTATAAACTACTCCCGGAAGTTCAAGGTTCGATCCCCCTCGATAACATATGTTAGTTAAAAATTTATATTATCTCTTTTAACTATATTATTATTAAATATTTATATTATATTGTAAACTATTCCAAGGATTTTAAGATTCAATTTCCGTCAACAACATATTAAATTTAAAAATTATTATCTATTTTCAATATACAAGCAAAAACCTATCATTTAGAATATTATCAAATACGTGTTATTATATTTTATTATATTTTATTATTATTTTACTAACTAAAAACAAATATTAAAATTATGAATAATAAGATAATAATATTATATTTTAAAATAAAAATATTTAAAATCTTCTGTGCATTGCACGGATTTATAAGCTAGTCTATACTATACTATTATAAGCGAAACAGGGTATATTTGGTTGTCGGTTTGGTACACTTTTTTGGTACACTCAATAGCAACCGTTGGATTTTGAGATAGATTAGTGAAAATCGTTGGATCTAATACTAAAAAAAATATTCTTTTTCTAATATTTAAAATATTCTCATGGGTTAAGTTCAAATCCCACAAACAACATATCTTTATTAAAAATATATATTATTTTATAAACTATTTTAATAGTTTGAGGTTCTATTCCCGTCAATATCATATTATAATCAAAAAAATTATTATTTTTTAATAAAGTATTATTATACATTTATATAATCTTATAAGGTACTCCAAAAAATTCATGTCAATAACATATTATAGTTAAAAAATAAATATTATCTGTTAGTCACAGAGGCATGCCTGTTTACATCTAATAACAAGCCTAATTGTCTGTAATGCTTTGCATTACTTACATGACCTCTTAACTGAGGGAACCTCTAGTTGTAGAGTTTCTATTTGTTTTGTACTTGCAATAGGCATCAAATCCTAGTTGTGTAACTGTACTTATATAGTCAAGAATAATGCTTGAAAGAAGTTCTAAGGTTCATGCCTCAAGCAAGAAGATAAAGACTGTCAAATAATCACAATTGGGATTTGAAGAAATGAAGAATTTGCCTAAGTACCAATTCGAGAAGTACTTTTGTCTATTCGAGAAGTCTAGCGTTCAAGAAGTCAGAGATTCGATATCTAAGAAGACATTGTTCGATATCTCTGAATGAACTGTTCGATATCTCAGAGATTCGACATGTCTTAATACTCTATTCGAGTTCTCAAAGAGTCAACAGGTCAAAGTTCCATTCGATATCTCAAGGACTCAGAAAGCTATTCGATATCTCAGGGATTCGACAAGTCAAGTGTTCTATTCGACAACTCAAGGAACCCTGTAGAAAAGTGTTATTCGAGAAGTGATTCGATATGTCAATCATACAGTATTCGAGAACTCAGAGTTATCTAATTATAGTTCTCGAATCAATCACTTAGCCACTTCTCGAATACATTCTTGGAGACAAAATACTGAAGAAATTGTACAAGTCAGAAACCTGCAACAAGCCAATGCACTTTATGGACCACAATCTGTAACGTGCTCTGGAAAGCCTACAAGGAAGCTTGGAGAGATATAGAAGAGACAAAGAGCTAAAGAAGTGGATCTGAACAGAACTTTGAAAAGTTAAATCTGTAGCCGTTTGGATGCTTACTCAAAAAGGATAGACATACAAGAAAGTAATTTATCCTGTAACCTTATTTGTAGTAACGGAGTTGTATTCATGTTCTATAAGAATACAATCTCACTTCTTTAGTTGATTAAGTTTTTCATACACTGTAAGATATATCTCTCTGAGAAAAACGAAGCTGAGAATACTACCATTTGTATTCACAGATTGTAGCAACCTTTATCTAATATAATATTAGATTAAAGTGATATTGTGTCTTGTATTGTTCTTTATTCGCACCTACATACTTGCACACACAAACACTTATCTTGCTACACAGATTCAAGAACAAGAAAAGTTCAAGAATCCATTCACCCCCCCTCTGTATTCTTTTGCTATATTCAATACTCAACAAGTGGTATCAGAGCAGGCTGTTTATTCAAAAACAGAAAAACGATCATGTGTTCGAATACACCAAAGACCACAGGAACGGTGAAAGTCCCTAAGTTTGACAAAGAAAATTACAACCGCTGGAAGATAAAAATGATGTTGTTCATCAAAACCTCTCATCCTTTGTATCCTGAGATTCTCAAGAATGGTCCCTTTGTTCCACAACAAGAAATACCTGAGAAGACTGTTGGAACCATAACTGTTCCAAGATCTTATGTGGCCAAGGAACCATCCAAATGGATAGAATCAGAAAAGGAGATGGTTGCTCTTGACAGTCACCTCATGTTGCTAATTATTGATTCCATGGATATGTCAATGTTTGCAAACATTGCATTGTGTACATCTGCCAAAGAAATGTGGGATCACAATGAGGTGTTATGTGAAGGGACTGATGAGGTCAAGGAAAACAAGAAACAGATACTGGTCAGACACTATGAAGCTTTCATGGCACAGCCCAAGGAAAGCATCACTGAGATGTTTGAGCGATTTCACAAGCTAGTTACTGAGTTGCAGATGAATGATAAGGTTTACAGCACCAAGGAGTTGAATATGAAGTTTCTATTGTCTTCTCCAAATCACCTAGAGCAGAGGGTCATTTCTCTAAGGGAAAGAGATTTGAACAAAATCACTTATGATGTGCTCTATGGGGTTTTAAAGACTCATGAGCTTGAGTTGCTTCAGAAAAGGGCTATCCAAGCCAACCAAGGCAGAATGATAAACACATCATGTGCCTTGATTGTCAATAAATCTATTCAAGACCTAGAAGCATCTACAAGCCAGCTAATGATAGAGGAGATAATAGATGATGAAGAAACTAAAGCTGAGGCAAGTGAACCTGTTGAGGAGAAGGAGGAAGAAGAGTTCTATACTCTTGAAGAACTCGATGGAATGGAAAACACTTCATATGCTTTCATGGCCAGAAAATTTCCAAACATCAGATTCAAGAGGAACCAACCCTTCAAACCTAAAACCCAAAACTATTCATTCAACAAGAGCAAGGCACCTGTGAAACCAAACAAGAATAAATTTAAAACCAGCCATGTGGATAGGTCATCTGTAAGGTGTTATAGATGCAATGACCTAAGGCATTTTACCAGTGAATGCAAGAAGCCTAAAAAGAAGGATAAAGAGTTTCTAGAGCTTGAAGCTAAGTATGAGGCCCTTCTGAAAAAGCAGACACAAGGTAAGGCCTACATAGCTGAAGGGAAGTGTTGGGATGATTCTGATAGTGATGGAGAAGAGCAAGAATTTTGCAACTATGCCTTGATGGCCAATTCCAAGGATGACACATCTTCATCAGACTCTCAGGTACCATCTCTCACTACCATAGACATGTCTATTTCTGAGTACAAATGCATGATTGAACAACTATCTTTTGAAATGTTTAATATTCATACTAGTATGACTGCTGCTAATGAGGAAATTTCTAAACTGTCTGCTAGAAATGAAATGTTAATAAAAAAGAATGAGGAACTTGAGCTAACTGCTATGCAAGTAGAAAACCTTAAGAAAGAAGTTGAATATCTGCAGAATAAGGTTCTATGTGCTAGTCAAATTGAAAAGGCTCTTAGGGATGAACTAGCTGAAAATGAATTCAAACTGAAAGCCTTTAAGAAATCATCTGGTCTAGTGCAATCTTATTGTGAGAAAATTCAAGCTAAAGCCAAGGCTGCTATTGGACTTGACTATGGCACTCTTAAACAGAGGAAAGGCTATGCTGTCATTGAAGATGACATAGTTGTTCAGGAGGAAGTGCCTCACATTTTGAAAAAGTCTGAGACTCCAATTTTTAAAGAATCAACATTTGAAATTGATGAGGATGCCTTACTCATACTAGTACAAACTGGACCTATTGCGTCGGTCAAATTGACCTATAGCGTCGGTCAAATGGCGTAGTATATGCAGGGGACGCCATAGGTATAGCCCTATAGCGTCGGTTAAAATGGCGACGCTGAATGTTAGCTACAGCGTCGGTCAGTTGAATGACCGACGCTAAAAGTGTACTATAGGCGTCAGTTATTTAAATAACCGACGCTAAAAGTCTACTTTAGGCGTCGGTCTTTTTTAACTGACCGACGCAAAAGGTCTGCTATAGGCGTCGGTTATTTAAATGACCGACGCTTTAAGTCTGCTATAGGCGTCGGTTATTTAAATGACCGACGCTAGAAGTCTTCTTTAGGCGTCGGTCATTTATGACCGGCGCTAGAAGTCCACTTTAGGCGTCAGTTATTTAAACAACCGACGCTAAAAGTCAATTTTTTTAAAAAAAAGATATATTTTAAAATTGCAATTTCAATAATTTAAATAGCCCATTCAGAATAGCCATTTATAACAAATTCCCGACTAAATAGTTTACAGCACCAATTTAAATCATTTAGAAAGTTAAATTTGAGAGCTTGATATGTTTACATTCAAAAACTAAAAATAATCAAATTGTCAAGGACTAAAGTAAATATTAGACTAGCTCTAGACTGACAAACTCCACTACAGTGCTTGGCTGCTCCTGTCTCCTGCTCCAGACCTCTAGTGCTCCTTTAAATCTTCACATGTCACTAGTCTCCTGCCCAATTGGAATCTTGGCAGACTCCACAAGCCCATTCAGGGATGTGACTTTCTGGAAAAAGGAAACAAGTTTAGGGTGAAAATACATAATTATTTACTTGGCTGTAATAATAGCTAACGTTGAGGTAATCTCAAAGGAGATGAAGGAGCTTGAGCATATTTGAAGGGGAGAAAGTCAGAACTGATAATAAAAAGAGGATTACTATATGTAGTAAACTGGTTGAAAAAGAGCATAAGCAGTTTAATAGCTAATATACTGGTAGCCACATGATCATAATCGACATCATAAATACATTGCATCAAAAAAATGTTAAAGGTCAGAGGAATACCTTTCCCTCGTAATAACCTTATAGAAAGTAATTAACCAAGCCAAAGTCGGCAGCAGAGATGTACGCAAATGTTTTGACTCCTGTATACAAATTTAATGGTCAACTTATTATATAATGATCAACTTATTATAACACATGAGGCTATAAAGAGTTGCTTAAGCCTTAAAGTACAAAGAATTCCGGTCTGATATACAGAGAGCAATCTATTCATATAATTAATAATTATACATGCACAATTATGTAAAGAGAATTTATTTAACCATTTAAACAAAAGTATGACAAAAAGCAAGTACAACTAGTGTATATAATTTTAATACTCACAAATAAAGCAACTAAATTGATGTATATGATTTTAATAAACAGTTGGAAACTAACAAAAAACAAAGAGAATCAGCAAGGAGCTACACAAGTTCACATTCAGTTGAAATGCATGTCTAAGAAACCTGGGTCCATGCCCATGAGTACCAGTTTGTACGCATGCCCATGGTTGAACATGCATATAAATACAAAGAAGTCCGGATGGCAATGGCCTATAAAGGCTATAATGCAGGCTATCTACATACCTTGGTTTGCAGCAGCTCTAATAGCATATTCACTCTAGCACAAATGAAAAGTACACACATGAATATAAAGTACAGAAACCCAACTGGTAAAATAACTGTTCTAACAGCTGCTTCCTTGCCAACAACTGGAAAATAAACGAAATACTGATTCTTACGGTACCAAAAAGATTAAACAGATGTTAAAACTAGAAGCATATTAGAAACCACAGAAACTGCACCATGTAAACTACACAAATGATGTTGCATTCATGTTGCTAGTTTTAGAAAAAGAATTGCACAGTGCAATGCTTGCTTAGGGAGTGAGTGTCTTTGACGCCACTAACCCATGCTAAACCACAATATCTGTATAGTAAGAGAGAGAGGGATGGCAGTTGCATAGTTTCTCACCCACAACCCTTACATTTTTTTCTTATTAAACCATTCAACTCAAATTTTAACATTAGAGGTTCACAGTGCTACCTTTAAAATTTCTCTGTGGCTCTCTAGTGTACAGCTGGCCACCAAACTTCAGTTATAAATTCACCTGCAGATGAAGAATTTGTCAATTACTATTTACAAACTTAAAAAAAACCGAAATATTATTAATTCATAATCTTCTGCAAGAACACGAACTAAAATGTAAGAATAAATACAAGAAGGTGGTTCCACAGCTCGGTCCCAAGGCCTGCACAACGGCGGAGCTTCCACAACTCCACCAGAACTCTAGGACTGATCCACAACACTTCCTCCTGATTTAACACGAAAACACAGAATACAATTCACAACCTAACCACTTAATAGTACCCTTTCCTAAACGAGACTAGCCTGAAAATGAAATTAAAATAATTTGGGTTGCTGCCAGCGAAATTTATTATCCTTTAGTCATTGAGAGCATAAGCCAGGAATCTAAAATTCTAGTCTTCTATATAGTATGTACACACACACACATAACACCCTAAAAAGGTGAAAAGAAAACAAAAACAAAGAAAACAACTCAATCACCTCAGCACTTTATAAAACAAGGAAACTGTGAAGAGAAAAATTATTAGCGTGGTAATTAAAGAAAAAATAATTGTTGTTTAAAGAACTCGACTACCATTAATCAGTGAAGGTTGACAAGTCGAAGCGCTAGACTTGTCAGTGACTTCATTTTTCAGGCCAGAAACACAATTAAAAAAAAAAAGAATCAGAGTTGATCTAGTTTCGTGTCCAATTATAAAAGAAAAGATGGCTCATACGTTCATTAGGGTCATATCGATGCAAACACCTCCATTAGGGGATAGCGTATGGCCCTCTATTGATGTAGCTCCGTCATATGGTATGATAGGTACCTGCTTATAAACAATAAAAGGGAATAGACAAGCAAGCTTAATAATCACATAGTTCGACACTAAACTATGTTAGCCAAAGTTGGTGAGACGAAGAATATGCTTTAGTTGGCTCCAATCAATTAAATTGATTTTTATATACCAATAAAATTAGTCAACAAAGTAAACGAAGCCCATGGCTATCATACCTTATGCTTGTTACAAGATTTGACTATTTTGCAGACTTTCCCTTCTGACCTACATACACAGATTAAACGTTGACATTTCAAAAAGAGATTGGTAGAAATACTATATCATGGTATTACCAACAGGAAACCGAGGAAAAATAAATGCAACAGGATGAGGATGGAATGTTAAAACAAGACCTGTGTTGCATTCTAAATCATAGAAGCATGTCACGCATTGGATGGTACACTGTGATGATACTAATCAGTTGGCACCTTTAAATTTTAGTATGTATTTTTTTTCTTCCCAAAATGATGACGAAACGACAGAGACGTTGGCTAATAGTAGTAGCAGTACATATCAAAAGTACAATCAAAGTACAAAGACAACAGATGCCAGTGCCATAAAATTAGCAAACACATACAAGGTAAAGTTTTAAAAAAAAACTAGCATCAAAATGACATAGTGAATCTAACCTTGCATAAACAACGACATCAGGAATATTAACTGCTTTGTGAAAGCTGTTTTGAGGTTTCCCATGGAATTGTCTCTCGTTATAATCAATTGACAAGTTATCCTAAAATACAGAACCAAGACAACACGAAAAAAACTTCCAAATGAGTACAGAATGAAAACGGATAAAATTGGTAAGCTATAACACATTAGTGAGCAGCAGAGTACTTGACAAATAGAGATGCACATCTCTCTGTACTCAATAATCAAAAACTTTAAAATATTCAATTCCAGCTAATAAAAAGGTCATAATTAACATTAATACTTGTTTCGCTCCTCGCCAAATTTCCAGTACTCAGGTTCATGATACCTCACTCCCCTGACAGTATTGTCAACATTAATATAAGACAAAGGTACATAATTAAAATGAAATGCGGAGGGAGTCATGCTTACTTTTGAGCAAGGACGGGACCAGATTTAATGCATCCAATGTACACACGGGATTCAACTATACTCAAAAACATGTACTTAACCTTGTTGCAACCATCAAACACTTTCTTCTCTTTGTTGATTCAACTATACTCACATCATTAGAAACAGGTGCACCTGTGAGTATAGAATCATGCACGAGCCTTGCAGCAGCTAATTCCATCTCCAAATCAAAATCCAGTGCATATCCCCTGTCAATACGAAACAAAAGTATAATTCACTATTCAATTTTCACTAATTTCGCACAAAAAACAAATCAAAATCCCAAGTGAAGTCTTACAATAGACAAGCGCAGAGAAGCGCAACGAACAAGCATTAAAATCACTACATGTAAAGGGGTGTTACTTATATGATGGACTAAAATATGAGACATTCTCAGAGTTCATGAAGAAATAGAAAAAATAAAAGCTCAATTATGATACTGCGATACCTCGTCATTGTTGTTGACATAAGTAGAGCTGAACAGTGAGGATTCATTAGTGTAATCCATAAAAAATTGAAGAACATAGATATATATATATATACAAATACAAGTACAAATCAAGAGAGAGAGCATGGACATATACAAAGTACAAATCGAAGAACAGAGATATATATATATATATACAAATACAAGTACAAATGAGAGAGATAGGGTAAATACCTAAATCGAAATTGGAACACTCAGTTAAACTCCAAATAGAACACCAATTGAACCCTAATTTCGTGAATCCCATTTGAACCCAAACCCTAATTGTGTCGCTTGTAACGAGAGTCTGAGAGAGGGAGAAGGGGTGGGTGGGTGTTTTGCACAAATTCTAACTGTCTTAGAAATTTTACTTGGGCGGTATAACTTTTGGTTTTGGGGCTCACAAATTAAAATTGTACAATAGCTTTGATGCTCAATTCTATTTTATAAATAAATAGTCAATTATATTTATATTTTTTAGTTAATTTTTCGTTTGGGGGAAATTGTCCCGCTTCTAACATTTTCATCTTGTAAAATGTGCTGTTTTGATTCCTTTTTAATCTTAATATTTACTAGCTTATAACCCGTGCGATGCACGGATTTCTTTTGATATACAATAAATTTTATTTTATGTTACAATTACATTTTTAAATAATAATAATTAATATTTTATTTTAATTTTAACTTAAATAATTTAATAAAAAATTAATTAATGATATGCATAGCTTAAAACTTATATTATAAAATTTTAAAATAAATATGTAGTTGATGGAATTCAAACCTTGAAATTTTAGTAAATTAATTTAATCATATAATATATCTAATCATTATATCTAACGATTCTGATTTTTTACTAAAAATCTAACGGTCATTATTCGTAGTATACGGATTTCTATTATATTTTGTTAGTGATTAGAAGATATAGTGTAATATTTTTGGGTATATATTAATTATTGCAAGATTATGTTTTAAATTAAAAGTCAAAGTGTTTAAATTAGGAGAAAATATTACTGATTGGAAGATATAAATTTATAAAATTATAATAAAATTTTATTATGTTATAAATAAAATTTATTGATATGGTGTTTATTTTATTATTTTATAAATTTTATTCAATATTACAATTATGTAATCATTATTTTTAATGACTTCTTAATTTTAATTCAATATAATTTAATATACTCATGTTTACGAATTATACTAATGTTTCCTTGTTATAAATAACGTTTAGGGATTTTTAATATATTTTATTAAATAATTGAAAAATATGGTGTGATAATATTAGTTTTAAATCAAAAAGGTAATGTGTTTTAATACGAAAGGAAATATTAATGATTGAAAGATATGATACGATTGATGTTTTCAGTTGTTTATAAAAGGTAATATCTTCAATTAAAGTAAATGCGAAAAAGGCAATCGATTAATTAACATTAATTATTTTATGTTATTATTTATTTTAGTTGTTTTAATAGTATAAATATCGAATATATTTTTCTTTTTAATGAAGAATTATACTAATGTTTCCTTATAAAACAAAAAGGTAACGTGTTTTAATTCGAAAGGAAATATTAATGATTGGAAGATATGATACGATTAATTTTTTTTTGGTGTTTATAAAATGTAATATCTTCAACTAAAAGTAAATGTGAAAAAAGGCATTCGACTAATTAGTAATTACCATTAATTATTTTATGTTATAATTTATTTTACTATTTTAATAGTATAGATATTAAATATATTTTTTTTAATGAATGGTAAATAAGTAAATTCACTAAGAACCAAAAAACAGGTACCAAAACTTTTAATGTTTCGGCTTTTATATAATAGTAAGCTTAAAACCCGTGCGATGCACGGATTTCTTTTAATATTATATGATATGCTTTATTAATTCGATTTACTTTTTTTAAAATATGAATTTTGGAGGTTTAAATTTTTAAATGAGATGATTTGATAATAATTATATAAATGTTAATTAGCAAAAAAAAATTTATAAATGTTATCCGTTATATTTCTATGAAAAGAGGGATTTTAGTTAGAAAATTTTGAAAAGATAATACATCTTAGTTCAAAAAGGTAATCGGTTAATTATAAGTACTTATAAAATTATAATTTTATTTTATTAAATAGAATGCTGTGATTTAACTGAAAAAAGTGAGGTGTTAGTTATAGAAAATGAAAAAGGAAACATGTTTTAGGTGAAAAAGGTAATTGATTAGTTTATAGTAATTATAATTCAATTATATTATTTTTCTAAATAAAATTGCTCGTAAAGTTTTAAGAAAAGGAAAAATTAGTGTTGCCCGTGATATTTTAAAGAATAGAGATATTTTAGTTAGAAAATATAGAAAAGATGATAAATTTTAGCTTAAACTTAATCGGTTAATTATTAACATTATAATATTGTTATTTTATTTTATTAAATAGAACCGTCCGTGATATATTTGAAAAAAGATTAATTTTATTTAGAGAAAATAGAAAATGTAATGTGAAAATTAAAAAGATGACATGTTTTAGGTGAAAAAGGTAATTGATTAGTTTATAATAATTATAATTTAATTTATGTTATTTCACTAAATTAAATTGTTCGTAATGTCTTTAGATTGTGAGAAATTAATGTTGCCCATGATATTTCTAGAAAAAAGGAATTTGAATTATAAAATATGGAAAATATGATACGTTTTAGGTGAAAAAAAGTATTCAAAAAGGTAATCGTTTAATTATAAGTACTTATAAAATTATAATTTAGAATGCCGTGATTTAACTGAAAAAAGTGAGGTGTTAGTTAGAGAAAATTAAAAAGGAAACATGTTTTAGGTGGAAAAGGTAATTAATTAGTTTATAGTAATTATAATTTAATTTATGTTATTTCACTAAATTAAATTGTTCGTAGTGTTTTTAGATATTGAGAAATTAATGTTACCCGTGATATTTCTAGAAAAAAAGAATTTGAATTATAAAATAGGGAAAAGATGATATGTTTTAGTTGAAAATGGTAATTGATAATTATTAGTATTACTCCCTCAGTCCCAATAGGTTGTTTACATTTCAAAATGAGGTTCTTGGCACGCATTTTAAGGTGCATTTTAAGGATAGTTCCATAGCTTATATTTTTAATTTTATTTTTTTGTATAAAAATATAACATATATATTTTTATACAAAAAAAGAAAAATTTTAAAATAAGTTATGGAACTACCCTTAAAATATACCTTAAAATGCGTGCCAGAAAGTGTAAAAAGAAATGTAAAGAATTGGTTGGGACGGAGGGAGTATAATATTATTATTTATTAAATAGAACCCCGTGATATATTTGTAAAAAAAATATTTTAGTTAAAGAGATATTTTAGTTATAGAATAGAGAAATGGTAACATATTTTGGCTAAAAAAGGTAATTGATTGGTTAATAGTAATTATAATATAATTATGTTATTTTCAAAATTGCTTGTAGTGTTTATAAGAAAGGAGAAATTTTAGTTAGATAAAATAATAAAGATATTGTGCTTTACCTGAAAAGGGAAATTAATTAGTTAGTGACAAATAGAAAAGGTAATATGTTTAATATGAAAAAGGAAATTATGTATTTAATTAATAGTTAAGTAAGGGTAATTAGGTAAATTCAATAGGTACCAACCAACCAACCAACCAACCAAACTTTTAATGTTTCGGCTTTAATATAATAGAATAGATTTATTTTATAAATTAGTTAAAAATGGGGGGAAAACAAACAAAATGGGAAATTTTTTAAAGTAGTGTAAGATTCATCACACAAATAGTGAGTATGACTAAGTTGGTGTGTATGAATTTATTTTCAAAAATTGTCATTTTTCCTATTTTTATTTAATTTTTTGATTTTATTTTACAAACTAGTTAAAAATGGGTAAAAAAATAAAAAAAAATGGATTTTTTTTTGAAAATAAGGTAACATTCATCACACAAATAGTGAGTGTGACTACTTTGGTGTGTATGAATTTAGTTTCAAAAATTGTCATTTTTCCTCTTTTATTTTACAAAGTAGTTAAAAATGGGAAAAAAAATAAAAAATGGTTTTTTGAAAATAAGGTAATATTCATCACACAAATAGTGAGTATGACTACTTTGGTGTGTATGAATTTAGTTTCAAAAATTGGCATTTTTTCCTATTTTTGTTTAATTTTTTTATTTATGTTAGAAACTAGTTAAAAATGGGGAAAAATTAAAAAAATGGGCAATTAGTGAAAATAAGGTAACATTCATCACACAAATAGTGAGAATTACTACTTTGGTGTGTATAATTTTTTTTTCAAAAATTGTCATTTTTCCTATTTTTATTTAATTTTTTTTATTTATTTTACAAACTAGTTAAAAATGGTATAGGTATACCTATAGCGTCGCCCCTTAAAATGGCGACGCTATAGGCTACACCAATAGTGTCGCCCTTAAAAGGCGACGCTATAAGCTACACTTATAGCGTCGCCCGCTAAAATGCCGACGCTATAGTTATGTTCTATAGCGTCGCCCCTCAAATGGGCGACGCTATAGGTATACCTATAGCATCGCCTTTTACTGGGCGACGCTATAGGCTATACCTATAGTGTCGCCTTTCAATGTGCGACGCTATAGGCTATACCTATAACGTCGGTTGATGCAAACAACCGACGCCATAGCTTCTGGTAGAAGTCAATAAGCGTTGGTTAATGTAAACAACCGACGCAATAGGTAAAGTGGCGACGCTATAGGTCAATAACCGACGCTATAGGTGGCGACACAATAGGTCCAGTTTGTACTATCAAGCAAATGTTGAATGATGAGGATGAGGCACAATCCAGTGAACAACAAGCATCCTCTAAGAGTGAGAGTGTCAAGCCAGAAGCCAAGGAGCCAGTAGGTGATAGGTGTAGACCTAAGAAGTTTGTTAAATTTGTATCAGCTGGGAAGAATGAATCTGAGAAGAAAGTGGCTAAGAAGAAACATAACAGAAATGGCAAGCTAGGGATTAACAAAGATAACAACTATGCTTATATGCCTAATGCCCCTAGGAAAACTTGTCAGAATTGTTTCAGTACCAATCATTTAACTCATGCATGCAAGAAACCTGTTGGTAGTGTGCCCAAACCTTTCTATGATTGTTCTGTGCCTTTAAGACAAAGAGATGCTCCATTTTGTGATAAATTTTATGACTAGTTGTTTCAACTTGAGAAGGCAATTCATTGATGGTTGTATCAGTCACAATTCTCACACACACTACATAAGGTCAAAGTCTTCAAGTCCTCCTAGAGTTAGGAAGGTATCTCTGTCACCTAAGTCTGAAACCTCAGGTTCTAAGACTTCTAACAGTGACAAGAAGACTAATACCAAGAAAGTTGATAAGCATGTTTTTTATGATAAAACTGTTTCTAAGTCACATGGACCTAAACTTGTTTGGGTACCAAAGGAGAAGTAATACCTTTGTGTTTGCAGGGCAAAGAAAGTGAAAAGAAGGTCATGTGGATTTTGGACAGTGGATGCTCAAATCACATGACTAGTGATATGGCCCTGCTATCACAGTATGAGGAGAAGGCTGGCCCAATGGTTGCTTTTGGAGATGACAGCAAGGGTAACACATTGCGATATGGCAAGTTGAAAGTTGGTAATGTCATCATTGAAGATGTAGCACTAGTCAAGGGACTCAAGCATAATCTACTAAGTGTTGGTCAGTTTACTGATAGAGGATTCAAAGTGGATTTTGACAAAGATGAATGTTTGATCACCCAGAAGAAGACTAGTGATTTTGCTCTACCTGGAGTGAGGAAAGGAAGCCTGTTTGTAGCCAATATGGACTCTGCAAACAAGGACAAAATTTGTTGCTTCTACTCAAAAGCATCAAATGAAGATTGTTGGCTGTGGCACAAGAAGTTATCACACCTGAACTTTAAAGCCATTAATTCTCTAGTCAAAAGAGAGTTAGTGAGAGGCATGCCCACACTTGAATTCTTTCAATAAGGAGTGTGTGAGGCCTGTCAAAAAGGAAAAATGAAAAGATCAAGCCACAAGTCAAAGACAGTGACATCAATAACCAAGCCCCTGCAACTAATTCATATGGATTTGTTTGGGCCTGTTAACATTATGTCACTGGGAAGAAAGAAGTATGCCTTGGTGATGTGGTTGATGACTTTACAAGGTATACATGGGTGGAATTTCTTGCATCAAAAGATGAGGCTCCACAATTAATCATTGAGCACATAAAGAAAATTGACAAGGAAGCAAAGACCAACAATGCAAGTGTGATTGCATTGAGGAGTGATAATGGAACAGAGTTCAGAAATGTCATACTTGAAGCATTCTGCAAAGAGAATGGAATTTCTCAGCAATTCTCAGCTCCAAGGACTCTACAACAAAATGGAGTTGTTGAGAGAAAGAATAGAACTCTAATTGAGGCTGCTAGAACAATGTTGCTTGATGCAAAGATGCCTACATGTTTTTGGGCTGAGGCTGTGAGCACTACATGCTATATCCAGAACAGAACCCTCATCAACAAAAACACTGGAAAGACACCTTACTATTTGATGACTGGAAAGAAGCCTACTCTAAAGTATGTTCATACTTTTGGAAGCAAATGCTTTGTATTGAAGGATAATTCAGAATATGTTGGAAAGTTTGATGTAAAGGCATTTGAAGGAATTTTTCTTGGCTATTCTATGGAAATAATTGCATACAAAGTTTATGTCATTAGTCAAAAGAAAATTATGGAAAGCACAGATGTGACATTTGATGACAGCAAACTACCTGGATTAGAAGAAGCCAATGATGAAGATAAAGATCCATTAAATTTTGATAATCTAGATGATTCTGATGAAGAGATTGAAACTGGAGTTGAAACTCAAGTTTAACAAACTCAAGTGAATGATGATACAAGAGAAGAATTTGTGCCAATCAATAGTGGAGAAACAAGCATCCAAGACACACCTGTGAATAGTGGCAACCTCACAGGGGAAGGAAATGAGAATGATCATGACTTGGATGATGAATCAACATCAAGAATGAGAAATCAGACTGAGCATTCAAGGAAATGGGATAGATCACACACTGTAGAGCAAATTATTGGAGATCCAAATGCAGGAGTAAGGACTAGGAGAGCAACTCAAAATGAGTGCCTCTATGGCTGTTTTCTATCTCAGATTGAGCCTAAGAAACTAGATGATGCACTGTTGGATTCAGATTGGATTATTGCCATGCAAGAGGAGCTGAATCAATTTGAAAGAAACAAAGTATGGGAACTTGTGCCTGCACCAAAGAATAGAACCATTGTTGGAACAAAATGGGTTCTGAAGAATAAGATGGATGGAGATGGTGTAATAGTAAGAAACACAGCAAGGTTGGTTGCAAAAGGATACTGTCAACAGGAAGACATTGATTATGATGAGACATTTGCCCCTGTTGCTAGATTGGAAGCTATCAGAATATTCTTGGCATTTGTTGCTCATTCAAACTTTAAAGTTTATCAAATGGATGTCAAGAGTGCATTTCTGAATGGAGAGTTGGAAGAAGAAGTTTATGTGCAACAACCACCTGGCTTTGAGGATCCACATTTTTTCCAGAATTTGTCTACAGATTGCTTAAGGCATTGTATGGACTTAAGCAGGCTCCAAGGGCATGGTATGACACTTTATCACAAATTCTCCTTGAAAATCAATTCACTAGAGGCACATTGGACAAGACACTGTTTTACAAGAAACATGGTGATGATATTATCCTAGTTCAAATTTATGTGGATGATATTATATTTGGCTCTACAAATGAGAAGTTGTGTGAGAAATTCTCTAAGCTCATGCAGAGCAGATATGAGATGAGTATGATGGGAGAGTTAACATTCTTTCTTGGATTGCAAGTTAGTCAAAGGAAGGATGACATTTTTATCAGTTAAACCAAGTACATCAAGGATTTATTGAAGAAGTTTGACTTAGAAGATTGCTCACCTGCAAAGATACCCATGGCCACTGCCACTAAATTGGATGAAGATGCTAAAGGCAAGAAAGTAGATATCTCAATCTACAGAGGCATGGTTGGTTCTCTACTCTACCTCACTGCAAGTAGGCTAGACATCATGTTTGCTACATGCTTGTGTGCAAGGTTTCAATCAAATCCAAAAGAGTCACATTTGATTGCTATAAAAAGGATCTTTAGATATCTGAAGGGCACTCCAAACTTGGGCTTATGGTATCCTAAGGACACAGGGTTCAATCTGGTTGGTTATTCTGATGCTGATTATGCTGGATGTAGAGTGGATAGGAAAAGCACCTCAGCTAGCTGCCAGTTTCTTGGACAAAGGTTAGTCTTTTGGTATAGCAAGAAACATCAATCTGTGTCAACTTCTACAGCTGAGGATGAATACATAGCTGCTGGAAGTTGCTGTGCTCAAGTGCTTTGGATTAGAAATCAACTTAGAGATTATGGACTTGTGTTGGAAAGAATTCCAATCATGTGTGACAACACAAGTGCAATCTCTATAGTTGCCAATCCTGTCAATCATTCTAGAACAAAGCACATTAACATCAGATATCATTTCATTAGAGAACATGCAACTAATGGAACCATTGTGTTAGGAATAATTCATGAGTTGTGATGTTAAGAATAAAATTTCACTTATACTTCTTGTATATCCTGATTTATAAAAGATTTAGCACTTTGTATATGATATATGTATTAGACAGTGATCTGTAGAATTTAATTCAGGAACAGTGCATCGAGGACTACATGTCAGGAACTGAGATCGAATCCTGATAGAGCAAGTCAAGTACTGATGGGATGGTCAGATACTGATGCAGTGTGCAATCCTGATATTAGTCGTGTTACTGATGATGTCATTAAGGATGCTATAGAAACTGGCAAGTGCTGTAAAACAAGATCTTTGTTTGAAGAACAAGCAAGAAGATATCATGAAGAAAAGAATTTTCTATTTATGGAAACTATCAACTGGACGGCAGAACATTGTCATGTATAGATTATCTTTCTGTTATTAGTTGATAGGAAGCATTATAAATACTATCTCTATATCATTGTAAAAAGTGTGAAGCAATTATGAGTTGAGCGATTGAATTTGTGTGTGTAGCTCTGTATAAGGTTTTTATTCGAAAGTTTGAAACAAATAGAGAGAGATTTATTTTGTCAGCAGCGGCTAAAGGTATTTGTACACCTTTGGTAGAGTTTGAATTTGATTTATTTAATACAAACAGAGTTTGATTTATTCGTTTGTTCTTGTTTATCTAATCAATCAAAAATCAGACACGATTATATAACTTGTATTCAACCCCCCCTTCTACAAGTTATTCGAGTTAAACAATTGGTATCAGAGTAGGTTGATTTCGAATAATCATAAAGATCTACAATCATGTCTGGTTACAAGGATGGGAATACTAAGATTCCTATGCTCAAGAGAAACGAATATACTCTATGGGAAGTAAAAATGTTGCATTATCTGGAAGCAACAGATCCTGATTATCTTGACAGAATCAGAGATGGACCTTTTATCCCAACGAAGGTTGTTGGACAAGCAACTGTTGATGGTGAGGTTGTTCCAGAACATACAGCAGAGAAGTCTAAATCTGAATGGTCAGATAAGGACAAGGAGAATGTTCTTAAAGATGCTAAAGTGAGAAACATATTATTCAACAGTCTTGATTCTGTTCTCACTAACTATGTTCTCTCTTGTAAGACTGCTAAGGATATATGGGACAATCTTAAGGTTCACTGTGAAGGAACTAAGCCTATCAGGAAGAACATGAGGACACTACTTATACAACAGTATGAGTACTTTGAATCCAAGTCTGGTGAGTCACTTACTGACACCTTTGATAGGTTTACAAAACTCATCAATGAGATGGCCATGCATGGTAAATATTATGACTTGGAGGATATGAATACTAAGTTCATGAAAGCCTTGCCTGATTTCTACAATGAGAAGATATCTGCAATTGAGGAGGCTAATGATCTTGATGAGATATCATTAGAGGCAGTGTATGGAAAACTGAGGGCTTATGAACTTGACAAGCAGCAGAAGAAGAGCAGGGGTGAAGGAAAGATGAAGACTGTTGCACTTACTGCTCAATCTGAATCAAAGAAGCTTCCAGAGGAACAGCATGATGAGCCTGCTGTAAAGAACTAAAGGAAGAAGAAAAGCAAAGAAAATTCTGAGTCAGAGACTACTGATATAGACTCTGACAACAATGATTCTGAATCAGAGATGTAGGAACTCTTTGCTATGTTTGCTAAAGTTTTCAAGAAAGGAAGATTCAATAGGAGAAGATTTAGCAAAGGACCTTTTCAAAAGAAGGAGGAGAAGAAGAGTGACAAAGGCAAAAGTACAATTGTCAAGCTTGATAAGGCCAAGATCAAGTGCTTTAACTGCAACGAGCTTGGACACTTTGCAAGTGAGTGTAAGAAGCCTAGGAATTCAGGAAAGGGTAATGCACTTATGGTCACACAGAAGGATTGGGCTGATTCCAGTGATTCTGAAGATGAATTAGATTATGACAACATTGCATTGATGGCAAATGTTTCAGACAAACCTGGATCTCCAAAGAAAACTGTTAGAAATGATTGATGAGAACAGTGTTTGGAAGCTATAGTGACAAAACAGAGTTTAGCTGGAAGTAGTCAGAGTTTAGTTAAACACTGACTGGAAGCGCAACAGAGATTGTTAAACTCTGTAGCGGTATTGTCTGAAGAGTCAACAGTGTTTGAAGATTGATACAAGATAAGTATGGAAGCAATATCTTTGAAGATTGGAAAGCTGTCAAAGAGATTGAGTTGACTTGGAAGACTGGAGCAATCGTGATTGATATCAATTATATAGCTTAATTGTAGGAGAATCAATTACTGATTGTACGAAGCTGTATGTTTTATAAATACAGTCAGGTTAACCCTAGAAGGGTATCGAACATTGAGAAATTCATTGATTGTAACCTAAGCAGCTCTCTGTGATATTTTACATCACTGAGAGAGGAATTGTTAATTCCAAACAGTTTTTAAGTATTAAACAATGTGTTCTTGTTAAGTTACTCATACAGTATTTGATTAACTATTGTGAATTCGACCTAACAAGTGGTATCAGAGATAATCTGTTACTTTATTACAGTTAAAGATCCAAAACACAATAGTAATCAATGGCAGAGATACCTCCACCATCTGAGAAAGCCCCTACTACTGTTAGTAGGTATGAAACAATTAGGGTTCCTATACTTAGGCCATCAGAGTATGCAATTTGGAAGGTGAAGATGACCATGTTTCTGGAGGCTACAGATCCAGAATACCTTGATAGAATTTATGAAGGTCCTCACAAACCTACAAAGTTATCTGCTGCTGCTGCTGGTGAGGAATCAAAGGTCATTCCAAAAGAAAAGAAAGATCTAACTGCTGAGGATCTTTCATCTATTGCAAAGGATGCAAAAGTAAGACACTTACTTCACAGTGCATTAGACAATGTTATGTCTAATAAAGTGATTAATTGCACAACTGCAAAGGAAATATGGGATGCACTTGAGGTTAGGTGTCAAGGAACTCCTGCAATCAAGAAAAACAGAAGAAACATACTCACTCAGGAGTATGAGCACTTTGAGGCAAAGTCTGAAGAAACCATGACAGAAACATTTGACAGATTCTGTAAACTGCTCAATGATTTGTCATTGGTTAACAAAGAGTATGATTTAGAAGACTCAAATCTCAAGTTTCTTCTTTCTCTACCTGAAAAGTGGGATGTGAAAACAACCACCATAAGAGATAACTATGAACTTGGTGAAACAGAGATTGATGAAATTTATGGACTGCTCAAAACTCATGAATTGGAATTGGAGCAGAGAAACAAAAGATCAAGTAGAAAGTCAAAGTCTATTGCACTTAAGGTTGAGGAGAAACCATCAAAGAAGGAAGCATCAAGGAAAAAGGCAAAAGGAAAAGCTTTAGTCATACACTCAGAAAGTGAGTCATCAAACACTGATGATGACTCAAACACAGATGGAACATCTGATTCTGAAGATGATGAAGAGATGATGCAAATGGCTGCATTGATGGTAAAGACCTTCAAGAAGATGGGATTCAAGAACTTCAAGAAGGGAAAGAGATTCTCCAAGGACTACTCAAAGTCTGACAAGAAGAATTTCAAGAAATCTGAGGGAAAGGACTTCAAATCTGGTAAGAAAGATAAGTCTGAAATTCAATGCTACAAGTGTAAGGAGATGGGTCACTATGCTCCTGAGTGCAAGAAGGGTAAAACTGAAAAGGCACTCTACACCAAAGGCAGAGATTGGGCAGACACTTCAGATTCAGATGAGGAAGTCAACTATGCACTCATGGCTACTACTCAAAATGAAGATGATGATCTAAAGGTACCCCCAACTACCTATGCTTATAATACAGATAATATAACTGAATTGAGAATTTATCTTAAAGCATTGCATATCAGTTATAGGGATCAGACTTTAGAAAATGAGAGGATAAAGACTGAGTGCTCTCAACTCAAAGATAGAAACAAACTAGTTGAGGAAAAGCTTGAGAACATGAATAAAATTCAGAAGGAGAGAGATGATGCTGTGTTTATTGAACAGGAGTTGCTAGGGAAGTATAAGAAACTAGAATCTAAATTGGAGGATGCTAAACAAATCATTAAAACTTGGACACACTCTGGTAAAGATATTCAAGAAGTGTTTCAGTCAGATACAGTAGGTCTAGGTTACTCTGAAGGAGATGTACTTAGATTTGAAAATTTGGTAAAAGTTAGACCACATCGTTCATCTGAAGGTAATGTCATGGGAACAGGTGGACCTAAGACTGAAGCTGAGAAAAAGGCTGTTAAAGAATCATATGCTAAGACTTTTGTTAAAGAGGCTAACATTGGTTTAATGACAGATAAACAACTCAAGCATAAGCTTAAAGAGATAAAATCTGTCAACAAACAGAAAATGCCTAGGAAAAACAAAAATGGAAAGGTAGGCATAACATCAGGAATTAAGCCAATGCTTGCTTCATTAGCTCCTAGAAAAACATGCTTTAATTGTGGTAGCACTAATCATCTTGCTAGTTTCTGCAGTAAGAATAAGAACATTAATTCTTTGCCCTCTAAAACTGCAGTTAAAAATGATTATGTGAGAACTAGACCACAGACTTTATGTAAACACTGTGGAAGTACATGGCATTCTATTTACACTTGCAGAGATTATCATGCTATTTACTATAATTACTATGAACCCAAACCAAATTTGAAATGGGTTAAAGTAAACTCTGCAAATGTAAACTCTGAAAAAGTTAGCTTAAACTCTGATAATGTAAATTCCGCTGCAAAAGCTAACAGAATTAAGAAAGCCAAAGGATCCAAGCAAGTCTGGATCCTTAAAACTAATAATCAGTGATTGTTTGTGATTGCAGGGCAACAGGGTTAGTACCCTAGTCGTGGACAGTGGATGTTCAGGACACATGACAAGAAATAAAGCCCTGCTATCAGAGTATGAGGAGAAGGCTGGCCCAAAAGTTTCCTATGGAGATGGCAACATAGGACATACTCTGGGATATGGCAATATTAATCTTGGGAATGTCATCATCACAAATGTAGCTCTGGTTCCAGGACTCAAGCATGATCTGCTATCTGTGAGTCAAATCTTTGACAGAGGATATCATGTGGATTTTCAGCCTGAATATTGTCAAGTCATCAGCAAATCTACAGGGAAAGTTGCTCTAGTTGGAAACAGACACAATAACATCTATGAAATTAAATTGTCAACAAACACTGATGGCAAAGCAGTGTGTCTGTCAACAAGAATGTCCAGTGAAGAGAGTTGGAAGTGGCACAAGAAACTCTCTCATTTGAACCTGAACAACATCAATGAGCTAATCAAGAATGATCTTGTAAGAGGTCTACCAAGGTCTTTGTTGAATGTAGAAGGCCTGTGTGATTCTTGTCAAAAGGCCAAACAGAGAAAAGCCTCCTTCAAAAGCAAATCTGAGTCTTCAATTGTTGATCCTTATCATCTCCTACATGTGGATCTTTTTGGACCAGTGAATGTGATGTCTCTTGGAAAGAAGAAATATGCACTAGTCATTGTTGATGAATATACCAGATACACATGGGTATATTTTCTTGCAAAGAAGGATGAAACTGCATTAACACTGACAGAACATATAATCCAACTGGACAAAGGGTCAGAGAATCAAGTGAAGATAATCAGAAGTGACAATGGAACTGAATTCAGGAATTCATCAATGGAAGAATTTTGCAAGAGTAAAGGAATCAAGCAAGAGTTTTCTGCACCTGGCACTCCACAACAAAATGGTGTAGTGGAGAGGAAGAATAGAACCTTGATAGAAGCTGCCAGAACCATGCTAGATGAAGCAAAATTGTCAACATACTTCTGGGCAGAAGCAGTTCAAACTGCTTGTTTTACTCAAAATGCAACACTGATCAATAAGCATGGTAAAACACCATATGAAATGGTGAAAATGAAGAAGCCAAATCTAAAATATTTTCATATTTTTGGATGCAAGTGTTTTGTGATGAAGACTCATCCTGAGCAGTTGACCAAATTTGATCTAAAAGCAGATGAAGGAATTTTTGTTGGCTATCCACTGTCAACTAAGGCATTCAGAGTTTATAATCTGAGAACTTGAGTGATCATGGAATCAATTCATGTGTCATTTGATGACAAGAAAATAACTGGAATTGAAGATGTCAATGAACATGATCTACTCCACTTTGAAAATGAAGATTTATTCTCTGAAAAAGTAAACTCTGATCAGACTGATCTGACAAACTCTGTTGATCTAAACTCTGAACCTCTACTGGTAAATACTGAAGAAACTCTTCAATCAGAAACAAAGGAAGAACCAGTTGAGGGGGAGCATGAAGAATCACATCAGAGTGATAATTCAAACACTGATAGTGACTCAGTTGATAATTCTGAATCAAACTCTGTTGATTCAAACTCTGTTGATAATTCTGAGCAGTCACATTCATGGGGAGCATCAGAAAATGAAGAGAGGCACCAAGAAAATCAGGAGATCATGGATCAAGGGGGAGGATCACATGATGATAGAAGCAATTTGCCTTCTGCAAGAAAATGGACTAAGTCACACACACCTGATTTAATTATTGGTGATCCAGATGCAAAAGTAAGGACAAGAAGTGCAACAACAAATGAATGTCTGTTTCATGCATTCTTGTCACAATCTGAGCCAAAGAAAGTGGAAGAAGCTCTTAAAGATACTGACTGGATAACAGCAATGCAAGAAGAGCTAAATGAATTTGAAAGAAATGAAGTGTGGACCCTTGTACCAAGGCCCAAGAACAGATCCATTGTTGGTACTAAATGGGTTTTCAGAAATAAAACTGACAGTGAGGGTGTTATCACAAGAAACAAAGCAAGACTGGTTGCAAAAGGCTATTCACAACAGGAAGGAATAGACTATGATGAAACATTTGCTCCAGTTGCTAGATTGGAGGCAATCAGAATCTTTCTAGCATATGCCTCTCATAAGAAATTCAAAGTGTTTCAGATGGATGTGAAAAGTGCATTTTTAAATGGAAAACTTGAAGAAGAAGTGTTTGTGGAACAACCACCAGGTTTTGTAGATCCAAAATATCCAAACCATGTCTACAGGTTAGACAAGGCACTCTATGGACTTAAGCAGGCACCAAGGGCATGGTATGAAACCCTTGCCAAATTTCTACTAGAAAGTGGATTTCACAGAGGTACTATTGACAAAACTCTGTTTTATTTCCAATCTGGTAGTGACTTGCTCTTAGTTCAGATATATGTAGATGACATCATTTTTGGATCTACTAATGATAAACTCTGTAAGAAGTTTGCCAAACTCATGCAGTCAAGATATCAAATGAGTATGATGGGAGAGCTTAGTTATTTTCTAGGCTTACAGGTGAAGCAAACAGATGATGGAATTTTTGTAAATCAAGCAAAATTTACCAGAAATCTTCTCAAGAAATTTGGTATGCTTGACTGTTCATCTGCAACAACTCCCATGGCAACTGCAACAAAATTGGACAAAGATGCAGGGTCATCAGTAGATATGACAAGTTACAGAGGAATGATTGGTTCTCTACTCTACTTAACAGCTAGTAGACCTGATATCATGTATGCCACTTGTTTGTGTGCAAGGTTCCAGGCAGATCCAAGAGAACCACATTTAACAGCAGTAAAGAGGATTTTTAAGTATCTCAAGGGCACTATAACTTTGGGGCTGTGGTATCCAAGAGAATCAGAGTTTAAACTACTTGGTTATTCAGATGCAGACTTTGCAGGCTGTAAGATAGACAGAAAAAGCACCAGTGGAAGTTGTCAATTTCTGGGTGATAGACTTGTTTCCTGGTATAGCAAGAAACAGAAGTCAATATCTACATCTACAGCTGAAGCAGAGTATATTGCCGCTGGTAGCTGCTGTGCACAGATTTTATGGATGAAGAATCAACTGCTGGATTATGGATTAAGGTATACCAAGATACCTATTTACTGTGATAATCAAAGTGCTATTGCAATGACAGGTAATCCAGTACAACATTCAATGACAAAGCACATCAGCATAAGGTATCACTTCATCAGAGAGCATGTAGAGGAAGGCAACATTGAGCTTCACTTTGTGTCTACAGAACAACAACTTGCAGATATCTTCACCAAGCCATTGAGTGAAGCTACATTTACAAGACTGGTCAATGAACTAGGAATGGTCTCTAGTTTTGACTAGAGATGTTGGTTAGACTCAAAGACTTATCTCTAAAATATATTGCTCATGTTTCTGCAAATTGTTAAGTGCTATGTGAACCTTAGTATTAAACTCTGTTCTGCATGCTTATGTTTAAAACTTGTTAAACTCTGTCAGCATGTCTGTCTATTAAACACTGTTAACATGTTGGATACACTCAGTGAATTCAGAATTGATTTTTGTCTGAATGAAAACACCAATGAAGAAAAATGTATGAAGCATGATTCTCAGTAATTAAATCATGATTCTTTCTGATTCACTGTAATCTAATCAGACTTTGTGCAGTAAATCAACACAGCATGATACTGTTTCATATTTATAGCATCTCTTAGTTTATTCAGTCCTAAACTCTGAGTATATGAATATTGTGTGCATTGCCTCTCATAAGAAAATTTCTGTTATTGATGAACTCTAAACTCTGATAAGTGACATTCTGTTCCCAAAGGTATGGTTCCTGATAATTCCTTGTTTGTACTTGTGAAAACCATAAAACTTGAGATGTGTCATTGATTAGTTTGGTGAGTTCAGATTCATGTTTACACCCTGTGAGAGTTTGAGCCAAATCAGTGATTGATACATTTTCTATCAATCAGTATTTATTGTTGTGTGATGTTCATCAGGAAGTATGTTTCTCTAGAACTTGTATTAAACCATCTTGAGACTACATGATATGTGTGTGCATGAAAATGATAAAGGCAATAGGATTTACCATTCCTTCAAACACTGTTCAAAATTCTTTTGAACACTGTTCAAACACTGTATAAACACTGTTCATAAATACCACCCTTAGTAAACCCCTTTGAGCCTAATTAACTGCTCAATTTCTTAAACTCTGAAGTATTCAGAGCAGTTATATTTTTTTTTTAAAAAAAATCAAGCAGGTGAGTGTTTCTAAAGAAAAGAAAAGCTTACTCAGTATATATGCTAAATAAATAAAAAATAAAAAAATAAAAATAAAAAAAAAAATAAAAAAAGGCATATATACTGACCTTGTACAAATATGTACTAACAGTGTGACTGAACACTTTGCTCTATTAAAATGTTCAGCTTGATATTCACTTATGAATAAAACATCTCTTTTCATCTGTTTGATCTTACCTCATTACAACCCTGAATAAAGTCCTTTTGATTTGTGCATACATGTACTCAAAGTAGTGTAGATTTGGTGGACATTCAAGCATATGGTAGAATCTCCTTTTTCTGATTGAATGTGAGTGTAAACACTTCCTAAACACCTGTGTGCTTTGAGAGTTTGTGAGATTATCAAATTCATGACTGTTATTCACTGAATGATGCTCTGATTTCTATCTCTTGATCTTTTTGTCTTCAAAGACTGTGTGCTTACTTGGATAATAATGGAACATCAAAGGGAATGGAAGTTTTCAGATTTCTGTATTACAGTAACTACAGAGTTTAGCATTCATCAAACAATCATTGTTTAATATGAGAGTTTATGCATTCAGTGTTTATTGATTTTTGTTATGGATTTTATGAAATATTAGATGCTCTAAAAATTGATTTTAGTAAACTCTGCTTCACACACACTCATATTCACAACTGTGCAATTTTTGAAAGGGTTTCAGTGATAAAGTTGGAAAATTGATAAACACTGTTGAGTTGTGTTAAGTACTCTAAGGTCAAGTTTCATTGAGATGATTTGACTATTTTGGAGTAATTGGGGTAGTTGACAACTGTTAATTAGTGTAAATATGTCAAAGTGTCGTTATTATAGGAATGACAGCGGTAATTATTAAGTGATCCATTGGTTGTTTGACACGTGTCCCATGATAGTGTCCCACTCACACATTACTCTACAATCAGTTGCGCGCTTTTACTGAATAAACGATTGAGTTTTACTCTAATCGTTTTTGTTCTCTCACTTCACATCTATTCATATTCACCCACTCACAGTTACTTGCATACTCATTCACTTTCAAAATTCTCACTCATTCTCCTTCACATTTTGGTAAACACTTACCATACATCTTTTCTCTGAATATCTTCGTATCATATCTTACTAATGGCAACCAAAGCGTTTGATGCAGCAGGATTAGTTTTTCTTCCTAGCAACTATGCAGCACCACTGGAGAATGCAAATGCTCCAGAGGCGTTTCATTTGTTTCAAAATTTCTTGAAAGACTCTGAAATAGGGAAGGCTTTAACTGCACCACCAATACTCTCTGCTTCACAAATTGCTACTTTCTGGACAAACTCTGTGTATGATGATGGAGAAGAGTCTGGCACTCCAACAATCACTTTCACTCATGCTGAATCAGAGTATATCATTACTCCAACTACGGTTAGGGATGCTCTGGATTTTGAGACTCACACTTCTTACAGTGTTGTTGGTCATGATCGCTTGAGGACAATGTTGCAGCAAATTGGATGTGCAGGCAACTTGAATAAGCTAGGGTCTCTTAGAAGGCCACTTGAATAAGCTAGGGTCTCTTAGAAGGCCACTTTTGCGAAAGGAATGGAGTTTCTTTTTCGATTGTATAACAAGAGCTTTTGGAAAGAAGACAACAAATTGGGATGCACTTCCTCTTGACACTCTTCAAATTGGCCATGCTCTACTATATGGAGGTAATTTCGATTTTGGTAGACTAGTGCTAATGAATTTGGGAGAACGTTTGTCTGAGCCTACTTCTGTTTATTTTGCTCGTTTTTGTCAAATGTTATTCACTACTTGTGTGCCTAATCTTACAATTGATGAAGCTGATGAAATTCAGTCTTTTCAAGTTGCTAAAAGGATGTTTTCTGATTTGACAAATAAAGATCTCACTAAACAGCAAATACCTGATATTTTTATGCCACTAGCCTTACAAAACTATGTTAACCAACCTCAGGATTCTCAATCACCACAACACATGCCTGAACCATTAGACACCATACATTCTGAACCAACACCCACAACACCTACAACACCCACAACCACTGTACCTACTACATCTCATCAACCACAACCAGAACACATAAACTCTCCAACAATAAACTCTCCACCACTAAACTCTGAAACCTTAAACTCTGAGCCAGCACCTACTGAAAAACCCAAATCTAAACCAAAAAGAAAAATACACACCGCCCAAAACACTAAACACTCAAAGGCTAAACAGACATTACCTGGAGCTGTTTATACCAGAAGAAAGAAACAAAAGGCAAACAGACCTTCACTTTCACCACCTAAGGAGAGCTCTAGTGAAGAAGAAGAAGAGGAGATTGTAGTGCCTCAAGTCAAGAAGAGAAGATTAATTCTTTCAGAATCTAAAGATGAGCATGTATTTGAAGCTCCAGAGGTGGTTTCACTGCAAACACCTACTGTTGAGGTTGCAGAGAATGTTGCTATACCTGCAGAGGATATTGTGGCTGTCAATGTTGAAATACCTGCAGAGGTTGAAATACCTGCAGAGGATGCTGTCAATGTTAAAGTACCTACAGAGGATAACATGCTTGTAGAAGAGGATCACAGAGATGATTTTTCACCAGTGAATGATGTTCTTGAATCATTTCAACCAATCCTTGATCCTATCTCACCTGTTGTTCATACTGAAGCTCCTGGTGTAGCTGATGAGCCTGCAGTTAATTTACCTGAAGCTGCAGCATCACACACAGAACTGATATCTAATGCTTCTCCAATTCCAGATAAAGGTGATGAGGTTGATCAGGCAACTAAGATAATTTCTGAATCTATGACTGTTGAAGCTACACATACAAACTCTGTTGCAGAGCCTGTGCAACATGAGGAGACTATTGACAAGATTGCAGAAGTTGTTGCAGAAACTGTGGCTGACACAGCTCAGCACAGTGGTTCTTTAAAAGATGCTCAAGCTAATGATGCAAGTGCTGAAGATGAATCTGAAAACAGTGCAAACTCTGATTCTTTTCTGAGTGCACCAGCACAGATTGAAAATAAACATAAACCTTTTGATCAGCCTTGTCCATCTCATGCAATTGAAGTAGAGCACCTTGCTAAATATGCTGCTAATTGGTATAAACAAGACTGTATTTTTCCAAAAGGGAGAGCAGCTGATTTTGTTAAGCAGACTGCAAGTAAAATTTCAAATCCAGAGATTTTATCATGTTTAAAGGCAACTGTGGTACAAGTCAAAACTCTGGATGGAAATTTTGCTGACACAAAACAAGAAATTGCTTCTTTGAAGACTGAGATACAGTCAAGAGAAATGAAGATGGAAAGAGAGTCCAAAATCAAAGCTGCACAGCTGTCTAAAGTTCAAGATACTCTCTTTGCCAGGCTAGGAAAGGTTGAAGAGAATCAAGCTGCTTTGTTTTTTAAGGTTGATTCTATTGCTAATTCTTTGGAGCTCATTACATCTATACTCATTCCTGATGATGTCAAAAAGGGGGAGAGAGTTGCTAAGTCTAAATGCAAAGTTTCTCAAACTCTGCTTCAAAAGGATGATGCTGGAGATGGAGGGGCAAGTGATAAGAAGAAGGGTTTAAACTCTGAAACACTAACTCTGAGATCTGGCAAATCTCTTAAGTCACAGTCTGTTGGAATAAACACTGAAACTCAAGGTACTTCAAAAACCAAGAGTTTGGAATTAATATCAAATCCAAAGACTGATGAGGAGTTAGCTGTTAAGCTTTTCATGGAAGAGAATGCAGAAGGAGTTACTATAGAAGATGCTAAAGCTGAAGAGAAGAGTCTGCAAGAAAAGCATTTGAAGGCTTTAAAGTCTGATAAATTAAGGAAGAATGTGAAAGTTGTTAAAGCTGCAAAGCCTGTTTTTAAAGGTATTCAAATCAAAGAACCAGTTGGTACAAATCAAAGAATGCAAGTGTTCAGAAAACCAACAGATGAAGAAGCTAAGCAAAAGCTGAAAAGTATTGTTACAACCTCTGTTGATACACATGTTGTACAGAAGAATGAAGACACAACCTCTGTTACTACACAAGTTGTGACTACACCATTATTGTCTTCTCAGTTGAAATCAACATTTGGAAAAGGTGTTCTTCATGATTCAAGGCTAGAAGCTACAGTTCCAATGGATTTCACTGATAGTAGAGCTTTATCTGGTAAAATCGGATACAACAAAGGAGGCATAGGCTCACACAGAGACAAAAGGCAATATGTTGGTCCCAGAGATCCTTCTTCACTGTCTGTTCCAGGTCGTGGTGTCACTCAAGAGAGTTTAGACAGACTGGAGTCAGTACAGCTTGTATATCAGAAGAGTTTAGAGAAGGATTTCCTGCTATATTTCATGGCTGATGGAACAGTGTTTAAAGTTTCTGAAAAGGATATTGAATTAAAATACTGGGAAGAACTAGAATATGTTCTGTATCTTTTCAGAGTAAGAAATCAAAGAGCTCAGTCAGTTGCAAATGTGCTTAGACAAAGGATGATTCAAAACCTTGCAAGAAGAAAAATGAAATTCAACAGTAAGTATGTTCCTAAGTACAGAGATTGGAATGGCAATCTGATAGAAATGGAGAAGGGAACTACAAAGCTGAAGACTGATCTTGGAATCACTATTCTGGATTTTAATGTGAAGTCTGAGGAAGTGAAATATATCAGGCTGGGAAATGAAATGAGAAGAAACAAAATCTACGATCTTAGAGCTGCTATCTATCAAACTGATGAGAATGATCCTCAGTTGAGAGAAATCAAGGAAGCCATGCAGATAGAGCTTGAAAATGCTGAAAGAAGATTGCTTATAGACTATCTCAGAACAATGCCAGATCTACAAGAGATTAGAAATTAAAGTCTGTAAGAATTTTCTTATTTTCTGTAGAAATTGTTAAGTAATAGCTTAAACTCTGTTTGGATGTTAGACACTGTAAAACTTTGTATTTGTTTTGACATCATCATTTACTGTAAACTTGTACATTCTTGCTAATGGACAAGTTGGGGGAGATTGTTAGAAATGATTGATGAGAACAGTGTTTGGAAGCTATAGTGACAAAACAGAGTTTAGCTGGAAGTAGTCAGAGTTTAGTTAAACACTGACTGGAAGCGCAACAGAGATTGTTAAACTCTGTAGCGGTATTGTCTGAAGAGTCAACAGTGTTTGAAGATTGATACAAGATAAGTATGGAAGCAATATCTTTGAAGATTGGAAAGCTGTCAAAGAGATTGAGTTGACTTGGAAGACTGGAGCAATCGTGATTGATATCAATTGTATAGCTTAATTGTAGGAGAATCAATTACTGATTGTACGAAGCTGTATGTTTTATAAATACAGTCAGGTTAACCCTATAAGGGTATCGAACATTGAGAAATTCATTGATTGTAACCTAAGCAGCTCTCTGTGATATTTTACATCACTGAGAGAGGAATTGTTAATTCCAAACAGTTTTTAAGTATTAAACAGTGTGTTCTTGTTAAGTTACTCATACAGTATTTGATTAACTATTGTGAATTCGACCTAACAAAAACTTCTCCATCTTCTGTTAAGGTATCACTTCACTCTCTTGATTCATTTGATAGCTTAAATTCTGATGAAATTAGATCTGTCCATGCTGAGTTTAAGAATCTTATGACTAATTTTAGAATTCTTACTAGTGAAAGAGATGAACTTAAGGTTAAGAATGATAAATTAGTTGATAGAAATAATTTTCTTGAATCTGAGCTAGTTCAAATGGAAGAATACAAGTTAAGTTCTGATAAAGCTAAGCATGATTATAGTGTTATGCTTGAGGCTTATGACTATGTCAGAAAAGAACTAGAGGAAGAGAGAGATGTGATTAAGACCATTAACAATTCTGGTAAAAAGACTCTAGAAATATTTAAAAGTGGAATTCGTGGTAAAGTTAATTGTTTAGGTTTTGATAAGGCTAGACAAGAAGAAAAAGTAGCTATTGTCAATGATGATAGTAAAGTAGAAGCTAGCACATCTAAATCTGAAGGTAAGAAAATTGTTTCTGAACCTAAACATGTTAAATTTGTTGATTCAAAAGGTACCCCTGTTGTACACAAAAGAATTAACCATGGTAATTCAGATGAGAAAGTGTTAGAGAAACCTAAGAATGTAAATATAGGGTTTCTGTCTAAGTCTTAGTTGAAACAGAGACTAGATGGTCTTTCAGAGTCTAGCAAGATCAAAAGAAATAGGAATGGAAAAGAAGGTGTTAACAAAGAGAATAATTATGTGGAAATCATAATCATTTGGCCCTAGACTGCAATCAAAAACCTTCTTGGAAAACTGAGTCCAGATTCCCCAAGACTCAGAAAATTCAATACCAACCACAAAAAGCTTGTTATTCTTAGAAAATGGAAAGTTTGAGGCATATTTATAATATGTTCTTGATGTCATTTCCAGAAACTAACAAGTGAAGTTTTTTCCTTGTAATGAGGACTTAAACTTTCATGTTTGGATCTTAGACATTTTCTTAGTGGAATCCATAAATAAATTGAGTTGAAGTTGCTTGCTTGAAATGGGTTATGTGGGTTATTTAGTTGAAATAACTTAAGTCCCACATAGAATTGGTAATGAAAGGTTGGTGGCTTTATATAGCTCCATGTGCAAGTGACTACTAAGGCATGTGGGTGTGCATGGATGTAGAGTGGGCCTCGCGCACACACACACGCGCGCCGCCGCCGCCCGCCTCGCCACGCCACGCCACGCCACGACTCGGGTCGGGTCGGGTCGAAGGGCGATTTGGGCGAATGTATCGGCATCTCGCGTACGCGAGGCGACCTGGGTGAGGAATTTTATTACCTGGAATATTGATTTATTTTAACAGAACATCAAATTTAATATGTTACTACTGTTGTATCAGTACTTGGATTATTGAGCTGATCAGACATCAAATCCTGATGGACAGACTCTGAACATAACCCAATACTGATGGGCATCAGATCCTGATGGACTAAAATCCTGATGGGTCAGATACTGATGATGACCAATCCTGATGGATCTCAGATCCTGACGATGGTTAAATCCTGATGCAGTTGTAACTGAAAAATAAATACTGATGCAGTTAATGAAATTAAATCAGAATATTTACTTTCCTTTTAAGGCATGTCTCTTACGTTTTATTTTTGGGTATTATATATATCGAAGATAGATACGTTAAGGAAAAACCCGGGTTAGCGATTACTCTATGTTCTCTCTCGACGCATATAGATTATATACATAATTCTCAGGCGAACTAAGGTGTTGGTCGCTGTTGATCACTGGAGTATTTGTGAACCCATTGATCGGTGCTATTTTATCCTGGAAGTGATATCGCTGCAACCCAATCACAACGTAAGTGGGGCAATATTCTCTTCAAGAATAGCCAAGTCTTCTCGAAGGGCTTGGTGACTCAGCTGATTTGTTTCTCTCTTGTTGCCTTTGATAAATCTACTGTGATAGATAAGTTCTCTTCTTTTCTTGTTATATGTCAGTATCTGATTATATTGTTTTACCTTCGTGATTTGTTTTGTTAATTGGTTAATTGCCTGTTCTTGTTTAATATATATCACTGCCTCATTGTTGCGTTGTTTAGTTAATTATACCCAACAATCTTGAAGAGAATATTTCTGTTATATATTGTTAATTAACAAGATGGTTAATGAAACTGAAACTCCTGTTATTGAGACTAGCTCTGGGTCTGGTGTTACTACACCTACCATCGACTGGACCACGTATCGTTTCCCACAGCCTATTGATTTGTCAGGTATGCCTGATAAATTCGGTGGAGGTGTTGGTTTTTCTCGTTGGCAGAAAAAAAATGAAACTGTGGTTAACGGTAAAGGGTCTATGGCCAGTGGTGAAGTATGAGAAACCAGTTGTGGTTAAGGAGAAAGCTGAAACTGTTAAGGCTTATACCATGTGGAAGGAAAAGGATGGGGTGGCTAGGGCTGCAATTCTGGCAGCTTTAACGAACACTCTATTCGATGTTTATTCATCTGACTCCTACACTGCTAAGCTCTTATGGGAGAAGCTCGACCAGACACATAATACTGACTCGCAAGGGTTGGAAAAGTATTCTGTGGCTAGGTTCCTTGACTTTAAACTGGTGGATACGAAATCCATGACTGAGCAGGTGCATGAGTTTGAGATGTTGGTGCATGCTTTGAAGGAGTCTGGTATGGACCTTCCTGAAAAGTTTCAGGTTATGTCTGTGATTGAAAAGCTCCCTAAGTCTTGGGAAGAGTTTGCACTCTCCCTGAAAAGACAGAAAGGAGAGATCACTTGGACAAACCTGATGTTGGACATCTCTGTGCAGGAGCAACACAAGTCCAAGCAAGGACATGTGATGCCTACTGAACATGCTGGGAGTTCGAAGGTGAATGTAGTGACTGTTGGACAGAAAAAAAAGTCTGTCACTAAGAAGGAAAACACTAAGTCTAAGGACAAGAACAAGGCTAAGAAACCAAAGGCAAACAAACCATGTTGGTCTTGTGGACAGGTTGGTCATTGGAGCAAGGACTGTCCTGTAAGGAAAACTAAGAAATCTGTTGTGGGAGCACAAGCTAACACTGTGCTTGGTACCACTGGTGGGCCTACGGTTAACATGGTTGTTGGTGAGGCTATTGCTTTTGAAATTGACAACGGGTATGTGACCTACAACCCTGTACTTCTTTCTACTTATTCATCTCATGAATGGTTGATTGATACTGGAGCTAATGTACATATTTGTACTAATATTACTCTATTTGTATCTTATCAACAGACTCATGGAATGACGGTAACGATGGGGAATGCTAGTGCAACTCAAGTTCGTGGAATAGGAAACGTGGACCTGAAGTTCGCTTCTGGGCATGTTCTATCCCTCACTAGAGTGCATCATGTTCCTGACATTCGTAGAAATATAATAAGTGGAAGTTGTTTAGTTAAGAATGGTTTTGAAGTTTCTTTGAAATGTAATAAAGTAGTTATTACACATACTGGTGTATTTTTTGGCAAAGGTTACTTGTCGGATGGATTATTTTTAATAAATGTTGAGCCTGTTTTGGGTAGTTTTGTTAATAATAATGTTGCTCCTTCTGTTAATTGTGTTGAATCATCTGATTTGTGGCACGCATGTCTTGGTCACTTGAATTTTGGTGCTCTAAAGAATATGATGAACTTAGAGTTGATTCAAAAACATGCCATTGATAAGAAATCTAAATGTCAAGTATGTGTGACAGCTAAACAAACTAGGAAACCCTTTCATAATGTGGTTAGGGATTCGAATGTGTTAGATTTAGTGCACACTGACATATGTGAATTTGGTGGTGTTTTCACCAAGGAACATAATAGGTATTTCATTACTTTTATAGATGATTGTAGTAGATATTGTTATGTTTATTTGCTTAAACATAAAGATGAAGCACTAGATAAATTCATTATGTTCAAAACTGAAGCTGAAACACAAACTTGTAAAGTACTTAAACGTTTGAGATCAGATAGAGGTGGTGAGTATACGAGTAACTCGTTTAATGAATTTTTCAAGAGCAATGGTATAGTTCATGAGGTAACTCCACCATACACACCTGAGTCTAATGGGGTGGCAGAATGAAAGAACAGAACTTTTAAAGATATGATCAATAGTATGTTGATTAATTCTGGGTTGCCTAAGTACATGTGGGGAGAAGCTCTGAATACGGCTTGCCATATTCTGAATAGAGTTCCTCTGAAACACATGGACAAGACACCTTATGAATTATGGACAGAGAAAATGACTAGTTTAAAATATCTTCGTGTGTGGGGGTGCCTTGCAAAGGTACTTGTCCCTGAACACAAGAGAAAGAAACTAGGGCCGAAAACTGTTGATTGCATTTTTCTGGGCTATATTGAAACCACTACGGCAATGAGATTTTTAGTGTTAAAATCTGACATAGACGGAATAGTGGCTAACACTATAGTTGAATTTCGTGATGCAACATTCTTTGAGGATGTGTTCCCTATGAAGACTGGTATACCTCAGAGTATTCCCGATGATGATCCCACTCACACATCGAGGTCCATTCCTGATCATGTGGAAAGGATGACAAATGTGGGGGATAGTAGCTCTATTCCTGATGAAGTAGAAGAACCTAGAAGAAGTAAGCGTGCTAAGGTAGTCAAGGATTTTGGAAGTGACTTTATCACTTACAATATCGAGGATGAACCTTTAACTTTTCGACAGGCCATGGATTCTTCAGAATCTAGGTACTGGAAAGGTGCTGTAAAAAGTGAAATTGGCTCTATTATTTCTAACGGAACATGGGAGTTGGTTGATCTACCTCCTGGGTGTTCTACTATAGGATGTAAGTGGGTCTTCAAAAGGAAGATGAATCCTGATGGCTCAATAGATAAGTATAAGGCTAGGCTGGTAGCTAAGGGCTTTAAGCAAAAAGAAGGCATTGATTACTTTGACACATACTCTCCAGTTGCTAGAATGACAACAATCCGAATACTTATAGCATTGGCCTCTGTACATGGTCTTATCATCCATCAAATGGATGTAAAGACAGCTTTTCTTCATGGTGAACTTGAAGAAGAGATTTATATGGATCAACCTGAGGGATTTGTTGCCTCTGGAAATGAAAGGAAAGTATGTAAGTTAATCAAGTCTATATATGGCTTAAAACAAGCTCCAAGGGACTGGCATAAAAAGTTTGATGAAACTGTTTTAGAATCAGACTTTATAGTTAATGAAAGTGACAAGTGTGTCTATTAGATGGTTAAAGGAAATGAATGTATTATTGTGTGCCTATATGTGGATGATATTTTGTTGTTTGGAACCAATATTGAGATTATTAACGAGACAAAAAGGTTCTTGAAAAGGCATTTTGAAATGAAGGATATGGGAGAGACTAGTGTGATTCTTGGTATCAAGTTGACTCAGTCAACTGATGGAATAACCTTGTCACAATCTCATTATATAGAGAAATCTATACTTGAGAAGTATGGTTATTCAAATTGTAAAATCGCAAGTACTCCGTATGATCCTAAAATTGCCCTTGTCAAGAATAGTTCAGGAGTACCCGTGTCTCAGTTAAGGTATTCTCAGATTATTGGGAGTTTGCAGTATCTTGCTAATGGTACTAAGCCAGATATTTCATATTCAGTGTCTAAGTTAGCAAGATATACAAGCTGTCCAAACAAGACTCATTGGGATGCTCTTGATAGAGTGCTTAGATATCTAAAAGGCATCATATATCTTGGTTTGCATTACAGGAGGTTTCCTGGAGTGCTAGAGGGATATAGTGATGCAAGTTGGATAGCTAAGAAGTCTGGTTCCAATGGAGTGACTGGATACCTGTTTACCCTAGCGGGTGGAGCAGTATCTTGGAAGTCTTCTAGACAAACTATTATAACTCGGTCTACTTTTGAGGCTGAGTTGTGTGCATTAGATGCCACGGGGACTGAGGCTGAATGGTTACATGGACTTATGTCAATGTTACCTGTAGTAAGTCGTCCACTTCCTGCTTTTGCTGTTTATTGTGATAGCCGTACAAATATCGACAAGATTAACAGCAAGAAGTATAATGTGAAAACAAGGAGACATGTCCAAGTTAGACTAAAGTCTATAAGGGGTCTAATGTCTGACAGGATTATTGCTGTTGAGTTTATTGGAACTCAATAAAACCTAGCTGATCCTTTGACTAAGGGACTTGAGCATGCTGTTGTCCTTAAGTCTAGGTTGGGGATGGGACTGATAGCCCAAAATAATTCATCTACAGCGGGAACCCAATACACATGAGAGGAGATCCCTCGAAAGTGTATTCAATGTGGTAATAACAAGTTGTAAGGGTGAATTGGTTGTACCTTTAACTACATAGATTGATACTTACGTATCTGGAGTCTATCCCCTGTAAACCTAAAAGGTACTGTAACTGCCAGAATAGCAAGAGTTATTTGAACTCTGAATGGGGTCAAGTCATATGACGAGATGCTAGCAGTACATCTCTGGAGATGCCCAGCTAAGCGAATGTAATTGTGTGGTCGCAATTAGAGGAAAGGGTTATTCCTTGAAACATTCGACGAACAGGATCGAGACATGACCCTTAACGTCTCAAAGCCGTAGATTGGCACCATAGCCTTTGACTTGTCGTCGTCTATGGAGTGTGGTTACACCAAACAGATAAAGATTCAAGGTGAAACATTCCATCTGAATCCGGTAGCCATCGAAGTAGAGGACTTAGGAGGGTTCAAACCTGGAAGGGTACCTACTCTGAAAAACAAATCATGATGAGGATAGATATGAATTTCTGTATAGATTCGTGGGGGATTGTTAGAAAATGGAAAGTTTGAGGCATATTTATAATATGTTCTTGATGTCATTTCCGGAAACTAACAAGTGGAGTTTGTTCCTTGTAATGAGGACTTAAAGTTTCATGTTTGGATCTAAGACATTTTCTTAGTGGAATCCATAAATAAATTGAGTTGAAGTTGTTTGCTTGAAATGGGTTATGTGAGTTATTTAGTTGAAATAACTTAAGTCCCACATAGAATTGATAATGAAAGGTTGGTGGCTTTATATAGCTCCATGTGCAAGTGTAGTGCAAAACTACTAAGGCATGTGGGTGTGCATGGATGTAGAGTGGGCCTCGCGCACATACACGCGCGCGCCACCGCCGCCTGCCTCGCCACGCCACGCCACGACTCGGGTCGGGTCGGGTCGAAGGGCGATTTGGGCGAATGTCTCGGCGTCTCGCGTACGCGAGGCGACCTGGGCGAGGAATTTTATTACCTGGAATATTGATTTATTTTAACAGAACATCAGATTTAATATGTTACTACTGTTGTATCAGTACTTGGATTATTGAGCTGATCAGACATCAAATCCTGATGGACAGACTCTGAACATAACCCAATACTGATGGGCATTAGATCCTGACGGACTAAAATCCTGATGGGTCAGATACTGATGATGACCAATCCTGATGGATCTCAGATCCTGACGATGGTTAAATCCTGATGCAGTTGTAACTGAAAAATAAATACTGATACAGTTAATGAAATTAAATCAGAATATTTACTTTCCTTTTAAGGCATATCTCTTACGTTTTATTTTTGGGTATTATATATATCGAAGATAGATACGTTAAGGAAAAACCCGGGTTAGCGATTACTCTCTGTTCTCTCTCGACACATATTGATTATATACATAATTCTCAGGCGAACTGAGGTGCTGGTCGCTGTTGATCACTGGAGTATTTGTGAACCCATTGATCGGTGTTGTTTTATCTAGGAAGTGATATTGCTGCAACCCAATCACAACATAAGTGGGGCAATATTCTCTTCAAGAACAGCCAAGTCTTCTCGAAGGGCTTGGTGACTCAGCTGATTTGTTTCTCTCTTGTTGCCTTTGATAAAGCTACTGTGAGAGATAAATTCTCTTCTTTTCTTGTTATATGTCAGTCTCTGATTATATTATTTTACCTTCGTGATTTGTTTTGTTAATTGGTTAATTGTCTGTTCTTGTTTAATATATATCACTGCCTCATTGTTGCATTGTTTATTTAATTATACCCAACAGTTATCATTGTGGTAGTTTACTTCATTCCATTTACATGTGTAGAGAATATCATGAACTGTATTATGACTATTATTCTCTGAAATCTTAAACTCCTAGTCACAAACAGTTTGTGAAATCAGAGTCTAAGTTTGACTCTGCAACAGGTAAAGTAAAAGCAAAATCTTCAAAGCCTGTTGTTTTTAAATCTAGTAAGAAAGGATTCAATCAAAGTTGGGTCCTAAAAAATTCTAACTAGTTACTTTTTGTTTGCAGGGCACAGGAAAGAAGCATTCAATTATCTTGGACAGTGGATGCTCTGGACATATGACTGGAAAGAAGTCCCTGCTTACAAAGTTTGAGAGGAAAGCTGGCCCAGTAATATCTTTTGGAGATGGCAACAAAGGAGAAACTCTGGGATATGGCTCAATTGTTTTGGGGAATGTCATCATAGAAAATGTAGCACTGGTTGAAGGCTTGAAACATACTCTTTTAAGCATAAGTCAACTGGGTGATAAAGGTTATCAATCAATCTTTGACAGAGAAGGATGCAAAATCTTGAATATGCAGAATGGAGACATTGTTCTAACTGGTCAAAGACATGGTAACATATATGAAGCCAGCTTAAGTGATACATCTAAAGGAATTGTTAGATGTCTCTACAACAAAGCAACAAATGATGAAAGCTGGAATTGGCACAAGAAGCTCTCACATCTCAACTTCAAGAAGCTTAATCAACTTGTTAAGCACAATCTTGTGAGAGGTCTACCTAAGGCAAATTTTGTGCAAGATGGACTTTGTGATGCCTGTCAGCTTGGAAAACAGAGAAGAACCACTTTCAAGAGCAAGACTGCAAATTCAATTACTGAACCATTTCATATGCTACATCTTGATCTGTTTGGTCCAGTAAACATTATGTCTATCAGCACGAAAAGATATGCTCTAGTTATAGTGGATGATTTCACAAGGTTCACATAGGTGTTCTTTCTACACAAAAAGGATGAAGCTCCTCAGCAAATCATTGCACTTGTCAAGAATATTCAGAATAACTCTGAGTACAAAGTCAAAGTACTTAGGAGTGACAATGGTACAGAATATAAGAATTCTATAATAGAGGAGTTTTGTGCAGACAATGGAATCACTCAACAATTTTCTGCACATGGTACACCTCAGCAGAATGGTGTAGTGGAAAGAAAGAACAGGACTCTCATAGAGGCAGCAAGAACCATGCTTGCAGATGCAAAACTTCCAACCTATTTTTGGGCAGAAGCTATTAACACTGCATGTTTCACTCAAAACTGTACTTTGGTAAATAGTCATGGAAAAACTCCCTATGAGATGATCAAAGGAAAGAAACCAAGTGTGAAATACTTTCACATCTTTGGATGCAAATGCTATGTCCTAAAAGTTCATCCAGAACAACTTGGAAAATTTGAAGCCAAATTGGATGAAGCAATATCTCTAGGATATTCAGCATCAAAGGCCTTCAAAGTTTATAATCTCAGAACTCACATTGTTATGGAATCAATTCATGTTGCATTTGATGACAAGAAATTTGGAATTCTGCAAACTGATGAAAGCCATGACAAATTGGAATTTGAAAATCTGAAGAATTCTGAGATACTCTCCAGTGATGATGAAGGTTCTCCAGAAGGAATTTCTATTGCTTCTCAAAGGAGTGCTACTGTTGAGGGGGAGAAAATAAATCAAGGAGGACATAGTGATCATCAGGAGCAGACTAGCTATTCAGAGTCTACTCCATCAGGAACTGATCCTTCAGAGTCTACTGAGGAAAGATCAGTAACTAGCATCAATATGGAATCTATTGATTCTATTGATCAAAGGGGAGTTTTTGAAGGCAGAGAGAGTTCTTCTACAAGAGAAAACACTAACTTAGGGGGAGAGACTAGCAGAGTCAATCTACCACCTGTTAGAAAATGGACAAAGGATCATACTGAAGATTTGATTATTGGTGATCCAAATAGTGGTGTTCGAACTAGAAGATCAATTCAAAATGAATGCTTGTATAGTTGCTTTCTCTCAAAGAATGAACCTAAGAAGGTTGAAGAAGCCTTACAGGATCCTGATTGGGTAATTGCAATGCAGGAAGAATTAAATGAGTTTGAGAGAAACAAAGTCTGGAAACTGGTACCAAGGCCTAAAGACAGATCAATTGGTGGTGCAAAATGGGTTTTCAGAAACAAGATAGATGAATCTGGTATGATTGTAAGAAACAAAGCAAGACTGGTGGCCAAGGGTTACTCTCAGGAAGAAGGAATTGACTATGATGAAACCTTTGCACCTGTAGCAAGATTGGAAGCAATCAGGATGTTTCTTGCATTTGCAGCTCATTCAAAATTCAAGGTATACCAGATGGATGTAAAGAGTGCTTTTCTAAATGGCAAGCTTGATGAGGAAGTATATGTGGAGCATCCACCTGGATTTGTTGATCCAAAGTTTCCAAATCATGTCTACAAACTTGACAAGGCACTCTATGGACTAAAGCAGGCACCAAGAGCATGGTATGAGACTTTGTCTAAATTTCTTCTTGAAAATGGTTTCACAAGAGGTACAATTGACAAAACTCTATTCTTTAGAAAGATAAAAGGTGAATTGCTTTTAGTTCAAGTTTATGTTGATGATATCATATTTGGTTCTACTAATGAAAAGTTGTGTGCTAAGTTTAGTAAGCTTATGCAGTCTAAGTATCAGATGAGCATGATGGGTGAACTAAATTATTTCTTAGGCTTACAGGTCAAACAGACTGAGACTGGTATTTTCATTAATCAGTCAAAGTATATCAAAGATCTTTTAAGAAGGTTTGACTTTCAAGACTGTGCAGTTGCAAAAACACCCATGACAACAGCCACTAAACTAGACTCTGATCCTAAGGGAAAGAGTGTGGATAACACTAGTTATAGAGGCATGATAGGCTCATTGTTATATTTAACTGCAAGTAGACCAGATATAATGTTTTCCAAAGTGATCCTAAGGAATCTCATTTAATTGCTGTGAAGAGAATTTTTAGATATCTCAAAGGAACACCAAATCTTGGTTTGTGGTATCCTAGAGAATCTGATTTCTCCCTAATTGGCTATTCAGACTCTGATTATGCAGGGTGTAAAATAGACAGGAAAAGCACTACAGGTAAATGTCAAATCTTGGGAAACAGATTGATTTCTTGGGCAAGCAAGAAGCAACAATCTGTCTCAACCTCAACTGCAGAAGCTGAGTACATAGCAGCAGGCAGTTGTTGTGCACAGCTCCTTTGGATAAGGAATCAGTTGATGGATTATGGTATGACACTTAGTAATATTCCTATGTTTTGTGATAATACTAGTGCTATCAAAATTGTAGAAAATCCAGTTCAACATTCAAGGACTAAGCACATTGATGTTAGGTATCATTTTATTAGAGAACATATTGAAAATGGTACTGTGGAATTTCACTTTGTTTCTACTGACAAACAGCTTGCAGATATTCTAACTAAACCACTTGATGAGGCTACATTCAGTAGGTTAGTAAGTGAGTTAGGAATGTTAAATTTCTAGATCTTTAACATCTGCAAAAGTAGCAAGGTATGTTGTTTTCAGCTTATAGACTTGATATTCTTGTCAGGATCTATATTTGATTGTTAAATGCTTAAGCTGTAACATTGTACTTTGATAAATTTCAGTATGTTAGACTTGTTAATAAACATCAGTATCAGGATTGCTATCAGTATGTTGACGTCATCAGGATTTTATCGTCATTATCAGGATTATGAAATTTGTGTGTACTATTGTTTCAAATCCTGAAGTTCATGTCATGTAGTAATCTAATTCTGAGTTTTGTTAAGTCTATGCTAGCAAGCTTTGATTCATTCATACTGATAATTTATATTTCAGATAAGTCAATAAACAACAATAGGGAAGTAGATAATAAGAAATTGTATTTTCATTAATTGAAAGCATTACATACATGGAAATGAAATACAAATATCTTATTGTCTAACTTCTACTGATAACTCTATTCATGTCTAAAGTTGTAGCTGTTCTTAGTCTTCAAAGATCTACTTCAGGACAAGGAGCATCTCAAGAGTCAATTTGATGATTACTCCTGGATTTCTTGTCTGGGCGACTTGAATGAGAGCAGCTGACTAGAATGTATAGCATCTCCATCAAGATCAACCTCAGACTCTCGGCCAAATTCTTCATCCTCAAGATTTGAGGAGGTTAGAGGGAGATTGTATCCAACATATGGATGTTTTATAAAGGAAAGAGTGAGAAGCTGAACAGTCATTTGAAATTTTCAATGCAGTCAGTCATTATTGCACATGACTGTATTTCTTGTATTTTCAAGAAATGTTGAATATATCTAACCAATTGATTTTGTTCAGATAATTGTTTATTTCTTTTTCAGATAAAAGAAAATTGTCACATGGGAACTCCATTTTGTCTCTGGAATCAAGATGATAGTGATCAGGAAAGCGAGAGTGATTTCATCAGGATTGATGATTATTTTTATTATTTTTAATCACATTAAGAGTTGTGATTATCTTGGTGAAAAAGATTACATTAGGAAATGAAGCTGATCAGTATTGATTTAATTTTGATTTTACCCTGATTTGTTTAATTAAAATCAATTTTGGATTTTATTTTCCAAAAATTGTGGGTAAACTGCATTTTTCATGGAGTGACACCTGTCAACCTACGTGTCAACGTGGGTTAGTGGGTCTGAAGAATTTTTGAATATATCTTTATTTTGAGACTCTGATTGTTTATTGCTAAATTCTAAATTGTATTTCTTAAGGCAAAAACATTCATTTAAGTTCTCAAAATCTCTAATCAATTTCAAGATTTCTCAAGTTCTTTTCAGATCAAAAATGGCAGCTCAAAGAAGACTACCCAAATCAGTAGCTTTCAAGTTTGGTGACTTTGATTTTATGATGAATAATCATGTAGCAGCTATCACCAACAAGAAAGGGGTGTCATCTGATTTTCACCCGATTATGGACTTTTTGGTGAATGGACCATTAAGTTATGCATTGGCAGCATCTCCAGAAATAAATCAAGCTGCTGTTTCACAAGCTTGGGAGAATGCTGAAGTAATTGATTCTACTCAGAGTCAATCAGGTAAGATTGTTCTACATTTAGGACAAGACTCATTTGATATTACTGAATCTGTTGTTAATTCAGTACTTCACTTACCTGTTAGTATGAACTTTTAGAATGTACCATCTGATGATAATGTTAGAACTATGTTATCTGAGTTAGGTTATTCTGGACTTTTAGATAACATGAGCCAGTTAAATAGATCTTTTCTTAGGAAAGAATGGTCTTTCTTCTTTGATCAAATTGCTAAATGTTTTACTGGCAAATGTAGTTCTTTTCAGCAAATTACTTCTATTACATCACATATTGCTTATAGTTTGCTTTATGACAGAGTAATTAACATTGGCCACATTATCTTAAGTCAGATGAGTATTAAACTTGGGTTAAGAGATCAAAACAGGAAAATGGTTTATTATCATAGATTTATGCAAATGTTTATTAACCATTTTATTCCTGATGTTGAAGCTAGATTTGGTAGAGAACATTGTGTTTCTTCTTATGTACAGCAAAAGAGAATTTTCTCTGACATTACAAAGAAGGACAATGAAAAGAATCTAGATGAAATACCTGCAATTCATTATCCACATCATGTTAAGGTAATTCTTAAAACTCATCTTCCTACTCTCTACAATTCTTCTTTCTTTTGTGGTGAAATGGCTCAGGAATCTCATTTGGAGGAGAACCCCCCTGTGTCTACCCAAGTAGCCCAAAACATTATAGTCTCTGAAACAATTCAAGAACAAAGTTTTAATCCACAGCCTGTTGTTTCAAAGAAACCAACCTCTGGTGTTTCTCAAAAGACATCAGTTGTAAGGAAGAGAAGATTTATTGTGTCAAGTAGTAGTAGTAGTTCTAGTGAAGATGATGATAATATATCTCTTGCTGAGAGAGAAGAATTGAAGGCTATAATTCAACTTTCTAAGCTAGGACAAAGAGATGAAGCACATAGTCACAGTCAGGCTGCAGTCTCTCAAAAGACTATAGTACTTAAAAAGGGAAAACAGTTACTGGATTCTGTCTCTCAAAAGACTGTGTCTATTGAAAAAGGATCTCATCCCAAGATCACTTCTGTGTCTACACCTCTTGAGTCTTCTCAGGATAAATCTTTTGCTCACTATACAAGGAGAACAAGGAGAAAGATTCAATTGTCACCTACACACACAGAGTCTAGTCCAACTAACTTCATGCAGGTCTCTACAAATGAAGCTACAATCAAGTCAGCAATTGACAATAGAGATCTTGATATTGATTCTTTATGGGAAACTATATTGTCATACAAACTGGCTATGGGAGTTATTTCTATCAAAGTGAAACTATCCAGGCCGGTTCTAGATTTTCTAGTTGAAAGAGTACCAAAACTTTCATTTCTTGAAGAATATGGACTTCTACATCAAAGACTTGACTTAATGAAGATGTATTTCTATGTCTCAGTCAGAAGACAATTAGTCAAGAAATTTGGACTCTCGAAGCATGTTGCACTTCAATCACTTCATGCATATTTATTTGACAAGGATGTCATTATTGAAGATGCTTCAGCTCAAGGTGAACAACAGGAGGACGTAGATAGAGGAATACAGTCAATAGGAGATACTATTGCACCAGTGGTGGATAGTAGGACAGATCACAGTCACTGCAACACAAGAACCCTCTAATCAGAGGTTGGATGACTCAGGAGCTGTGATAGATGAAAGGTCTTCTGTGATGACTGAAATTGCAAGTGAGAAACCCAATGTTATGGGAGGAATAACTTTGACTGATTTTCCTGAAGATCAAACAAACATTGTTCAGTCAGAGTCTATCCACCTTGAGGGTGAGTCTCAGCAAACAACACTTAAAGACGGTGACATACTAACTATGATGTCTAATGAAGTATTACTGAAGACATCAGAGTCTAGTAGAGAACCTGAAAGTGGTATACTGGAGCCTGCAGTCTCTGGAAGGAAAGAAGATGCTTGTGAGGGTTCAGAGACTATAGCAGCTCACTCCTTGGAGAAAACCTCAAGCCCATTGCCAAATGAGGAACCCTTTCTTCATGTGAGTTCAGGTATAAAAACTTCTTCTAAACCCTATTTTTCTGTAGGTCATGAGAGCACTTATCCAAAATTGAGTGATATACTTGAAAAGATGGATTTTGATCCACAATCTGAGAGGCTGGCTCCTGACCAGGCAAAAGGAGAGGTAGAAAGAGTGTTGGCTTTAGATAGTCAAAGTGAGAATGAGGGTATGGACACTACACCATAAAAGGCCTACGGCAACACCGAAAAAGTGTTGCCGTAGGCTCAAAATATGTTGCCGTAGACCCAAAAAACCCCTAAGGCAACATTTTGGTGGTGTTGCTATTTTTGCCGTTGCCTTTGGGGTCAAAGGCAACATTCTAATTCTCTATGGCAATATCAACTTTTCTGTTGACGTAGACTAACTATGGCAACAATATTATCAATTTTTAGCAACATGATATTATGTTGCCTTTGGGTTAAACATTTTGCAAAAAAAAAAATGGGCCCCACCAATGGGTCCACTTTTAGGCCCCTAGGTAGGACCCACTTTGGGACCCATTGTGGGACCCACTTTTATGCCAACATAAATTTAACCTATAGCAATATTTTTTTACATTTTTTAGCAACATTGTTTCAACTTTCAACATTAATTTCCTTTTTGCCAACACTTTACAACATCAATGGCAACATTTTACTATTTACGACAAAAAATAAACAATTTGAATATATTCATTCCCAAATTAACCAAATGAACATAACATGTTTTTTCATTACCACCAAACATAACATAGTATAACATAATAATTCTTACAAGTATGAAAATAACTAAAACTCCCAAGCATCGTAATCTATTCAACCATCTACATTACAATAATCCAAACTCATTTTTTGTCATTAACTCCAAGCCTCTTATATCTATCTTTGCATCTCATTTTTTGTCACGATAGACCTGCAACACAACAGAAAATATTATTAACGAAGTTTCTAATATATCCAAACTCTATGTTTTCTAAGATATCAAACACAAGAAGAATTTTTTTTTGTCTCTTATATCCAAACTCTATGTTTCTAATAGTTCAAGAACAAACTGCTATGCAAATACGTGACAAGCATTCTGTTTGTGTCAAATGCCCAGAATATGCAAAAGCCAAAATGCTAGGCAAACGCTTGACTTTGGCAAGCACCAGAAACGCGTTTCATCTGAAGAACTCCTCTGTACCATTCTAAAAATTTATTTAATATAATAACTTGATTCTCATACTAGAATCAGACCTTGGCAAATAACACAGAGCTCAAACATGCAGCTTCTACTAGGACAAAGTACTCAAAACAATAGCAAAACTACAACTACTATGAAATCCACTTAAAACAAATCAAGCATACCTGTTTAAATAAACTAATAAGCGAATGAGCAGCTGATGAAACTGACTTGTCATTTGATTTTTTGTATAATACAAGATCTTGTAGCAAATCTTCTGTTATCAACTAACCACAATCACCAAGAAAACTAGAGTCAGTAAAAAAATTAAACTGAAGTTGAACATATTTACAAACAGGCACCGTTATAAACCATTATCATAACATGTACTTCAGCGTTGACTAAAGTTCTTCAATGAAGTCATACCAGTGGAATTCGCAAACAAATCTCCCGCACAACATTTTGTCCAACAGAAATTGCCTATGAGAATCAACAATCAAAAAATGAGTGATGCTCTGTGACAAACCTGTAATAAAAGATAAAGCAATACCTCTGTGCGTGAAATTTCTAGAAAATGCAAGAATAATTGTACAGGAAAATTTCCCAGTATGAATCGCAATGACTGTGCTGGTAATTAAAAATATAATTATGTCATAAAGGAAATATGCAGTATATAACATACTAACCTGCCAGAATGTGTAGTATCCTCTCCTCTCATTAGCATACATAAAGAATTCTTTCTCTGCCCCACCAGGCCAGAACTTATTTGGAAATTTTAAGAAATTTTTTGCGTAAACTATCACATCCAACTCCTCAATAGCTTCTAATTTCCACCCTTGTTCATCATATTTTTAAAAGACAAGTATAAAATAGGACGATACGAGCATCAATATAAACTGCTTCTTAAGTTAAAAAAACCACAAATATTGACCATATATAGTAATATCCTGTACATGAATACTTGAAGGGCTAAGATATGATTAATAAAATATGCCTCAACAAATCTTGCAAGCAATAATCAATTATCAATGATGTAACCTTAATCCAAGGACTTACAGTTTCTCTATGTATTAAAAGAGGTCCCATATTGATTCAATGAATTAGATTACTACTTGAAGTTAAAGTAGTAAAACTTACACAGTAATGTATATGTAGTTTACATGAAGATACTGACAGTCATTCAGTTCATATACAACGATATAAAATGAAATGAATATAGCTGTTAGTAAGCTGTATTATGCAACATTCTTATACATACGTGATTTTAGAAACTTGCCATACCAGCTAAAGTTAAACTTTATTACTTAGGATAGATTTAAACTTAGTTAAAGCCCACTGAACTTAGTTTTAGAAGGGATATATTTAAACTTCAAGCTAAAGTTACAAACACAAAAAAAAAACTTATAGGACTTCTCCCACCTATAAAGGACCATTTTTAGCAATGGGCAATGGCTTTATAGGAACCCTTTTGTTGGGCCAGATGATAGACTGGTAATGCCACTACATATACAAATTGGCACTACACATCAAATAGCCAGATTTTGGTGTTTTTTCTACACTGTATTGTCCTAATTTTTAATGATCATGTTACGGTACACTCTGAATTTGAACCTAAGTTAGGGCAGGCATGTGTGAGTATTAAAGTTTTTGTAGTCGACCTTTATAAACGAATGAGCGCAGATAATATGCCAGAACTAACAGTAACTAGTGTTTATTAAAGTATTAGTAGGAAGTCATACGTACAGGCAAGGGAGGTTTAAAGGAAATGAGATCACTTTGGAGAACGCCATTGCTAGCTGACAAAATCAAGTAATTTGCTTCGTAAGTGCAGTCATCTTCTGTTGTCACTAAAACCCCGTTTCTCGAGTGCTGTAATTCCCGGACAACCTGCAACATTTTCATCAAACCAATCATAAATAAGCCAATTACACTACCAAACAATGTAGTAATCAAATAATCCAACTGTATTTTCTAGAGTAGCATCTTGCACATGAATCAAGTAAGATGACATTGTCAAATTATATACTTCCAAGCAAAAAAGAAAATGTTCAACTAAAGTAAGAACATTTTATTGATAGTAGATGGTGCACATAGAAGATATGAGCAAACTAAACAATATATATATATATATATATATATATATATATATATATATCAGCTATCCGAATGTACATATTAAATTTCACTATTTCTGCATCGAGGTTGTTGTTCAATTAAAAACTAAGATATAAATTACATCTAAAATTTATAAGTTTTGACTATTCTCTCAGCATATGATACGAAGTATGACATCTTTTACTCAAACACATATAACATATCAAAAAAAATTATAGCAACATCAGCAAAAGGATTATCAAGACGGGTGAATTTATTGTATCTGCTTAAAACTTGGTGACAAAGGCCTCCATTGAAAAGACGTCAATTAAGAATTAAACCCCATAGGACATTCAAGAACAGGTTACCAGTATAGATCATAGCGGAACCTAAAAAGAGAAATTGAAAGTACCTTAAAAAGCCCAACTTAATCCAAGCCCTAATTATGTCCTGAAAAAAGATAAACTCCAATTAATTGAAGTGATTGACCTCTTAAATTGAAAAACCATATAAACAAAACCTTCAAATCCAAGAAGAAGTCGATTGAAGAAGAAACCCCTGATCGATTGAACCCCTAATTGATTTGCACAAATCTATTAAAAGAAACCCCTAATGTCAATTAAGAATTAAAATAAACCCTTAATCGATTGAAGAAGAAGAATACCTAATCGATTAAAGAAAAAGTTGATCTGTGGTGAGAGCGAGACGACGAGGGTGCGGGTGAGAGTGAGATGACGTCGTTGAGAGTGCGGTGAGAGAGTTTTATTTCTGAGAGTTTTATCTGAAAGAGGGTGAATTAGAAGTCAAGCGCAGCCTTTTTGTGTTTGGGAAAAGTTAGAAAATTAGAAGGGCGGTCTTTTTGCCGCTCTTTCAAAGTGAAAACTATTTTGTCTAAGTATTCTGTATAATATCACAATAGATTTTAATTTCTTATTTTTTAAAAAAAGTTATTAATTCCTTTACATTTTAATAAAAATTATTTAATATATTTTTTTATTAAATATTTAATAAATAGGTTAAATTCTATTGTAACTTTTATAAATATATATATATATATATATATATTTTTTTTATATTTTTAATTTGCAAATGATAATAAACATATTATAATTTTACATTTATATATTTATCAATTAAATATAACAAAATATAAAAATAAATTATGACTAAAATTAGATCAATTTTCTAAGTATTTGTCCAATAATAAATTTGATCAATTTAAGTAAGAACACATAAGTGTATATTTATGTAAGTAATATTTTTAATAAACAATTGATTAATTTAAAATTTATTATTCAATTCTTCTTACATAATCTTAAATAATATATTCAAATATTTTAAATGATACACAAAAATATTTTTATTTAATAATATATTAAAATATATTTAGAAAAAAATTCATTTAAAAAATTTTGTTTGATAATATTTAATGAACATAAAAATAAAATTATTTACCTTAAAATATTTTAACATTTTTAATGAAATAATCACTTTTACTGGAATATTCTTGATTTTTTATAAAAACTTCTTCATTATTTTTATCCAAATAAATTAATTTTCATGTAAAAAATGGGTAAAATTTTTATATTTAGTAGAAAATGTAAAATTTTGTTCATTACAAAATTATGGCAACACAATTTGATACCTACAGCAACATGCAAACACTTTTATTCTATGCCAACATATTTTTGCCACCTAGGCAACATGAAAATGATAATGTTGTAATAGCCAAAAACATGCATGGCAAAGGCAACATATCCAAAGGCAACATAGACTCTAAATGTTGTCGTAGGCCTTTTATGGTGTAGTGGGATGATCAACTCCATAGTGAGGGAGAGAAAATTAGGAAACCACCATCATTTGATTTCTGGGATCAGGTTTTTCCTGAATCTTGGTCTAACAATCTTGGTATGGATGCTGGTACTTATTCTTTTATCAAGATGTATGAGAAGCATGACTTAGCAAAGCACAATGCAAAGCCAGAAGTTAAAGCTCAGAAGCAGAAAGAAAGGCTTGCAGGAATTATCAACAGAAGAGGTGAAAGGCTAAGCAAAACTTCTACACCACTTGTACCAGAAGAAATTCCTAATGATCCTAGTATTCCTTTGTTTGTACTTCCAATATCAGCTAGAATTGAGACATCAACAGTACCTGATCAATCTAAGGAGGAGTCAGGATTTGTAGATGTTAGTACACAGAATACTGGTGAAGGATAGAATGATCATATTTCAGCTTCAGATCAGAAAGATGAAGATGTTTGTAACTCTAATCTAGTATTATTACTTGAATATCATTCTACACAAGCAACTTCTTCTACACGGCTTGAATATGAAGATATTCCAAATACTTCCAATATTGAAGTCAATTCTGAAGTTTTACAAGACATTCAGAAATCTCAAGTTAAAATTCAATCAAGACTTCAAACACTTGAAGATAACCAAGTCATTATTATGGAAAATCAAGCAGTTCTGATGAATCTCATTTGTTCTGTTACTGAATCTCTTGGAATTCATGTTGCTGATGTCAAAAAGGGGGAGATAAAAACAATTCAAAGGCAACATACTGGGGGAGATAAACAGACTGGGAAAGATAAAAGAAGAACTAAGGATGACAAAGGTGAATCTTATCGTGGAAGTGGTAAAGGAAAAGAAGCATCAAATAGTTGAATTCTTTCTTCTAAGTACTAGATACTTTGTCTACATCTGAAGAAGGAGGTACTTAACTTCATGATCTTTAAATTCATACATTCTATTCTGATTGTATTGTTATATGTTTTGACATCAACAACTAAGATTTATGCTTCAGATCTTAAAGCATAAATAGGGGGAGATTGTTAGGAATAATTCATGAGTTGTGATGTTAAGAATAGAATTTCACTTATACTTCTTGTATATCCTGATTTATAAAGGATTTAGCACTTTGTATAGGATATATGTATTAGACAGTGATCTGTAGAATTTAAGTCAGGAACAGTGCATCGAGGACTACATGTCAGGAACTGAGATCGAATCCTGATAGAGCAAGTCAAGTACTGATGGGATGGTCAGATACTGATGCAGTGTGCAATCCTGATATTAGTCGTGTTACTGATGATGTCATTAAGGATGCTACAGAAACTGGCAAGTGCTATAAAACAAGATCTTTGTTTGAAGAACAAGCAAGAAGATATCATGAAGGAAAGAATTTTTTATTGATGGAAACTATCAACTGGACGGCAGAACATTGTCATGTATAGATTATCTTTCTGTTATTAGTTGATAGGAAGCATTATAAATACTCTCTCTATATCATTGTAAAAAGTGTGAAGCAATTGTGAGTTGAGCGATTGAATTTGTGTGCGTAGCTCTGTATAAGGTTTGTATTCGAAAGTTCGAAACTAACAGAGAGAGATATTTATTTTGTCAGCAGCTGCTAAAGGTATTTGTACACCTTTGGTAGAGTTTGTATTTGATTTATTTAATACATACAGAGTTTGATTTATTCATTTGTTCTTGTTTATCTAATCAAGCAAAAATCAGACACGATTATTATATAACTTGAATTCAACCCCCCCTTCTACAAGTTATTCGAGTTAACACATTGAGTTGCATTATGTCTCTACAGATAAACAACTAGCTGACATATTCACTAAGCCATTAGATGAAGCCACCTTCACAAGGTTGGTTAGTGAGATTGGAATGCTGAATTCTTTAGATTCTGGCTAAGTGAATATATCATCCAGATTGTTGCAGCAGTAAACACTTACTTTATCTAAATTCTTAATATTTTTGGAGTAAGTGTTGGCTGAAATATGATTTATAAATATTTCAAATCTGTTGCATATGTTGGAAAATCATATTTTGTCTACTTGAAATTTTGAGGAAATCACTGTTTAATTTGCTAGAATATTCTTCATTGAATATGACTGGTAAATTTTAAAAGATAGTGAAAATTGATTTTTGTGAGTGATGAGTATATTTCGATAAGTCAGACTTCTCGAATGGTTCACTGTTCGACATCTCTAACAAGCCTCATTAGAGCACTCTCGAGTTCTCAAATAGAGTCTTTTAATGATATCGAATAGAGGTATTCTTGACTTCTCGAATATGGTAATTGAGTTCTCTAATGACCGAGTTCTCGAATACTGTATTTGAGTTCTCGAAACATTTAAAAAGGCTGAATTCTCGCTGAATTTCAACCGATTTTGGATTTTTGTCTAAAAATTTAATTCACTCATAAAAACACATTTTTATTTAATTTAGAATTATTTCTAAGTTAGATAACTGCCAGTTGTGAGTCACAATCTGCTTGAGTTGTCGAATAAGCCTTTCTTGACTTACCGAATAGTTGGTTTCTACTTCTCGAATGCCTGACTTGTCGATGCAAAACATATATCTAATCGACAATTCAAGTACTTCATACTTATTCAATTCTACATCTATTCGATTCATTTCATTCGATTTCTCAAGCATCTAAAACTCCAAAACCTCTGAAAACCCTAACTGCAAAAGCTAAATTTCTTTTTCAACCTTCATTCTCTTCTTGCTTTTCTCTGTATCAATGGCAACTGTGAAATTCAACACCAACTTCATCGCTATCTCAAGTGATGTTGAAGCCCCTAATACCAATTTCAAATGCTTTGTAAAGTGGATGTCTGAGTCATACATCAAGGATGCACTTTCAGCCAACCCAACTCTATATCTAGACCTCTTGGAACAGTTTTGGAGAACTGCTACTATGGAAGTTGTAGCCCTAGAAAGCGCAATAACATCATATATAATCTACTGCAAGATTCAGGACAAGGAAATCACTATCACCACTGAAGATATGAATCAAGCACTGGGCTTACAATAGGAAGTGTATGATGACCAAGCCACAAATGGTGAATTGGAGGACTTCTTTGATTTTATCAACTACTCAGATGAAATCAAACTTGGGCACTTGAATAGGAAGTTCTTGAGGAAGGAATGGAGTTATGTCTTTGCCACCATTCTTCAAGTCTTCATAGCTAGGAAGTCAAGCTTTGATCAGATTAGTGCACCTGCTCAACAAATAGGCTATGCCTTAGCTTATGGGAAAAAGATCAATGTTGGTCAACTGATTATGCATGAGCTATATGGGAGACTTGGTAAGAACTCAACCAAGAGAGGTACAGATATCTTCTTCCCTCGCTTTATTCAATCTGTACTTAATTTTAAAGATGTTAAATTGATTGAATTACCTGGGATAGATAGAAATAGAATAGGCTATCCTAAATCCATGACCAAACTCATTTTTGGTAATTTGGAGACTAGGAATGATGTGGATGTAAGACTTAACATAACTCCCCATATGGAGGGTTTGTTTAGGACTTACCCCCACAACATGCCAACATTTGATTCCAAATCTCAGTTAGCACAGCCCAAGCAAGCAGAACACAATGCTAACCCATGGCCTGCTAACCAACCCTCTCAATTAAACACTCTACCAAACACAGAGCCACCTACATCATCCTCTCAACAGGGTGGTGTTAGTAAAAAGGAGAAGAAGAGAAAACAGGTTGCTTCTGCACCTTTAACCATCTTATCAGAAGCAGCACTGGCTGTTGAATTAGGCATAGAAAGTGAGGAACCTGAGTCACCCTTACTAAGGCCATAGAAGAAAAAGAAATCTAAAACCACCTCTTCAGTCACACAAATGGTTGAAGTTGTAAAATCAGGGGCACACAGTTCACTAGATGTATCCTCTCAACAGGGTGCATCTATAGAATCAAGCATCCTCCCCAATGCACCTATCTATAAAGAGTCAGCACATGGGAGTGATAAGGCTGGCACAACACTGAGTGGAGAGCACATCACATTCGAAACTCCCTCTATTTCTCAGGAGGAGTTGCCAAAATCCATTCTAAAAGACACTTCTCTTCCAGAATCTACATCTCAAATTTCTTTGGAGCCTGTAATTCAAGAAATTGAAGAGCAAGGCATTGATCACCAAGAATCCTTTTCCCTTGGTGAGCCAATGGACTCAAGTGACTTAGTGCATGACACTTTGTTCACCACCCAGAACCCACATTTAGATGGTGAGGGAATGCAAGCTGGGGCATATCCTAATGACACCATCACAAACACAGAGGATTCACTAGTTTTCACTAGAGACTTTGTGCCTGTGTCAACTACTGTTGTAACTCATCCCACTCCGGTGGAGGCAACAGTAGTAGAGTCTATCCATCCGGTTACAGAAGTTGCATCTGTAACTGAGGAGTCTAGCTTGCCTAGCTCTAGCTCTAACTTCATGTCTCAATGGATGAAGCCTGTACAACATGACAGTGCTTCAGGATTAGGGTCTGTTCCACCTCAATTGACGGTTGAAGCACTTCAAAGCTTAATTGTGGATCAGATGCCTTAGTTCACAAAGATTGCTCAGAACCTTCTCACTACAAACATGCCAAATCCAGACTATGAAGCTATTCTCTTATGCCACAGAGATGATGTGGAGATGCAAAAGGCAAAGATAATAGATGATACTGAGAGAGATGGCAATGTAGATGCCTGGCTACAAGGACAATTTGACATTTCTCTCTCAGAAGGCCTCCAGTACATCAGAGAAGAGTACATCACTTCACTAGGGTCCAATGCCAAATCTCTCACCCCTAATGATGTGTATGAAGCAGTGAATGGCATCTACAAGGGCATTCTCAAGGCTGCACACTACCTTGGCAAGGGTCTAAAAACAGAAGTTCATGAAGTGTGTACAGCCACAACCAAAGAGGTGCATGAGATAAAGAGGACTTTTGATGCCAAATTCCCTCAATTGGAGACTGTAATCAAGGACATTCTAGCATGCAAGTCTACTTGCACCAAGATGGACAATGGTTTAGCTATTCTAAAAGATGCTATCACAAGTCTGGGGCACAAATTTCAAAATCTAACTGATCAGACAACTGAAGCAAATGCCATGCTCAGGACTCTTTTTGCAAACCAGTATGGAGATAAGCTGATTATTGAAGTCCCAGTGCATGATATGACTAGGTTTGAAGTGCAGAGACTTAAGGAACAATCCCTATCTGGCTTCAAATCTATTGAATTGTTCACCAAGGTAGATGCTCTTGAAAAGGAGGTAGTCTCTCTCACAAAGTATAATGCTCATCTTACAGACAATGTAGCCACTCTAACTGAGCAGTTGAACACTCAAGCCACCACCACAGCTGATGTTCTTCTGCATCAACAATCAATGTTGTCTGCGATGATGAAGCACATGGGTCTCCCTCTACCTGAAGAATCTTCAAACCCAAAGGTCACTCCTACAGCCTCTGTGTCTGACAACAAGCCTAAGGGCGAGACGAGGACATCAAGGAATTCAAATCCAAAGGGGGAGAAACCTAAGGAGAAAGGCATAAAGCTAAATGAGGATGGTCACCAAAGGGCTTCTAAATCTATAACCCATGTGCCAGGAAAAGGGAAATCTAAAGTTGATGAGCCTCCTACCTCACTGCCAACTGTCACTCTACCAACTATGCACATCACTACTCCTGGTGGCCAGAAGCAATCCATCACAACCACAGTGGTTGCAGGGAGTATGCCATCTGACAAACCTCCATCCTCCATATCTAAAAGTGCCAAGCCTGTAGAAGTTAAGGTGGTCACTGAGGCCAAGCTACAAGAAATTGCAAACTCAAATATCTACCATGATGATGCATTCTTGGAGTTTCTGAAAGTCTCAAGAGAATAGGCTGATGATGCAGTATCATATTAAAGGAGTTTGAAGAGTCAGATTGACTATCTTACTGTAGTACCAAAAAGGGTTGATGGCCTATGGTTCAAGGAAATAATGATGGTATCAAAGACCAAGATATGGCATTTAACTTTCGACACTCTACAAAGCCTAAAGCACTCAGAAGTGGATGTGTTCCTTGGATTGATTGAAAAGAGGAATGAAAATAATAAGAGTCTCTTTGATGACTTAAGGAATGATCAACCTTCAAGGCTACCTGAAGTATTCACAAATCCTAGAACCATCATCTATCAAGCTGCAACCAGAATTGATGATATCAAGCAGCTGATCATTCCTAAGCATCTAACTTCTCAGAACAAACCTCTCATTATTGCCATCATTGAGAAGCTGAACAAGAAGAAGGGTGTAAGAACAGCAGAAGAATTGGAAGCTATATCTTATCTCAGATCATACATTGCAACTAGCATTGTACCTGAGTCTGCTAAGTTCAACCCAAGCAAGGATGGTGATCAAGCAAGGATAAAGACAAAAGTGATGGAAGGAGAAGACATCACAGGAGTGATAAGGGTGATGAAGATAAGAAGAAGAAGAAGAAGAAGAAGAAGAAGAAGAAGGATGACAAGGATAAGAAAAATGATGATGATCAAGGTAAAGTCTCTGAGAGTAAAAGTGGAAAACAGCAAGCCTTAGGCATTGCTGACAATAACCTCACCACAACACAAGACTCTAAGTCTAGGGTGAATACTGTTAGTAGTGACCTAGAAAAATCTACATTGCAACTAGCATTATACCTGAGTCTGCTAAGTTCAACCCAAGCAAGGATGGTGATCAAGACAAGGATAAAGACAAAAGTAATGGAAGGAGAAGACATCACAAGAGTGATAAGGGTGATGAAGATAAGAAGAAGAAGAAGAATGATAAGGATAAGAAAAATGATGATGATCAAGGTAAAGTCTCTGAGAGTAAAAGTGGAAAACAGCAAGCCTTAGGCATTGCTGACAATAACCTCACCACAACACAAGACTCTAAGTCTAGGGTGAATACTGTTAGTAGTGACCTAGAAAAATTTACATCTATGGCTTCTGCAACTGTTTTGCTACCTCAAGAAGATAAGAAGATTCAAGTCAAGAAACCATCTGTGTGTTTCAAAAAGCAAACTGCTAATGGAATACTACAATGGTCTAAAAACAAAGGTCACATGCTACTGCCAGGCAACCATGTAAAAAGGATCAAATTCAAACAAGCTGCAAGGAAACCAAAGCTATCCAAATCAAAGACTCTGACAATCTATCCAGGCTTAAAACTCCAACCATTAGATGAAGACTTTGATGAAGACCAATTGCAATATCTAAGAGCTCAAAGAATCTACTATGCTGCCATCGTGAATAACTGCCTTCAGATTAAATATACTGATGGAAGGGAGAAGAAATTCAAACAAGGACAGTGTCAAAATTGGGGCAAGCTATATGAAATAGAAAGAATCATTGCATTATTGGATTCTGAAGACAAAGTGGAGAAAGTATGGAAGCTGGAGTTGATTGACTTTGTGAAGATGAAGAGAGACTATGCTGAGAAGATAAGGAAGGGGTGCTTTGAGAAATGGCTAGAAAGGGAGAAGGAAATTGATAGGCTGGAAGTTGAAGCAGAAAAGCTAAGGGCGAAAGGATTGTGTAGAGTTCAATTCAATCCCTATGTGGTGAAGTATAGGAGGGGGAATGAAGATAATGTCAATATAAGAATGAACCTACTCAGTCACTATCCTGCCAACATTCGGAAACTAGTACTTGAAGATTTCAAAGACTCTATCATGCTTGAAGAATTGGATGCTTTGGCAGAGATCATAAAGGCCATGGATGAGAATGCAAGAAAGGAGAAAGAAAGAAAACAGAAAGCATATGATGATCTACAAGCCAAAGCAATGGAGATGGAATCAAATGAGAATGGCTAGTATTTCATCATACTGTAAGATTATTCATCTTGTAATTTCATTCATGTGCTCAATCAATCTACATACCTGTACTTTTCAAGTTCTATCTTTATGTATGTTAGGCTTGTTATCAGACATGAAATTGTGACTAAGGGTCTTACTCACAATTTGGGGGAGATTGTTAGTCACAGAGGCATGCCTGTATACATCTAATAACAAGCCTAATTGTTTGTAATGCTTTGCATTACTTACATGACCTCTTAACTGAGGGAACCTCTAGTTGTAGAGTTTCTATTTGTTTTGTACTTGTAATAGGCATCAAATCCTAGTTGTGTAACTGTGCTTATATAGTCAAGAATAATGCTTGAAAGAAGTTCCAAGGTTCATGCCTCAAGCAAGAAGATAAAAACTATAAAATAATCACAGTTGGGATTTGAAGAAATGAAGAATTTGCCTAAGTACCAATTCGAGAAGTACATTTGTCTATTCGAGAAGTCTAGCATTCGAGAAGTCAGAGATTCGATATCTGAGAAGACACTGTTCGATATCTCTGAATGAACTATTCGATATCTCAGGGATTCGACATGTCTAAATACTCTATTCGAGAACTCAAGAAGTCAACAAGTCAAAGTGGTATTCGAGTTCTCAAAGAGTCAACAAGTCAAAGTTCCATTCGATATCTCAAGGACTCAGAAAAGCTATTCGATATCTCAGGGATTCGACAAGTCACTACAAGAAAACAATCAATAGACATCACCCCTTTAACATCGTTTGCATTGGTGACCGATGTTAAAGGATTTTTTTACATCAATTTTACTAGAACCGATGTTAAAGTAGGTTTTAGACATCAATTATAGTTAAAACCGATGTCTCAGCCACTTTTTAAAAAAATAAAAAAAACACGTGGATCTTTTTTCCGGCCCATTACCCTCTAAATACTTAGAAACATTTCCCCCGTTTCTTTTTTTCATTTTCCCCCTTCAAACATTTTCCCCCTTCAAACACGACGCTCCTCAAACTCACTCACCTTCACCATTCAGTCACTAATTCACTCACTCACAAACTTAGTGAAGAAGCCTAGCTTACAAACCCCTAATTCAAACCCTAGCTTACAAGCCCCCAAATTTAAACCCTTGATTTCAAAACCCTAGCTTTCGATTTATGTTAATTGGTTATAGAGGAGGCTTTATCTATCTCGAATCCGCTCAAATTAATAAGTATTTTTCTCATTTTTGTTTGAAAATTCAAATTTTGGTTTTTAATTTAAGTTTTTTTAGCAGATTGGTTGATTCTTAAGCTTGGGTCATCTCCAAAGTAAGTGATTCTTCAGATTTAATGTTATAGATGTATGCATGTCTATTTTTCTTGTAATTTTTGTTTGTATATCTTTGTAATTTTAATGTCTGCTTGTTGTTGTTTGCTCTATTTGTGCTTAGCTGTCTTTATCTACTCCTCTACACCTCATTCAATTCTACATATTTTTTAAATTCTATAACAGTGCAAGTGTAGTTGGTACTTGGTACTTGGTTTTATAGCTAGCTAATGAATTTTAATTTTAATGTTAATAGGTTTGTAACTTGTGAATATAGTTTGTATTTATTTAAATAAGTTTCATGTTTTAGCTAGTTTGGTGTGGTTTGCCTTGTATGTTACAACCTAATTCATGAATTTTCAATGCTAAATGAGTAGTACCAACTAAAAATGTTTGATGTTCTTGTACTGGTGTACAATATTCTAGGCACAGCCTAACTTTTAGTTGCCTTTCCAGAACACCAGGCGAAAAACATGGTAATGTTTGAGGGCATTGCTAGTGAAGGAAAAGGGAAACCAAAAGCAGCTCTTTCTAGTGAGATTGTCTACCCAGAAGGAGTGCCTCCATCACTTACTTGGTACTCATTATCTCTACCTATAGAATTGGGCAAGGAAGAAAGCTTTATACTGAACCTTTTTGCAGTATTTACTCATGTACTGCAACCGTTCTTAGAGAAAATCACTCAAGCTGAAAACTAGCTGGTAGTATTCCAGGACAACGCTTATTATTTCTCTCCTTATGTTGTTAAAGCACATATGCTTAGTCTTAAATTACCCGATGCAAAAGTTGAATCTTATACAAAGCTAGAGAATTCTAAACTTACTGGTTCAGAGATTAAGTACCAATTCTTCCATCTTTGCAGTACTCTCCAATTGCGATTCATTTTATGACCAATCATCCTTTCCCTGTTGTCCAAGAGCTTGTGCGAGAGATAGAGATCTCCCACTGGGGAAATGTACAGATCACATATATTACAACATTATACATAATGGAGCTCGGAGCTTAGGACAATTTTCTAGGTACGAGGTTGATTAACTAATTGTGATGGTCTTGAAGTGATTTTATAGCCAAATTCACATATTTCAAAAATGTTGTAGATTGGACTATCAGGCTAGAGGCAGAGGTGCAGCAGCAATCAGGAATCTAGTAGCAAAGTGGCCTTCACGAGCTCATTCTATTTATTATAGGGATGCAATTGGAAATATCTCAACATCTAATATATATGGTGGTTTAACAAAGGTGAAATATTTGTCATCTATACCAAGTATTACTGTATTAATTCTGTTCTGGCTCATTGACCACTGTTCTGTTCTTCATAATTGCAGACCTTATTGTAAACTGAACCTAGATACCCCAAGTTTGGTAAATGGTATATGTTTAATTTTTCTGCTTTAACAAAAATTGGCATGATAATTTGGATTGCAGGTAATTATGCCTGAATGTTCAAAAGAAATATATGTCTCAAGACGGTTGGAAGAGGTAATTCAATGGTGGAACTTATCAAATTTTAATCTGTCTTAATCTTCTCTTAATAATGTTTTTGTATTGCAGACCAAATTTTCTCATTTGGATTTGGTTGGTAGACGAGTACAGTATTGCAAAAAAAAAAAATGCTGTTCCAGAGCATGATTAGCCATTTCAGGTGGTAATATATTAACTTCACTAACTTTAAAGTAAACATTGCAAACTTCATAAATTTCGTATGCGCTTTCCTCTACCCACTTCTGGAGACTTAGTTGGTAAACATTGTTTTTGTCTTCTTTTAGGTCTATTACAAGTTCAAGCAACTTTTCACTGCTTAGGGAGCCTTTAATGTTGATTTCTGGAATCTTCTTTCTTTTCATTACCTGCATTATATATGTGCATGCAGATTTGCCTATCTCAAAGTCTTCCCCTTCCTATATAGCGAAACTACAGTGGGATGAGGTAAACACATATTTCAGTTAGTTTTTAGTTTTATTTAAAGTATTACACACCAGTATATCATGGTTTTTTTTCATTTTATTACATGTTTAATATTTCTACGTTCAGGCAGTTGTTCAACAAGTTGGGAATATCATCCGTCAAAGCCTTATTATCCATAATAAGCTAGAAGGGAGCTGTCTAGAACAGGTGAAATTCACACTTGTAAATCAACTCGCAAAGCAGTTGAGAATTCAACCAAGGAGCTTTCCAAAGAGTTGAAGCCCTTTCTTACATTCTTGCAATCCTCTCCTCAGGTGTCACGAATATTGGTCAAGGTTAGCAATCTATCATTCAAATTTATTACTATTATATATTTTCATTCATTGAAGGATGTTTTTAAAAAAAAAAGAGTATATTCGTGAAAATGCCAGGTGACCTGGTATTGTTTGATATGTATAAGACTATAAGGTATAAGCTATCTGCATAGTTTGCTAGTAATGTATATTGCTAACCAAAAACAAATGTACTTCCGGCTGTGAAGTATTACACACCAGAATATAATTGTCTAATTAAGTTTCCTGGTTTTGGTCAATGCGCATGCACAATTTTTAAGATGTTCTACATGTATATATTCTAATTTTTGCTTCGTTTATACTCTGTTTAATATTCACAGTGGGCTTCGAAGAATCGGAAAAGTAGTTACACAGACGAGGAGCTTCGAAGAATCGGAAAAGTAGTTTATGTGGATATGGAGTTTGGTGTATAACTTTGGTGAATGTGGATGGTTATGGTTATTGGTGTAGTAGTAGATTGTTAATGAATTATGCTTTTGGGTGAATGTTTTGTATTGGTAACTTTGGTGGTATATAAGTCTATTTTAATGCAATGTTGATTTTGATCAATTTTGGGCACATAATTATGCAAATATAACACATCACATTGTTATTGAAAAAACGATGTTAAAACAAAGAACATACATCACTTTTGAAAGCAAAACTGACTGCAAAAAACAGACATCAATTTGAGCCTTTAACACATCACCTAAAAACTGTTGTCTAATTTGGCAAATTTATGGAGCTATTTTACATCGGTTAAGAACCGATGTGGTATACTATTTACAACATCAGTTTTCTATTTAAAATCGATGTAGTATACTGTTTACAACATCGGTTCTATCTAAAACCGATGTAGTACAGTGGTTGAGACATCGATTTTATTTTAAAAACTGATGTTGTTGATAAGTATTTACATCGGTCTAGAACCGATGTATTAAGTCCTTTTTAACATCGGCCCAGAACCAATGTAAAACACATGGACTTTTAACAACACCCACCTAGACATCGGTTTTGAAACTTTTTTACATCGGCCCAGAACTGATGTCTATTGACTTTTTTCTAGTAGTGAGTCAAGTGTTCTATTCGATAACTCAAGGAACCCTGGAGAAAGTACTATTCAAGAAGTGATTCGATATGTCAATCATACAGTATTCGAGAACTCAGAGTTATCTAATCCTAGTTCTCGAATCAATCACTCAGCCACTTCTCGAATACATTCTTGGAGACAAAATACTGAAGAAATTGTACAAGTCAGAAACCTGCAACAAGCCAATGCACTTTATGGACCACAATCTGTAACGTGCTCTGGAAAGCCTACAAGGAATCTTGGAGAGATGTAGAAGAGACAAAGAGCTAAAGAAGTGGATCTGAACAGAACTTTGCAAAGTCAAATCTGTAGCCGTTTGGATGTTTACTCAAAAAGGATAGACATGCAAGAAAGTAATTTATCCTGTAACCTTATTTGTAGTAACTGAGTTATATTCATGTTCTATAAGAATACAATCTCACTTCTTTAGTTAGAAAGAGAAAGAAGTTTTTCATACACATTGTAAGATATATCTCTCTGAGAAAAACGAAGCTGAGAATACTACCATTTGTATTCACAGATTGTAGCAACCTTTATCTAATAATATATTAGATTAAAGTGATGTCTTGTGTTGTTCTTTATCCGCACCTACACATTTGCACACACAAACACTTATCTTGCTACATAGATTCAAGAACAAGAAAAGTTCAAGAATCCATTCACCCCCCCTCTGTATTCTTTTGCTGTATTCAATACTCAACATTATCGTTTAAAGTACTATAAAAAATGTATTATGATATTTTATTAACGTAAATAATTCTTTTTCCTACTAATTCAAATATATATATATATGAAAATATGAGTAAATATTTGGTTGTCGGTTTGGTACACTTTTTTGGTACACTCAACAACAACCGTTGGATTTTGAGATAGATTAGTAAAAACCGTTGGATTTAATACTAAAAGAATATTCTTTTTCTAATATTTAAAATATTCTCATGGGTTAAGTTCAAATCCCACCAACAACATATCTTTATTAAAAATATATATTATTTTATAAAGAGGTTTTTTTATAAATATATATAAAAAAGTAAAATTTTGCAATTTTACTTTTGCTAAGAAAAGCTATTTTCAATTTTACTAAACTAAGTTTCAAAATTGCAAAAATACTACAAATTAGGGCAACCCTCCTTCCCCCTGCCCATCTTGCCTGCCCAGCCGACTTTGACACTTTTTTTTAAGGTGGGCTGATTTTGGGTTGCAAGGCCCCGCAGGGGCATATTCAACTGAATGCAACCACATTCAACTAAATGCAACCACATGCAACTTTTTTTTTAAAGGTGGGATGATTTTGGTGGATTTGGGTTGCAAGGCCCCGCAGGGGCAATATTCAACTGAATGCAACTATATTCAACTAAATGCAACCACATGCAACTGAATTTCTGATTGCAAGTTCCATTTTTCAGTTGTCATTTTCGACATCTTTTTTGAACTATATATATATATGTGTGTGTGTGTGTGTGTGTGTATATATATATATATATTTATATATATATGAGTTGCACTCCATAACAAACACCTTATATAACAAACAATAAAGAACACCTTAGATCTAATAGATCCAATGCCCCTGGCGGGGCTACCAAATACAAAAAGTTGTTATTTTTTTACCCTCTATCCATCCAGAAAAAAATTTACTGTTCATGATGACGTCATCATGAACAACATTTTTTTTTGCTGGATGGATAGAGGGTAAAAAAAATAACAACTTTTTGTATTTGGTGCCCCTGGCGGGGCCAATGGATCTATTAGATCTAAGGTGTTGTTTATTGTTTGTTATATAAGGGTGTTTGTTATGGAGCAATGGCCTATATATATATATATATATATATATAAATATATATATATATATAGAGTTCAAAAAAGAGGTCGAAAATGACAACTGAAAAATGGAACTTTCTTATGCAACTGAATGCAACTACATGCAACTGAATTTCTGATTGCAAGTTCCATTTTTCAGTTGTCATTTTTGACCTCTTTTTTGAACTCTATATAAATATATATAGAGTTTAAAAAAGAGGTCAAAAATGACAACTGAAAAATGGAACTTTCTTATGCAACTGAATACAACTTTCATTTTTCAGTTGCATTCAGTTGAATATGGCCCCTGGCGGGGCCTTGCAACCAAAATCCACCAAAATCATCACACATTAAAAAAATAAAAAAAGTTGCATCTGGTTGGATTTAGTTGAGTGTGGTTGCATTAAGTTGAATGTGGTTGCATTCCGTTGAATATGGCCCCTGGCGGGGCCTTGCAACCCAAAATCACCCACCTTAAAAAAAAATAAAAAAAGTTGCATGTGGTTGCATTTAGTTGAATGTGGTTGCATTTAGTTGAATATGGATCACCCCACCTTAAAAAAAAAGTCGGTGAACAGTGACCAGCAACGTGGCGGCCACGTGGCAGGTCACTGTTCATCCGAATTATTTTAAAAAAAAAAATCAAATTGGGTTGGAAAAAGAAAGATAGTATTTTTGCAATTAGGAAAGTATAAGATACTATATTTGCAATTAATTTGAAAAGATATTATTTTTGCAAAACAAACTAGAAAAGTTAGTATCTTTGACAAATTCTCTTTTATAAACTATTTTAATAGTTTGAGGTTCTATTCTCGTCAATATCATATTATAATCAAAAAAATTATTATTTTTTTAATAATGTATTATTATACATTTATATAATCTTATAAGCTACTCCCAAAAATTCCCGTCCATAACATATTATAGTTAAAATTAAATATTATCGTTTAAAATATTATCAAAAATGTATTATGATATTTCATTAATGTAAATAATTCTTTTTCCTACTAATTCAAATATATATAAATATATATACATATAGGGTCACGCTCCAGTGAGAACACATGTTAGTGTGAGAACAGTGAGAACACACATATTCACCACATTTCAAGCTATTTTAAAGGGCCTCGCTAGGGGCACCTTCACAAAAAAGTCTTATAATTCTATCCTCTATCCATTCATAACAAAAAAAATTAAAAAAAATATAACAAAATTTTTTTTTTAAAAAAACTACTACCACGTCATCATTTTTATTTTTTTTTTAAATTTTTTTTTTTAAAACTTGTTTTTTTGATGAATGGATAGAGGGTAGAATTATATGACTTTTTTGTATTGGGTGCCCCTGGCGGGGCCCTTTAGAATAGCTTGAAATGTGGTGTTCTCATTGTTCTCCAACATATATGTGTTCTCACCTGAATCATACCCTATACATATATGTGAAAATATGAGTAATGAGAAAAAAAATTATTAGAAAAACATCCGTGCATCACACGAGTTATAAATTATACAGTTAAAAATTACATAAAATCTGGAAAACAATTATAATATAAAAAATTTTGTATGAAAATCGAAAAAAGGTGTACATGATTAGATAAATTTCCCTCTTTCTACTAAAAGTTAAAATAAACTACTTTTATGTAATATATATATATATATATATATATATATTTGTATTTGAAAGTAATAATTAAATACATAATTAGAATATTATTTATATTCATGAAATTTATAAAATTCAAAAAATATTTTAATAATAAAAACATATATACAACTTAAAATTTTAACGAAATATAATTAAACAGTTTACAAGCAACCGTGCATCGCAAGCGAAACAGGGTATATTTGGTTGTCGATTTGGTACACTTTTTTTGGTACACACAATAACAACCGTTAGATTTTAAGATAAATAAATAAGAATAGTTGGATCTAATGCTACAAGAATATTTCTTTTCTAATATTTGAAATATTCTTATAGGTTCCAAGTTCGAATCCCACTAACAACATATCTCTATTAAACATATATATTATTTTATAAACTACTCTCACGAGTTTAAGATTCAATTTCCGTCAACAACATATTATTAATTATTAAAACACTATCGTTAAAAATACTATCAAACATGTATTACAATATTTTATTATCTTCTATAATTTATTTTCCTACTAATTAAAAAAAATATATATGAAAATATGGGTAATAAAACAAAAAATATTAAAAAATACAACCATGCATCACACGAGTAATAAGCTATATAGTAAAAAATTACATAAAATTTGGAAAACACTTACAATATAGAAAATTTTGTATAAAACTCAAAAAAAGGTCTACATGATTAGATAAATTTCACTTCTTCTATTAAATAAAAGTTAAAAAAAAAAAATTATGTAATATTTATATGTATACGTATGTATTTTAAAGTACTCCCTCCGTCTCAAAAAACTTTTCCTATTTACTTTGAACACGTTTGCCAACGCACACTTTTAATCGTTAATATTTTTAATTTCATATTATTATTAAATTTAAAAAATCACTGTATTAAAGTACTCACAAATACAAATCAAACAAAATCATTCATGATTATATTTTATCTTATAAATTATGCGTAAATTAATAGTCAACTGCTGACAATGAATAGTGTTCAAAGTCAAAACCAGAAAGGTTTTTTGATATAGAGGGAGTAATAACTTAAAACAACCGTGTATTGCACGGGTTATAGGCTAGTATTAGTAATACATAAAAAAATATTTAAATTTATACAAAATAAAATGTTTGAACGATATTACGTGCAAATAAAATATTTTGACCCGCATTAAAATACTCGGAAGCAATATTTATTGGCCATGTGTTACAAATCTCTTTCTATATATAATAGAGCAACACATGGATAATTTAGGGGTATTGAGCCAATTAACCCCCTATGAAATTACAATTATACCCTTACAAGTTATAAAATTATATGAAATGCCACTCTCTTATTTAAATGGGAAAAAATGAGTTTGTTTTCGTGGTGACTCGAACCTAGAGCTTGCACTACACAAGTTATCCTACTAACCATTGTGCTACATGGACTTTATTGTTTTGAGTTAAAAAACCTTTTACATAAACCCGACCTCTCCATTATCTTATTTTTACTATTAATTTAGTTTTTGAGTAAAAAAAATGGTGATTCGCATTATTTTAAAAATATTATATTTTAGGTTTCACAATATGGTACACATAGGGGCATTTTGAGCCAATAAACCCCCTGTGAAATTACGAGTTTGCCTTTATATATTACAAAATTACATTGATTTGCCACTCCCTTATTTATTTGAAGGAAAAAAATAAGTTATTTTTGTGGGGAATTGAACTCACAACCTCCTCCATATATTTCTTCCTCCAAATCATTATGCTACATTATGTTTTTTAGTATGGAGTTAAAACTCTTTTTACATAAATTCGATCTCTATATTATCCTATTTTTACTAGGGTGATGGGCCAAAATATTCATATGGGAGCCATGCTGGCCCTTTTTACTGACGGGACATGATACATCGTGTACCGTGATATGAGGGGTGTTGCGGAACACGATCTTCCGTAATAGTGTATGATACGGAACTGAGTCTTCCGTGTTAGGCATGATAAGGAAGACCATGCTCCGTGACTGTGCTGTGTACCCACCTAACGCGGGACATGGTCCACCGTATCATGCATAACACGGAAGACTCAGTTCCGTATCTACGTAATACGGAGGATGATTCTCCGCATCATGATAACACGGAGGATAATTCTTCGTATCCCGTTGGTATTTCGGGTCATTTTTTTCAAAATCAGTATTTTGGGCAAAAACTTAGCAAAAATAGGCATTTTGGTAATTCTCTCTTTTTACTATTATTTTAATTTATAAGTAAAAATAGTAATGACAAATATTAGTTTCAAAATTTGAAATTTTACTTTTCAAAATATGATACGTAATTATATACACTAATTTCAAAATTTTATTCCACGCTCTTATTTTAAATGAGTTAGTTTATTTTTGTTGTGAATTGAATCATTAACTGTAATATTCCGTATTTTTAATTAGATATAAGTAAATATTTATTATTATTGTATGTGATAATTTATTATTTTCATTTTAAAAAAAAGAAAGAATTTGTTTAGATAAGATAAGTATTAGATTGAGATATATACTTGTGTGGTGTTTTATTAAGAATGAACTTCTGGAAGAATTAAGTTTTAGAATTATCAATTAAATTAGGTTTTATGTACACCTATATAAAGACAGTAGAGACAGAGAAAAAAAAAAACTCATACAATCTTCGTAATCAGGTGAACGAGAGGTACGTCTACTTTATTCTTCAATTTTCATAGTTATAACTTCTTGTGTATATTTTTTTTGTATGTTAAGTATATTTTATTATTATAATATCGTGTGTTCATATACAAGTTTGGCCTAGTTTTAATGCTTAGTCGATTGTCATTATTTTAGAATTTATATGTCCAAATTAGTTTACATGCTCTGTCAGTGTGATTAATGTCGAGTTTACACTTTAATTTTATTAGATAGTGAATAACTTATTGTTTCGATTAATTGTATACATTAGCTTTATAAGGTTTTGGATTTATTAGATTGTATATGTTCCAAGAAAAAAATATTTATAATACGCTTATGTGTTAATATATATTATAATGTGATTTTTTTTATAGATGTATATATACTAGATTGATTTTGAATTCTTCATGATTAACATATTTGTTTGGTTATATTAATGTAAAATTATCACATGCATGCTCTGTTGTATTTGTTGCTAAGTGCTTGAATTTGTAAAAGTATGTAAGGCCTAATGCTTTATTCGAATGTAACAAACGTGGCTGATGTTTTTTTTTAATTCCAGTCTTTATATTATTTAAAGTTGTTGTCTAGTTGTTTTAGATGTATAAATTATATGCTTGCTGAGTAATTAATTGTTTCATGTTTTTATTAATTTTAATTATAGGAATTGTTCGTACAAACATTTTCAGTCTTTTGTGTCGCTTTTAAGGTAAGTTAACTTTTCGTGCTCTCCGGTATATTTTTTAAAATGTTTTAATATTTGAATTGTTTTTAAATGTTTTATATTTATAATATTTTTGTTACGAAAATTTGGATCAAGTATGAATTTTTAGATATAAGAATTCCCAGCTAGCTATGACTTATGAACCCGTTAGTAATTGCGTATAGTTCCGGAACTAGCCTATGATACCTTACTAGGGCGTGCTTTTTATGATGCCTTCGGGAGCGCACACTTTATGATACCTTAGTAAAGGGCGCATTATTGACATTTATGAACCTATGATACTGTGTCACCAGGTATTTGTGACCTTAGCGAACTGCGGAATTTATTTTATGTTTTTGAGTTTTGATTTTGAAACTGTGATCTATGAACTATGAAATTGTGAACTTTTATTTATGGAATATTTTTGTAAAACTTACTTGATCGACTGGTTAGTTCGATTAGTTTTCTTGCTGGGCTGTGTAGCTCATTATTTATGAATTTTCAGGTACTAGCTGCGAGTATGGCATTTGGATTGGATTAGAGTCGAACCAGTGTCACTTAATAATGTTCTAGTTTCTAGTTGTTTAATTTGAGGAGCTGCGTCTCTACGAATTTGATTTTACATTGGATTACTTTATTTAGTTTCATGTACGGATTTATAGAATATTCTTATGATATTTTGGGATTTTATTATATGAGTTTACGGAATTTAAATTATTTTATGATTATTCGATCCAATGATAATAGTCCGAAAAGTCGGGCTGTTACATTAACCTCGTCCAAACAATTCATCCTTCCGATCATTTTACTACATATATTTTTGGTTTTTAGTTAAATTTTTTTTAGATAAATTCGACCTCATATTTAATCTATTTTTAGTGCTACTTTAATTTTTGAGCAAAAGATAATGGTGACTCACATTACTTTTAAAATATTGTATTTTAGTTTACAAAACATGGTACGTGATTATATATACAACTAATTAATTAAAAATTTCTTACATATAATATTAACTATAATATATTTTATATTTTTAAATAAGAATATATAATTAAAAAATGAGATCCTTAAAAATGTCAGAAAGTACAAAAGTTAAAAAAAAAATGAACCTTGTAGATAAGTTGAGAAAAATAAACTTCCTTGAAAAAAGATCATATAATATATAATAATACAAAATATAGGAATCAGTTCATATTACATGTACATCGATTAAAAGTCGTATAATACACATAGAGAAATTTTGATTGGAAATAATATTAAAAAATTCAAAATAAATTGTAAAAAGGATTAAAAATACAGTCAAGTTAACATATATCTTAGAAATTAGTGTATTGCATAACATGCACGTACACAAAATATTATGATCGATCAATCACATTATATAATATAAGGTAATTAAAATTATTTGCCTAAGAAGATAAAATTTTAAATTATGCAATTAATTTTTTATATACTGATTGGACAACATCTTTATTGTGAAACATTACGTGGGTAAATAACAGGTTTCTTTAATTGTCAAAATTATAACTGAAATATGAATAAATATGTCATTCGTATACGACTCATTTATTTTATGATTGTATTCTTAAATATACTTTGAAAGAGAAATACATCAAAAGAACTTTATTTCTCCCTCTTATGTAATGACTAGATTCTTTATGAAAGAATGACAAGACAAAAAAATGAGGATAAAATATTAAAAAATGTCACTCCAAAAATTGATTTATAGTGATGAAAAACACTAACGAGAATTAAATAGAAAACCCCCTTCCTTATTATTTATTATAATAACAAATAGATGTTTTCTACTCGTGACATAAATTTGTACAAATTGATGTAAATGTATTATTATATATCCAACACATTTATATAACACGAAATATTTTATTTTGAATGCTTATCTGAATAATTAAACGGGTTGGCTAACCTGTGCCCTCAGGGCATAGGTTAATGTGTATTTATTGCTCCTCGTTGTTTGTTAACAGCTATTGTGATAGTAAAATATTATTATTTTTTACGTTTAACTAAGTTGCTAAATATTATTATTAAATGATATTGATGTAAATGTAAGGGGCCTATATATATAAAATAGTTTTATTAATTTATATATATTGATGTGAATGCATGGGGCATTATATATTCATAATAATATATATAATGCTCCATGCATTCACATCAATATAAAATATTAAAAATATTTTATATATAATGCCCCCGTGCATTCACATAAATATCAATTAATAAAAATATTTTTTCTATCACATCATTTTGTAATTATTTTATAAAAGACATTTAAATAAAATCTTTTATGTTTGATTAAAATAGTTAAATAAATTTTTATAAATACTTACTATTTTTATTTTAAAATAACATTTTTATTTTTTATGATTTGTTTTTAAAAAAAAATTAAAATAAACAAGAGTAAAAAAGTAACAAAAAACAAATAATTAAAAGGTGATAAAAAAAGAAGAGTAAATAATAAACTTGGTTAAATGTGAAAAGTAATAAATATTTTGTTTAAACATCAGCTGTTAACAAAAAAAAGAGGAGCAGCAATAAATACATTCACATTAGCTTTTAACTAGAAAAGAACAGCAATAAAAATACACATTAACATGTGCCCTGAGGGCACAAGTTAGCCAACACGATAATTAAATCAAATTTTCTGTAAAACAAAATTGATAAACATGTTTTAACGGAAAATATACCTCTAAATCAGGGTTATTTCGCTAGTTTACAATAAAACCCTGATTTTGGTTTTAGTTGTGCTTGTTCTTGGGACACTGGTTTTATCAGAGCTCTTGCAGGCTTACAGGGTACAATACCTTTTTCTTCTAGTAGCATATTTTTGCAATCTTTTTATTGATTTACGACTTATGCACACAGAATTATATTCTCGTTTATTTGGTAGTATAATATTTGCAATTTGGGGTTCGTTATTTCTTTATTTGCTTCATCAGCGTTCATAAATCTCTCTCTCTCTCTCTCTCTGTGTGTGTGTGTGTGTGTGTCGCTAATGGTTTTTCCTCCATATGTCTGTTGTTTAAGGTATCATTTGTGGACTAGTAAGGATGGTGGTTGAGTATCTATTTCAGGATATCTTTCGAGTTGTGGGCTTGGACCCAGATGGTAAAAAGTTCGATAAAGGTCTCTACCTAATATCTATGTCCTTTTACTTCTTGTTTGTTCCTTGTGTTTGTTTTTCCACTTGATATGTGCTGTTCTGTGATTTAACAAAACCACTTTGTTTCATTGACTCGGTCCATCCCTCGTCAAGAATTGCAAACACTCTCGTGCTCGATTTTCTAAAATTAATAGTTCTTATGATATATGTAATAAGTGGAGATTTCAATTTCAGTAGTAGAATTAAGGAAGCTGTCTAATGAATCCATGTTCCCGAACTTGGCGATGAATTTTAGATTTTGTAAATTGGGTTGAACAAGTTCCACCGACCCATTTGTGGAATGGGATGGGGTTTTACTACACTGCAATTGAGATTTTTTTTAAACCTTTTTTTTTAAGGATCGTTGACTGCAAATGTGGTGTTCTCAGTCTTATGTGTGTAGTTTACGCAATTATTTTGTGCTGGGCTATAGATACTAGTTAGGATGATAGCAATTGATTGGCTGCTTCTAGTACTTTCATACTAGTAAAGATCTTCGAGCTACCCATTAGCTGCATAATTGACTGCACACTTGACTGCTTGCAACTTTATTATAAATATCAGCAATTGTGTTATTCGTTGTTTGTTTTAAGTTTCAAAGTAATTTATCTTGATATAGCATTCGTGTATTACTTCTTTACCTTTACTTTGGATGTTTAACTGTGCACATAAGATCTAACAGGCCTTACAACCTGTAGTACAACTGCTTAACACATCTAGGGTTGTGATCCTGATTTTATTTGTGTTTCAACTGACCAAGATAAATCTATATATATCATGTAATTTATATAGATGACAGCTGATGTTGTACTGCATTGTGTAGTAACTCGTATTGAAGCAAAAAGCGAGCAGTTTGACATGTACATGCAGCTAGACGTGAATACAGATATATATCCTTTGCATGAAGGGGATAAATTTATGATGGTATTGGCATCCACACTAAACTTGGATGGAACGCCTGATACTGGCTACTTCACTCCGGTAATATGTTTTTATTTTGGCATTTTTCATTATCCACTCATTGTAAGTTTCTTCTTCATATATGTTTTTGATCTATTTGTTGACAACAGAAATACCCTTCACATAGAAGGTTTAGGTACCCTAAGTACATGATATTGTGTTTGAGCAAATTCTGGTTGCTGTGACTACAAAATAGTAATCAGTTGCACATTTTTACTGTGAAAAGGTTTTGCATTTGATCTATTAAATGATATGGAAACTACACCTCATAGCTGCAAAGTTCATTATCACCTCTCTCCTCGTAATACACAATAGGCTTTAGAGCTATAGTATACATACTTACTGAATTCACATGTTTTGGCCACAGATATGACATGCTTCAGGTAGAAGAATGTGATTAGTCTAGGAATATATTCAAATGAGAAGTACTTGATATATATTATTGAATAGTATAGTACAAACTTTATGGCTCAAGACAGTGACCTGTTTCATTAGTAGGTAACTGTAGCACTGGATAGGTAATGTGAACTCCCAAGCCCTGATGAACTTTCATTTGACTAACAACTTTGTAGCTATCTGATACTATTATGACATAGTCAGCATCTTCTTTGCGTAATAATTTTAAGATTATTGAATATTTGGAAACACACTCGAGTAACATGATGTAGGTAATACTCAAAGGCTGCTGATCCAGCTATGTAAATGACAGTAAAGTCCTGGTGTGAGATTAACATTAATTGAATTTGGTATGAATTATGCAGTATTGGAAAGTACAAGTCAATTACTCTTTCTGCATCTAAAGCTCGTTACATATGTCTTGATTTTCAGGGTGGGCGAAAATCCCTTGCAGACGAATTTGAGTATGTTATGAATGGGAAACTATATAGAATCTCAGAGGAAGGTTCAGGAGCAAATCTTAAGGCGTAAGCATGCATATTATGTAGTCTAATTTTTAATATAATCTGCATATAGCTGTTATGCCTGTATAAACCGTCCTTAAAGTTTTCATAGTACTTAATTTACCCACATCAGTTGATCGTTTAACGCTGGATTGCCTCAATTGACACATTTTGTTGTCTTCAGGGACATTTATGTATCTTTTGGTGGACTGCTGATGATGCTGAAAGGAGATCCCTCCATTGCTGCTAAGTTTGAGCTTGACCAGAGGTTGTTTATCTTGATGAGGAAGGTATGTGTGCCCTTATTTATTGTAAAGTAACCTGTTTTGACTATTTTTGGTCTTAATATAATTGATTGATCAAGCTCATAGAAAGTCACTGAAAATTATACGAGGAGCCTCTTTTCAACATATTATATAAAGATTAAATGCATATGTCAAATAGACACACGTCTCTTGAGTTACTGTGAATAAATTATATATGGTTGCTCTTATTGCTCTTCTATATTTCAGTAGTGGTGCAATAAAACCAATCTTAATGATGTGTAGGAAGTAACATAAATCACAGTCTTACCCTCTGATCTAATAGTATTTTTAGTACAAGTACACTTGAAACACATGGTTTTAAGACAGTGATGGAGGGCAGACACTGGACTTCCGTTTTCTCTATCTAAATATATCAATTAATTAATCAAATTCGATACAGTACCCACTATACTAGGAAATGCCAAATGATTTCCCTGGACAAAATGTTGCGTAAATTTTCCACGGAAGCTATCATTTTCATCAGTTTGCTCAGCAGGTTGTACCCTTGCCAAGGAGCAATGCTTGTAGAATCTTGAGCCATTAGCTTAGTAATGCCCTTTTCTTAAGCAAATTGAAGTTCTTCCATATGGCCCTCCAGCTGTGTCATATTTTGACATTAGACTTCTTTCATTGCCAAGGAGCAATGAAGTGATCCTGATCAATCTCCCCCCACCACCCACGCAGACCGCCATTTGTGTTGAGAGCATTGGCCTACCAGTTCTATTTTTCTAAGAACAGCGGTTTGACTCTTCCTCGCCATACCTGTTGACATGTTACACTGTTGGATTAAATGGTGCCTGTCTGGACTAGCCTTCACACAAACGTTTAGAGATGAAGCTTAATTAAATTTTGTATCTTACTTTGACAGGGCTTTTGTCTCCTGGCTTTTTTGAGATCCATAGAAGCTGTCACTTCGTTATACTAAGTCTTATGATATATTATACATCAAACATAATATGTTTGTTTCATTTTGTTTACGAAAGTAAATTTTTGTTTTTCATATTCTAATCGAGGACCGTGCAGGCTGATTAAATATAAGTGATAAATATTAACTACATAATGATTGGTATATAAAGAGCATATATTGCTGCCTCAACTGTTTTGAAATAGTCACACAGCTGGACTCGCCTATGAGTTAAGTGTACTTCATCTAGCATGATACGTTTATCTAATTTTTCCACTCCTGATTCATTTTGCAGGCGGACAGGCAGTAGTCGGAGATATTAAATTTCAGCAGCTTGTTCTATTCTACTCTTCCTATAAATAACTTTATCAAGGCAGATAGTGGTGTTCTTGAAATGTTATGTTATCTCCATTTTTCATGAAATGATTGTTTGCCTACTATGTTGAGTTGAACTTGAACTAGAAGCTTAAAAACCTCTGTAGAGGGCTAATTTATTGCAGTAAGCTACAGTATGTTGGTTGTTTAGTTACACTCATTGATTAAGAGCTCATGAAGTCCTTTCAGTTTTATATGTCTTACCATTTGGTTTATTTGGTTTATAATCGAACAGATCTTGTAATAGGAGTATCTTTTCCCACATAATTTTTGAAAGTACATTTCCTGGATCTCAAAATGTGAGTCATGTTTGACTTTTAAGCAATGTTCTAAAAATCGTTAGGCGGGTCTAGGCGGTGAGCCTACCTTCTAGCGATTAATCGGCTAGGCTGCGATTAATCAGAATGATTAATCAGAACATTAATCGGATGTATTAAAATATTATTTTTTATATAATTTAATTTTAATATTTAAAAATATATTTTATATAAGTAAAAATATAAATATCTTCATTTTATTATTAAATATGATGAGTGAATTTACCCTTTCATGTGTAAAGTATATTTTTTATTTAAAAAATTTTATATTTTTAAAGTTTTATTCTTAATTTGACTGTTTTTTTTAAAATTTGACCGATTAATTGTTGCCTAATATCAACTAGGGCCGATTAATCGCCGCCTAATCAATTATTCCCGCTTAACTAATTAAACCGCCCAATCCCGCCTAATTCTGCCTAATTCCGCCTAGGCCCACCTAGGCGTCGCCTAATCAAAAAATGTCTAATGATCGATTTTTGCAGAATTTAGAAGGCGTTAATAATCGGGTTAAATATCAAAGTGATCATTGAAATGAAACCCATATATCATTTTACTCACCGATCTCAACGGGGTATCATTCGAATCACTTAAGTCATAATAAATATCAAACAGATAATTCTAAATATGTGCTCGAAAACTAAAAATAATCTTCTGTTAATTCTGCACATTATTTTTGAATGTTACCACAACCAAATGAAAAGTTATTAAATTCTAGTATTTTTGATAATATATTCAGATTTTTAAAAATTTATTACTATTTATTTTTAATTTTATAGTCATTTTCCTTATTTTAATTAAAAATAAATACTAAATAAAGTTTTTAAATTCTAAATATATTATCTGAAATACTAGAATTTAACAAGTTTTCATTCGGTTGTGGTAGCATTCAAGAAAAATAGGCAGAATTAACAGAAAATTATTTTTAGTTTTCGAACACATATTTATACATATTTAGAGTTATCTATTTGATATTTATTATGACTTTAATGATTCAAATGATATCACATTGAGATCAGTGAGTAAAATGATATATGGGCTTTATTTCAGTGATCACTTTGATATTTAACCAGTTAATAATCTATTGCGGTGAAGGGAATATAAATAAATATATTTTAATACTCCCTCAGTCCCACCAATTCTTTACATGATAGCGATGAGGGCTCGGCACGTATTTTAAGGCTCCTAAAAAGTATAGTTCCATAATTTATTTTTAATTTATTTTTCTTCTTAATTAAAATTTAATGTTTAAATTTTATTCAAAAAAAGAAAATTTTAAAAATAAGTTATGCAACTATACTTTATATACGCCATAAAATGTGTGCCAGGCAAGATTGAAAACATGTAAAGAAATGGATGGGAGAAGGGAGTAGTGTTTTTATTAACTTTTAATTTATCCTTTTGTTTTTAGTAATATTAATAGGATTTTAAATTATATTGTTTACTACTAGAGTAATTCTAGAGGTCCCAAAAAAAAATTTCAAAATAGTTACCAAAAAATGAGTTGTCTTATATTTATTTGTTACTTCCTCATTAATGTAATGGATCCTACGTGTGCTAATATGATTCCCACCAATAACAAGTTGCCATGTGTTTTTTACATGATTATAAAAATCGTTAATCGGTATAAATCGGCTGAGCTATCGATTTAAGATTAATGGGGTAATCGGGGATTAATCGAAAGGATTAATCGGAGTATTAATCAGATATTATAATAATATTTAATATATTAGTCTAATTTATAATTAAAAATATCATTTTAAAATCGGTAAAAAAAATTAGTTTTTCAAAAGTGTCAAAATTCGGGTTTGGATTTCGATTTTAAAATCCGATTTAATAAAATTTGGATTTGGATTCATACACCTAAAAAATCCAAAACATTGTCATCACTATCCTTGCCTCCGTCTATGCTACTAGCAATGACATTGACATATACAGAGCAATTAACAATTAAGTTTGCAGGACAATGTGTTTATTTACTCTCTGAGATGCTTTCACTTGTACTTGCCGTTTTCATTTTAATGTGATGATGCAAATGAATGCTCAGCAAGCCTTTGTACTAATTAAGCATCAGTTCCCCTCAAGACCTGTATTATGTCAACTTTAAATATTTTGTTTCTACTGCTGTATAGCATGCCCGAGGAACCACAGTTATATTTATGACTAACGTCTAGATACTGGAAATAAATTTAAAAAAAGGCCTCTAGAAATGAGAACACTCTCAAGAGAAGTATATGTAAAGCTGCAATAACTGAGATTTTTAGTAATGTCCAAGCAACACATTAAAATGATATGTCCTGACTGTCACAAAATTTAAGAAACTTAAAATAGAATGTCCGGAACAGTGTATGGACTATTGTAGCTGTTAAGGATATTGAAGAGGATGATAAGGAAGCTCTAAAGTTGGAATGAAAAATAGTGCTCTTATTTTATTTTACCGGATGATGCTAGCTAATTCTCTAAACCCCAATGTGATCAACAGAAAGCTGTTGTAGCTTCAACGTTATTGTAACTTGTTTCCTCATAACTTATATGTTAGTATTGGTGCCCTAGAGGCAATGTAATACATTATATTTATGTTTGAGTGATTTTATATATTCGATATATATATATATGTTTATTATTGGCTTTATTTACTGCGAAATAAATAAAGTATAATAAATGTCCTTAGAACCTTGATACAAATTATATAGTTGCAAGTATGTGACTTGAACATGAGATTATATAATGATCGTATCATATTCTTAAATGTCCCTAGCCGAGTATTATTATTAATTAGGACAATAATAATACACTGAGGCTAGTATGATAATTGACTGATGACCACATCTCATTGGTCATAAGTATGAAGATACTAAAAGCAATGCATAGGTAACTGTACGAGTACAGGGTACTGGACAGACCCACAGTGAGATACATCATGGTAAATAATAAATGTGTCATATGTAATCTCACAGTGATAATGGTGTAATGATCCTTAGACCTGAAGTCGTTATAATTCTACATGAGAATTAATATATTTTGAATTCGTCAAAAGTTATCTTTAGCCGGATAATGATAAAGGTGAATATCGGATATATTATGAATCATGTGAGAAATATGAACGATCTAGATGGGATTTAAATCTCCTGATAAAGGAGTGATATTATCGGCCTCTTGTTTGAGTGAGACTATGAAATGCATGGCCATGCTCAAATGTTGATTTGATTAAATAGTCTACTCATCGATCAAGAAAATGAAGATTAAATTATGAAGAGGATGACACATAACATGCCTCGAGTTTAATCTATAATATCATGATTTAAAGGGATTATATTACATGGAACATTAGTCATAAAAGGTTGATTGAATCGTTGATTTAATTATTGTTTTATTGGGTAGCAATAATGTGTTACTAGACGCCGCTTATTGTTTATAATTTTATTAGAGAATAAAATTATTGCCAATGAAATAATAACCTACAGGGTCACACACAAAGAATGTTTAAAAGGGAAATTAATTTATTTCATGAATTTAAATTAATAATAATTTAAATTATGATTTTAAATTAATAATAAATAATAATTCGAATTTTATAAAATTAATTAAGTGAGACTTGATTAGTTAAAGATAAAATTTGAAGATGTATTTTCTTGACTTATTTGATTAATTAAGTATGACTTAATTAATTTATTTAAATAAATAAGATTTGTTTAAATAAAAATGGCCTAATTGTTTAAGGCTCCATTTTACTTTCTTTTTCTATATAAGCCAATTGTTGGCAAGTCTTCAAGGGCAACCAAACTGAAATTTTCAGTTGATACACAAGAGATAAAAGATTAGCTAAGTCAAGAACACATCCGGTTATTTATTTTGGCTAGTACCTAATTCCGTGGCTTGATCGTTCGACGATTCAAGCAAGCATTCAAGTGTGGATACCGGTGGAGGAGTTGCAAGTTTAGCTCTCAAGATCAACACTTCAAACTCTCAAGATCAACAAGCTAGGACCTCCATTTGTCATCCATTGGAAAGCTTTAACAATGTACTATCTTGTTCTTGAGAAATTTTATACCATGATCATCATTTTATACATGGATCCGGGACTTGGAATTCGTTTTTAATTGTTATTTACGTATTATCCGCTGCGTTTTTATGCCCGAATTCCAACAATGGTATCAGAGCTTCATGTATAAAAGGATGATTTGGTGTTGTGTTCTTGAAAATGAAACATACATGAATTTATGAAATTTTGCCATGCTTCATTTTAACATACAAAAGATCATTTATAAATTGTTATAATTGTTTGTATGATGTTATAAATTGTTGTAACATGTTTTGGATGATGTACTATATGCTAGATATGTTAAACACATCATTAGAATATGTTTAGAATTGATCAAAACTGTTAGAATACATTCTGCAATGTTTCTGGAGAATCTGCAATTTCTGGAAAAAACTGGTAGAACAGGTGGTAACGCATTCTTGAAATGCGTTTCGTCAGTAATATAACCGTTTTGCGCATTACATGAATGCGTGTCAGCAGGATATTACAGGGGTCGCGCATATCTGTGATGCGCATCAGCTCTCTTCAGATCTGTATTCTCAGTGGACGTGTGCTGTTTGTATGATTGCTTTTGTTTTTTTAATTCTAACCTTTTATTTTTCTTTTCTTATGCTTTTACTTTAGAAAAGAATAGTTATTGGTTTTAATCATTAGATTCCAAATGTTTTAATGATTAAAGTTTTAATAATTGAATATTTAAATTATGAATTTATATATTATTATTAATTCAAAATTTTATTAATTAATTTAATTTCGAATTTTGTAATATATTTAAATTATGAATTTGAATATTATTATTAATTCGAATTTTATTTTAATTAATGCTTTTAATAATTGAATATTTAAATTTTGAATTTAATATTATTATTAAATGCGATTTTGATTAATTTTAATTTTTAAATTCGATTATAATTATTAAAATTGATTTTTTAATTCCCTTTTAAATAATTAGGTATTTAAATTGTGGAGTTAAATATTAATCGATGTGATCATGATTAATGTGATGTCTATAATTGTTATATGAGCATGGTGCATTGGTTATGGCCTAAAGACCCGTAGAATAAATGTTGTAATTTTATTTATGGTCTGTAATAATTAAATACGACTTGCATGTCGTTATTCTTGTAATTATTTATCTCGAATGCAACTCGAGTTCTTTTGTAATGTATTTCAAAAGGAGCTTGGAGGCAATCAATGGAGGCTTGGGAAGCAATGAAGAATTTTGTAATAATTAGTTATTACAACCATAGATTGACCTTGATCTTTTCATAAGCTCGAAAAGATCGCATAGGATCGGGCCATAACCATCGCACGTTTAATTTTTCGTAACTGCACTTTACATATGATGCATGGATATATTAGATATATGAATGGATGCATGGATGTATGGATAATTTTATAATGTATGTATTAGATACGACACATATGCCATGTTTAAACAAGATAAAATCTGTAACGATTTAAGATTTAAACAGACGATCAAGATCGTTAAATTTTTCCTAAAAATCCCTTAAGAAATATTAAGTTAAACAGATGCTTTCCAATAAATAACACTCATTAAATCCTAGATCATTGAGGAGTGGATTTGCCAAAGCAAGGGCTTATCTTTTATCGTGGTGAGATGTGATTAAGTAAACAAGCTTACTTAAATTGTTATTATTGGGTCCAACTTAAATAAGTCGTCATAATAGGATTATGAACTTATAAGCATAGAGTTTAGTGAAATCTATTAGATAGATCGGAGCAATATGTTGTTCACTAAGCTATCCAAGAGTTATATACGATATAATTGACATAACGGTCTACCTAAATAATCATATTTAAGAGGAAAGCCAAAGCTGACTTAAAATATGATGAAATAAGGATCTTGGCTCACTAGGAAATGTTTTATGGGAACCATTTTCCGAATTGATAGTAAGGGCTATTAATTTGATAAAAATAGTGGGAGGTATATTACGAATATGCTATAAATCAACTTGAACATAATTGGTTTTACGAAACATGCAAACTAACTCATTTTATGCGCTTTTACAAAATTGTAGATAATAAATGGCAAACAACACAAATCACTTTGCGATACGATCAGTCCTAGAAAAGGAAAAGCTGACAGGGACAAACTTCCTAGATTGGTTTAGGAACTTAAGGATTGTCCTTAGGCAGGAGCGAAAGCTGTATGCCATTGAAGTTCCTCACCCAAATCCTCCTCCTACTGGATCCACACGTGCCGAGCAAAATGCTTATCAGAAGCATTTGGATGACTCAACTGATGTGTCATGCCTAATGCTTGCATGCATGGCTCCGGAGATTCAAAAGCAACATGAATTGATGAATGCTTATGAAATAATCGAGCACCTCAAAAGCATGTTTGAGGGACAAGCTCGCCAGGAGAGATATGATACGAGCAAGGCTTTGTATGCTTGTAAACAGGGAGAGCGAGACCCGGTTGGACCACACGTTCTTAAGATGATTGGGTACATCGAACAACTAAGTACCTTGGGCTTCCCGATTGGTCCGGAGGCTCAAATAGATTTGATCTTACAATCACTTAACAAGAACTTTTCTCAATTCGTTATGAACTACAACATGAATGAGATAGATAAGACACCCACTGAATTGTTGGGCATGTTAAGAACTGCTGAAACCAACATTCAGAAGGAATCCCCTGCTCCCATGCTGATGGTGAACAAAGGGGGAGCCAAAGGGAAAAGAAAGTGGAAAGGCAATAAGAAGAGGATTGCATCCAAATCTGTTGCCAATCCTAATTCTGCTCCCAAGAAGGCTATTAAGCCTAAAGGAGGTGTCGAAAAGGGTGATTGTCACCACTGTGGTAAACCGGGACACTGGAGGAGAAACTGTCATGCCTATTTGGAAGAACTTAAGAAGAAGAAGGCTGCTGGCCAGACTTCTACTTCAGGTATTTATGTTATAGAAGTCAATTTGTCTACTTCTACATCTTGGGTATTGGATACCGGATGTGGTTCTCACATTTGTATAAATGTGCAGGAACTGCAAAGGAGTAGGGAACTGGCTAAGGGAGAGGTAGACCTACGAGTTGGAAATGGAGCAAAGGTTGCTGCTTTGGCTGTAGGGACTTACCATTTATCATTGCCCACTGGGCTTATATTAGAACTTGAAAACTGTTTGTATGTGCCTTCGATTTGTAGAAACATTATTTCTGTTTCTTGTTTAGACAAGAAAGGTTTTTCATTTACCTTTAAAGACAATGGTTGCTCTTTTGGTTTGAATGACATTACCTATGGTGTTGCACAGTTATTTAACGGTTTGTATGTTCTTAATTTAGATACTCCTATCTTGAATATAAATAACAAACGACTTAAAACTAATGACTCAAATCAAACATACCTTTGGCACTGTCGTCTAGGCCATATAAACGAGAAACGCATTTCCAAGTTACATCAAGATGGTTTCTTGGATCAGTTTGATTTTGAATCATATGATGAATGCGAGGCTTGTTTACTAGGCAAGATGACTAAAGCTCCTTTTACCGGACAGGGTAAGAGGGCCACCGTACGACTAGAACTAATACATAGCGATGTATGTGGTCCTATGAGATCGATGGCAAGGGGTGGCTATTTCTACTTCATTATGTTTACTGATGATTTCAGTAGATACGGATATGTGTATCTTTTGAAGAACAAATCCGAAGCATTTGAAAAGTTCAAAGAGTATAAGGCAGAAGCAGAAAAGCAAACTGGCGAAAGCATAAAAACTCTAAGATCTGATCGAGGAGGTGAATACTTAAGCCATGAGTTTAAGAACTATTTGAGGGAGTGTGGTATTGTATCACAACTCACTCCTCCTGGAACACCACAATGGAATGGGGTTTCTGAAAGGAGGAATCGTACCTTGTTGGACATGGTGCGATCAATGATGAGTCAAGCAGATCTTCCAATTAGTTTCTGGGGTTATGCCCTGGAAACGGCTGCATATACACTAAACCGTGTTCCTACTAAAACGGTTCAACAAACTCCATATGAGATATGGACAGAAAAACGTCAAAGCATGTCCTTTATGAAAGTATGGGGATGTGAAGCGTTTGTGAAACGCCTAATGTCAGACAAGCTTGGACCAAAATCTGAAAAATGTATCTTTGTGGGATACCCAAGTGAAACAAAGGGTTATTCTTTCTATAATCCTTCAGAGAACAAAGTAATTGTTGCTCGAACTGCTGTATTCTTAGAAAGAGAGCTAGTCTCTAGAAAAGACAGTGGGAGGAAAATAGATCTCGATGAAGATCGAGAACCACTTGATAACATTGAACCTGAGATGGAGCATGAGCAAGATATACAAGATAACATTGCTCAAGAAACACAGGTTGTTCGTAGATCTAGTAGGATTCGCTATGATTCAAGAAGAAATTATGGATTTCTCCTAATTGAAAATGGCGATGTGATGCTCATAGATCAAGATGAGCCTCTCACCTATCAAGATGCTATGAACTCACTAGACTCTAAGAGATGGCAAGAAGCCATGAATTCTGAAATGGATTCCATGTATGAAAACCAAGTATGGACTTTGGTTGATCCACCTGAAGGGGTAAAACCTATCGAGTGCAAATGGATTTTCAAGAAGAAAATCGACATGGAAGGTAATATACAGACCTATAAAGCTCGACTGGTTGCAAAAGGTTTCAAACAAATTCATGGTATTGACTATGATGAAACCTTCTCACCAGTAGCAATGATAAAATCCATCAGAATTATGCTTGCAATAGCGGCTTACTATGATTACGAAATTTGGCAGATGGATGTAAAAACAGCCTTCCTTAACGGAAGCCTTGAAGAGGATGTTAGGAATAATTCATAAGTTGTGATGTTAAGAATAGAATTTACACATTATACTTCTTGTAATCCTGATCTTATAAAGGATTTAGCACTGTATATAGGTTTTATGTGTAAAACAGTTATCTGTATAGTTTAATCAGGAATGAACAGTGTATCGGAGACTACATGTCAGGAACAGAGAGCAAATCCTGATGACGTGTCCAATACTGATGGTTGATCAGATACTGATGCAGTGTGCAGATCCTGATATCAGTCATGTTACTGATGATGTCATTATGGATGCTACAGAAACTGGCAAGTGCTATAAAACAGGATCGTTGTTTGAAGAACAAGCAAGAAGATATTATGAAGGAAAGAGTTTTCTATTGAAGGAAACTATCGACTAGAAGGCAGAACATTGTCATGTATAGATTATATCTTTCTGTTATTAGTTGATAGGTAGCATTATAAATACTCTCTCAATATCATTGTAAAGAGTGTGAAGCGTGAGACGAAATTGTGAGTTCGTGTGCGTAGCTCTGTATAAGGTTTGTATTCGAGAAGTTCGAAACAAACAGAGAGATATTTGTATTGTCAGCAGCTGCTAAAGGTATTGTACACCTTTGGTAGAGTTTGTATTTGATCTTATTAATACAAACAAGAGTTTGATTCATTCGTTTATTCTTGTTTTTATAATCAAGCAAAAATCAGACAGGATTATATAACTTGTATTCAACCCCCCCCTTCTACAAGTTATTCGAGTTAACAATTGGTATCAGAGCAGGTTGATTTCGAATAATCATAAAGATCTGCAATCATGTCTGGTTACAAGGATGGGAATACTAAGATTCCTATGCTCAAGAGAAACGAATATACTCTATGGGAAGTAAAGATGTTGCATCATCTGGAAGCAACAGATCCTGATTATCTTGACAGAATCAGAGATGGACCTTTTGTTCCAACAAAGGTCATTGGACAAGCAACTGTTGATGGTAAGGTTGTTCCAGAACATACAACAGAGAAGCCAAAATCTGAATGGTCAGATAAGGACAAGGAGAGTGTTCTTAAAGATGCTAAAGTGAGAAACATATTATTCAATAGTCTTGATTCTGTTCTCACTAATTATGTTCTCTCTTGTAAAACTGCTAAGGATATATGGGACAATCTTAAGGTTCACTGTGAAGGAACTAAGCCTGTCAGGAAGAATATGAGGACATTACTTATACAACAGTATGAGTACTTTGAATCCAAGTCTGGTGAGTCACTTACTGATACCTTTGATAGGTTTACAAAACTCATCAATGAGATGGCCATGCATGGTAAATATTATGACTTAGAGGATATGAATACAAAGTTCATGAAAGCTTTGCCTAATTTCTACAATGAGAAGATATCTGCGATTGAGGAAGCTAATGATCTGGATGAGATTTCATTAGAGGCAGTCTATGGAAAATTGAGAGCTTATGAACTTGACAAGCAGCAGAAAAAGAGCAGGAGTGAAGGAAAGATGAAGACTATTGCACTTACTGCTCAATCTGAAGTAAAGAAGCTTCCTGAAGAACAGCATGAAGAGATTGCTGTAAAGAATTCGAGGAAGAAGAAAAGCAAAGAAAGTTCTGAGTCAGAGACTACTGATATGGACTCTGACAACAATGATTCTGAATCTGAGATGCAAGAACTCTTTGCTATGTTTGCTAAGGCCTTCAAGAAAGGCAGATTCAACAGGAGAAGATTTAGCAAAGGACCTTTTCAAAAGAAGGAGGAGAAGAAGAGTGACAAGAGCAAAAGTACAATTGTCAAGCTTGATAAGGCCAAGATCAAGTGCTTTAACTGCAGCGAGCTTGGACACTTTGCTAGTGAGTGTAAGAAGCCTAGGAATTCAGGAAAGGGTAATGCACTTATGGTCACACAGAAGGATTGGGCTGATTCCAGTGACTCTGAAGATGAATTGGATTATGAAAACATTGCATTGATGGCCAATAGTTCAGACAAACCTGGATCTCCAAAGAAAACTTCTCCATCCTCTGATAAGGTATCACTTCACTCTCTTGATTCATTTGATAGCTTAAATTCTGATGAAATTAGATCTATCCATGCTGAGTTTAAGAATCTTATGACTAATTTTAGAATTCTTACTTGTGAAAGAGATGAACTTAAGGTTAAGAATGATAAATTAGTTGATAGAAATAATTTTCTTGAATCTGAATTAATTCAAATGGAAGAATACAAGTTGAGTTCTGATAAAGCTAAGCATGATTATAGTGTAATTCTTGAGGCTTATGACTATGTCAGAAAAGAACTAGAAGAAGAGAGAGATGTGATTAAGACCATTAACAATTCCAGTAAGAAGACAATAGAAATCTTTGAGAGTGGAATTCGTGGTAAGGTTAATGGTTTAGGTTTTGATAAGGCTAGACAAGAAGAAAAAGTAGCTATTGTCAATAATGATAGTAAGGTAGAAGCTAACACATCTAAATCTGAAGGTAAGAAAATTGTTTCTGAACCTAATCATGTTAAATTTGTTGATTCAAAAGGTACCCCTGTTGTACACAAGAGAATTAACAATAGTTATTCAGATGAGAAAGTGTTAGAGAAACCTAAGAATGTAAACATAGGGTTTCTGTCTAAGTCTCAGTTGAAACAGAGATTAGATGGTCTTTCAGAGTCTAGCAAGATCAAGAGAAATAGGAATGGAAAAGAAGGTATTAACAAAGAGAATAATTACAAGAATGTACCTGATGCACCTAGGAAAAAATGCTATAAGTGTGGAAATCATAATCATTTGGCCCTAGACTGCAATCAAAAACCTTCTTGGAAAACTGAGTCCAGATTCCCCAAGACTCAGAAAATTCAATACCAACCACAAAAAGCTTGTTATCATTGTGGTAGTTTACTTCATTCCATTTACATGTGTAGAGAATATCATGAACTGTATTATGACTATTATTCTTTGAAATCTGAAACTCCTAGTCACAAACAGTTTGTGAGATCAGAGTCTAAAGTTGACTCTGCAACAGGTAAAATAAAGGCAAAATCTTCAAAATCTGTTGTCTCTAAATCTAGTAAGAAAGGATCCAATCAAAGTTGGGTCCTAAAAAATTCTAACTAGTTACTTTTTGTTTGCAGGGCACAGGAAAGAAGCATTCAATTATCTTGGACAGTGGATGCTCTGGACACATGACTGGAAAGAAGTCCCTGCTTACAAAGTTTGAGAGGAAAGCTGGCCCAGTAATATCTTTTGGAGATGGCAACAAAGGAGAAACTCTGGGATATGGCTCAATTATTTTGGGGAATGTCATCATAGAAAATGTAGCACTGGTTGAAGGCTTGAAACATACTCTTTTAAGCATAAGTCAACTGGGTGATAAAGGTTACAAATCAATCTTTGACAGAGAAGGATGCAAAGTCTTGAATATGCAGAATGGAGACATTGTTCTAACTGGTCAAAGGCATGGTAACATATATGAAGCCAGCTTAAGTGATACATCTAAAGGAATTGTTAGATGTCTCTACAGCAAAGCAACAAATGATGAAAGCTGGAATTGGCACAAGAAGCTCTCACATCTTAATTTCAAGAAGCTTAATCAACTTGTTAAATACAATTTGGTGAGAGGCTTACCTCAGGCGAATTTTGTGCAAGATGGACTTTGTGATGCATGTCAGTTTGGAAAGCAAAGAAGAACCACTTTCAAGAGCAAGACTGAAAATTCAATTACTGAACCATTTCACATGCTACATCTTGATCTGTTTGGTCCAGTAAACATTATGTCTATCAGCAAGAAAAGATATGCTCTAGTTATGGTGGATGATTTCACAAGGTTTACATGGGTGTTCTTTCTACACAAGAAGGATGAAGCTCCTCAGCAAATCATTGAGCTCATCAAGAATATTCATAATAACTCTGAGTACAAAGTCAAAGTACTTAGGAGTGACAATGGTACAGAATTCAAGAATTCTACAATGGAGGGGTTTTGTGCAGACAATGGAATTACTCAACAGTTTTCTGCACCTGGTACACCTCAACAAAATGGTGTAGTGGAAAGAAAGAACAGGACTCTCATAGAGGCAGCAAGAACCATGCTTGCAGATGCAAAACTTCCAACCTACTTTTGGGCAGAAGCTATTAACACTGCATGTTTCACTCAGAACTGTACCTTGGTAAATAGTCATGGAAAGACTCCCTATGAGATGATCAAAGGAAAGAAACCAAGTGTGAAATATTTTCACATCTTTGGATGTAAATGCTATGTCCTAAAAGTTCATCCAGAACAACTTGGAAAATTTGAAGCCAAATCGGATGAAGCAATTTTTCTAGGATATTCAGCATCTAAGGCCTTCAAAGTTTATAATCTCAGAACTCACATTGTTATGGAATCAATTCATGTTGCATTTGATGATAAGAAATTTGGAATTTTGCAAACTGATGAAAGCCATGACAAATTGGAATTTGAAAATCTGAAGATTTCTGAGATACTCTCAAGTGATGATGAAGGTTCTCCAGAAGGAATTTTTATTGCTTCTCAAAGGAATGCTACTGTTGAGGGGGAGCAAATCAATCAGAGAGAACACAGTGATCATCAGGAGCAGACTAGTCTTTCAGAGTCTATTCCATCAGGAATTGACGTTTCAGAGTCTACTCCATCAGGAACTGACCTTTCAGAGTCTACTAAGGAAAGATCAGTAACTAGCAGCAATATGGAATCTACTGATTCTATTGATCAAAGGAGAGTTTTTGAAGGTAGAGAGAATTCTTCTACAAAAGATACCACTAACTTAGGGGGAGAGACTAGCAGAGTTAATCTACCACCTGTTAGAAAATGGACAAAGGATCATACTGAAGATTTGATAATTGGTGATCCAAATAGTGGTGTTCGAACTAGAAGATCAATTCAAAATGAATGCTTGTATAGTTGCTTTCTCTCAAAGAATGAACCTAAGAAGGTTGAAGAAGCCTTACAGGATCCTGATTGGGTAATTGCAATGCAGGAGGAGTTAAATGAGTTTGAGAGAAACAAAGTTTGGAAACTGGTACCAAGACCTAAAGATAGATCTATTGTTGGTGCAAGATGGGTTTTCAGAAACAAGCTAGATGAATCTGGTATGATTGTAAGAAACAAAGCAAGACTGGTGGCCAAGGGATATTCTCAGGAAGAAGGCATTGATTATGATGAGACCTTTGCACCTGTAGCAAGATTGGAAGCAATCAGAATGTTTCTTGCATTTGCAGCTCATTCAAAATTCAAGGTATACCAGATGGATGTTAAGAGTGCTTTTCTAAATGGCAAACTTGATGAAGAAGTATATGTAGAACAGCCACCTGGATTTGTTGATCCAAAGTTTCCAAATCATGTCTACAAACTTGACAAGGCACTCTATGGACTAAAGCAGGCACCAAGAGCATGGTATGAGACTTTGTCTAAATTTCTTCTTGAAAATGGCTTCACAAGAGGTACAATTGACAAAACTCTATTCTTTAGAAAGATAAAAGGTGAATTGCTTTTAGTTCAAGTTTATGTTGATGATATTATTTTTGGTTCTACTAATGAGAAGTTATGTGCTAAGTTTAGCAAGCTTATGCAGTCTAAGTATCGGATGAGCATGATGGGTGAACTAAATTATTTCTTAGGCTTGCAGGTCAAACAGACTGAGACGGGTATTTTCATTAATCAGTCAAAGTATATCAAAGATCTTTTAAGAAGGTTTGACTTTCAAGACTGTGCAGTTGCAAAAACACCCATGGCAACAGCCACTAAACTAGACTCTGATCCTAAGGGGAAGAGTGTGGATAATACTAGTTATAGAGGCATGATAGGCTCTTTGTTATATCTAACTGCAAGTAGGCCAGATATAATGTTTTCTACCTGTTTATGTGCTAGATTCCAAGGTGATCCTAAGGAATCTCATTTAATTGCTGTGAAGAGAATTTTTAGATATCTCAAAGGAACTCCAAATCTTGGTTTGTGGTATCCTAGAGAATCTGATTTCTTTCTAATTGGCTACTCAGACTCTGATTATGCAGGGTGTAAAATAGACAGGAAAAGCACTACAGGTACATGTCAATTCTTGGGAAATAGATTGATTTCTTGGGCAAGCAAGAAGCAACAATCTGTTTCAACCTCAACTGCAGAAGCTGAGTACATAGCAGCAGGCAGTTGTTGTGCACAGCTCCTTTGGATAAGAAATCAGTTGATGGATTATGGTATGACACTTAGTAATATTCCTATGTTTTGTGATAATACTAGTGCTATTAAAATTGCAGAAAATCCAGTTCAACATTCAAGGACTAAGCACATTGATGTCAGGTATCATTTTATTAGAGAACATATTGAGAATGGTACTGTGGAACTTCATTTTGTTCCTACTGACAAACAGCTTGCAGATATTCTAACTAAACCACTTGATGAGACTACATTCAGTAGACTAGTAAGTGAGTTAGGAATGTTAAATTTTTAGATCTTTAACATCTGCAAAAGTAGCAAGGTATGTTGTTCTTAGCTTATAGACTTGATATTCTTGTCAGGATCTATATTTGATTGTTAAATGTTTTAGCTATAACACTTTGCCTTGATAAATTTCAGTATGATAGACTTGTTAATAATCATCAGGATTAGATTTGTTATCAGGATGCTGACGTCATCAGTATTGTGTCAGTATCAGGATTATGAAAATTGTTTCAGATCCTGACGTTTACTTTGTGTAGTAATCTGATTCTGTGATGTGTTAAGTCTATACTAGCAAGTTTTGATATTTGCATACTGATAATTTGTACATCATTCAGAAATCAAAAGACAAGCAGATAACAAGAAATTGTATTTTCATTAATAGAAATCATTACATGGAAATGAAATACAACATCTTTTTGTCTAAATTTCTATTCTATACTTGTCTTTGATATGAACTCTGAGGAACAGGACAAGGAGCATCTCAAGAAATCCATCATGGGATGAAAGCCTCGTTTGCTCTTGGATTCCTTGTCTGGGCGACTTGAATGAGAGCAGCTAACTTAAATGAATAGCATCTCCATCAAGATCAACCTCAGACTCTCGGCCAAATTCTTCATCCTCAAGTTTTGAGGAGGTTAGGGGAAGATTGTATCCAACAGATGGATGTTCTAGTAGAAACCTCTGGATGTTATCGAAAACCAATCCATTCATGATTAGTTCGATGAGAAGAGTCGTTTGTTCAAAGAGATGATCAAGAACAGGATGTTCATCGACCAAGAAAAATCTGAAAAATGGGTTTGAAGAGATTTTTGGTTTGAGAAGCATTGTTGAGAAGAAAAGAAATTGAAAGGTTATGGAGAATGGCATAAGGCGTTTGGTTCTTTTAAAGAAAGACGTGAGAAGTTGAGCAGTCACTTGGAAGTCTTAATGAAGTCAAATGCTAATTATTGCATGAGACTGTATTTCTTGTTTCAAGAAATATTGAAAATATCTAACCAATTGATTTTCTGTTCAGATTAATTGTTTATTTTCTTTTTCAGATAAAAGAAAAATGCCACGTGGAAACTCCATATTAAGTCTCTGATAATATTGGTCAGGATTTCATGTGTGACCATCAGGATTTGAAAATCATATTTTTAAATCACATTGCATTTTGTGATTATTTTGATGAGAGGTCATCATGAAAAGGAAGCTGATCAGTATTGCTTATTTATACCCTGATTTATTTCATGAAAATCAATTTTGGATTTTATTTTCCAAAAATCGTGGGTAACTGCATTTTTCAGGGACTGACACCTGTCAATCTACGTGTCAACGTGGGATAGTGGTCTGAAAGATTTGTGAAATATATTTGTTTTAAAACTCTAATCGTGCAATTGCTTTCTCTAATCTTACATTCTCTAAAGCAAAAATCACTCTTGAGTTTTCAAAATCACTAATCCATTTCAAGAATTTTTCAAGTTTCTTTTCAGATCAAAAATGGCAGCTCAGAGAAGATTACCTAAATCAGTAGCCTTCAAGTTTGGTGACTTTGATTTTATGACAAACAATCATGTTGCAGCTATTACCAACAAGGAAGGAGTGTCATCTGATTTTCATCCAATCATGGACTTTCTGGTGTATGGACCATTAAGTTATGCATTGACAGCATCTCCACAGATTAATCAAGTAGCTGTTTCACAAGCTTGGGAGAATGCTGAGGTAATTGATTCTACTCAGAGTCAATCAGGTAAGATTGTTCTACATTTAGGACAAGATTTATTTGACATTACTGAATCTGTTGTTAATTCAGTACTTTACTTACCTGTTACTGATAGTTATGAGAATGTACCATCTGATGATAATATAAGAACTATGTTGTCTGAATTAGGTTATATTGGACCTCTAGATAACATGAGCCAGTTGAATAGAACTTTTCTTAGAAAGGAATGGTCTTTTTACTTTGATCAAATTGCTAAATGTTTTACTGGCAAATGTAGTTCTTTTCAACAAATTACTTCTGTTACATCACATATTGCTTATAGTTTGCTTTATGACAGAGTAATTAACATTGGTCATATTATCTTAAGTCAGATGAGTATTAAACTTGGGTCAAGAGATCAAAACAGGAAAATGGTTTATTATCATAGATTTATGCAATTGTTTATTAACCATTTTATTCCTGATGTTGAAGCTAGATTTGGTAGGGAACATTGTGTTTCTTCTTATGAACAGCAAAAGAGAATTTTCTCTGATATTACAAAGAAGGACAATGAAAAGAATCTAGATGAAATACCTGCAATTCATTATCCACATCATTTTCAGGTAATTCTTAACACTCATCTTCCTACTATCTACAATTCTTCTTTCTTTTGTGGTGAAATGGCTCAGGAATCTCAATTGGAGGAGAACCCACCTGTGTCTACCCAAGTAGCCCAAAACATCATAGTCTCTGAAACAATTCAAGAACCAAATTTTGATCCACAGCCTATTGTTTCAAAGAAACCAACCTCTGGTGTTTCTCAAAAGACATCAGTTGTAAGGAAGAGAAGATTTGTTGTGTCAAGTAGTAGTAGTAACTCTAGTGAAGATGATGATGATTTAACTCTTGCTGAGAGAGCAGAATTGAAGGCTGCAATTCAACTTTCTTTGTTAGCACAAAGAGATGAAAAACCTAGTCACAGCCAGGCTGCAGTCTCTCAAAAGGCTGTAGTTCTTAAAAAGGGAAAACAGTTACTGGATACTGTCTCTCAAAAGACTGTGTCTATTGAACAAAGATCTCATCCCAAGATCACTTCTGTGTCTACACCTCTTGAGTCTTCTCAGGATAAATCTTTTGCTCACTATATCAGGAGAACAAGGAGAAAGATTCAATTGTCACCTACACACACAGAGTCTAGTCCAACTAATATCATGCAGGTTTCTACAAATCAAGCTACATCTATGTCAGTATTTGACAAAAGAGATCTGGATATTGATTCTTCATGGGAAACTACATTATCATACAGACTGGCTATGGGACTAATTTCTCTCAAAGTGAAGTTGTCAAGGCCTGTTCTAGACTTTTTGGTTGAAAAAGTACCAAAACTTTTATTTCCAGATGAATATGGACTTCTACATCAAAGACTTGACTTAATGAAGATGTATTTCTATGTATCTGTCAGAAGACAATTAGTCAAGAAATTTGGACTCTCGAAGCATGTTGCACTTCAATCACTTCATGCATATTTATTTGACAAGGATGTAATTATTGAAGATGCTTCAGCTCAAGGTGAACAACTGGAGGAAGTAGATAGAGGGAAGCAGTCAACAGAAGATACTATTGCACCAGTGGTGAATAGTAGGAAAGATCAGATCACAGTCACTGTAACACAAGAACCATCTAGTCAGAGGAAGGATGACTCAGGAGCTGTGATAGCTGATGTTGAAAGGTCTTCTGTGATGACTGAGAATGCAAGTGAGATACCCTATGATATGGGAGGAATGACTTTGGTTGATTTTTCTGAAGATCAAACAAATTTTGTTCAGTCAGAGTCTATCCACCTTGAGGGTGTGTCTCAGCAAACAACACTTAAAGACGGTGATGTACTAACTATGGTGTCTAATGAAGTATTACTGAAGACATCAGAGTCTAGTAAACAACCTGAAAGTGGTATACTGGAGTCTGTAGTTTCTGAAAGGAAAGAAGATGATTGTATGGGTTCAGAGACTATAGCAGCTCACTCCTTGGAGAAAACCTCAAGCCACATGCCATATGAGGAACCCTCTCTCCATGTGAGTTCAGGTATAAAAACTCCTTCTAAACTCTATTTTTCTGTAGGTCATGAGAGCACTTATCTAAATTTGAGTGATACAGTTGAAAAGATGGACTTAGATCCACAATTTGAGCGGCTGGCTCCTGACCAGGCAAAAGGTGAGGTAGAAAGAGTGTTGACTTTAGAAAGTCAAAGTGAGAATGAGGGTATGGATGATCAACTCCATAGTGAGGGAGAGAAAATTAGGAAACCATCATTTGATTTCTGGGATCAGGTTTTTCCTGAATCTTGGTCTGAAAATTTGGGTATGGATGCTGGTACTTATTCATTCATCAAAATGTATCAGAAGAATGACCTAGCACATCACAATGCAAAGCCAGAAGTTAAAGCTCAGAAGCAAAAGGAGAGGCTTGCAGGAATCATTAACAGAAGAGGTGCCAGGATAAAGCAATCTCTTGATACATATGTACCAGATGAAGATCCTAATGATCCTAGTGTTCCTTTGTATGTACTTCCAATATCAGCTAGAATTGAGACATCAACAGTCTCTGATCACTCTAAGGAGGAGTCAGGATTTGAAGATGTTAGTACACAGAATACTGGTGAAGGAGATGATGATCATGTTTCAGTTCCAGAACAGAAAGATGAAGACGTTGATACTTCTAATCAGGTTTTATTACTTGAATATCATACAACTCAAGCAACTTCTTCTACAAGACTTGAAGATAAAGTTCTTTCTGATTCTGATACTGAAGATACTAGAAGCACTTCCAACATTGAAGTTCATTCTGATGTTTTGAAAGATATTCAAACAAGACTTCAATCACTTGAAGATAACCAAGTCACAATTATGGAAAATCAAGCAGTTCTTATGAATCTCATTTGTTCTGTTTCTGAATCTCTTGGAATTAATGTTGCTGATGTCAAAAAGGGGGAGATAAAGACAATTCAAAGACAACAACAACACTACCAGACTGAAGGAGATAAAGATAAATCTAAAGCTGGGGGAGATAAAGATCAGACAAATGGTAGTAAAAAGAAGAACCAGGAGTGACAGTGGTGAATCTCAGCTAGGAAGTGGTAAAGGAAGAGCAGCATTAATAGTTAAAATTCTTTCTTCTAAGTACTAGATAAACGTCTACATCTGTGAAGGAGGTACTTAACTTCATAATTCTACATTCATAAATTCTATTCTGGTTGTATTGTTATATGTTTTGACATCCACAACTTAGATTTATGCTTCAGATTGTAAAGCATAAATAGGGGGAGATTGTTAGGAATAATTCATAAGTTGTGATGTTAAGAATAGAATTTACACATTATACTTCTTGTAATCCTGATCTTATAAAGGATTTAGCACTGTATATAGGTTTTATGTGTAAAACAGTTATCTGTATAGTTTAATCAGGAATGAACAGTGTATCGGAGACTACATGTCAGGAACAGAGAGCAAATCCTGATGACGTGTCCAATACTGATGGTTGATCAGATACTGATGCAGTGTACAGATCCTGATATCAGTCATGTTACTGATGATGTCATTATGGATGCTACAGAAACTGGCAAGTGCTATAAAACAGGATCGTTGTTTGAAGAACAAGCAAGAAGATATTATGAAGGAAAGAGTTTTCTATTGAAGGAAACTATCGACTAGAAGGCAGAACATTGTCATGTATAGATTATATCTTTCTGTTATTAGTTGATAGGTAGCATTATAAATACTCTCTCAATATCATTGTAAAGAGTGTGAAGCGTGAGACGAAATTGTGAGTTCGTGTGCGTAGCTCTGTATAAGGTTTGTATTCGAGAAGTTCGAAACAAACAGAGAGATATTTGTATTGTCAGCAGCTGCTAAAGGTATTGTACACCTTTGGTAGAGTTTGTATTTGATCTTATTAATACAAACAAGAGTTTGATTCATTCGTTTATTCTTGTTTTTATAATCAAGCAAAAATCAGACAGGATTATATAACTTGTATTCAACCCCCCCCTTCTACAAGTTATTCGAGTTAACAGAGGATGTGTACATGACACAACCTGAAGGTTTTAGAAATCCAAAGGATGCTGGAAAAGTATGTAAGTTGCGTAGATCCATTTATGGATTGAAGCAGTCCTCTCGGAGATGGAACATCCGGTTTGATGAAATAGTCAAAGGTTTTGGCTTTATTCAGAACAAGGATGAACCATGTGTTTACAAAAAGTTTAGTGGGAGCCATGTGGCATTCCTAGTATTATATGTCGATGATATATTAATAATAGGGAATGACATTCCTTTTCTACAGGCTGTAAAGACTTGGTTAGGACAAAGTTTCTCTATGAAAGACTTGGGCGAGGCTACCTATATATTAGGTGTGACAGCCCCAAATCCGGGGTCATGAATTTGGGCCATCATGAACCAACTTCCATTCAAATTCAATATCTCTTGGTTTTTTTTTTTTTTTTATAAATACTTATGCAATTGACCCCACAGTAATATACACACACACACCAGTCATATGCTCAGAGAACAACATTCACCATAATAAGAGTTTAGAATTTAAAAAGTTATTACAACCCAGAATCATACTTCAGTACATTGTTGAGTGATGCTTCTACAAGAAGCATTTCAACAACCAAATTTATTACAATCTTTCAAACTTACACACTTAATATACATAAACCCACTAAACCCCTTGCGATGGTCATCTACCTCGGGGATTGATGCTAACGAGCTCTCAGAAGGTCGCCTTTCCCTTACCCTCTTGCGGGGCGTTCTGCGTAGTATGGGCGTACCTAGCTGTATATAGATAAGTAGCAAGAGTGAGCTATAATAGCTCAGCAAGATAATATTGAAAACTAGAATTTAAAATGTAACCAAGTATACATATATATACATATGTAAGCAGTAACCAATTTATAAACTTTAAGGAAGAATAAAACTCTTATTTAATAATACATCATCCACTTACTATTATAAGAAAGAAATCCAAAGTAATACAGTATCAGTTTCTCTTCTTAAATATTATAACAACCAACATACCCTTTCAGTGTAATATTTTAAAATAACATAAATACTTGAGTAAATCTCTCACTATCATCTTCTCATTTCCCTCCTGTACAGAAATTTTATAAATTAATATAAAATCAGTTTCTCTTCATCTATATCAATAATTTCATCGTTTCATATCACTTTTCTGTTTTCAATTATAGAAATCTGAAAACCATTTTCAATTCTTTCTTTCAAGTTTTGGGGATATATACTGGCGCCAGATACGTAGGACGATGATCAGTCGCCTGACCGTATCCGCTCTCTGTTTACTACTAGTAGAAGGAATGAAGGCACCTGCTAACATCATCCCTGGAGGAAGGCACCTGCTAACATCCTCCTGGAGGAAGGCACCTGCTAACATCCTCCCTTGGCATCTTCGTGCCGAATCATGAATACTAGACTATGTCGCACACAGCCCTGACATAGCCTCTTATGCAAGTTTGTTGCTAATCCCCCTTTTTATAAGATCATTATTCAATTTATCAACACCATTTCACATTTCCATATGTCATTCACTTATCTCATTTCCATTCTCGCACATTACTTCTATAAAATATATGTATATAACATACACTAAAAGAATGTTTATAATATAGCATTATAAATCATATAACCCTAGATAACAACTGATACCATTCTCTTTCATATCTCTTTTACCCTAGAGCATATTCGCTCCATTCATAATCATCTCTATATTCATATTTCAGAAAACATATTCATCTCTCTTTAACTTCCCACAATCAAGAAAATATATTCTTTGCAATATAGCAACAAAAGCATCACATATACATAAATATATTCCATGATATCATTATTATTCCGAAGATAAATAATTTTTAAAGTAGGGATAGAAGGATCTTGCCTCGGTTTCTGTATCCTGACAGTGGAGCTGATTCCTCCTCCGGAATTTCTCTTTGAAGCTTGAAGAACACTTAATAATCCTTAATAATCCTTGTACACACCTTGAACAACCTTGAATTAGCTTGGATTAACTTGGAAAATGATGTTAGATGGCTATGAAACTTGGTGGATATCTCTTTCTAGTCTCCAAGAACCTCCATGATTTTTCCTTGGATTTGATCTTGATGCTAACTAGGGTTTTGATTTTTATTTTTTTTTTCTTTCTTTCTTTTTTTCTACTTGGCCGAATGTTGCTAACAAGAAGGGGAGAGAGTTTTGCTTGGTTTAATCTTGATCCTCTAGCTTGTCTTGGAAGATTAGTAAGATATTTTGTGATTATAACCATGTGAAATTACTAATTTGCCCTTAAGTTAGTGTTAGTGGAATGTGATGTCATTTTGGTGATATCATAATTCCTTTTTCTTGATTTTCTTTTCTAGTTATAATGCTAGCACTCTTGGTAATTATAATGTGGTATGTATCCTTGTCATATTATAAATCTTGGTTGCTTAATCTCCATATTCGTCTAATTGTGGTTCGTTACGAATGTACCTCATTATCTCAGTGGTTTTGAGATCATTTAACAATCCAAATTCCATTGGTATTCTCTTAACTTAAAAATCCCCTGGCTCAATTCTAAATTCACTAATCCCTCAATATATAATTCTTATAATGTTTCCATGCTCCTTAGTGTCCAATAGAAGCTTATTCGAATTCAAAATCCTCAAAATTTCATGCTTCAGGAATTTCTGAAATCTAACGTCATTTCGAGTCACTTATTTTCAATGTACACTACTAATATGGTTTCTGTTTATTCATTTTCCATTTCCATTATAGAGTACCTATATACCATTTCTCTACATCCTCGGAATTTACTATTCATAGGATCACTGTAGCATTACTGAAGTTAGGGTTATTACATCCTTCCCTCCTTAAAAGGATTCCGTCCCGGAATCACGTCAAAATTGTCCATAGATACCTTTTTATCTACACCTTATAACTTCTATATCACTTTCTCCATCCTTTTTCCTTCATAATATCTCTATCTTGTTTGCGCAGAATTACACCAACATAAACTTGCTTGTCATTCATCAACATTCCTCTTTTAATTATGGGTATCGGCCACCACATTGGCCTCTCCTGACTGGTAGTGTATCTCACTTATGGTTTATTCCTATATTGATCTCTATCATGACATAAAATATACATATTTCGCTCTTATTATATCTTGGCTCTGTAAAATCTTCCAGAAATCCGACTAGAATAAGATTCTTTGAAACAATTGCAAGAAAATATTACCTATAATATATATTTCCTGTTCGTATATAAACAAGTCTGTGGTTTACCCCAAAATACTATTATTCTCCTTTTCATAGAATTTCTAACCCCTAACAGATACTGATTTTCCTTATCTAGATTATCAACCTACCTATACCATTCATTGACCACATTGATCCCTAACCAAACATTTACACTAAAAATTTAAATACTAGAAAAATGTTCACCTGCATCTGTATCCGGCCTTCTCAATGCCTCCCCTAAAGTCATATTGTACACCCTGGCAGTAGGTTTATTTGAAGCAGTCACACTCTGTTCTGGCACGGATGATCCCCCGGAACGACAATCTCTGGCAATATGTCCTAGTTTCCCACACTGGTAACACTTGATGTCCCTCTTAGGATTGGTATTAGCAGATGGGCACTGGCTAAAATAGTGTCCTTTTTGTCCACAGTTATAGCAGTTTATTTCTAACGCTTTACACACTCCCGTATGCTTCCTACCACACGTGTTACAGTCTGGAAATGGTGTTCGAGATTGACTAGATTGAAAAGTTCCTGTGGATCTACCACCCTGATTCACAGTCTCACTGGTAGTCTTATTATTCCCTGACTTTCCTCCAAACTGGGGTTTTTGTCCTTTACCAAATTTGTTAAAATAGCTTCCCTCACTTGAACCTCCCTTCTGACCTTCAAATTTTCTTTTCTTACTCTCTCGTCCTATTTGAGTCTGTTCACTCTCAGCTTCGATAATGGATGCCTTATGAACTACTGCAGCATACTCGGTCAACTCAAATGGTGCCACTCTAGTACGTAGCCATGGTTTCAATCCTTGTTGGAACCTTTTCGCTCGTTGCTCTTCAGTACGCACGAATTCTGGAACAAACCTAGACAGTTCTGTAAACTTAGTTTCATATTCTGCCACTGATAGGTTTTCCTGCTTAAGCTCCAAAAATTTTATTTCCATCTGGTTCTCCAAGTACCTAGGGGAATATTTGTCTAGAAACACCCTAGTGAAACGCTCCCAAGTTATCACTCCCGCTCCTTCCAGATTCTTTTTAGTTTCCCACCAGTAATTTGCCTCTCCCTTTAAGAGATAGGCTGCAAAAACTGTCTTCTGATCTTCCTCTACCCTCAGTATCTCAAAAGCCTTTTCCATCTCTTTCAGCCATGCCCTGGCTGCTACTGGGTTAACAGTTCCCTCAAACTCTGGGGGTTTTAGTGACTTAAAAGCACGAAAGGAGTTAGCTGCCTGGTTGGGAAGAACAGGTGGTTGTGGTGGATTCTGTGGATTAACTAAATTCTGCCTCAATAGTTCCATAAATTGGTTAAAAGGGTTACCATCCTGATTTCCCTGTTGGCCAGTTGATTCATCTTCTTCTTCCTCATGATCTTGTTCATTATGAGCATTTTCACCCTGCCTATTCTGACTTGCTTCCTCTCTCTCATTTTCTCTTGCATTCATCCTATTATTACGCTTAGGCGGCATGATTCTGTATATAATAGTATTCTTCATTAATCACCCAAATTTAGGGTACAATATACATCATTTCCATATATGCACACTATATCATTAGTTAATCTTATTTATGTATCCCAGTATTTTTAACTCCACACAAGTAATATTTAGTCATAATACAACTTTGACAAATAAGCTTAGTACCTTTAGCACAATAACCTTTTCATTTAAGTCAATCACCTCATATATATCAACATTTTCGAATCTCAACATTTAATATCAAAATACGAATAAATTAGGCAAGGTACATAAACTTCATTAATTTACATAATATTTTACAACTTGGGTACAACGTCTTTTACTACTAATATCATACATCATAAGGTACAAGGTTCGAAACCCCAAAAGCATAACTATACATACTAACTCGCTATAACAAAAGCACTACTAGCTGTCCTCTAATCAGACTGGGATTAAGACAGTAAACAACTAACCTAATCCCCAAAATGACATCCACAAGATGACTAGTCTGATTAGTATCCAAAACTACTACTCCTAATCATGGTAACGACGCCCTGATAACGTCCCTGATCTGCGCTACCATAGTGGTGACTGTATCAACTATCTGAGCCCTCCATACTGGATCCCCTCTGTCTCCCAACATCGTCCTAATATCACCGAGTGCCCGTAGCTCGATACTGATTATGCTCAAATTCAACCCATCTGGTATCACACCTCCTCCTCCTCTCATCCTGTCTAACCTCTGTATAAGCGTATCTATAGTCCGACGGGACTCATCCAGCTGTCCCTGAAGGGCAAAGTACTCTGACAAGAAAATAGCTGGCAACTGGCCAGCTGGAAACATAGGTGCCTCCTGAGGTGGCATAGCATCTGGGGGAGGTACGTCTATAAGTGGGGGTGCATCCACTGGTGGAGGTGGTGGTGGTGCAAATGGTGGAGATGGAGGAACTGGCTCTGTGTCCGCATCCTCGGAAGGGTCATCCTCCAACTCATCCTCTAATAAGATAAAGTGTCCTGGTGGAGTGAACTGCTCAACTGGATCCTCAAAAGGGTCGGGGCTAGGTAGAGGAGATGGAACTGGTGATGGCACTGGGACAGGTGGGGCAGGAGTAGGAGTCACGTGAATGTCCCTCCACTCAATCGGCTCCTCAGGTATAACAGATAACCTAGGCCTCTTACGCAAGGGCATCTCCTCCTCAGGAATATCCGACCGCACTCGGGAAGGACCGGCCCCATCAGGTCCTACATATGGTCTACCAGTGTATGGCACTATGGCCACAGCATCCCTCTGTCTGCGCTCCTCTGCCTCCTCAAGTCTCATCCTGATCTGGTGTCTCTCCATGGCCTCTGCGCGAACTCTCCTCCTGAGGTCAGTGATAGCATACTCTGGAACCTCTACACCTACCAGCAACAAGTCTCTAATCTCCTGCTCAGGTAGTCCTAGCCACTGGGGGTCCTGACCCGGCTCTCCAATCTCACGAACATGACTGGGCTCTCCCATCTCCTCTCCCTATAAGGTAAACATAAACTATATTAGTAACGGTCTATAAAATTATAAACAATACTTAAAATAAATACTACCTGCGTTATACCACCCCTGAACTTGATGGAAGTTCAAAATTTAATATTATAAATGATACAATATTATTATCACTCTTGTTCCTGAGCATTATGACTCTTAGCTCTGATACCAACTGTGACAGCCCCAAATCCGGGGTCATGAATTTGGGCCATCATGAACCAACTTCCATTCAAATTCAATATCTCTTGGTTTTTTTTTTTTTTTTTTATAAATACTTATGCAATTGACCCCACAGTAATATACACACACACACCAGTCATATGCTCAGAGAACAACATTCACCATAATAAGAGTTTTGAATTTAAAAAGTTATTACAACCCAGAATCATACTTCAGTACATTGTTGAGTGATGCTTCTACAAGAAGCATTTCAACAACCAAATTTATTACAATCTTTCAAACTTACACACTTAATATACATAAACCCACTAAACCCCTTGCGATGGTCATCTACCTCGGGGATTGATGCTAACGAGCTCTCAGAAGGTCGCCTTTCCCTTACCCTCTTGCGGGGCGTTCTGCGTAGTATGGGCGTACCTAGCTGTATATAGATAAGTAGCAAGAGTGAGCTATAATAGCTCAGCAAGATAATATTGAAAACTAGAATTTAAAATGTAACCAAGTATACATATATATACATATGTAAGCAGTAACCAATTTTTAAATTTTAAGGAAGAATAAAACTCTTATTTAATAATACATCATCCACTTACTATTATAAGAAAGAAATCCAAAGTAATACAGTATCAGTTTCTCTTCTTAAATATTATAACAACCAACATACCCTTTCAGTGTAATATTTTAAAATAACATAAATACTTGAGTAAATCTCTCACTATCATCTTCTCATTTCCCTCCTGTACAGAAATTTTATAAATTAATATAAAATCAGTTTCTCTTCATCTATATCAATAATTTCATCGTTTCATATCACTTTTCTGTTTTCAATTATAGAAATCTGAAAACCATTTTCAATTCTTTCTTTCAAGTTTTGGGGATATATACTGGCGCCAGATACGTAGGACGATGATCAGTCGCCTGACCGTATCCGCTCTCTGTTTACTACTAGTAGAAGGAATGAAGGCACCTGCTAACATCATCCCTGGAGGAAGGCACCTGCTAACATCCTCCTGGAGGAAGGCACCTGCTAACATCCTCCCTTGGCATCTTCGTGCCGAATCATGAATACTAGACTATGTCGCACACAGCCCTGACATAGCCTCTTATGCAAGTTTGTTGCTAATCCCCCTTTTTATAAGATCATTATTCAATTTATCAACACCATTTCACATTTCCATATGTCATTCACTTATCTCATTTCCATTCTCGCACATTACTTCTATAAAATATATGTATATAACATACACTAAAAGAATGTTTATAATATAGCATTATAAATCATATAACCCTAGATAACAACTGATACCATTCTCTTTCATATCTCTTTTACCCTAGAGCATATTCGCTCCATTCATAATCATCTCTATATTCATATTTCAGAAAACATATTCATCTCTCTTTAACTTCCCACAATCAAGAAAATATATTCTTTGCAATATAGCAACAAAAGCATCACATATACATAAATATATTCCATGATATCATTATTATTCCGAAGATAAATAATTTTTAAAGTAGGGATAGAAGGATCTTGCCTCGGTTTCTGTATCCTGACAGTGGAGCTGGTTCCTCCTCCGGAATTTCTCTTTGAAGCTTGAAGAACACTTAATAATCCTTAATAATCCTTGTACACACCTTGAACAACCTTGAATTAGCTTGGATTAACTTGGAAAATGATGTTAGATGGCTATGAAACTTGGTGGATATCTCTTTCTAGTCTCCAAGAACCTCCATGATTTTTCCTTGGATTTGATCTTGATGCTAACTAGGGTTTTGATTTTTATTTTTTTTTTCTTTCTTTCTTTTTTTCTACTTGGCCGAATGTTGCTAACAAGAAGGGGAGAGAGTTTTGCTTGGTTTAATCTTGATCCTCTAGCTTGTCTTGGAAGATTAGTAAGATATTTTGTGATTATAACCATGTGAAATTACTAATTTGCCCTTAAGTTAGTGTTAGTGGAATGTGATGTCATTTTGGTGATATCATAATTCCTTTTTCTTGATTTTCTTTTCTAGTTATAATGCTAGCACTCTTGGTAATTATAATGTGGTATGTATCCTTGTCATATTATAAATCTTGGTTGCTTAATCTCCATATTCGTCTAATTGTGGTTCGTTACGAATGTACCTCATTATCTCAGTGGTTTTGAGATCATTTAACAATCCAAATTCCATTGGTATTCTCTTAACTTAAAAATCCCCTGGCTCAATTCTAAATTCACTAATCCCTCAATATATAATTCTTATAATGTTTCCATGCTCCTTAGTGTCCAATAGAAGCTTATTCGAATTCAAAATCCTCAAAATTTCATGCTTCAGGAATTTCTGAAATCTAACGTCATTTCGAGTCACTTATTTTCAATGTACACTACTAATATGGTTTCTGTTTATTCATTTTCCATTTCCATTATAGAGTACCTATATACCATTTCTCTACATCCTCGGAATTTACTATTCATAGGATCACTGTAGCATTACTGAAGTTAGGGTTATTACATTAGGGATCAGGATCTATAGAGATAGATCAAGAAGATTAATCGGCTTAAGCCAGAGTACATATATTGACAAAATTTTGCATCGTTTTGGAATGCAAGATGCAAAAAGGGGATATGTCCCTGTATCTCATGGGATAACGATCTCAAAAGAGAATGGTCCTAAATCATTGGATGATAAAGACCGCATGAGTAAGATACCATATGCTTCAGCAATTGGATCTATCATGTATGCAATGATATGTACTCGTCCGGATGTCTCGTATGCTTTGAGCATGACGAGCAGATACCAGTCTAATCCAGGTGAAGGTCACTGGACGGCAGTCAAGAATATTCTTAAGTACTTGAAAAGGACTAAAGATTCATTCTTGGTGTATGGAGGTGAAGAGAAGCTAACGGTAAAGGGTTACACGGATGCTAGTTTTCAGACTGACAGAGATGACTCTGTTTCTCAGTCTGGATTTGTGTTTTGCCTAAATGGAGGTGCTGTAAGCTGGAAAAGTTCGAAGCAAGAGACAGTAGCTGATTCTACAATGGAATCTGAGTATATTGCTGCATGTGAGGCAGCCAAGGAAGCTCACTACACCATAAAACACATATTGCAACGACAGGAAAACATTGCCTTAAGGCCTATATTCGTTGCAGTAGAGTCTATGGCAACAAATTTGCAAAATTTGAGCGTTGCATCCGGTTGCCTTGCAATAGGTCGATTTAGCAACGTTTTTGGTACCATACAGCAACATAATTAAATCATTGCAATAACTTTCAGTAGCAACGATTTAGACTCTATAGCAACAATTAAAAACTATTGCAGTAGCATAAGAAGGTAGTTTATTGACACTTAAAGGCAACATTTTTCAGACCAATTGCAATGATTTTTTTTAGATTAATGCAACATATTTTGACCCTATTGTAACAGTTTTTCAAAAAAAAAATTAGTAGGATCATGCTGAAAATACACTAAACCGGGCCATTTATAGCCACAATCCAATTGCATCATCAATATTTCATAAACCAGGGCAACTTCATGCCAAATATCCAATTACATGTGTTTGTTCAAATTCAAATAAAATTACAATTCTTTACATCAAATTTCCTCAACAATTATTATATCGAAAAACCAAAATAAAGTTAAAACTACATATGCCAATTGCTTTTTCCATATATTTGTGCTTGGCTTTTGCAAATCAACAACGAGAACTCCGTGATGAGCTTATAAAAAGTATTGCACCTTGTATCCTACAATGCATACGCCTGCAAATACAAAAGTTACTAATTATGAGTAAAACATTAAACTCTAAAATAGACATTAATGCATCCTAATATTGTCACTAACATTTAACCATTATACAGTATCCACAATCACTTCTAATGACCAGGAACATGAAAAAGAAAATTAATAACCAAATTTTTGATCAGCAAAACAGAAGTTCTAGCAGTCCATGCAATTTGAAATTTTTTATCAACAAAACTTGAGCATTGTTGCAAGCTTGCGTTATAGCAGCTATAACCTGAAAATTAAATGGAGATGAATGATAAATTAGTGCATCAAATCAAGTAATCAAACATTAAATTTAGGCACCATTCTGTGAATTCAAACATTGAGAGATTGAATAGGCATCAATTAGGCATATGAAAGCAACTGCTGCTGCTCATCTACAATTAACTTAATCACAAAGTACTGCATAAAATATAGAGAGATTATCACATTATATTTTGCAAACCACTAAACATTTAGGGAAAAAATATCATCGTGAACACGGATACACAGTGGTATGAACTTACAAGCTGCCAGAAGCATATCATCGTGAACACGGATAGCACAATATTAATCAAACCCAAACCAAATCCAGGAAATATATAGGCGTTGTTTGCCTAAATAAGAAATGGAACAAGTTACTTCACTGTGACTGCACTACTGATTTAAGTTAAGTTAGAAGAATAAGGATATACTTCTTAGTTTAAAAGATTGTTTATGTTGGCAATTACAGTTACAGTACCCTAGCAACATGCTTTGGATATTTTTATTTTTATTACTTTTATCATTGATACTTTAAATGTACAGTACAGATATCATACCCAAATAGCCAGGGTTCTCGTCTCTTCGTGTCATGATGTGCATGGTCCCTAAAAAAGGGATAGTAGGCACCTACTTGATACCAATGAAGTAATAACTCAGGCTCAGGATTTCCAAAAAAGCCACCAAAATCAGCACCTGCAATTTAAATATACATATATAGAGAGAGACTCTTGGGAACTAAAATTTACTCCGTATCTTCAAGTTTAAGGTTGTTGAGAACTTGATTTGATTTGCAAAGAATATATATATATATATATATATATATATATATATATATATATATATATATATATATGGAGGACTCGGGAGTTAACCCACATACTAGACTAGAAGAATGTTCATTCAGCAAATTATTTTTAATTTGATATTTAGATGTGATTTGATATTTTTAATAATCTAACTAAATACGAAAGATCTGATGTTACATAGCAAAAAGAATACAAACAAAAACAAGAAAGAGCAGACAAACTACAAGTGCATGGCCAAATCCGGTGACTGATTAAAACATTACATAAACATTAAATTAGTGTAGTGAGAACTTAACCACAACACAACATATTAAATAATCACAGTATTTCCCACATGAATAAACTAGACATGAATCAACAGCTTTCATTTCCGGCCTTCGATTTATAAAATTCAAAAAATTACCTGTTCAAGATTAGATGATATCATACCCAAGATTACCTGAACAAAGTATACTAACCATTGGAATCGAGACTCTTAGCTGCTCCCATTCTGCTGTGTTGTCTCCTGTCCAAACTGCACCATACCTCTGGCTTCCAGGAAAGAATGCTCTTGACAGAACAAATGGTCTGTCGTTTCCATTTTCTCGTTTTAAAAGTCCCCCAGTTGTAGCCATATGAAAGTAGTAACCATAGGCATTATGCAATTCTCGGTGTTCAACATTTCCATAGTGTAAAGCATCTCTAGGCATTGATATCTGCTTACATTAAAGAATTGATATGTAAAAATTAAGTAGAGAAGCAGGGTTATTCATATTCACTATGAACAAACCTTCACAGGTGTCATGCTAAAACTTGACTTAGCTGAACTGTTCAAACTTGATGACTGATTCAACAAGAAGGTGTGTACAGACTCCTCAACATTTGAACCAGGGTATGTAGAGCATTTAAAATTGTTGAGAGAGCAAGTTAAGGACCTGCGAGATAAGCACGATAGCCTTGATGCTCAGCCTAAATGTGTGAAGCTTTAGCTTGCATAGAGTAACAACTTTAATTTATATTTTCATAGAGTTACAGACAAGAGCACACAAATTAGTACTAAGCAGCAGATCATATGATGGAGTAAAAGGTAAAGAGCTTACTTACTAGTACTTTTAAAGCTCTACATATCACTGAACTTGAACTTCCTTCACTTCTTTCTGCTCCATCAATTACACCACTACCTCATCAATTACACCACCAATTCAATTCGGCAAACAATCACAAAAGATGTTAACTAAATCCGCTGAATCAGAGCAAAATATCGATTCCTAATTAACAAATTTTATAAATAGATAATTGAAAAACAAGACATGAAGAAAGCTCCGGATACAACTAAAACCCCAAATTCATACATACTGATATGTAAATTTTGAAAACTTATATTAAACCTTAATTAACAACATACAAACAAAGTAGTACATATAATCCCAAATTAAAACAGAAAAGTATAAACCCAATTACAAGATAAACCTTTGTCGAGCTTGAATTTCTCTCTTCGAGCTTCAGATCTGGGTTTGTGTGTCTGCGTGTTTGCGTCTGTGTGAGTGTGTGTCTGCGTGCGTGTTTGTGTTTGTGTCTGTGTTGTGTGTTATGTTCCCCTTTTCTTTTTTCTTTTGTTAATTTTGGAAGCCGGCAAAAATATTAAGACAATCCCGCTCACACAATTTAGAACAAATTTTCAAGCCCGCCAATTTTTTGGGCCCAATAGTCAAACTTACTGCAACAATTTAAGAATATTGTTGCAATAGACAAAATGTTTTTAACTCTCTTTAATTTTTTCAATGCTATTGCAATGTTTTTCACAATCGTTGCAATTTGTGTTATTTGGTTTCTCAATAGCAACGTTTTTCGACAAACCTTCAAAAATATGGTTGCAATAGCCGTTTTATGGTGTAGTGGCTGTATGGTTACGGAAGTTCATTACAGAGCTTGGTGTCGTTCCATCGATCGCAGATCCCATAGATCTTTACTGCGATAATAATGGAGCTATAGCACAGGCCAAGGAGCCGAGAGCTCATAGCAGAACAAAGCATATACTTCGGAGATATCACCTTATTCGAGAAATAAATGATAGAGGGGATATTCACATATGTAAAGTGCATACTGATGATAATATTGCAGACCCGCTGACTAAGGCTCTGTCGCAGCAGAAGCATGAATGTCACACTAGTAGCATGGGTATTCGATACATGGGTGATTGGCTCTAGTGCAAGTGGGAGATTGTTAGTATTGGTGCCCTAGAGGCAATGTAATACATTATATTTATGTTTGAGTGATTTTATATATTCGATATATATATATATGTTTATTATTGGCTTTATTTACTGCGAAATAAATAAAGTATAATAAATGTCCTTAGAACCTTGATACAAATTATATAGTTGCAAGTATGTGACTTGAACATGAGATTATATAATGATCGTATCATATTCTTAAATGTCCCTAGCCGAGTATTATTATTAATTAGGACAATAATAATACACTGAGGCTAGTATGATAATTGACTGATGACCACATCTCATTGGTCATAAGTATGAAGATACTAAAAGCAATGCATAGGTAACTGTACGAGTACAGGGTACTGGACAGACCCACAGTGAGATACATCATGGTAAATAATAAATGTGTCATATGTAATCTCACAGTGATAATGGTGTAATGATCCTTAGACCTGAAGTCGTTATAATTCTACATGAGAATTAATATATTTTGAATTCGTCAAAAGTTATCTTTAGCCGGATAATGATAAAGGTGAATATCGGATATATTATGAATCATGTGAGAAATATGAACGATCTAGATGGGATTTAAATCTCCTGATAAAGGAGTGATATTATCGGCCTCTTGTTTGAGTGAGACTATGAAATGCATGGCCATGCTCAAATGTTGATTTGATTAAATAGTCTACTCATCGATCAAGAAAATGAAGATTAAATTATGAAGAGGATGACACATAACATGCCTCGAGTTTAATCTATAATATCATGATTTAAAGGGATTATATTACATGGAACATTAGTCATAAAAGGTTGATTGAATCGTTGATTTAATTATTGTTTTATTGGGTAGCAATAATGTGTTACTAGACGCCGCTTATTGTTTATAATTTTATTAGAGAATAAAATTATTGCCAATGAAATAATAACCTACAGGGTCACACACAAAGAATGTTTAAAAGGGAAATTAATTTATTTCATGAATTTAAATTAATAATAATTTAAATTATGATTTTAAATTAATAATAAATAATAATTCGAATTTTATAAAATTAATTAAGTGAGACTTGATTAGTTAAAGATAAAATTTGAAGATGTATTTTCTTGACTTATTTGATTAATTAAGTATGACTTAATTAATTTATTTAAATAAATAAGATTTGTTTAAATAAAAATGGCCTAATTGTTTAAGGCTCCATTTTACTTTCTTTTTCTATATAAGCCAATTGTTGGCAAGTCTTCAAGGGCAACCAAACTGAAATTTTCAGTTGATACACAAGAGAGAAAAGATTAGCTAAGTCAAGAACACATCCGGTTATTTATTTTGGCTAGTACCTAATTCCGTGGCTTGATCGTTCGACGATTCAAGCAAGCATTCAAGTGTGGATACCGGTGGAGGAGTTGCAAGTTTAGCTCTCAAGATCAACACTTCAAACTCTCAAGATCAACAAGCTAGGACCTCCATTTGTCATCCATTGGAAAGCTTTAACAAGGTACTATCTTGTTCTTGAGAAATTTTATACCATGATCATCATTTTATACATGGATCCGGGACTTGGAATTCGTTTTTAATTGTTATTTACGTATTATCCGCTGCGTTTTTATGCCCGAATTCCAACATTATACTAATATACTCCTAGTAGCTTAGTTTCGATCATTATTTCTGGTGTTGTTCAGAAGTGCAACCAATTCCAACGAGACTCTAGGGTCAAGATTTTGGAGCTTTAATTAAAAGATGGAAGAGAAAGGTCAGTCACATAAAAAATTAGAGTCCATGCAGTTTGTGCCCCCAGATAGTATCTGTACACCTCTGCCAACGACATACATTATGCGCGTTCCTCAGCTTCTTTTTATGCTTTGTACGTTTGTGATAGAATTCTGCAAATCTTTGCCAAAGAAACCTCGTCTCACATGCATGACAGTGATCATTCTCGAAGAATTAGTTATATCATTCACAAGTTTCTGGTGATACGAATTTATACAAATTCAAGTACACTACAAAATCACCAGCAATACAAATTGTTACTCTAATGTTGGCAGGGCAAACACCATAATCCACTTAGTCCGTTTTGTATGTGGAATAATATTCTTTTGTTAATTTGCCTATCTTTCTTTTTGTTCTTTATTCAGTTTAGAATTAAGAGCAGCTACCTTTTGGAAGAACAGTTGCCTCCGGCCCTCAGTTTCCAGATTTGAAAATTGAGAAAGAGCTAAATGAGTCGAGACAAAAACACATGGTACATATCATGGACTTGTTATTTGTAGCATTACATATGGGATTTATATGATGGCCGTTCAAGCTTGTTTTTATTATATTCTAGTTTCACATCAACTAAAATATCCTATCACATTTTACATATGGGATTTATTATATTCTTGCAGCATTACATTTGGTTATGTATATTTCGTTCTTCTGATACCATGGTAGACTACCAATTAACCTTTCCTTAAACTAGTGTTTGGAAATCGACAAAAAGAACATCTTTACATCGACGAATACTGCCTTAGGCAATGATCATATTACAGTTCCGAATATATTTTTTGGTGTTGAAATTGAATATTTTGAGAGTGCAATGAGGCAGTGGGAATTTTACATTACTTGTGATGTTAGTCTAGCACCCCAGAATGGAAATTTGTACAACAGTGGACTTTGTTGAAATATGATTGTTCCAACATTTTATTGCAGTCGTCCATTCAAATACAAAAAGATAAAACTGCCAAGGGTTTGTCAAGTTTGTCTAGTCAAAATGTACCGTTTTCCCCGATGCCATTCAAATAAGCCAAAACCATTTTTACCAGCACAGGATACAGCTAGTCACAATCCTATAAGTACCCCCCCCCCCCTGCTTCATACCAATCCTTTCAAGCAAAAAACACATACATTAACATATATATATATCCGTTCACCTTGTTTGTTGTTGCAATGACAAGTCTAGCCGGTGTCGATGCTGGGAGAGTATTAACGGATAAAATTCAGGGTTCGAATATAGAAGAAACATACACGATGTCGGTGTACAAGAAGACGACGAATTCAATGGCATGTTGGCTTCAAATGTTGGCCTCAGGACCTAGTCCTAGAGGGCGTGGTCACTGAACATCACACAGCCTGGTTTTCAACAAATCAATTTTCTATGTACAGATTTGCAATATTCTTTTTGTCATTGTTGTTCGACTAGAAAGTTCATTTATGAGCGCCATGAGAAGTGTTAAGGGTTCAATTCTTTTGTCGTCCCAGAGGGTTCAATTCTCGCTCATCCCCGAGATTTGTTAGAACAAATACTCATTTGTAAGGCATATAAGCCTAAATAATAAAAAAAAAATCATTTATTTTAGACCATACTATTATCTGTAATACATCAATATCTTTTAATGAACACGCAAATGCAAAAGCTGGTTCTCCTCTAATAAATCGAGTAATTCGCAATTCGGCTCAACAGAAGTCCCGAGTTAAACCATTTACTTAGTTTTGTTAAAGCTGAGAAATTGTCTTTATACAGTATGCATTTGAGATCATCCATTGTTGGGTTTAAATCCAATATGGCTGTATCGGCTTGGGTGATCCAAAACGTACATGGATTGGGTAATAACATTGTTGGGTTTAAATCCAATATGGCTGTATTGGCTTGGGTGATCCAAAATGTATTGGGTAATAATTACATGATTAGATAATTATTATATTTGCTATGTTTTGGTCACAAAGTTATGAAATTAAAATCCAAGTATGATGAGGATTGTAATTAAAAACCAAATATGATTAGGATATCTTGGTTGCTAAGTTTGTCATAGTCATATTTGAGAGGTATACTCAAGATTTAGTCTTAGGTATCGCTTGGGAGCGGATGCTTAAGATGTAATCTTAAGTATCATGTGAATGAAACACCCTGCATGGTGGGATTGATTGTATTATTAATTATTGATTGGATTAGCAATACATGTAAAATACACCGTGAGGTGTGATTATATAAATGTATGAATAATTATTGATTGAATTAATAATACAAGTTGGGACGTGATTTTTCTGTGTTATATATTTTGTTATACGTGGTCTACATTGATTTGTTTGAATCTCGTTATTATGTGCATTCCTCCCTAACATCCATTCGGCTTATAAACTATTCGGTTCAGATAAGAACGGAAAAGACGAACTAGACATCTGCACACAAATATTATAATCCAAAAAATGAATCAAATGCCAGCTAGATAATCAAAGACAAACTGATCCTCCACTTTTAGTCAACTGATCTCAACTCACCTCCCCTCTTTCTCTAGTCAACCATGTGTTGCTTGACCGAAAAAATAAAATGTAAGGCACTTCTTTTCTGCTATACAAGGATCCCATGTTTCAAACATTAATTTCAGAAAAAGTATAAAGAAACAAATTCTCGAGAAGAATATCCTACCATATGCAAAATGTTGAATGGTATTACTATATATACACGTGTTATTCAAGAACTGCATATTACAACATGAACTGGCATCCTAGAAAATCTAAACTACATTACACATTGGACAAATACAGGACATCCAGCAAACAAAAATTGTGGATGACCAACGATACTATCTCACATGTGAGCTTAGACCTAAGACAGTCTTAAACTAAGTTACAGCAACTATGTTCCGTAGGAAAATAGAAATTAAGTATCAGCTACAATGAGCACAATTAAGTATCGGCTACAATGAGCACAACAATAGATCACAAAGGAACACCGAGCAGGCGAGCACCAAGATTCTTTCACTCTCATCTTAGTTGGTCACCCTGGGATACAGCATGATAAGTTTTTTATTACTAATTCGAGTGCAAAGATACAAGGTACCGAATTATCATGAAATTTGCCCATTACTCGACTGCACATCAAATTTTCCTGTTTGTTCAATTACAAAGTGATCTACAACCCGAACGGTGCTAACTGGATCCTGCTGAGATGAAGCTGCTCTCCACTTGCTAGGAAACTTTCTGAGGTAGTTTGGTTGCTGAGGCTGTTTCAGTTCTCCGTCCCAATCAGGATCCAGCTTCCATTCCTTTGGAACCTGCAACTCAGTAAGGATTAGATTTATTGATGTATAATATATATATAAAACAGCATTATGTGGTTAACGGATTTATACATCAAGTCTCCAGCACTTCCATAGATAAACATGTGCCAAAACAGAAGACAATAGATTCTATACAAGACAACTTTTTATTTCAGTCGTCTCCTAATAGGACTTTGGACCACAGAAATCATACACCATATATCAGATGTCAATACAAAGAATTTGTTCATATATGTAGGAACACAAAAGCAGGTCAATATCACAAAATGTAAGAATCTCTACATGGGAATTCAGATAGAGATTTATATATATAGAAGTCCGTACGACTGGTTCTGCTTTGTTTGACAAGCTTTATAATATTAAATCCTAAGAGAACTTGAGACCAAAGTCTTGGTGCTTGTATGGTTTACCATGGGAAGCCATTTCCTATGGAAGTAATATTCACAGGAAGTGTGAGTTACCATAGAGGGGTTGGGTAAGTAACTTCCCATATTATGTGGGCATTCAAACTTTATTGGAATTTCAACTTCCCTTGTGAATGTGAACCAAACAACTTGACAATACGTACTTCCTAGGTATTTGAACGTGCAACCAAACAAGCTCTTATTACATTTTCATGACGCCTTCACTTCATGATCACATCTTACAATATGGACAGCATGCCAGATATTTATTTCCCATGCAGAAGCAGGACACAGAGATATTGTATTCGGACAAGGAAGAAAGGTTGTGTTTATACTCAGTCTGGGGTTATGTATCCATTTCCATTTTGTTTGTTAGTCATGAATCCATTTTAAAGAGACCAAAATAGAAGCTTGTCCAACTCGCTATTTTTTTCTGTGGATAAGTAAACTTTACTGTTCAGTTGCAGTTGGATTTCCCAGTATTGCCAAACATTTGATTTGACTGTACTTGGGAATAAATTTAAACATGGAAAATGTCTTCTACAGTGCTGCTACTTCTGTTTAACATATATTTCTATTTGAAGCCATAGGCCCATACCTGATCACATCATAATATCTTGGTTTTAAGTTCGGAAACTAAATCACTTGATGTTGTTTCCTCAAGGCACAGATAAAATATGCATCATGTATACAGTTTTAAAGTGAGACAAGGAAAGAAAAAATGAGTAATATACAGATAAAAAGGGTGGAATAATAACAAATAGAGGCGGCGAGAACAATATTACTTACTAGTCAGAGTACCTACTGACTAATTGCAATTGTACTGTAGTCATTAGTCAAGTTGGGTGGAGTGGAGACCAAATCTCCACCCTTCTGACCTAGGAGATTTCTCACCTCCCAGAACGATTTTCCTTTTTCCACTGAACATACCATCAAATGCGTAATTTTGGCAACCACCCACAAAAGTTCAACACTTGTCAGCATTATGTACTTGGAAATCTTGTTGTTTCTAGTTTCGACAGACAACTCGCTTGAAAAAATTTGTTAGAAATGAAATAAGGAGTGAATTGCAGTATACGGGGCCGATCATGGCTCTGAAAGCTGGTGGCTATATTTGAAAGTCAATAAATAAATGGTCAGAATTCGATTTCTAAGCAAGAACTACATCCACCCACAAAAGTTCTACACTTGTCAGCACTATGTAGTTGGAAATCTTGTTGTTTCTAGTTTCGACAGACAACTCGAATGTGAAAGTTAGTTAGAACTGAAATAAAGGAGTGAATTGCAGTATATGGGGCTCATCACTACTCTGAAGGCTGGTGGCTATATTAAAGTCAAAATAAATGGTCAGAACTACATCCTCAAATGGCTGCAACAAGAACTACATCCTTAATTGTGGCAATGCCATTTTTAAATGATGGGGACACAGGACAAAAGAGTACTTCAGCTATATATTTTCACTTAAAACATCAGTTTGTTTTTTAACAATTTCCTTCCATCCTTTACTTTCTCCGACTACACTTTCTCTCTTTAACTTACCATCCCAATTCCCAAACCTTCCTTCAGGAAATGTATATTGGTCAGAGATCTATGCCGATCAATCAGAAATCTATGCCAAGTACATGAATGATGAAAGATTTTTATGATGAGAAAGTAAGGTGCTTTTATTTAATTATTTTCTATATCCTAGCTACCAAGACTTTGTGCTCCTAACTGTATCTCTCCCTTAATTTGTCTTGCTCTTTTCCAAGTTTTTGGCCCTTCTAGTCACACGGACGATGGCTGTATTAGGTACAGACCCTATTTGTAAGAAAAGTATAATCTTTTTTTTTGCTAAACTAAGAAAAGTATAATTACAGGTATAATATGTGATTTTAAGACAATTATTAGAATTAACGTCATAGAAAAAAAGACAATCATCGATAACCAAGATGGAAATATAGAATCTTTATGGTTCTTAATCATCTAAGGGGAAGTTTTTTTAAAGCCAAAGTCAACCAATCATTTTTTGTACTATGCTTTATCTTGTTCAAATTTTCCATTTTTTTGCTAATTTATTGTGCTACACTTACTGAACATTAATCTAAGTAACAGGATAGGCTAGGTAAAGCTGCTAGAGCACTATATAAGTCGATATATAGTCTAATGAAATTATTTATGTGGGTTTATCCATGGTCCAGTATTCTAAAAGACCATTTTTTAAATTTAAAAAAAAAAAAGATTTTGCGCTGGTCGATAACTGTGAGGAAAACACGTAATACATCTTGACAGAAACATGTTTCACAACTTAATGCAATTACTTAAATATATACATGTGTAATAATTTCTTCTTCCAGAAATATAGGAAATATAATGTGGAATTTTTACCTTGTCAACTGCAAGCGTAAAGACCTCAAGATCGCCGTTTTCCTTAATATGGAAGCGTGTGAATGCCTTGTAATTCGCTATACGGAGTGAAGAAAAGGCTTCATCAAAGTGCAGATGTAGCCAATTTATACAGATGTACAAGTAGCTTCCAAAAACCAAGGAAACCACAGGGGTGGTAAAGAACCAAAAGTAAAGGAACACAGAAGCATAATATATCACAGCAGCACCGCGGGAGAATGAATCGGATCCATTGTTACACATATCATTCCTTGTGACAGCCATGACCTGATTGTCACAAATTTAGTAGATTCAAAGGATAACAGATGCACAAAAAGAATTTAAGAAAATTTTCATCTAGAAATATAAATAATGAAAAAGTTACCACCTCTGGAACATCGAAGGCAGACATAAGATACTTAATACATGCTGGATAAAGACCAAATGTCCACTGTTCTATTCGAGCACGAAGGCCAGTTGGGTCTGGAAAATGCTCACTCTCGACTGTGCGATACCATTCATATAAAGTGTGATAACCTGATATGAGAACATAATTATTAGTACATGTCTAAAAACAAAATAATATATATAGACACTGTTTCAAACAAAACCTAACAATATATATATATATATATATATATATATATATATATATATGTGTGTGTGTGTGTGTGTGTGTGTGTGTGTGTAAACACGGATATTTAGGACGAATATCAGCGAATACCCCTTTAAGCAGATATTTAGGTCCACTAAAAATACTAGAGCCTTTTAAATTTTTTTAAGTGACTACGAGTGATTACCAAGTGGTACAAAATAATTACCCACATCTCAAAAATTACCATCATACTAAATTACAGAAAAAACGGAAGGAATTTAACTAGTGGCATAATCATGGCCTCCCTTCCTCAAATTATTATCATCTTAATTTATTACTAATATAATTTACATGCATAAAAAAGAAACAAATGTAAAAGGTCTCACGTTACTTAATATAACTGCATAATGCAAAAAATACAATATATCCACATTTCAATAAGTGTCGTGAGAGAGCGAGAACATAACAAAAAAGGTCTATAATTTCAGTAGAGATACAAGCTCACATAAGAATGCAAATACTAATAAGATTCACATGAAAACAAGATATCTAACCCAGAAACTAGTTCAAACCAAAACTCACCTGAAGTTCCCAATAGTTTATGCCTGATACATGTTTCAACACCCACTTCTAAAAGCATCATGAGAATTATTGCTGCAGCCAAGTGTGCAGAAACATGAATAACTCCAATTATCGCCCTTCTTTTTCGAGAAACTTTAGATGGTACAAATGCAATAGCAGCTGCTAACAATAACAAGGCACCAAATAGAGATACATAAGACTGTCCAAGCATGTACATAAAAGCATCCCACACAGTACTAAAGAAGCTCTTGAGATGACCAGAAAATGTATCATCCTTGAACAGATGGTCCAGCTTGCACTAAAGGAGAATATAGAATGTATCAACCACAAAAAACTCTTAAATTTATGGAAATAGAATCTTCAATCTTATTAAGGAAACATATAACGGTGAACATGCATGTAAAGTTGGCAAGGATATAAGAACACCTAATTGTCTGCACGATCAATAAATTTATGGCATAGTGTGCCACAACTAAGAGGATTTATAAAAGAATTAATAGCAACTTACCTGTGGGAACATAGAAAAGGCTAATACGAAGTATATGATACCACCAATAATATCAAACTGCCAATTTTTCTTTCGGAATTTCAATATATTTCCCAATGCAATCTGCAAACAATTAATATATAAGCCCCTTATAGCATCACTTGGTTACGTTATAAATATTAATTCAAACAAAAAAAACGCAGAGAAAAACATCCACACTAAAATTGGGTAACATACCCTACTAGAATCTTCGCATGAAGGATAGGCTGCTTCACACTTGTATGATGTTCCATATAATTTGTTGAAACTACTGAATACATGGGTAGGATGCAAAAAAGCCCCACCGGAACCATTGACAATTAGATGTTGCACATGAGCTGGTTTATCTGATGGAACGTATGAGTGTCGCATAAAATGATGCAAGTCTCCAGCCATCCGGAGTTTACATCTTCCCTTCATATAGTCACGTATCAGGTGCGAGACATTTTTTCCGCTCACATCATTCCAGTACCAATCAAGAAGCCAACCAGGCTCATGTGTGACAATCATCACAGAATCATTCTCTCCAACCTGGAAAAAAACTCATTTTGTAAGGGAAAGGAAACACGCCATACATGACAATTTACTCTTGATGTTCAATTTGCACCCAGATAGTGGTCCTTTATTCACCCACTCCATGTTTTTAAACTAAACATAATGCATATCTAAACAATATATTGTTTGATCATTTTTTTTTTCATATATCACTGAAAGGAGGTATAAATGATTGTGTCATGTAAGGGAAAGGTTGTAAAACAAGAAAAAAATTTAACAATGACTATACAAAAAAAAACAGAGAGAAACCTTTTCCATTACTAATTCAGAAAAGAACTTGAACTGATAAACATCAATATCACCATGAAGAGCTAAATCAAGACCAAATATCCACCATCTCTGTGGTAGCTGCATAGCAAAATAGCTTTTCTTCTGAGGCATGAACCATCCGCCCAACCAGCTTTTATGACAAATGTACCTCATAAAGGTTTGGAGTCCGTCAAACCAGTCTGTACAATTAAAAAAGAGCTATTCCAAGTCATAACTTAGATACAGAAGAAAAATTACTATTTGAACAAAATTATTTACAGGGAAATAAATAAACCAACCATGATTTCCAGGAATCACAAAACACTGAGGCCCGTCATATTGCTTCAAATCAGATACCCCAGAAGGTAATTCTGGCTTGTTTACAGCTATATGCTCATCCTTATACCACGTAGGAGGCTGAAGAGCATATTCGAAGGGACGAAAGAACCGCCTCTTATATGTAAATGCTGAAGGATTCGGATACCTATAAAGATTATTGTTTTTACTTTTATTAACATTCTTAGTGATGTACTACTAGTACAGTAAAGACATAAATACCTAAAGTAGTTTTTAAAGGATCCTACATTCTAAGAGATAGTTACAATTGTAATTAAAATAAACTAATCATATTTCCCTTGTGTGTAGCATATATTCATTATCATTAAATAAAATCATGTATCTTATGTACCCCTGTGAGCCTCACTTCTAACTATTCTCCCTTATTGAACGGCACCTGATAATTCTTAATTTAAAAGACAACTCTGTCAAATCATTCATGGTAACAGATTCATTAGAATTATAGTAACAATACTAACAGATTATTCATATCAAGATATTATCTGTTCATATTGTTAGTGGGATCATTCATACAGACTACATTATTTTTCCAGCTGACAATCCTCAAACAAACGAAAGGAAGGTCAACACCCACTTGTTTCACTTGTTCAAAGAAAAAACCTTCTCTAACGAATATTTTAAAACCCTAGTATGGATGCAAGACAGAGCCTCTAATACATGCCTTTCTCGAAAAAAATGGCTAAGTTATAAAAGCTGATACAGCTGATACATTTTGACATTCTATAGATTTATTGAATGTGATTAGCAGATTCTTAAGCTTACGCGAGGTCGCCTCCAATAATAAGCAAATTTGCACGTGGAAGATTAAGGACAGCACTATCACTCTGAACACGAAGTGAAGGTTGAGCAAGAAGGCGTGCAACACTGTAAGATGAGTTCCCGCCATCACCTGTATCAGCCATAAAATCAAACCAGAGGTCATCCTTCTCACTGAATTGATCATATAACAAATCATCCTGTTTGGCTCCATCTTGAACCCTGCTCATTGCCGCCTGCGGAAGGAATAAATGGAGAAAGGGAGAAAGGTTAGTACAAACCATTAACCTAATAAAGATTTTTGCAATGTCAAGACGGTAATGTGATATACTTGGACAATGTTTATTTACAAACTCATTTCAGAACAAATGAACTTTAAGCTTAACCGAGTTCTACTTTCACATTGCACAAGGAAAACTTTTAACAGCTAGAGGCTTCAAATGCAAAGAAATAAAAGTTCACATTATTCTCTTTAGGTTTTCAAAAATATAGATGCAGTCAAATGATTTTATATACTTTGATTTACTTATTAAAAATTTGTTTAATCGATATACTGCAGTAGTGGTAGAGTGGTAATAGGACAAGAAATAAGAACAATGATTTATGTACTGCATAAATAAAACTTGATAGTATATTTTAAACCAGTGTCCTGGTTTCTTAATTGTGAAAGAGAAGAAATATAATGGATAGGGGTATTATAAACTCAAAAAGTCAATAACTAATTCTACAAACCTTTTCAAAATGCAGTATGGGGAACTTCAACAGTTGTGTAACAAAATAACGTACCTTCGTAAGTCTTAAGTGATGAACAATATATGAGCCATTTAAGGCTTCCCTCTAACATTAAGCATAGCATATAAAATTCCTTAGATCCTAATTGATATTACTTTTCTCAATTCCCACGATTTCTTAAAATCAAAATTCTTCCTTTCAATGCAATAAAATTCCTAACAATATTAATAAAAAAAATTTTTTGTAGAATTTGTTTTGCGTTTCCATCATTCGTCCCATTGTTAAAAACCTAGTATTATATTAAACGATGAGAGATATGTAAGACTCAAAACGGAAGCGATAAATAAGCTCAGCAGAACTCGAGCACCAAGAATTATAAAAAATGATTTGCATGTGAAGAAGACTCGAAAAGATTTTGTGAAATAATAAGATCGATATGATCAACCATTTGTTGTAAACAATTCACGTAAACCATATGGGATTTCTATAACCATGCAAGACACACCTATCGTCGGATAAGTGATTTCAATGAGTTGTAATTCAGCTTTCTCTTCAGTCTATGTCAATATGCTCTACACAACTCATACGAATTTATATGACACAATGTTTCATAACCATACAATATGTGTTTTGGATGACATGCGTATTTTCCCTACTCAAACACCTAAGTGCGGTAATGAAGGAAAGTTTAACAAGAGTATCAACCAAAAGTTCAAACCTACTATTTTTGCAGGAGACAATGATAGAGACGCAAATAATTCATACAAATACTCAAGAAATCATCAATTCATAATATTTAACACTTTCAAATAATAGATATAACCCAAAACCTAGAGAAAACTAAACATCCAATATAGAGGAATATATCTCTAATAATAACCTTAATTTCTGACCAAGTAACCATTTACTACATGTCACGAATATTCATGTTTGATGATAAATATAGGTTAGAACAAAATAGTAGTGTTGGTATAATTATTTCTAATGATTTTAAAAATCGGAGAATAACACTTTGTTGCTGGAAAATTAGAAAATTGTTGAGTACAAGTGTATAAGAAATTTGGGACTTGGTCAAATTTCAATTAAAAGTAAATCAGTCTAAAGACTCATCAGAGACTAAAGACATCAATAGCACTGAAGTCTACCAGAGTATATAACTGATACTTGACAGAGTCTAGTACCGAGAGTTAGTTGCTTGCATGTAAAATTGGAAGGAGTGGGTCTCAAAGATATGTTTGAATTGGTTACAGAAACATCAAGATTGATAACAGACAGGAAAGATCAATACGTCAATTAAACAGATCAGGACTGACAAACTCTTCTGTTAGTGTTTAGTCTGTACATATACTCTTCTATTATTGTGTGTAACTGTGTATGTGTATTAGGGTTTAGAGAGGGGGATAAAGAGACGTACAGAGTTGTTTTGCACTAGTTATATGCAGAGTTGTTTTGCACTAGTTATATGCGGAGTTAGCAGCTCCTAAGAACATTGTTTTCCTTAGGAGAGTTGGGGTTATCATACATACTGTTTGTAATTACATCATTGATCAATAAAACAGATAAGTGTTCTAGGTGAACATTACTCATCTAAATACTAGATTTAATTTGAAAAAATGATGATCATACATATAACTGATTACCAATAAATTTAAATCTTAATAATAATAATAATAATAATAATAATAATAATAATAATAATAATAAATTTTTTAATAATTAACTTATTCACTTCCCGCAATCTATTTTCCCTCCTTTTTAAAGATATTCAACTTCATGGTTTTGAGGTTTGAACTAATGAATAATCCACAAGGCTAAAACAGGCCATGTGACAGAACATGCATCACAAAGTGACCTCAAACAACTGAAATGAATAAACAATTGGAATAAATCCACAGAAGAGAGTGGTAGATATCAATGATATATTTTGACTTCATTGAAGCAAATTGAAAAAAAAGAAAGGAAGTCAGTGTGGTGACGTGGACTATTAGGCAAGTCCCTTTGACATCCTGATTGTTGAAGGTGAGAATCTGATCATTAAGATGCTCTTGTACGATCTCCCCATTGTAACCTTTGTACGATCTCCACATAATAAACTTGTACCTCATTACATAGTCCTCATGGCACACTGGAAATCCAGAATATTAATTTTACAATAAACAAGCACTTAATCACTAACTCGCACAACTGAATCATCTCCGAAAGTGTTCGTGGTCTACACCTTACAATGCATAAAAGAGCATAGGTGTTGAAAACATATGCATAAATGATCAAATAGCTTTGACAAGTTCATCTCCAATTTCTCATACTCATCATTCAACGATTAACGTTCTATTTTCACGACTGCCCGCTAGGCAAACTTATATGAATAAGATTGTGTAAGGATAACTTATAACACAGGTACCATGAAGTACCTCCATCAAGTACCTAGTTTTGAACCTTGACTACCACATGATCGATATAAGACAAAATGTTATTAAACTAGGCATCAACAATGTATCCCTAGCAAATTTTGGTAACAAAAAGTCAAGGGTTTGAGCCCCTAGTGGAGGCAAAGTGAGTGCATATGTATTTCGTGTAATTGTCCTTGTCCAAAAAAACAATTACCAGTTTGTACTTTCTTCTTGATTAAGTGAGGATTTTCTAACAATCTTCAACAAGGGTAGAAATTTGGGTGGAACAACGTAGGTCAATCAAAAAAGGATCAAGAATTGTCTCTTCTTAATACCATACCATACCAGTTGATGTAGGACAATATTGAGAAAAAGGCTAAAACAACCAACAAATGGTAACAGGTACATATAAACCATAATATTTTATCAAATATTAATTAACTCTTAAGCATTACTTTGTCAAATAGAAAACTTGGAGACTAAGTAAAACACATTCAATAAGTTTGTACTTTCTTCTCGATCAAGGGTAAATTTTCTAAAAATCTTCAACAAGCCTAGAGATTTGGGTGGAACAACGTAGGTACATCAAAAGAGGATAAAGAATTGTCTCTTTTTTTATACCACACCCTACCCTACCAGTTGATGTAGGACAACATTGAGAAAAAGGTTAAAACAACCAACAAGTGGTAACAGGTATCACGAGGGAGACATACAGAACCTAATATTTATCAGATATTAATTAACTCTTAATCATTACTATGTCAAAAAGAAAACTTGGAGACTTGGTAAGAAAAAATGAACTAATTCTGATTATAATCTTAGACCTGATAGATAGCTATCACCACAAATCTAAGTACAAAACTTATACCCAAACAAAAATAATTATTTTGGAAAAACAACTATCAAGTGCCTCTCGTTTCGAACTAGTATTTAATATAATTTCACATAAATTAGACTATATACTGTTGCAATTGTGAGATATACCAGATAATGGAGGAAAATAACAGATTTATTAATGATATTCATATCAGTTATTTACTTGGCTATGATAAACTAAAAACTAAATCACATTTTGCCACTTCTACTTGCAACATCTCAAGAAGACTAAGTATGGATATAGTTGCAATGCAAACTATATATATATAAAGTAAGGCTCAAGGGTAAACCACTTTTTAGTGAGAAAACTGAAATTCAAAAAGAGATTCCAAAAGGAAAAAAAAAAACTTATTTTATATAAGAACAACATACTGGCATTTCAATTCTAGTTTGTTTTATAATAAAAGTTCAATAGTCAATTAATTTAAGAAAGATTCATAAAAAAATTTAAAAACTCGAACCAAGATTCTAAAATAGATTCTTGAAAATATTTATACTAGCATACCGAGTGTTATAAACAATTCACATTTTAGATGCAGTTGAAACATGCAGGAATATTTGGATTTTTTTATCCTTATATTTACATTTTGAAGCGTTATCTTAGTTCTATTTCTAAAGATTTCTCTCTTGAACCTAGGCCTAGATAAATATTCCCTCTTATAGACCAATTTATCTATTAGTATATATTTAACACATGCATTCCCTCCGACCCAATACGTGGGATAGAGAATATAACATGTCAAAGGAAGTTAATTAATTTCAACTAATATGTCCCTCAAAAAAAAAAAAAAAAATTCAACTAATATGTTCATGTCTAGACATTATACACTTGTCGCCTCTCTGAATTTCAACGTTATATGCATTTACTTTAACCAGGTAGTAACTTTCAGTAATGACCTTGTACTCATGAACATACATAGTATACATTATTGAAGATAAAGTCCAACTGTATAAATGACTAACTTATATAGTAAATATTCAATCTGACTATAAACTTGATCACATATTTGTTTGTCATAATCAGTGTTTTGTTTTTATCACATAAGAATGTACTTGATTCTTGCTTAGCTTGTGTTTGGCTTCTCATTAAACAAAAGATTGAATTTGTCTTTGTAGTATTAGTAGAGAACGCGGTGTTTTAAAGTTTTGCAAGACTAAATCTTCATTTGATTTTTGTTACAAAAATTACTTGTTACATAAAGTTATTTTGGTTACATAAAACTGAAAGGAACTTTTTTCCATACATATCGTCTTAATGCTTCAATTAACAAAGTATAACTAATAGAGTATGTACTAAAAAATCACTATAAAGAAGTACTTGAAAAAAATTATAAACTTAATATGAGTAGCTCATTCAAAATTTTAACCAACTTGGTTAGTTCCAAGTCACAACTTGAATTTAATAGACAAAAAGACTACTTTAAACTTCATTTAAATTATAAGTTTCTAATAATATAAAACAATAAGGCAAAGTATTTTCAGTGCTTTCTCTTCATCATGATCATTTATACTCCTGACAGGTCGAATCTGATAAATTAACTATGCAAGTACTGTTTAAACTTAACATAGCAAAAATCGGAGGGCCGGGACTTGGTAAGAGACCATACACTCAGTTTCCCATTATTATTGGTGAAAGTGCGCATATATGTTAAATGCTCAGCCCATGCAATGTGCGACATGTAACCCACATATTCTGCAGTCCAGGGTTTAAGACAAACAATGAAATGTCTAGCGGCTGGTCAGGAAGCAGAGGCGGGGCAACGAAAGAGGTGGTGCACCTAGGCGCAATGGAGGGATTAAGACTTACACATGTCATTGCATACACTGAGATAAAGTGAATGGCATAACACTCCTATTTTTAAACTATGGTTTTAAAAGTAATGGGGCTTCGATAAATGAAAGTCCTAATCCCCGAACTACCATAACTTCCCACAAAAAAATTCGAAGGAAATTAATTCCACCATTTAATTTCCCATGTAGTTGTCATAATATGATTATATGCACCAACGTTCCATGATTAAAAACTGGAGAAGCTTTCCTAGCATAGTATATATCTCTCGTTGTTTATGTGAGGCCTCGGCCAAACTCTAATTTTCCAATATCCGCACTATAGGATCTTGTAAATAGCCAAAATGCTACACCATCGACAAATGTAAAACACATCCAATAACAAAAATATAAGCTTCCGACAATTAGAAACAACCCTATCACAGTAGACTAGTTGATACCCCTCACCCTTGGTAACAAGACATCGAGGGTTTGAGTCCTTGTGGAGAAAAATGTGTGTGTGAGTACATATATTTCTTAGTCTTAGTAACTGACCTTATCCAAAGGCCAAATCATTTAAAAAAAATACAAAGAAATGAATAAGAACATATATAAATAAAAAAGAAGGGCCAACAGTAAACCTGCATCATACGCATGTCAAAACGTCCAACAAATACAGTTACTGAAACCAAGAGGTCGAAGACTGTCTTGAAAAGATCAGCTGATGTTCTGCAATTCAAAATAATAAAAAATCTCTAGATACATAAACTTTCTTTAATAACAAAACTAAAATACGACAGAAATATAGTATATATGATTTAGAAGTACAGAACATGTACCCTGAATACCACGGAACCATATCCAAAAAGTCAGGCTTCATTTGTTTTTTCTTTAGCTTCTCATACTCTTTCACAGACACAGGATGAGTAAGAGCCCATCTATCAAGTTAGTCAACATCAGAAAAGTAGGATGCAGAGCATAATAGAAAGGTCTAACAAAAATTACATGAGATACAAATTTACTAATAAAAGCACAAAATGTCACATTTTTTTTTTATATTTTTGCTAATAAAAAGTAAAAATATGTCATAACAATTTGAGCTCAAGGGACTAAAATTTCCTTTTAGACATCAAAAGTGTAAACTTACAACAGCATATATCAAATATCTGAAATACAATGATACTTCTAGTAGTTGCTGGAAAGGACGGGAGATTTTGTGGTTCTGTCAATGTCTGTTATAATTTAGGTATAAGCACTTACATGACATATTAATTAACAGAGAGTAGAGCTTGAACCGAACATAAAATCATTATATTTCAACTATATAATTTCATCTATAAAAAGTATCCATCAACTTACCCTGTTGATCTTTCAATTACATAATTCGCCATGTACAGACCTATAAATGTAGCCCATAGAGAATATATGGGAGATATTCCATCAGATGATCCTGGACATGGGCCATTGCAAGCTATCTACAATAAAATTGCAAAGATGAATAGAAAGCAGCATAAGATCCCCTTATTAGGTAAACATATTGAATGGAACGTTTAGTACCTCCCCATATATAACCCACTTAGACAGAAGCGGATAATCACTAGCCGATCCAACTGGAGCAAACCAAGATGAGCATACTTGATCTTTCAACTCATTCATACGAATAAATTGCTGAATCCATGTGTTCCGCTCTTCCTTGTTCCATAGTTTAAACCAACTAGAATTTCTTCGTTCAAATGTTTTGTCTTTCATTATTGCACGATTGCCACAATGACTATAAAAGACGCAGCATGCTATACTCAACACCTACAAACATAATACAAATAATCAATAATATAGACCCAACCCAAATTAATATATACTATCAGCTATTGTTACAAGAGGTGTCTTGAACTAGGACTTACCGCACAATTTTGGAAAATGGTGAGGATCTCAGGCCTCTGCCCGGCCACACGCGCAACAAGACCGATATACCAAAGGCCAAGAAATATAAGATGGAAAGCAAGAAGAAACAAGATAGATGATAGGTATATTGTCAAAAACAAAGATAGATTCATCCTCATATCCACTCCCATAGACTGAAAACTGGGTAGATGATATACGGCTGCGACTAAAATCCAGCCTACATACCTAGAAAGCAACAAAAAATCTTTAACTGTCAGGAGACAGATTACCCATCTTTTTCAACAAACCAGTTAATCCGAAAACATTCGTCTTTTAGCAATATACTAGTAACATAAATGCCTTTGTTCATGGAACAATAATCAGTATCAAATCAAGCAAAATGCAATGTTATAATATAATCGAGAGAAGAGGAGGAGGAAAAGGACATACCATCGACTAAAATTGGAGTAGCTAGGTTGAATGGTCTTGCCAACAAAGGGAGAGGAAAAGAAATAGAAAAAACCAAGCAAACAACCATACATTGACCACCATTTAAGATTATTATCTAACTTATGAATAAGAGTATGCATATTATCAGAAGAGATAAAAAAGAAACAACCCACAACAACAGCAATGACAGCATGTTTAGAATGCTCATGAGGGTATGGATAAGGGTGTTGTAAAATTGTCCTCACAGTCTCCATGCCTTTGTTACCCACTGTCCGATCCTTCAAAACCCTGATCAAGCAAGATTCATTCAAATTGCTCATCAATTTCAACCAATTTACATTCTAAATCAAAACTACCCCATTACAGTAATCTCAACAACAAGGGAGAGAGAGACCTGAAAGGAAGAGGAAAGTGGGGGAATTGAATTGAGTGAAAGAGAAGGAAAGCAATGAAATAAACACGTGGTATTAGGATTTTTTGGAATTTTAAACAAATAAAAGGGTGTGTGTGTGTGTCAATTAAAGTATGTATATAACCACCGCCTATTCATTTAAGCAGCACTACACTACAGTCTACAGCATTGGGAAAGAATGTCCCCATGGCTTTTACATCATGAAAATGGCATATTCCTTTGTCTCAAATCTGGGCTGTAACTGTAATTGAGTTTTGTCAGATTGAGTTTAAACTTTTTTCCTTAATGAATCGAGCTAAGTTTTTTAAATATACAAAATTTGATGTTCAAGTTCAACTCGTAAAAAATGAGTTGAGTACCAGCTAGTTCGCGAATATATTCAATTAAATTGAATCATTTGCAAATAATTTGTACAAATTTTCTTTTTTTATTTCAATTTTTTAAATTCAATTTTCATTATTTACGATTTCGCATCCAAATAACATTACAAATATACTAGAATGATGAACTTTTATTTTTCTTATGTACTCTTTCATATAAGTTGCAGTTATATTTTTATTTTAAATTTATAATCGTAAATCGTTAATCATATATAAATATTTAATTCAAATCTATATTATTATGGGTGAAAGCCCAAAATAATCATTTTTGGGATCAATTGTTCCAAAATACTGATTCTGGAAAAGTTGGCCATAAATACCGACGGGATACGGAGTCTGGTGTCCAGTATTACCTTAGAAACGGAGTCTGGTGTGCAGCATTAGGTTGATACGGAGTCTGGTGTTCAGTATCAGTGCTTGATACGGAGTCTGGTGTTCCGTATCACAACATGTCACGCCAAACGTCTATGTGAAGTCCAGTTCTTCATTCTTGATTTCACCGGGGAGTTTTCAATCAACCAGGCATTTACAATGACTCTAATTTTTCTCGTTTTGGTAGCTTTGTCCATTTCTAACTGATCTAATTCTACAAAATTCATAAACACACGTGCACTGTACTCACCCTTTTATAGCTGCTTATATCATCACTAACTAGAAATCCCAAGGTTGTGCCACAACAAGATGGTCACCAAAGTAAGCAAAGGCAGCTAAGTAGAAAAGAATTTCTACGGTCAAAAACTTTTCCAGTACTAAACGAAGCCAGATACCACAGAAATCAGCGGGGAGTGAAATAAGAGGAAGAGAGAGAACAGTATCGTCATTGTCTTCGTCAAGATCAGGGAATAGATCAACAACCATCGATTTGATTTGTGCCCCTGCGGGGCCGTCATCAATGAAGATGGAGATAAACAGGAGATAAACGGAGATGGCGTGAGAAGCGCCGTTATCGATGGAGACGAAATTGGAGAGGATTTTAGAAGCTTTGGCAAGAGAGACTGGGTTTGATGATACCACTTGTGCTGATTATACCGACTTCATCTTTTATCTATTTATAATACGTAACACTAATCAACGTGATAGCCCTTAGATACGGAACACGATTCAACGTGATAGCCCTTAGATACGGAACACGATTCAACGTGTTAGGTCGGTAAATAGGGCCATAATTTCGTTTTTCAGTATTTTGGGCCACTAAGTCTCAAAAATGATTATTTTGGTAATTTTCTGTATTATTATAAAAATTTTCCTTCGCATTTTTTGACAACATTATTTATGTAAGTTACAGGTTTTGTGTAATATTGATGTCGTTTTTGGAAATACTAAGTATAATAGTGCTGATTCTCGACTCGTTAAAAAACAAATATGACTAGATTATAAATAATATTATTTAATTATTCTTTCATGATTTGTTTATTCTTTCTAACATCCAAAATTCTTAAATTGTATTGAATTACTAATGAATGATATTGATAACTGTTGTACCCAAAATCCGCTTTGGGCTTGATTTAAGGCACACTAGGGATATGGACTCGAGTTATCTGGATACTAGGAAACAAGTTGAGCTAAGGGCATGATGGTCTAATGTGCCTTGGGAGTGAATCAAAGGTCTGGACATTCTAATTGGGGTTTTGATCATGTAGGGGTGCAGGCGTCACTACGCCATAGATGGCCTATCGCAACCTTTTGGCATGGGTGTTACCACTACGGGTGATACCATAGCTATGAAAATTTTGACCTATTGCAACCTTTTGATTGTGGTGTTACCATAGACACAAAAGTATGTTACTTTAGTTATAAAGGTGTTAACAATGGGTAACACCATGAGGTGTGTTACCGTAGAGTATTCATTAACAAAATTTTTATTTTATTTAAAATTAATGATTTAATAATTATTTGACTTTAAAAATAATTATTTTTAACAAAATCATTAAAATAATCCTTTTAAAACGTAATATTCCATCAAATAATTAAATGATTGATTTTTCATAAATATTAAATTATGTTTATAAATTTCACATAAAAAGGTTTTAAAATAAAGTAATATCCAAACATTATTAAATTTTAACTAAATTCATTAAAAAATTTAATAGAGAAAATAATAATTTGTATAAACTTTGAATTATTACAAATAATTAAATTAATAAATTTAATAATTATAATCTAATATCAAGAAATTTGAATAAATTATTAATATTTTTTTAAAAAAATAATAAAAGAAAAGTAATGTAAATTATTAAGGAGAGATGAGCGGCAAACAAAATAGTGAGCGGCAAAACGAAAAATTTGAATGGGGAATAATTAACCAAATACAAACAACCGGGGAAATTGGGGAAAAACACAAGTGTCGCTACTCTCACCTTTCTCTCTCGCTTCTCCCTCTCTCGCCTCTCACTTCTCATTCAATTAGGATTCAATTAGGGTTTGAGCTGGGTTGGAAGCTCTATATCTCTCTGTATCTCTTTCTCTCTCTGCATCTCTCCCTCTCTCTCCCCCTTTCTCTATATCTCTCTGTATCTCTCCCCCTCTTTCTCTCTCTCCCATTCTCTATATATCTCTCTCCCCGTATCACTGTCTCTCTCTACCCCTGTCTCTTTATGTATCTCTCCTCTCTCTCTCTCTCTCTCTCTCTATGTCTCATTCTCCATCTCTCTTTTCCTCTGTCTTTCACTCTTATTTTTGTTTGATGTTAGTTTAACAAGTCTTTTTTTCATGTGCAGGTGCTAGTTGTGAAGGTAGCTAGACGAGTATTACCTGAGGTACTAGATTAGTTCTTACATTGATATATTGATTTGTTAAAATGATGAATTGTAGATGGTTACAGTTTATATCTAGATTAGTTCTCACATTGATATATTGATTTGTTAAAATGATGACATTTCTAAGACATAGAAATTATTCTTGATGGCTTTAATTCAGTTTCTTGAATTGCCTCTGTTATGGGTTAGCCGAAAGTGTGGGGTGATAATGTTTCTCAGTGTTTTAGCAGGAGTTGTTGCGGTCACAATAGACAACAGCCCACACGGAAAGGTATTTTCATTATGGTGCCTTTTAGTTGCATCATGTGTCTATCGTTAATGCTTAGTTAAAAGTAATTTATTTAGTCGTAGTGTGTGTCAGAAGCTTGGGGACAGATCGTTATATGTTATTTAAAGTGGTCTTTTCCTTCATGTTTTCGTCTACACCTTTTCTTATTGTTTACAAACAAACATGAATTTTAGGTACATACCTTACCACCAGATTTTAAGTTGGATATGCATAATGACTTTGCTGATACTGCAGTATGTGATGGAGCTTGTTAATTATCTTCATTTTGGATTGTGGTGGTTGGCTCTCGGTGTAGCATCATCTATTGGTCTTGGTGAGTAAAAATCAAAGTGATAGTATTAGAACGAGTCGTTCTTGTTAAAAGAACGAGTCGTTCTTTTAACAGTCTGCAGTCTACAGCCTACAGTTTTCAGCAATTAGGTTTTATGCAATATATACGAAATCAAAGCCTCAAAACTTTTAAATGTACATGTTCTAGGTATAGGCTTTACCTGGTAGCTTGTGAGCCTGCAGAGTATGAGCCTTGAGATCACTGTGTCCTTGTGATTGGTCATTGCAGGACATTTAATGACCTTACACTGCTATGATTTTATTTGCAGGTTCTGGTTTGCACACTTTCATCCTATATTTAGGCCCTTATATTGCCTTATTTACGATGAAAGCCACGCAATGTGGCCGTGTTGACAAAAAAATTGCCCCATGTGATACCATTCAATTAAGGAGCACTCCATCATGGCTCAATAAAGATTGTTCTGAGTTTGGACCACCATTGCATTCTTCACCTGCTTCACGGGTTCCACTCACTAGCATACTGCATCAGGTTCAGTTGTAAGCTATCCTCTAGGGTATTGGAACTGCACTGGGTGCTTCCTCCATATTTCATATCTAAAGCAGGTAACCTTCCATAGTCCAATCTATTTGCTTGTACTCTAGTTCTAAATTTTCTTACGATTTATAACATATGAGCTTATATGTTAGTTTGGGAAGAGTCCATTTTCAAAATCATGCAATGCATGTATTGTTAATTGGTATAGCTGAGCATTTAGTACTAAAAACCTTGTATGGTTGCAAAGCACAAAGATATCCTTTAGTTTTAAAAAAGAACAATTAGATTTAAACAATGTAAACTAGATATTCAATGAACACACAAGTAAGATGAATTATTGGAGCTTGCTTTTAATAGTGCTAAACAACTGATAAGAAAATATTTTATCTTGCTTAACAATAGAATTTGATTTTAGCCTAATAAGTAATAACTGTGTACAGGATGGAGGATTTCATATACTGAAACTGAAAGAGCCTTATTCTTTTGTATGTGCCAAATCTGCAGCTTGTATATCAGGTGACAATGCAGAAAGCATGAAAGATTTGACTACTTCTGAAATGAATGATATGGGCTTTATTGGCAGTCACCTAAAACTGATGAAGCAGTGGCTCCTTTCGCATTCCCAACCTTTGAATTTCTTTGCGATACTAGTTCTTGCCTCGGTAATTATTGTTTACCGATCGTCTTTGATTTACTTCTGTGTGATCTATAGTTTGACACCTAGTTTATGGTTATCCCAGTTTCCGATCCTTCCACTTTCAACCTTTGAATATAGTAACACCTATGTAGCTTTAATGTGATATGTAGTGAATCAAAATTAATACATGCTGATGATTTTGTTGTCTGCTTGCAAGATGGCCTGCCTTTTCAAGTTGAGTAACTGTCTTGCTGCAATTAGTTAAAGTCTGCTTTCAAAATTTAAATTACAACTACTAGTCTAATATCTTCAAGTCATGATATATGATTATTTAATTAGCACCAGTGCATAATTAAATCCAATTGATAGTTTAACACAATTTATCCATGATTCATAAGAATTTCGAAATCATCTCTCACGTTGCTTCTAGTAATATTGTCACTTTTCTTCATATGAATTGGTATTGTGCCAATGAGTTTTATAGTTTTCTTTATTTTTGTATAATGCAGAGAAACGGCCAAGAATTGGAGGTCACCGCCTTGTAGGAATGAGAACACAACCTTAAAAGCTGACTCGAAGATGTGAAGATGTGAAATTTACCATGTTATTAGCTCTAATACTTGTACATTTTAAGTTTTGTTCATTGGCTAGTATTGGTAGATATTTTTGGATGATTTGGTTGGTTTTGTACTAGATGATGTTATTGAAATGATGTTATTGAAATGTAATTAATTTGGTTCTTGAATATTTAAATGTCATAATTTTTTTTGTTATTAAAATTAGTTATAAATGATTTTAATTATGTAACACTCAATGTGTTACAATTGGTAAAAGAGGGTGTTACAATAGATTGTGGACCCCACCTAGATGTGGGCCCCACAGTTGTCCATATGCAAAATTATATTATCTATTGTAACACATAAACTATGTTGCTATAGAGTGTTTAAGATGTTGCTATAGAGGTCTTTAGTAACCACATTTGCTATGTTACCTTAGGCTGTGTTTTGATGTTACCTTAGATACCTGTAGTTACTGCTGAGAACCTAACACAGCTGAAGTGTTACCATAGCCCTATTTTGGCCTATGGTAACTTCAAAATGGGGTCTATGGTAACACAGTTTGGGGGTTGCTATAGGTCATTTATGGCGTAGTGCGTGTGAACCCTGGGTTGGGGTGAAGTGGTGTTGAGACCTGGTAGGGGTTCAACTGAGTAGTAAGCTACCAGGATGGGGGTACGTACACGTACCGCGGGAATTCCCAGAAAATGCACCAGCAGGTCTGTGGCTTCCTAAATTGTAGGAAGGCATGTAGAAAACGCCCAGGCAGCCCAGTGGACGGTTTTTAGGTCTTAGGAGAGGTCCAATAATGGTTGTTGTCGTGGATAAATATCAGGTATACATGGAATATACATATATACGTATATATGGAAGGATATATTAAAAAGATCGGGGGATAACTACGGAAAGAGGGTGGAGTAACAGAAGGATAACTACATCAATGGAGATAAACGATAACTACATGGCTGTTACGGAGGGTTAGGCTTATCAGATGGTGGACAATAATCAAGAACTACATGGAACTTGATCTCTTATAAATATAAGAGTATGTAGGCAATTTGCAAGGTTAGACATACATATATACCTCTAACACACGCTCTGGGCTGGTCTCTCTCGATTGAGTAGGATTTACTCGGTCACCATAGCTCGGAGTACTTACAAACTCAGTCCAAATAATCATTCTTCCTCCATTCGGATTAGGGTTTATGAGATTAGGGTTCTTGGCTTGTAATTTGGTTTATTTAATTGATATTCTTGGATTTTTCTTGGTTTTTTCTTGTAATTCTCTTATTGAAGTGTTGTACCAAATTTCCCTCACAACATTTGTGGCACTAGAAATGAGGGGCTGGTTTAATCTCTAGAGGGAAGAGATGTCTCGAAATTCCGATAACATTCATACACCGGAGGATGAACGGAGTGATGGAGATGGAGAAGATTGTCATGAAGGCACAAACTAGGAGCTTAGAGAAAAGATTAAGAAGATGGAAAAGAAAATCGAGTCTCTGGAAAAAGAGATAAGAAAAGATGAAAAAAATGGAGAAAAGATCATGGCTCATCGGAAAAAGGATGAAAAAGAATAAAGTTTACCCATAACCGCCTTTATTTTGGTCATTTGGTGGTAAAACTCATAAAAGCAGAGATGTGGCTCTGAGACGCTTCGATTTTTATTGTGATGGGAGAGGTCTTGGAAAGAATGTCGATGTATTGTTTGCGTGAGATGAAGAGCAAGAAAATCGAAATTTTGAGGCTGCAATTTTTGAGCCAACTTGACAGAATAAATTGCTTTGATCTGGAAGGTTCTAGGTGTCGTATGATATACCGTTGGAAAGGTATCGGAATCTAGTTTCCAGCAAAATTTACGGCTCGTAAAAATACATTTTCTATAAGAAGTTATGCCATATTTAGTCACAGGTGGTCAAGCTGTCCAGGATGGTACATTTTTTGAGCCAACTTGACAGAATAAACTACTTTGATCTGGAAGGTTCTAGGTGTCATATGATATACCATTGGAAAGGTATCGGAATCTAGTTTCCAGCAAAATTTACGGTTCGTAAAAATACCTTTTCTACAGGAAGTTATGCCATATTTAGTCAATGGTGGTCAAGCTGTCCAGGATGGTATGTTTCTGAGTAAAAACAATCTGCATTAAGATGATAAGGCATTAGTAAGTAAAATCGAGGGAGAAGCACGACGACAGATGATGTTTGAAGTTTGATAATCAAGAGGATGCAATGGTTTTAAAAAAAACCAGGGGGTTCAACGGGTGAAGGCATGAGAAGCCTTAATCTGGAGGTCGCACCCATGACAGAAGGCACTCGGAATCAGATGAACCCCCAATCTCTAAGCTAGATGTTTCCTTGTAGATGAACCCCTAAATACTTAATTCTGGAAAACGTACTCATGGTAGAAAAAAGTGGAGAATATATCAATCTAGGGGTTCAACAAGTTGGAGGTTAAGGTCCATCAAAAGCTCCATTGCAACAATTCTGGGGTTAAATAAGTCCAGGGGTTTCTGTTAAAAATTGTGGAGCACAACACTAGTCCGTACCACAGCTCAATCCATGAAGGGAGTCAATGGGTGAACTTGAACGATGATGGCGGTACGAACACCATGATTTATGAGCTGTAGGTGAATCCCAGCGCAGATAAGGGTGTGAACGTCCTGATAGATGAGTAGCAGGTGAACCCCAGTGCAGATTAGGGTACGACCCTCCTAATTGAAGGGGTACGGGTGAACCCAAATTGAAGCAGGGATGTGAACCCCATAATTAATGATAAGTAGGAAAACTCGGATGATGGCAAGGATATGAACTCCCTCATTGTTGAGCTACCGGAAATATTTTAAATTATTCTCTTAGATACTTCTTGTTTCTTACAACGAGCTAGCTCATGTAAACTTAGAGGTGTCTTATTGATAATTCACATATTCGATACGAAGGTTTCCCTTCAACATTGATCATGAGAACACGAATGAGCAAGAAGACTAAGCTTCCATGAAAAAGTGGTTGATTGGTGGGAGGAACACGGACAAGGGTTCGATGGTGACATGTTCAAGGAGATAAGTCCTACAACCCTGAGGCTTCACTTAACAGAAGCCCGAGTATGTTCAATAAACTGGGCAGGAAGCTTAATATGAAGCTCGCCAAACTAAAATGTGGAAAAGATTGGTAAAAAGGACTCCCCCGGAAAAGAGCTTCCCAGAAAAGGGGTTCATATACGATAGGTTCGATGATGGAAGGCCCCTTGATTATAAGTAAGAAGCTGAATAATGAGAAGCCCCCACAATAAGCAAGAAGAACCCGGGAGGCAATCTGAAAAAGGGTTTAAGCAAGGACCCCAAAAGAATTAATTAGTGCTTAAAGGGGATTCATTAAGAAAAAACAATCTTGGCCATGTTTCGCCTCTTATGCAACAAATGGGCGTTACACAACTGGTGTGGGATACTAAAATGGTTAAACCAAGGAAATGGTCAGAAGTGGACACCTCACTGTATGATTTGAGGATAGCTCGATTCAGAATACTTGAGGAATCATGTTACCAGTATCCCTGCTGATGGAACCCCATGAAGTGGTTCCAGTTTTTTGGGGGGTAGTACCACCCATAGCGTTGATGTAAATGGCTGCTCAAATGGAGGATTACGAAGGCATAATGTATCATGTAGAAGTAACAAGTGGGAAGCTTTTCAAAAAAAAATGAAGCAATGAAACCTAGAGAAATGAGGGCGTGCCTCTAAAGGAAAGTAGAGCCTCTATACATGAAAAATGAGAAGTTCTTGGTTGGACACGTGACGACACCTAATGAAAAAGGAAAAAGCAGCTTATAAAGGTACTCACGATGAAAAATTCACTAACAGTGGAATATCAAGCTAAAAGCATTGAGTGAAAGGTCTCATGTAGTGACCTAAATGAAGCTCTTGCAAAAAGGTTATCATGTTGAAGGTGGAATCGAACCTCTCACGAACTGAAAATATCATTGATAGTATTGAAGGATGAACCCCTCTAAGCGTATCCTACAACACTATGGTAGGATGACCTATTCTGAAGAAGATGCAAATGGTGCAATCAATTTGTAACATGGCTTTGAAGGTTTCATCCATAAATCCCTTAAGCGCAAGAAGATGGAAGGTTTCCCAACAAGGGGTTCCCCCGCTATAATCCCTCAAACATCAGAAGTTGGAACATAGGAATACCACAAGGAAGGAATTATGGAAGGAGCTGAGGAATATAATATCAATAAGATTTTGGAAAATATGCTACCAGATAAAGAACGGGGTATAAGTGACCTCTCGACCAATATTGAAGAAGATGGTACGAGGTTCATCCATGAACGCCCTAAAAGGAGGAACCAGAGGCTTTAAAAGCTAGAGGAAACAACAAAGCTAACAACGGAATCTCAGTTGGAATGGACTTGGTTCTGTATACACGAAGGCAATGGAAAAAATCAGGGGTGGCTTCCCCCAGGATGATGTTATTAACAACTTCGGCTATGGAGGATGGAGAAAACCTGAAACACTCGGTAAAAGGCATACTGGGGGTATTGGTTAACCACCTAAGTGGAGGCCAAAGAAAGGAGGTTTTATCATCTAGACAAAGAAAGTGGTTGCATGCCTCCCATTCATAAGGAGGAGCATGGCTTCCCACGTAGACTAAAAAAAAAAATTATTGAAACTACGATGAGATGTGTATAGTCAGCTTCATAGATGTCCATTTAGACTTCTCCTCAAAGTGGGTGAGAAGTAGAATATGATTCAATATTGGTCATGGACAAACTACACCGAGGAATCGGGGGGTAGTGGATACCAGGCTACATGGAGGATTTCTAAGATGCACCCTATTTTTAAATGAGAAGATGTACAAAGGAGGTTCAGGTTCGCAATCCCTTGGCGGCCTTTCAGCCTCAGAACCCCTTACTGGGTTATAACGACAAAACTCGACATAAAACATGATCTTCAACAATCAACATGGTCGGTTGTATAGGTGGTCACAATTATATCCATAACATACATCTGGAGTAAGATCTTAAAGGAATTATGTTGAATAACTAGAGACCGGGAATGTTATGGAATATTGTTTTGAACTTGGAACATGGAGGAGATCATTGGAAAAACATATCGGGTGGCAAGGATATAATAATCAGGATGTAGAAGTGTGTGAGGATGGCAAGTATATGTGGGCGTACGTGCATCAAACGTAACTTGCCAAAAAATTAATTGAGGCAACCACGACGTAGGGGTACAACAACCGAATCCCAGAGGTTCAAGAATGGAAATTATTGAATCATCATCGAGGAAAAATAACATGGTCTTTCTTGGAAGGAATTTTACGAGTAGTAGCTACTTCACCTATGATACCCCTTGTTTCTTACAATAAGTACGCTCACGTAAGCTTAGAGGTTCAGGGTGAAGGTTGATTGAACCTGATTGCTGATTACATAAGGTTCCTCTTGCATGTAATGGCTGCAAGGAACCGGGGGGTAGTGGATGGTATAATGCCCATGATGGTATCTTGAAAGTGGTAAATTTTTAAGCAAATGGAACTTTCACGTAATGAATGGGCCAGGACCATGAGATTCTTGAGGTTCTGGTATGCGAACCCCTAATGGAATATAATTCGAGGTACCCCTGAAAGCTAGATCAAGGAGCATATGCGGATTGGATTTCATAAATTGAGTTGGAAAGGATTTCTCATGTATGGATTATAAATGAATCATATGTGGATTACGTGCGCAAGGCAGGATTGGAAGCACATGGATTATGTGCTAATTGATTACACGGACTATATAGAACATGTATGGATTATACATGAATCAAGGCAGGAACATGTATGGATTATACATGAATCAAGGCAGGGACATGTATGGATTGTACATGTATCACATGTGGATTACATGTGAATGGATTTAAACCACAAGGCAAGTTGGTCCTAGGGAAACTAGAGCCATAAGGTTCCCCTATATTGGAGGTTCACTCGTTTGAACCCTGAGAAGGCGTAACGCCGATAAACTTTCGTGTAATCACGTTGGTGGACAACCAACCCCGATATGGGATTTATGTACAGTTGTGGAAGCTACGTACAAATTGGCAAACGGCTTCACCACGACCCCAGGGAAACTGGATGAGTGAAGTCCACTCTTGAAAATTGAAACGCTAAGGATTTTAGCGGTGTGAGGAAATCACATGGGATTGGCAAACAGCTTCGCCACGACCCCAGGGAAACTGGATGAGTGAAGTGCACTCTTGGAAATTGGAACGCTAAGGATTTTAGCGGTGTGAGGAAATCACATGGGATTGGCAAATAGCTTCGCCACGACCCCAGGGAAACTGGATGAGTGAAGTCCACTCTTAGAAATTGGAACGCTAAGGATTTTAGCGGTGTGAGGAAATCACATGGGATTGGCAAACAGCTTTGCCATGATCCCAGGGAAATTGGGTGAGTGAAGTCCAACTCAAGGATATTAGAATGCTAAGGAAATTAGCATTGTGAGGAAATCACATGGAATCTCGTTGAGGGAATCTCCGAGGATGGAACCTGGTCGGGGGAAACTCCCAAGATGGAATCTCGTTAATGGGAATTCTTGATGCACTCTAGGTCTGATCCCGTAGACCGGTCTAGGATTAGGGGTTCAGTCGGTAAGAGGTTCTAGCTTATATTAGTGGAAGCCCGGGGGTAAGGCATGAGTGCTTATCTATGAAATAATTTTTATGACTTGATTAAAATTATGATCACTTTATCTTTGCCTTTAGTTGCTTAACTGCTGTGAATGACTATGTGTACTTATGTGCACTTATGTACTTCATGTCTTATGTTCACATGCCTTCTGTGTGTGTTCATGTTTTATTGTTTACGTGAACCTAGTCCTTTACTATAAGATAGGTTATGCCAAAGAACTCTAGGGGGTAGTACGTGTATGGACCTATTAGGTAGGAACCTTTTAGGTATGAACCTCTTAGGTACAGGCTTCCTCTAGGAGTATGGATTAGATATGGATTGGATTGGATTGGATCTGGATTGGATTGGATTTGGATTTGGATTGGACTTAGATTGGATTTGGATTTGGATTGGATTTGGTTTGGATTTGGATTTGGATTTGGATTGGATTCCTCATGTATGGATTATGCATGAGCAGGTTTAACATGTTTGGATTATGCATGTCATGGGTTCGCATTAATCCTAGGGACACTAGGCTAGCGAAACTCCCATCAACTTAAAGCCCACGTAAGCCCTCGGCAGGCAGTGTGGTTAATTAGGCCCACGTGAACCCTCAACAGGTAATGTGGCCAGGCCCACGTAAACCCTTAACTGGTGGTGGTGTCCTCTTATTATTTACATTATGAGTACGAAACAATGCTCACATCAGCTCCAAGCCCGCGTAAGCCCTCGACAGGTAGTGTGGCTAGGTCCACGTGAACCCTCAATAGGTAGTGGAACCTTTTTTCTGGATTTGCATTGACCCTAGGTATCCTAGGTGAGCAAAGCTACTTTCAATCTTACACCCACGTAAACCCTTCATAGGTAGTGTGGTGAGCCCATGTGAACCCTTGACAGGTAGTGGTGAGCAAATATATACAAGTTAAGGTTATTGCGTGAAGCCTCGATATTTATAAAACATTAAAGGGTACAACTAGGTGAACCCCTAGGGCTTAAACGTACCCCTAAGCAGTCTACTTTACATATGGAATATGCACAAACAAAGGTTCAAGGATTCAAGAGGAGGAAGGCTTACATATCATGCAGGAAAGAACTCTAATCCTCGGGGGTAATTCAACATCTCACCATGGAAGGGCTTACATAATGGAATGAGGTACTCATCTTAAGCTCAAAGGGTGGCATCCCCAACCTTATGGGTTCAATGATTGAACCCTGACTTGGATTGACGTGCTAAAAGAAAAGATAAGTTCTACTTTCATTCTTTTACATATTCTCTATCACACATGTTTTCTATGCATACAAGGAAATTTATATAGCATCTAGCCAAAAAACTTCATTGCGAAGTTCATCTTTTCAAATGGATCATTATCTTCTATCACACATTAATTCATGTTCATCTGGATGTGCGTATCACATGATTTCACACTTGCATGGATTTGTACACAAAGGGTCATCATGACATATTTACTTACATTATGCATGAGTTTCAAAATTATTTTCAAACTTGCTAGCTGATAGGTACTTAGGCATACTATATGCCTTATGACGTAACCACTTGGAAAGACATATTTACAATTGAGGAGGTTTCTATAACCTTATCTTGGTCCCTCTTGGGGTACGCATATAACATCACCTACATCCTATAGATTATAGGTTCACTTTGGAAAAGCCCCATAATTATGGGCATGGTTTGGCAAAGTCTCGTGGTTTATGGGCACATGTTCAATGAAATCTCGGAAAACTTAACAACATCTTAGGAGGTCCATTATGATGGAGTTATGGAAATTTATGAATATTGTGGCACTATGTCTTGAAGGGTGTGTTTGTCAGGGTTCTACTGATTGGGAAGGCAGCAACGGACATATATATACAAAATTGTTTAAACTAGCATAATTATACTTGCATCCCTGCATTATAAATGTGTATGTGCTATATGCATTATATATGTGAGCTACTTAGCTCATGCTACTAATAACCTTTTCTAGTGGTCTTGGTAGCCCAGGATTCTGGAAGATTGTATTTGCAACAGCGGAAGCTTCATAGCTTCACCCACAAGGATTCACACATGAAGACCAACCTTATAAGGAAAAGAAATATATTGAGAAGTCATGCTATGGTTTTCAAGGAAGGAGGCTGGAAGTTGGTAGGTTCAGGTGATCAGGATTAAAAGCTCATGATTGGAACTAGTACGCCATGCATGGTCTAAGGTATATGGAAGGAGTTCATTTAAGGATTCAGATTGAGGTACATGTGTGGAACCATTGTATTTATTGTTTCTTACGCCGAGTTAGCTCATGTAAGCTTGTAAGCATGATGTGGAAGCTATTTATTTCTCTAAGGAATACAAGGAATTGAATATGGATGAGTGGCAAGCCCGATACATGGGGTTTCACGGTGGAAATGGAGAGTTTTGGTGGGATTCAAATTTTAAATAAATTGAGTTCAAGTAGGATGCTGCATGTTTGGGGCTTATCACTTGGACATAATTTTATCTAAAATACTTCTCTAATAAAAATCTGGGAAATTGGATGTTTATGCAGAGGTACGTAGCTTGAGGGGTTCACTGATGGTACCGCAATGTGGAGATGGTGGAACCCTAGGGTTCAGACTCGAAGGTTACGAAGGTACAGTCATTAGCACATGAGTTTCATGGTTGAGTCCCTTGTTTCTTAGAACGAGTACGCTCACGTAGGCTTAGGGATTCACATGGGACGAAAGTGTGATTGAGGTACGAGTAATATTAGGTTCCTTTTGCATTTAATAGCTGCAAGGAACCGAGGGGTAGTTGTTGTGCCCAAAATCCGCTTTGGGCTTGATTTAAGGCCCACTAGGGATATGGACTCGAGTTATCTGGATACTAGGAAACAAGTTGAGCTAGGGGCATGATGGTCTAATGTGCCTTGGGAGTGAATCAAAGGTCTGGACATTCTAATTGGGGTTTTGATCATGTAGGGGTGCAGGCATGTGAACCCTGGGTTGGGGTGAAGTGGTGTTGAGACCTGGTAGGGGTTCAACTGAGTAGTAAGCTACCAGGATGGGGGTACGTACACGTACCGCGGGAATTCCCAGAAAATGCACCAGCAGGTCTGTGGCTTCCTAAATTGTAGGAAGGCAGGTAGGAAACGCCCAGGCAGCCCAGTGGACGGTTTTTAGGTCTTAGGAGAGGTCCAATAATGGTTGTTGTCGTGGATAAATATCAGGTATACATGGAATATACATATATACGTATATATGGAAGGATATATTAAAAAGATCGGGGGATAACTACGGAAAGAGGGTGGAGTAACAGAAGGATAACTACATCAATGGAGATAAACGATAACTACATGGCTGTTACGGAGGGTTAGGCTTATCAGATGGTGGACAATAATCAAGAACTACATGGGACTTGATCTCTTATAAATATAAGAGTATGTAGGCAATTTGCAAGGTTAGACACACATATATACCTCTAACACACGCTCTGGGCTGGTCTCTCTCGATTGAGTAGGATTTACTCGGTCACCATAGCTCGGAGTACTTGCAAACTCAGTCCAAATAATCATTCTTCCTCCATTCGGATTAGGGTTTATGAGATTAGGGTTCTTGGCTTGTAATTTGGTTTATTTAATTGATATTCTTGGATTTTTCTTGGTTTTTTCTTGTAATTCTCTTATTGAAGTGTTGTACCAAATTTCCCTTAAAACAATAACTATTGTAATATTTAAATGTAATTATTTAATATTCATATTTGTTTCAAAATATCCGATTATCAATAAATGTATAACTATTATAATCCTTATATGATATATTGGCACAAGCGTTTAGTGCTAGTGATAGATTGAAATTAAAATTTAAAAATATTTAAAATATTCACAATATATTATCATCAATCATTATGAATTATTATTTATTAGTTATTACACTAAACATGAAAATGAAATGAAGAAAATGTAATTGATTATTTCAATTCAAATTCTTTTAAACAATTTGATCCCTTGAACTTTTTTTTTTTGGTTTTAATAGACTTTCTTAAACATACATAAATACAAAAAATAAAATTTACAATATTAGATATTAGCATATAAATTTACATCTACGTATGTCTACATCAATATTTCATTATAACGTATAATAATATGACTATAACATATTATATATATCAAATATCAAATATAATAATAAATACAAATATATAATATAATTTGTATCAAATTTCAATTTTTCCATATCTCTATCTCTTTGGTATTACTTTTTACATTGGTATTATTTATTACATAAACATTGTTACTGTTCTTCCTTTTACCGGCCTAAAACACAAAACGCAATCCTCACAAAATACATCTAGCCTTTGTTCTTGTCCGATATTCTCTAGTAATTTCTTTTGTTGCATTATGCTATAATACTAGCATCAAAACCTGTGCGAGTCACGGGTCTGTTAACTTAAATTGTAATTTTTAATTAAAGGATCAATATTGGTTGAAATATGTGATTGATTTTCATAGAGTTTTTCATGTTTGGAATATGTGATTATTGTGTACTTACTTAAATATGTTCAAGTTTGTACTTTGGAAACTAATATAAGTAATAATGATAGCAATCATGTAAGTTTTTAATTTTTTGTGGGTCATAGAATATAGACTTAATTGCATTTTGCAACCCTTTGGTTTGGACCAAATTCAGTTTGGTACTCATACTTTGCAAAAATGCAGTTTGCATCCCACAGGTTGTTTAGGCGGTGCAAATTGCACCCCTTTCGTCTGTTTTTGACCAAATTACCCCTGATAATTTAGGAAAATTTTTAAAAAAATTAGGAAAAATTCGAAAATTTAGGGAAAAAATGAAAAAATATGAAAAATTAAAAAAAATTAGGAAAAATTAAAAAAAAATTAGGAAAAAATCGAAAAAATAGGAAGAATTAAAAAAAATTAGGAAAAATTCGAAAATTTAGGAAAAATTCAAAATTTCGAAAAAAAATTCGATTTAGGAAAAATTCAAAATTCTTCAAAATTTCAAAAATTCAAAATTCTTCAAAATTTCAAATTTCAGGTAAAAACAAAACTTTTTTTAGGAAAAAATAAAAAATTTAGAAAAATTAAATTAAGGAAAAATTCGGAAATTTAGGAAAAAAATCGAAATATTAGGAAAAATTCAAAAAACTTTAGGAAAAATTCGAAATTTAGGAAAAAATCAAAAAATTGAAAATTTAGGAAATTTTCGAAAAGTTGCAATTTTCTGGAATTTTTGAAATTTTATTATTATGCCATATTTTATTGCACGGGCTATAAGTTAGTAAAATGAAAACGTACTAAATATTTCGATTTTTATTTTTATGCCATATTTTATTTTTTGAATTTTTGAATTTTTCCTAATTTTAAAATTTTGAAGAATTTTGAATTTTTCCTAAATCGAAGTTTTTTTCGAAATTTTGAATTTTTCCTAAATTTTCGAATTTTTCCTAATTTTATTTAATTTTTCCTATTTTTTCGATTTTTTCCTAAATTTTCGAATTTTTCCTAATTTTTTTTAATTTTTCCTAATTTTTTCTAATTTTTCCTATTTTTCCGATTTTTTTCCTAAATTTTTTTAAAATTTTCCTAAATTATCAGGGGTAATTTGGTCAAAAACAGACGAAAGGGGTGCAATTTGAACCGCCTAAACAACCTGTGGGATGCAAACTGCATTTTTGCAAAGTATGAGTACCAAACTGAATTTGGTCCAAACCAAAGGGTTGCAATATGCAATTAAGTCTAGAATATAATTTCAGTGTTCTGTCAGTGTTGTCTAATTAAGATGATTTTTCAGAGCAGCTACAATCCTAAACTTTCTTAAAAAATGATGCATCCATTTAGCTGGATCTCCAATAATATTCAAGGTAGAAACTAAATAGTCTTCAAGATGTTGCATTCTGAGAATGTAGGTTTCAGTCCTGATTCTAATAAAATCTTCGTAAATCTTCTAAAATGCTTCTCAGGTCTTGCGCTTAGTTCTTAAAACCACATTTCTAACTCTTTTATTTGTTTTCATCAAATTTCTTCATTTTAAGCATTCTTTGCCTTTATTTCTCTTCCAGTGTCCGTTTGACATTCATTGAGTCACCTCCATAATTAATATAATATATATAATATACGATCCTTTTTTCTACGTAATATCATATTTTAAATTAAACATTAGAAAAATTGTATGTAAAAGGTGATGTGTTATTTATAGGATTCGTTTTTCTAACAGCCAAATATTTTTATGACCCGAGTTGTTTGACTAATAAATTATTGTATTTTGTGTAGTAATATACAATTTTCATTTGACGTTAACACCTCAATATTTTTTCTCTAATATATTGTTAGATAATATCCATTATATTAATTATAATGTCGTTTTATAGCCCAATTGTGTATTTCACGTAATTCTTTAATCGATAAATGATAAAAGAGTCCAAAACTCATTTAAAATCCAGTAATATTTAATTAACAATATTTCATCAATATCACACACATACATATTGTGTGTATGATTTAAAATACATGTGAATGTGTGGCATAATAGTATGAAGATTCACAATTTAACTCGGTGTTTCAAGTTTAATTAACATTGAAAATAATACTTCTATATATAAATAGGAACTTAGGGGTAAATTGGTTCTTTCAAATCACGAATAAAGTACTTTAGTTATTGACTTGGTCTTATATTTAATACTTTTCATAAAAATACAATATGCATTTCATTTTTTTTTATATAAAACCAAATATTGCCCTGCTTGTGCAGTACACACAGAGATATCATATATATTAGAGTAAATTGCACTTTGATGTCTCGTACTTTAATTTTTTACTTATTAAAATATTATTATTATTATTATGTTGATTGTTATTATTATTATACATGTGAATGAAATTACTTTATTGAAAACACATATAGATGAGTGCTTAGGTTGTTTAAGAGAATAATAGTTATATAGTAATTTATTATTATTTTGTTGATTGTTATTGTTATTACAATTTTATAATATAATCAAGCCATCTATTATGTATGAATAATTAATATTTTGATATAATATATTATAGTCCAAATCAATAAATGTAAATGTAAAATCATGACAAAAAATTATTAATGTGTCGCACTAATTAAAATATTCACATGCATCTATATTGTGTTTGATTTAAAACACATATGAGTGGTAAAAAGATGCATGAATTAACTTGGAGATCCAAGTTCAATTTCCACCAACCACAATTTTTTCAAAAAATTGAGAATAGGAGGATAAATTAGTAATTTCAGGAGAGATGAGGGGTAAGTTAGACGTTTCAATACATTAAAAAATTATGTATTATATATATAATAGGGGACATATTCAAATAGAAACCATTCTTAAACTAGAAACTAAAAAAAAAAATCACGTCGAAATATAGCAAACATGGTATGCAAATTGATCGTTGGGAGTTGGAGAAAAATACAGTGAAGTCGGATTTCCAAAAACCTCACCGATTGATGGAAGAAATCAAATTAAAAATGGAGGGGATTAGGTGGAATTGTGCATGTGATGGTGCATTGGATTTGGGTGTGGTGCCCCTAGCGGGGCCATTGGATTAGATTGATCTAAAGGTTTAGGTTAGTTTCTAGTTTTTATTTTAATTTTGGTTTCTATTTGATCATATTTGATCACTAGCCTATATAATAGATAGGGTCTTGCTCAAGTGAGAACTCATATTATTGGTGAGATATGAGATCTAATCTCAACCACATAATTTTTAAACTTTTTTTTAATCATAGCCACATATTTTATTTAACTAAAAAAAACAATTACATGTATACATACACATAGATATACTCCATTCATTCACCAATTCCCATTTGCTCTGTTTAATCAGTTCTCACCTCCATTTTCGATCACTTCGCCACCTGTCCCTACCGCCGTTGCCACCATTCCACCCACCGCTCGACCGCCCTCCCTCCCTTTCTCTCTCTCTTCTTTATCTCACCTCCCTCTACCCACCAACACAACCACCACCACCACTGCCTTCACTTACCACCTGCCTCGACCCCGCCGCCAACCCAGCCGCTGCCGCCGATTTGAATTAGTACTCCGATTTGTGGTGATTTTTCGTTCATATTTTAGTGATTTTTTGTAATCTGAAATTTTGTTTATGGTGGCTATGTGGTGATTACTGTGTCGACGGTGGTGATTAATGGAGACAACGATGGTAGTTAGTGGTTGTTGTGTTAAAAACGTGGTGATTTTATGTTGAATTTGAGTGTTTGGAGATAGTGGTGGAGTGATGATTTGTAGGTAGTAGCCGGAAGTGTTGGCCGGAGTTACTGGTGGTCGGAAATGATGGTGGAATATGGTTGAAAATTCGAAGGAGAAGCTGGTGATTTTTGTTCGCCGATAGTGATTTATTCTGAACAGTGTGTTAACACAAAAACACGCAAGCGTACGTGATCACAAGTAATATAGATATAAGTCAAGTTCGTTCCCACAGAGATCTGGTTTTTAATTCAGTATTGTACCTATGCAACAATGTATGGTTATAATTCACTGCTAAGACAATGATATGGGCTAGAAATAAGCCCTAAAGACACATTTAATGTGGCATTAATTAAACCTAGAATGGTCCAAACGTGGGGCCCACCAGATGGGCCCAAACCCTAATTATAATATTAATTTCGTAATTAATATTAGGGGTAATTACCAGCTCAACAATAAAAGTCAAACAAGGATATTACTCTTGCCTGACTTAGTCTCCAAGATACATATTCTAACATGGAAACTGGTTCCTACATACCAGGATCTGGAACCTTCTTCTAGTCGGTGACTTGCCCACCAAGTCACCTAACCCTACTACGATTCTAGGGCTTCTCAGCCTATATAAAGGGTCTGACCCCTCAATCTCAGAACTACGTCTTGGCTTGATTCTCAATAACGAGATACGTAGGCACTCTGTGAGGACCGATAAGTCTCGAACACGGAAACAGCCATTGAAGCAAGAAGCTCCCGAACCCTATCATTAATTACAAATTCGTGACCTAGATTTTAATCCACGACATTTGGCGTCGTCTGTGGGAAGAAAACATCAACCATGGTTCAAACACGAAGAACACCAGCAACTACCGACCCTATTCCACTCAGCTCTGCTCCGCCGGCAACAGGTCCGGTACCCCCAACAACCGGGACGATCGTTCCGCATCAAGTTTCTCAACCCCTAGGGACGACTTCCCATGTTGAGAGTACGCTACCTCCGATCGTCCACACAGATCCAGGGACTAACCCTCTCCAGGTGGTGGTTTCTCCCTTGATTGTAGATCCCAACAACCCTCCACAAGGGGTTCAGATCCACACTACGGATCTCCCCATAAGCACCAATCCGATGTACGGGCTGCCTAACTACCCTCCTACTCAAGGAGCTGGATCAAGTGGTCATGCCCTCTATATCCGAGATCGAGATTATCGCAATTTTTCTGGTCCTTATACGGATGATTCATCGTCTGATGATGATAGTGATGAATCCCCGAGGAGGCGACGTGCTAGCAAAGAACCAAGAAGAAGAACACAAACCATCCATGATGGACCTCCTTTGACAGCCGCTGAGAGGATCAAGGCTTATGAGGCCGAGATCTTAAGGTTGAAGGACGATATTGCGAGAGAACAAGCTAGGTTAAATCAGACTCAACCTCCTCCAACATCAGGACCGATTCCCATTATAGACTTAGAGAGGTCCTCAAGAAGGCAGAGAAGGGTCGACGCCCCAACTGGAAGAACAACAAGGGTGGAAACCCCGAGGAGTAACCCAAAGATTTGATGCCGCTAGGAGATCCGGATGATCCCACACCCCCGTTTACTGAAGAGGTGATGAATGCCCGTATCTCAAAGAAGTTCAAGATGCCAACTATTAAGGCTAATGATGGAACGGGTGATCCCGCAAATCACGTCAGGACATTCTCAAACGCACTGCTGTTGCAACCTGCAAGTGACGCCTTGAAGTGTAGGGCGTTCCCTCAAACCCTGTCGGGTATGGCTCAAAGATGGTACAGCCGCTTACCTGCAAACTCGATTGACTCTTTCAAGGAGTTAAGCGCTGCCTTTGTGAGTCAATTTATCAGCGGAAGAGTTCATGAGAAAAGTTCTGCATCTCTTATGTATGTGGTACAAGGGAAGAATGAGAATCTGAGAGACTATCTTAAGAGGTTCACCAAGGAGACGTTGAATATCACCGATTTGGAGAATAAGGTGGCCATGGTAGCCCTGGAACACGGAACCACTGATCCATTCTTTAAAAGGTCATTGGCAAAGCATCCTCCTAAAAACATGGCCGAGCTCCAACGAAGGGCTGACAAGTACATTAAAGCTGAAGATAGCATGAAGAAAGAAGCCACAATAAGTGGAGGAGGAGGTAACAACGACTCCAAGAAGCGAAAGCAAGACCATGAGTATGATGACCACGAGAATGATGCTAGGGACAAGCATCCCCGAACTAGCAAGGACTCCGACTATGCCCCTAAGAAGAACCAAGGACCAAGGTTCACTGAGTATGCAAGGTTGAATACTCCTAGGAGTCGAATCTTGTTGGACATTGCGAAGGATAGGGATTTCCGATGGCCGAAGCCACTCAGGGGTGATCCCGAAAAGAGAAACAAGAATCAGTATTGCAGATTCCACAGAGATGTGGGGCATGACACTGATGATTGCAAGCAACTCAAAGATGAGATCGAGTTTTTAATCCGAAGAGGGAAATTGAGCCACTTCACTAAGGGTGAAGATCGTGTTAATCAAATTAGAGATTATAATAGAAGGGATGACATTCACGATCACAACCCACAACCCCGATGGCCAGTAATCAACATGATCTCAGGAGGCCCGACTGCGGCCGGCACAATAAGGAATTCTCGGAAGGCTTATGCCAGAGAAGTGATACACATCGTGGGAGAGGCCCCGAAGGAGGCTAGGACTTAAATCGTAATTGGCTTTGATGATTCTGATCTTGAAAGGGTGAAGTTCCCCCATGACGACCCGTTGGTCATAACTCCAGTGATTGGAAACTCAGAGGTGAAGCGAGTCTTGATAGATAATGGAGCTTCCGTTGACGTTCTGTTTCATGATGCATTTGTGAAGATGGGGTACAATGATTCTCAGTTGACCCCCAATAACATGCCTATATATGGATTTAATGGAGTAGGATCCAAAGTTGAAGGGACTATTCAATTGCCTGTGACTATTGGACAGGAGCCCAAGAAGGCCACTCAGATGTTGAACTTCCTGGTAATCAAGGCGGTTTCAACGTACAACGCTATCCTCGGAAGGACTGGACTTCATGCATTCAAGGCTGTTGCCTCAACTTATTATATGAAGATCAAGTTCCCAACCAGGAATGGTGTTGGAGAACATAAAGGCGATCAAAAGATGGCACGAAGCTGTTATGTAGCCGCGTTAAGGCCTGACGGAGTCGGGGGGCAGGTCCTTCCGATTGAAGACATGGATGTCCGCAGTAATAAGGAACACCGAGAAGGGCTAGCAAAGGACGTCACACAGAAGCCTCGGACAACCAAGAAGTCGGGGGGCAGGAGGTAGTACCCCAAGCAGGAAGTGAACTTCAGAATAAGAAGGTGGAGACCATAAGGAGTGGTGGGTGCTCTATTTTGATGGAGCATCTAAAACAAAATCTGGTGCAGGCCTAGTCTTGCAAAGCCCCGATGGGCTCAAGTTATCCTAGTAGGACTTAGCTTCATAGGACTTAGCTTCATATTTATCTAGTAGAAGTAGAAATAAGGTTCATTGAAACTATTGTAGAGCATGTTGCTCCAAGTAGGATAGTAGTACTCTATGTAAGGGTTGAACCCATTCATTGATGGTGTGATTTTATTTATGTGCCAAGCACCTGATTAGTGCAAGTCAAGGATGACCGAGTACCGAAGATAAAAAATACACGGATGGAAAACAAACAAATGCATACCCTGAAGGGTCAAGAGTTAGTTTACAGCAAGACCAAGTAAAAGTTTAAGTCCGTGAAGGACCCTGGATAAAAGACAAGCAAATAAAAGCCACACGCAACAATCAAAGCCATGGAAGGCTGAGGATGTGAAGGACTAGCTACTCTTCAATACTTATTAAGTACCTGGGTTAAGGATCCAAGGATAAAGGTCAATAGATAACCTTAAGCAAGGGTTAAGAAGATCAAGCAAGCTCTCGTCTCAGAAGTTTAAAAGGCAAGAAACCAACGGGATTGCATTTATCGAAATTTAAATCGAGGAATCAACCCCGAATCCTAGGTTGAAGAACAGAAGTTGTTAGCCATGAAGGCCAAGATCAGCCATGAAGGCCAAGGTTAGTTATGAAGGCCAAGCTCGAGGGGGTCATGGACTTTCAAGACCTCGTTGGGCTAACCGGAAACCCCCTGGCCTTGGACCAGCAGCTCTGATAGATATTTCGGTGGTTTAAAACACCCTTGAGATTGAAAACCCTTGATTTCAAACATTGGCGTTCAACCTTCTAACATCGACGTTCAACACCCAAGACCAAGACAAACATTGAAGTCCTGATGGACCAGCAGTTGAGAAGCATATTACATAGCTTGAAAGCCGGTGGAAGGTTAATTAAGTGGGCGATTGAACTTGGAGAATTTGACATCATGTATGAGCCTCGAATAGCCATTAAGGCCCAGGCATTGGCTGACTTCGTGGTTGAATGTACCATTGGCAACCAAGAAGTCGGGGGGCAGGATGTAGTAACCACCCCTGGAAGTGAAGAAAAAGATGAAGAGCCTGTACCTGATCAGAACGAACATTGGGTGCTCTATTTTGATGGAGCATCAAAAACAAAATCTAGTGGTGCAGGTTTAGTCTTGCAAAGCCCCGATTGGTTTACAGTCTAGTATGCTTTAAAATTGGACTTTCCGATAACTAACAAAAAAGCTAAGTATGAAGCCTTGATAGCCGGTTTAGGCTTGGCTAGAATAATGAGAGTCAAGAATCTCAAACTACGGCAAAGTACTTGAGAGTCGTGAAGGCCGTGATGACTGAGTTTGAGTGAATGGTATGAGAACCACATTTCGAGAGAACAGAACGTTAAGGCTGATGCCCAATCTAAGTTTACTTCTTCTGAGATAGAGAACTACGTCGGAAGAGTTTACTTTCAGGTCTTGAAGGCCCCGTCTATTATTTTAAATTGGTAGCACCAGTTGATGTAAGCTGAAGGATAGACCCTCATAAAAGCTCACCCTGAGACTGGTTGGCTCCCTGATAATGCCTTGAAGGCACAGAAACTGTTAGTGAGAATGTTGAGATAAGAGGTCCTTTGTCATTCCTTACTTAAAATCTGGAATCTCAAATTCCGATACAAATGTTTAGCCTTGATGGCCAAAAAGGCTGTCTGTCTCCAATTGAGATGGCCAAAAAGGTTGTCTGCCTCCAATCGAGTTCGTCGTTTGAGTTTAAGGACTTGAATCAAGAGCCGTCAATCGAATTCAAACCAAAGGAAGGTTGGAAACCTAGAATCAAGATAAAGGGTTGACAACCAGATAACAATGCAAACCAGACTTGAAGTCAAGTGCTCAGTGGAAAAGAAACTTCTTGAACGATCAAACGAGAAGCTAGACCTCCACTACATGAAACAAGGGGGGCAAGAACTAAAAAGCTCCATCACAAGCTCCACATCTTAGAACAAGAAAGAGAGATTAATTATGCCTTGGAAGGTCCCCAGCCGACCAGGACCTCCTGGCAGCCTACCAGCTGCCAAGGAAGGGGTCCGGCCGACCAGAAGCTCTCTTGTCAGCCGACCTCACGCTGTTTGGGTCATATCTTGAGCTCCGGGTATCAGATTTGGGCGATCTTATAGCCCACGCGAAGGTCACAGAGTTTTCTACAACCTTGGAAGGTTCCAGCCGACAAGGAGCACCCCCTGGCCGACCAGGATCTCCTGGCAGCCGACCAGGAGCACCTGGCAGCCGACCAGGAGCACCTGACAGCCGACCAGGAGCACATGGCAGGTAACCAGGAGCACATGTCAGGCAACCAGGAGCACATGGCAGGCAACCAGGAGCACTGGCAGCCGACCAGGTGCCATGGGAAGGGTCTGGCCGACCAGGAGCACCTCGCAGCCGACCAGGAGCACCTGGCAGCCGACCAGGAGCACCTGGCAGCCGACCAGGAGCACCTGGCAGCTGACTAGGACCCTTGTCAGCTGGCTAGCTGCCCGGAAGAGGCTGCAATTGTCCCGAGTCTTCTCCGATTAGCACAAATTAGTGTCGATTAGCACAGATTAGTGCCGATTAGCGCAGATTAGTGCCTGTTAGCACAATTTAGTGCCGATTAGCACCGTGTAGTGCTGTTTAAGCACCGATTAGTGCCTGTTAGCACAATTTATTGCCGATTAGCACCGTGTAGTGCTGTTTAAGCACCGATTAGTGCCCGTTAGCACAATTTAGTGTCGATTAGCACCGTGTAGTGTCGTTTAAGCGCCGATTAGTGCCTGTTAGCACAGATTAGTGCCGAGTAGCACAGATTAGTGTTGTTTAAGCACTGTTTAAGCACTGTTTAGCACCGATTAGTGCCGTTAGTGCCGTTTTATGCCATTTAACAACGTTTAACACTGTTTGAACGATGTTTAAGGCTGATTAGCGCTACGTAGTGCCATTTAACACTGATTAGTGTCGTTCAACATCGTCGTAAATGCGTCGGTCGCTCCACGCTTTACGTTAAGATGATATTGTTGAAAATACTCGCTTAAGAGTAATAAACCCTGACCCAAGTCTCGAATAAGGCCGTTATAACTTCAAGGAAAACCTGATCAGTTTTCCTAGAAGTTGGGGGGCAAATGATATGGGCTAGAAATAAGCCCTAAAGACACATTTAATGTGGCATTAATTAAACCTAGAATGGTCCAAACGTGGGGCCCACTAGATGGGCCCAAACCCTAATTATAATATTAATTTCGTAATTAATATTAGGGGTAATTACCAGCTCGGCAATAAGAGTCAAACAAGGATATTACTCTTGCCTGACTTAGTCTCCAAGATACATATTCTAACATGGAAACTGGTTCCTACATACCAGGATCTGGAACCTTCTTCTAGTCGGTGACTTGCCCACCAAGTCACCTAACCCTACTACGATTCTAGGGCTTCCCAGCCTATATAAAGGGTCTGACCCCTCAATCTCAGAACTATGTCTTGGCTTGATTCTCAATAACGAGATACGTAGGCACTCTGTGAGGACCGATAAGTCTCGAACACGGAAACAGCCATTGAAGCAAGAAGCTCCCGAACCCTAGCATTAATTACAAATTCGTGACCTAGATTTTAATCCACAACAGACAAATAACAAATTGGGGTTTGATTATCTAAATTAAACTAAGATGCAAAATATTAAACTAAGAATTAAATAACTAACGAGAATTTAAATCAAATTACTTCTGCCATAGAAAGCGTGGAATCCTAACTTCATTAAATACTTTGCTTAGATCTGACGCCTTTAATCACTATATGCAATGGTTATGATATCTGATCGGATAACACGAAACAAGTATACACTACTTCTCAGTATACGAATACCAAACTAAACATACATCCGCAAAAGAGATAGAAGATGAATAGACACCAATTATGCTTAGACCCTATATCTCTATAGAATTTGAAAACATAACGGTTGAAGAACAAGTTATCCACATTGATCACATAGGCCAGCATAATATCTCTATTTACGCCACAAATCATGATGTTAAAACATCAACCTATCCTATGCTAGCATGGCAAGTTCTAAATCTTAAGATCCACTCTCGCTTCACAAGAGATTAACAAATTAGATGTTCATGACGCATCTATCAAGTAAGCATAACCATACGAGGATATCAGATATACATCACACACAGATCTTTAAAGCAATCAAGATACTAAAGCACCATAAATAAATCCGTTAGAATCCCATGACAACTATTAGTTCATAATCGAACCGCTCGTCATCATGGGATCTGATGAAACCATGATAAAAACAAAGTATGAAAAGATACCAATAAATCTAAGTAATTGATATGTAATGGTTATCTAAATTACAATGATAGGATGTGTTTATATAGGCTCTGTAATTCTTACCCAGCAAGAAATTGCCTTATATTACAATTAGAATTCAATTAAGGTACTAAAAACTGCCCAAAATACAATTAGAACTTGGAAAGGGCAAAACAGTAATTTCCTGCTCCCATCAGTCTGATTGTCGAGCTGTCTGCGCCCAACACACGCAACCTGCTCGTGCAAGACCTGTCCCATGTTGTAGAAAATCTCCCAAGCTTCGCGTGGACAGTAAGATCGCTGAAAACGGACTTCTAGAACTCCAGATATGGCCAAAATAGTGTAGACTGCGCAACCTTCCCGGAAAATCCGAATTTTAATAAATTTAACCTCCAAAAAACGACAGAAGCATCCACCATAATTAACATTCTTGTAAATCTGCACAATTAAACAAAACACATCAAAACTACCACAAACTTGAGTCCAAGACAATCAATTTAAGCCGATATGGAACGTTCCAAGTGGATATACAATCCACTTATCACAGTGGTGATTTTAATGATGGCGGTGGTGATTATTGGTAGTCTCCGGAGGTGGTGGTTGCCAAAAATGGTGGTCGTCGGTGGTGGATGGGTGGAGGTGCAGGGCTGAAATATGAATATTTTTTTTAAATGAATGTATGGTGGAAGATGAGTGTAGGATGTGAAAATGAGTGGATAAGATTAGATCTCATATCTCACAATAGTGGGGAGTTCTCATTTGAGCAAGACCCATAATAAATAATAGATAGATAGATTAGTCCTATGTCTGTTTCGAGTTAAGTCTTGTTTTAAGTGGTTAATGGGCTTTTAGTGGGTGGTTAGTTTATTGAATTGATGAATTTTGTTTGGGCGTCTAGTTGATCGATTTTGAAGTTTTGTTGTCGACTATTTTGTACAGGGTTTAAGTTAAAGTTGTGGCTATGATTTAGTTATACTAGCTTATATCCCGTGCAAAACACGGGTTAATTTTAAATACTTTTAAAATTATATGATTAAATAAAATAGAGTATAATATTTGTATTATGGATATAATTTAACTTTGTAATATTAATTAATAAAATTATTAGCAATAATAATAGTTATTTAATAAATGATATGTATTGATTAGAACTAATAATATAAAATCTTAATGTAAATTTGTTGACGGGATTCGAACCTTGATCTTTAGAAGAGGGATTTAAATAAAGAATATTTCTTATTATTAGATCTAACGGATATCATCTATTTACTAAATATCTAACGGTCACTATTCTTTTAAATGGTTGAACCAAACAACCAAATTATACTAATGTTTGCTGATTATATAATATACTCCCTCTGTCCCCCTCAGTTGTTTACATTGGAGGGGGACACGGAGACCAAGACAATGTATAAAAAAATAAGTTAAGTTAGATGAAAAGTGGATAAAGTGGTGGGATCTATCAATATTTAATAATAGATTTGAGATAGTGGAGGAAAGTAGTGGATGTGATAGTGTTTTTTATCATTAAATATGAGATAGTAGGAAAAGGTAGTGAGTGTAATAGTGGGGAAAACTTACTATTTATGGTAACGTAAAGAAATGAGAGGGACAACCCAAAATAGTAACTATAAAGAAATGAGAAGGATAGAGGGAGTAGTACAAATAAGTATAGATAGTGTAGATAGATAGCTTATAGCCCGTGCAAAGCACATGTTACTTTTAAATATTTTTAAAAGTATATGATTAAACAAAATAGAGTATAATAATTTATTATGCATATAATTTAATTTTGTAATATTAATTAATAAAATTATTAGTAATTATTAGTTATTTAATAAATAATGTCTTGTTTATAACTAATAATATAAAATCTTAATGTAAATTTGTTGTTGACGGGATTCGAACCTTGTATCTTTATAAGAGGGATTTAAATATATAATATTCCTTATTATTAGATCTAACGGTTATCATCTATTTACTAAATATTTAACGGTTACTATTCTTTTTAAATGGTTGAACCAAACAACCAAATTATACCCTAGTTTGCTTATTATATATTAGTTTCTTTTTAAATGATTGAACGACACAACCAAATTATACCCTAGTTTGCTTATTATATAATAGTATAGATTTGGTGTGGTGCATTCTATTTAATGACCAGTTTCTTTAATATTATTTGATGTGTTTTGAAAAAAAAATATTTACACATAAAAAACTAATAAATCTTAAATTAATAGAATCAATTATGTAAATAGAGTAGGTTAACATGTATGTTATGAACATAGTAATAACTGAAAACACTCTAGATTATAGAAATTTAAACAAAATATTATATCACAAATTTTTTAATTTCAAAGACGTTACTATTCAAGTTATATCTATATGTTATCTTATGTTGCAATTCCTTTTTGGCTTTTAACCATTAACTAGCGTAACATCTATACTCTATTATTAAAGGAGCATATATCAACTTCAACATTTTGCCGCTAAATATGTTTGTTACACAAGCACACACATAGACATTTTTGGCAGCATGTTCAGCTCATCACATCCAACATATATTCTGTGTCATTGACTCTTTGTTATTGTCAATGTAAGCAGTATAAATTTTCCGAGAAAGTAAAATAAAAACCCTAAGTTGTTTCTAAATGGAGCCGGAATCTGGATATGCTGCTTCAGATTTAGCAATTTACTTTTGGAACAACTTGCGACCATGTCAAGGTCTATTTGTTCTTACTTCTTCGCACGACACGGCCTCATCATGACACGGCCTCCAGTTCTGGATTGTCAAGTAGCTGAGACATTAAGGACTTTTCTTTCACATCAACTCTACCAGGATCACTAAGTATGCTGAAAAATATCTGGCACCTAAAAAAGTTTAGAAGAAATAAGTAGATATAAAAATAGGGAAAAAATTAGAATGAGTGTATAAATTTGAGGGGAATTTTGAATTATGATCATACAATGATTGAAGGTTCTCATTTCCTACCAAAATTTGACATGTTTCTTGAAACAACAATGAGGAATTCTATCGTATTGCTTTCTTGTAGACCCACCCGCACCCATCTCATTCTATTTATAACGTTAAAATAGTTTAGAGTTTCATAGAAGTGGTGATTCTTATGTAAAGAGATTTGTAGCAACATAAATGCCATTGAATCTCCAGTTATAACCATCTTTTAAAGAAGAATATAATGAAGAATACACACAAATTAAACTCTAAAATATCAGGAGTCCTAAAGCAAGTTTTAGAGTTCGGAATATTTACACAAATCAAGGAATATAAGCCTTAAATAAGACCAGTGTTAGCAATTTTACCTAGACGGAGAAGTCTTTGTTGCAGGAGCAAATATAACATCCCATGTGCAGAAAGAGACCAACTGTTATGTGTGTTTTCATCTCTCTGAACTTTTACCTTAACTACCCATCCATTCCCTGCAAAACCACCAACCAAAGCTTGTTTATGATGCATTCCTTAATAAGTTCCTCACTCCACCGTTACATAATGTATGTTGCACTACCTAGTAAAATACCCTGAACTTCATAATTTCCTTTATATTAAAAGGAAATTGATTACTGTGGTCATCAACATTAGTTAATCTCAGTGACCTTTCAGTATTCCTAGTGACCTTTCGGTACTCCTGGTCTTTAAAACTTTGCACACTCCGGTTTAAACTTGCTTTGACAAATAATTTGGTGAACAAAAAAAGGTCTATATTCATTTTTAATGGAAATTTGAACATTTTAAATCTTTTATCCACAATGAAGAATGCGGAGCATATTATAGACCCATTTATACAGATATGTGCAATAACATCATAAAATAAATAGTACTGAGAAAACTACAATCTAGATATTGATTCCTAACTTTTCCCGAGTAGTAGAAATATTTGAGGTTCCAAACGGGGAGAATCATGCAGGGTCAATTCATCGTATGATAAGCTTACACTTGTAAGTAGCCATAATTATGCAAGATCATTTGTATGTATTTTAAACACCCATGAGAGAAGCCGGTACTCTAACAATGAAGAATATGGTCAAATTTATCTTGCACCAAGTCCTCGACCTGTAGATTAAATCATATGAATGGAACCATACAACCATACAAGTAATAACATCTTAACAATAGAAAACACTATCAGATTATTTGCATAGAATAATCTACCTTAATTTAACCCCACAAATCAAATTTAGTGATCACTATTTGGATCTTAAGGTTCCCAAACCAAATCAATAGTACCAAACAGGTATAATTAGAATCAAGCATAGAAGATTAAAATAAATGAATGAATCGGAAAAATAGTCTTGCAAAATTAGTACATAAATTTGTGTTACTGTCTTATATGAGCACACATCCAATTAAACATCGAAATCAAATATAAATTGTTGGTTAGCTAAAGCTTTTTATATTAAAAGAACACAAAAAATCTAAAGTCCACAGAGCAATTGTAACGATAAAAACCGTTATTTGATTGTCGTTGAAGAAGAAGTCCAAAAAAAAGACTTAAGTCGTACTACTAAGTCTAAAAAAGAATAAGTACAATACCTTTTAAAAGATAAATGCTTTGACTCCATGGTTACATATATAATATATACCTATTAATGTCAATATATCAAGTGCAGCCATCAAGTGCCTCATAAATTTGATAAACCAATTAAAAATTAGCATTGCGTTTAATGAAGAAACTTTGTACAAAAAAAGAAGTGACATTGTATTGTGTTGTCCATGTCACCAAGATAATGACCTAATAACAATTTTTTTTATAATGTGAGACTTGATTCTAGAATACAAAATTTACTACAAAATTTTATATGTAAGAAAAGAAAAATAAATGAAAGCGATTAATACGTAATACGTGACAAGTAGTTGCTAAGATCATGCACACGTTTCTTATCTTCTTTTTTTATTAATGTTAGCACGTTAATTTCCTCACTTGCATTGATGTACTAATTGAATCAAGGAAGAATAAAAGTGAAGAATCGAACTTACAAATGGTCTAATTGTCTGGGGAGAAATATTAATCAACAAAATCCCACAAGTGGTGGAAAATTAATGCAGAAATGATGCAGGACAACCCATTAGAAAGGCCAAAGAGACAATTTGGGAGCAATTTAGAAGGCTTTGAAAGCCCAATGTTTAGAAGACTCTAGAATATATATTCAGATATAGTAATAATAGTTAATAATTATCTTTTAGACTTATAGAAGGAAACTTTGTCTTTTAGGATTTGATATTAATTAGGAGAGATTGATTATTTGATTGTGTTTTATTATATATATGTATAACTCTTGTGATTGGGGAGATTATTATTATTATTGATATTGGATATTATATGTGTTATTTTTGTTCTCTGCGTGAGAATTGTCGTCACCAAACCATAATCCAGCCCCATCCCCCATCAAGAAATATACACATAATTTGTGAAGAGTAAAAGAATTTGATCATGTTATTATTATAAGATTAGTACCAATTACCAATTTACCATAATGCTCTTTTGGTATAGTAGGATAGAATATCAATAGCATTTCAATCAGAGAAAAGAGAGCGAATGGTAATAGTATCTTATAAAAATTCAATCAACAAACATAAGTATACATTTCATATGAGTACATATGAAATTGTATATAATCTCTCAACATATACTCATATTTGAATGTATGCAAAGATATCCAAACTGTTAGCCTTAAGATTTGGATGATCGACTAAAATGGTACAGAAATTTTAGAGCTTCCCTTACCAAGATACGCGCATCGAATGCCATCAGTCCTGCATTAGATTATAATTTTTATAAAGATTATTAAGCAGAGGATAGTAAACATCTTGAACGTCTATTTCATTATCCGAGTCTACAGAGTATATCTAAACTATAATTCATGTGAGGTGATAGAAGTAGTGTGGCAAGACTACAGTTCTAAATGGAAGGTGATTTTTCCCCAAAATGCTTTTAGGACCTTTGACACAAAATGCTCATCATATTTCCTATGAGAACCTATCTTTTGGTAAATGTGAAATACATATTCTCACATATATATGACCTAACTGCAGTTGTAATAGATACTAATGCGCAGAGGACTAAACAGCGAGAGATTACCTACCTAATGATCTCGCAAGTCTCTATTTCTGCTTTATACAAAATGCTTCTACCTGCTGCTTGCACAATGTCAGATGTCACCTCCAATGGAGCTCTTTTCCTGTAAGGCACATTCTTCATCGTTTCCTGCAGATCAAACTCACACATGTATGTGTTATAAATAGATCAAACTTATTTCAAGTTTTAACGTGGCGAATGCTTGAATTGAGCTATACAAGAAATTATGTATCTCATATTAATATTGTGACTATTAAGCGTGGTATCATTAGCATACTTAACCGGATACATTGCATTTAGATCAACTTTAAAAAATATTCATCCAGAATTTAATATGTTTGCTTTTTTTTTTTCCAATGAAATATACTTTCCTCCTAGTAAAGGAATATAAAGAAACTTTTAATATGCGCAGAATGATGGTCATTGAGGTAACAAATGAACCAAAATATAAGTGATGATCATTAGGTAATAAACAGAATAAAATACAGTGACATCTTTGTTTTTATAGTTGCCTTTATAAAAGATCAGTTCCTCGATTATATATTGAGCTTCTTTCAATTGTTCAAAACAATTAAAGTGTTTAAAATTATGAATAAAAAACAAGCAAACTTATTCATTGGCTTAGTTGATAAATCTGCATTTCAAAGTGAGCTGATACAAATACTCCAAGTGTAATGCCATAGCAAAAATAAAATAAAGGGCCTCTTACATCATATAACATCCTCTTAAAAGAAGTGTTTAAGGTTGTTGATTGTTACTTTTCTTGTTAGGCGACAATACAAATTTAGAAGTTCTGTTATTTAACCTTTTTGAATGTGTTTCACAACATGCTTTGGTGTGCTTGCGACAAAATCTTTTTAGCAACCATAACACTCTTGTCACAAAAATCATATTTACATATAAATCGAACTCCAAAGATACATGTATTTTCAAGTTGAAACTTTACCCATTTTTATAATATATATACATATATATAGGGTTTTGCTCAAATGAGAACCCTATATTATGGCGAGAACTGAGATATAATCTCAGCCCTACAATTTTTAAACCAGTTTTATATCCTAGCCATACAATACAAATAATCAGCAATTATACCCACCAGTCCACCACATATTGACACATACATACACACCCACGACACACACACACCCACATATGACACACACCCACACGATAAGCACAAACACCATCACCCCACTACGTGCCTCCACCCCCACCACGTCCGCCGCCGTCACCCACCCGCCATCACCACCACCAACACTTCCCTCTCATCCCTCTTGTTTTTTTTCTCTCTCTCTCTTCTCTTTCTACCCACCTGCCTTCACCCACCACCTGACTCCCTCCCGCCATCACAGACCCGCCATCCTCCTTCCCGTTCATTCCTCTCTGTACCTCTGATTGTTTAATTGGCTTAAATTGTTAGTTCAGAATTTGTTTAATTGGCGATCGGAGAATCAGAAGCAGTTAGGGGGAATAAATGGAGTGGATGTGTTGTATGGTGATTTTTTTTGCAATCTGATGCCTACCGGTGGTGATTACCGGTGACGATGGTGATTTTTAGTAGTTGTTGCATTAAAATTGTGGTGATTTTGTGTTGATTTGGGTGTTTATAGATAGTGGTGGAGTGAAGATTTGTATGTAGTAATGGGAAGTGGTGGCCGGAGTTAGTGGTGGCCGGAAATGATGGTAGAATATGGTTGAAAATTTGAAGGAAAAGTTGGTGATTTTTGTTTGTCGGTGGTAATTTTATTCTGAACATTGGTGATTTTAATGATGGCGGTAGTGATTATTGGTGGTCGTCGGAAATGGCGGTCGCCGGTGGCCAGTGGTGGTGGATGGGTGGAGGTGCAGTGCTAAAATATTAATATTATTTTTAAAATGAATGAATGGTGGGAGATGGTTTTAGGCTATGAAAATGAGTGGATGAGTTAGATCTCATATCTCACAATAGTTAGGGGTTCTCATTTGAGCAAAACCCTATATATATATATAGTGGTGGTTCTTATAGAAATTTTCGAGTTCCTTTTTTCATTTTTAGGTAAAAATATAACATAATGGAAAACCATCAACAATGTAAAACCAAACAATAGTCTTTGAGAAAAGAAAACTTCATTGATATGTTTTATACAACACAGAAATTAATGATTATTATACACTGCACACATAGGTGTAAGTGATAACAAATGAGATAGGCTATAATTATTTAATCCCGTAAAAAACAACATTAAAACAATTAACAAAAAAACAGATAAAACTCAATATAGAGACTATAAGTTTGATTTGTTATATCACAGTTAACAATTAACCAAAGAACATATATCAGAATTAGGGATATAGAATGTAGAAATTATATAAACAACAAAGATCATTTTATCACCGATCACAATTGATATGAGCGGATAGAATTAGCAAACATTACACCTATATCAACGTCAATGACATGGACAACACCTATCTCATGATCAATTGCACAATCTTGAAAGGGCCGAAAGATATACCAAACAAAATAATATTAGATCACAATCACATATCACAATTACGGGAAATAGGATGTGTCGATCAATACCCCGAAAAGAAGATGAAATAATGTATACTGAACATCGTAATTGATATGAGCATACAACAATCGAGGTCTCCCCTTCCACTTACGTGCTCTTGACCACGAACAAATTGGTAGAATTAAGAACCTTAATTGGGTAGGTTAGCGCACATCAGGTTGAAAGCCTCTTAGCTCTCGACCACTATGCAAATGAGAGTGGTTGAGAGTTGAGACTAATAGATGTGTGCATATTGTGGGGGCATTCCTATTATTCTGAGTAAATTAAGGTTATATTGGTAATTTTACAGCTAATATTTTGGTAACTTTTACCCTTCTGTTGCACTTTAATATATATTAACTAGCGTAAAAGCCCGTGCAAGGCACGGACATTGAACTAATTGTTTTCCAAAACTGTATATATATTCAAATAATTTTATAATTAAAAATATGATAATCGATGAGTATTTCGAGATTTTAAACCTAATGAGAGTCGACCCCCCCTCTCTCCCATCTCTTTTCTCACCCGTCGTCTCTGCTCCCCTCTACTTCTTACGTACATACACTCAATCTAAATAACCATAGCCATCGCAAAAGACCCATTTTCTCCTTTCTCTTATTTTCTTTTTGTTTTTTCCTTTAATAATTTTCAATAATATTTATTTTTGGGGTGAGATTTTTTATGCTTGCTTCCATTTTTGGATGTTTTATGTCTCTGCTTTTGCAATGGTTTGTGTTTCATATGGTTCAGTATGTTTTGGGTGTTTTATTTTGTTATTTTGGTATTTTGATAATGATTCAATTGGTGTCTTGGGAGATCTGGAAATGCCTATTTGAGGCTGGGGTGGTGGTGATTATTACAAGACCTCACCTTTTCACAATAGAAGATCGTTCATCCTTTGGGGATTTCACTTACGGCATGTCTATAGCTGGTACCCGGCAAGTAGATAATTGGGGTGCAGTTTCTCCAACCTCAGTTTATGCAATTGGGGCTTCTGAACACTGGGCTACCAATGGTTCTTATGTGTTAAGGTCAACTGTAATACTATTATATTCAGGGATGTCAATGCAATCTGGATTAATTGGTATGTCTTTAATTGCATTTTTAGCTTCAATAATGTTTAAATTATGTTTGTTAAACGACCAGGAAACAAACTAATTGTGTTAGCTTGTCTATTTATTTTTCAACCTGGTTGTATTGCGAGTTGGGGTTGTATCCCCGATGTGTTTTGTTCTAATTAATGAGAACTCTTATATTTTCTTGACAAAAAAAATACGATAATCGATAATATTTCAATTTATTTAATGTTTTAATAGTTATTTTTTAATTTTGCATAAAAAAATTTATATTGTATTTTGAATTATTTTTTCATTCAATTTTAAAATTCTCTAAATATTCTAGTCGATGTTAAATATGATTAAATGACCTTAATGACATGCGCATGTATATGAAATCTAAAATCAAATGTTTTTGATTTTATCGTATACTGATCTTGTTATAACTCAACCATTATATATTATATTGATGAATTTTTCATATTATATAAAAATTCATATGTACCATAATTTATATTCGAGTTATAGTCTAATTGATCATTGTAAATAATTATTGTACTTTTGTAATATTTATGATTTAAAAATTCATTTATTTTTTTTATTTAATTTGAATGTTAATTATATTATATATATATATATATATATATATATATATATATATATATATATATATATATATATATATATATATATACAATAGATCATATTTTTAGAGTTCTCATTTTATAAAATATTTAAAAAATCATATATTTAAATATTTATATTTATGATCATTTTTTTTAGAGTTTTCATTTTTTAAAATATTTTAAAAAAAACCATATATATAAATTTTTATATTATTGATCATTTTTTTTAGAGTTTTAGTATATTTAAATATTTATGTTTTTAGACCAATCATATATTTAAATCGTTGAAAAACTGAATAGTTGGTCGACCAAAGCCCCCTAATACAACTCATGTATTTAAATTTTTATATACCTAAAACTAATGTGATGCAATTATTATTTATGTATGATTTGATAACTACAATTTACGTATTTCTTAAAACCAAATCTTATTTTTTATTTCAAGAATTTAAAATTTACACGAAGACGCATGTAAATAAATCTTTTTTTTTTGTACTCGATTTCATTATGCATAATCTAAAATTTTATTTTTATATCAATTATCTAAAATGACAAAAGAGATTTGTAGAGTATACTAAATTGATTAGAATATTTGATATGGGTTAAAAGTAAGCCCTAAAGACACATTTAATGTGGCATTAATTAGACCTAGAAGGGTCCAAACGTGGGGCCCACCAGATGGGCCCAAACTCCAATTATGATAGTAATTAATACTTGGGGATAATTAACAGCTGGGAGATACGAGTCAAATAAGGACATTATCTTTATTAAGAGTAGCCTCCAAGCCACACAGTCATACAAGGAAACTGACTCCTACAAGGAAGGAGTCTAGAACCTTCCTTAAGGCTGACTTGCCCACCAAGTCTCCTAACCCAACCCTAAATCTAAGGCTTCTCAGCCTATATAAAGGGTCTGACCCCTCATTCTCAGAACTACGTTTTATTGGCTTGATTCTCTAATTACAGAGATACGTAGGCATTCTGTGAGGACCGTTTAAGTCTCGAACGCAGAAGCAGCCATTAAAGCACGAAGCTCACGAACCCTAGCATTAAATACATAAACCCTAGCCGCAATAATTTAAACCTAGTTTTTATTCCACAACATTTGGCGCCGTCTGTGGGAAGAAGACATCAACCATGGTTCAAACACGAAGAACTCCACCAAGCACTACGGAGCCAATCGCTACCGAGGCTCTACCTCTTAGCTCTGCTCCGCCCCTTACTGAACAAGTACTTCCGACATCTGAGCAAGTACCTCCGGCATCCGGAACTATCGTTTCGTACCAAGTTTCTCAACCCCTAGGGACGACTACCCATGTTGAGAGTACGCTACCTCCGATCATCCACACAGTTCCAGGGACTAACCCCCCTCAGACGGGGATTTCTTCTCTGATTGTAGATCCCAACAACCTTACACGAGGGGTTCAGATCCACACTACGGATCTCCCCATAAGCACCAATCCAATGTATGGGATGACCAATTACGGAGCTGGACCGAGTGGCCATGCCCTGTATATTAGAGATCGAGATTATCGCGATTTTTCTGGTCCTTATTCAGATGAATCATCTTCTGGCGATGATTACGAGCGTGATGAAGCCCCGAGGAGGCGACGTGCAAGTAAAGAGCCTATGGGAAGAACTCGAACTATCCATGATGGACTCCCTTCAACAGCTGCTGAAAGGATTAAGGCTTATGAAGCCGAGATCTTAAAGTTAAAGGAAGATATGGCCAGGGAGCAAGCCAGATCAAAACAGACTTTGCCACCTCCCACGTCAGGACCGATTCCCTTCATAGATCTGGAGAGGCCTCCAAGGAGGCAAAGAAGGACTACCGTCCCACCTGAAAGAACTACAAGGGTGGAAACCCCTAAAAGCAACCCCAAGGATCTGCTGCCGCTTGGGGACCCTGATGATCCCACACCTCCGTTTACTGAGGACGTGATGAATGCTCGTATCTCAAAGAAGTTTAAGATGCCAACAATCAAAGCCTATGATGGAATGGGTGATCCTGCCAACCACGTTAGAACGTTCTCAAACGCACTGCTGTTGCAGCCTGCAAGCGACGCTTTGAAGTGTAGGGCTTTCCCTCAAACTTTGTCGGGCATGGCTCAAAGATGGTATAGTCGGCTTCCTGCAAACTCGATTGGTTCCTTTAAGGAATTAAGTGCTGCCTTCATTAGTCAGTTTATCAGCGGAAGAACGCATGAGAAAAGCTCTGCATCTCTTATGTATATAGTACAAGGGAAGAACGAAAGTCTGAGAGACTATCTTAAGAGGTTCACCAAGGAAACTCTGAACATCACTGATCTGGACAATAAAGTTGCAATGGTAGCCTTGGAGCATGGTACCACCGACCTGTACTTTAAGAGATCATTGGCAAAGCATCCCCCGGAGAATATGGCTGATCTCCAACGAAGGGCTTCTAAATACATCAAGGCCGAAGATAGCACGAAGAAGGAAGTCACGTTAGGCAATGGCCAGGGGAACAATGATACAAAAAAGCGTAAGCAAGGGTAGGAGTACGATGCTAAGGACAAGTATCCCCGAACTAGCAAAGACTCTGATTCGCCACCAAAAAAGAACTTGGGACCAAGGTTCTCTGACTATGCAAGGTTGAATGCCCCTAGAAGTCAAATCTTGTTGGAAATTGAAAAGGATAAAGACTTCCGATGGCCGAAGCCACTCAGGGGAGACCCCGCAAAGAGGAATAAGGATCAGTACTGTAGGTTCCACCGAGATGTAGGACATGACACGGATGATTGCCGACAGTTGAAGGACGAGATTGAATTCTTGATCCGTAAAGGAAAGCTGAACAATTTCACAAAGGGTGGAGATCAAGGAACCCAAAGAGGGGATTACAACAGGAGAAACAATGACAGAAGGGATAATGATCGTGACCGTAGCACGCAGCCCCGAGGGCCGGTTATCAACATGATCTGGGGAGGCCCAACAGCGGCCGGTACAACTCGGAACTCTCGAAAGGCATACGCAAGGGAGGTAATGCACATTGTGGGAGAGGCCCCGAAGCGTGCTAAAACTGAGATGGTAATTGGGTTCGATGATTCGGACTTGGAAGGGGTGAAGTTCCCCCATGATGACCCGCTGGTCATAACTCCTGTGATTGGAAATTCAGAAGTAAAACGAGTCTTGATAGACAATGGAGCTTCTGTGGATATTTTGTTTCATGATGCGTTTGTAAAGATGGGATACAACGACTCTCAATTGACCCCTGCAAACATGCCTATATACGGATTTAATGGAGTAGAGTCCAACGTTGAAGGGACTATTCAGTTGCCCATGACTATTGGGCAGGAGCCTAAGGAGGCGACTCAGATGCTGAATTTCTTGGTGATTAAAGCAGCTTCAACATACAACGCAATCCTTGGAAGGACTGGATTACATGCGTTTAAGGCTGTGGCCTCTTCCTATCATATGAAGATTAAGTTTCCAACACGGAATGGTGTCGGAGAACAAAAGGGTGATCAGAAGATGGCAAGAAGTTGCTATGTAGCCGCCTTGAGGGCCGATGGAGTCGGGGGGCAGGTCCTTCCAATTGAAGACATGGATGTCCGTGATGATGAAGAACACAGAGGGAAGCCAGCAGAGGATTTGATTCCCATACCCCTAGAGCCGAATGATCCTGAAAAAGTTACTTATGTTGGAGCATCTCTGAAAGAACCCTTGAAGGGCAAGTTGATAGAATTCTTACAAAAGAATAGCGACGTGTTCGCTTGGACAGCAGCTGATATGCCAGGGATTGACCCCCAACTCATAACTCATAAGTTGAATGTTGACCCCAAGAGGAAGACAATAAAGCAGAAGAAGAGAAACTTTGCTCCGGAGAGGCAAGAGGCCATTAAGCAAGAAGTGGATAAGCTCTTGGAAGCTGGTTTCATTGAAGAAATTCACTTTCCCGAATGGTTAGCAAACCCTGTGATGGTCAAGAAAGCAAATGGGAAGTGGAGGATGTGTATAGACTTCACTGACCTGAATGATGCATGTCCAAAAGATTGTTTTCCCCTTCCAAGGATTGACATGTTGATAGATGCCACAGCTGGGCATGAGATGTTAAGCTTCATGGATGGATTCAGCGGCTATAATCAGATTAAGATGCACAAAGATGACATCCCTAAGGTATCTTTCATAACTGACTTTGGTGTCTTCTGTTATCTTGTTATGGCGTTTGGTCTAAAGAATGCAGGAGCTACTTACCAACGCTTGGTGAACAAGATATTTGCCCATCTAATTGGAAAAACCATGGAGGTGTATGTTGATGACATGTTGGTCAAGAGCCTACTCAAGGCTGATCATATTAAGCACCTCGAAGAGGCATTTGAAGTGCTGAGGCACCATAAGATGATGTTGAATCCCGCTAAGTGTGCCTTTGGCGTTGGATCTGGAAAGTTTTTAGGACTGATGGTTTCAAAGAGAGGCATTGAGGCCAATCCTGACAAGATCAAGGCAATTTTAGACATGGAACCACCACGTTCGATAAGAGATGTGCAGAAGTTGACAGGCCGAGTAGCAGCCCTAGGGAGGTTTATCTCCAAGTCTGGTGATAAGTGTTTACCTTTCTTTCAAACATTAAAGAAGGTAAAGAATTTTGAATGGACACCTGAAAGCCAAGAGGCCTTTGAACAATTGAAGAAATACATGGCTGAAGCCCCGTTGTTGGCCAAGCCTAACCTCGGAGAGACTCTTCACCTATACCTGGCGGTATCTGAGCAAGCATTGAGTGCCGTCCTCATACGGGAAGAGAACAAGGTTCAGAAACCTATCTACTACGTGAGTAAGGTGTTACATGGAGCTGAGTTGAACTATTCCACCATTGAGAAGTTTGCTTTAGCATTGGTAACGGCTTCAAGGAAACTAAGACCCTACTTTCAGTCACACAAGATTGAAGTCCTGACGGACCAGCAATTGAGAAGTATCTTGCATAGTCCGAAGGTCAGTGGAAGGCTAATTAAGTGGGCAATCGAACTTGGAGAATTTGACATTGCATATAAGCCTCGGACAGCCATCAAGGCTCAGGCATTAGCTGACTTCGTGGTTGAATGTACCATTGGCAACCAAGAAGTCGGGGGGCAGGAGATAGTAACCACCCCTGGAGTTGAGAGTAAGGATGAAGAACTTGTACCTGATCAGAAAGAGTATTGGGTGCTCTATTTTGATGGAGCATCAAAAACAAAATCTAGTGGTGCAGGTTTGGTTTTGCAAAGCCCCGATGGGTTCACAGTTGAATACGCTTTGAAGTTGGACTTTCCTACAACCAACAATGAAGCTGAATATGAAGCATTGATAGCTGGATTGGGATTGGCCAGAGTTATGAGGGTCAAGAATCTCAAAGTGTGTGGAGATTCAAGACTGGTAGTCTCGCAAGTGAATGGTGAGTTTGAGGCCAAAGATGAAACTATGGCAAAATACCTCAGAGTCGTGAAAGCTGCTATGACTCAGTTTGAGGAGTGCTACCTGGAGCACATTCCTAGGGAAGAGAACGTTAAGGCCGATGCCCTCTCTAAGTTCGCTTCTTTTGAGATAGAGAATTATGCAGGCAGTGTTTACTTCCAGGTCCTGAAGGCCCCGACCATCAACTCTAAGTTGGTAGCACCTATCGATGTTGGAAGCTGTTGGATAGATCCTATTAAAGCTCACCTAGAAACCGGATGGCTCCCTAACAATGCCTTGGAGGCACGGAAATTGTCAGTGAGAGCATTAAGATATGCCTTGATTGAAGGCATCTTATACAAGAGGTCGTTTGTCATCCCCTACTTGAAGTGCCTAAGGCCCCAAGAGGCAAGAGAAGCATTGGAGGAAGTTCATGAAGGGATTTGTGGGCAGCACTTGGGGGGCAGAGCCCTAGCTCACAAGATTACCCGCCTAGGATTCTATTGGCCGGAGATGTTAGCAGATGCTCAGGATTATGTCAAGAGGTGTGACAGGTGTCAAAAACATGCCCCTGTTGTAAGGCAGCCGCCTGAGAGGTTAACCTCAATCAGCTCTCCTATTCCGTTTGCAATGTGGGGGATGGACATTCTTGGTCCTTTCCCCATGGCTTCAGCACAAAGGAAATTTCTGATTGTCGCCATCGATTACTTCACTAAGTGGATTGAAGCTAAGCCATTAGCAAAGATAACCACCAAACAAGTTTCCCAGTTCTTTTGGGAGAACATAATCTGCAGGTATGGAATTCCCCGAATCCTTGTGACAGATAATGGGACACAATTCAACAATGAAGAGTTCAGGAAATACTGCGAGGAAAATGCTATTGAGCTTCGTTTTACTTCAGTAGCTCACCCGCAAGCTAATGGACAGGCAGAGGTAGCTAATCGGATTATTCTTGATGGACTTAAGAAGAGGGTCGAACGATCGAGAAATACTTGGGTGGATGAATTACTGCCTATACTTTGGGCATATCGTACTACTTGCAAGGTAACAACTGGGGAAACTCCTTTCCTACTGGCTTATGGAGCCGAGGCAGTTGTACCACTAGAAGTCATGCATGCATCACCTAGAGTTGAGGCATTTGAACCAGAAACTAATGAAGAAGGCATGAGGCTCGCCCTAGACTTAATTGATGAAGTCAGGGACGAGGCGAATGCCAGGAATGCGGAGCATCAAAAGAAAGCATCTTTCTACTACAACCACAGGGTTAAGGAGAGGTTCTTTCAGCAAGGTGACTTAGTTCTTAGGAAGATCGAGGCTTCTGGAGTTGGTCAGAAGGGAAAGCTAGCCCCGAACTGGGAAGGGCCGTATCGAGTCAAGAAAACACTAGGACGAGGATCTTACAAACTGGAAACCTTGGACGGGGTTGAGGTACCCCGGACTTGGCATGCATTAAACCTCAAAGTTTACTATGTTTAAGCTCTCCTGAAAAGGACCTAGCTTTTTGCCTATGTAATAGAAGTAGAAATAAGGTTCGAATGAAACCATAACAGAGCATTCTGCTCCTAGTAGGAAGTAGAGTATTTATGTAAGGGTTGAGCCCATTTTATCAGTATTCCTTTGACAGCCTAATAAAGCTTGTTTTGATTCTTCTCTGAATTACATCTTTTGCTTTGCTATTTTAAACAAGTCATAAAATCACGAGCCTGGTGCAAGCCAAGGGGCCAAACACCTAGAGAATTCTAAAGCTTAACAAATTACGAGCAAAGGCAAGAAATAAAAAGCTGGAAAGGAAATTAACTATACGAATAAGTTAAATTAAAGAGTTGCATAAATAAAAGCCCGAAGGTTATTAAAGTTAAGTTACACAAATTGATGGTTTAAACAAAAGGCATAACAAGCAAGCTAAGTGGCCTTAGGAGCCTCCTTGACAGGAGAACCACTTTCAGAGCTGGTAGCAGTGGTGGAAGCTTCCCCATCCAAGTTAGCATCTTCCTCTTGAACAGGAGGCTGCTCAGGGTTCGAAGACTTTGCTGCAGTATGCTTCCTGACCAAGGAATCATCCTCACCAAATAGCTCCTCACTAGAGCCAGCCTCAGCTACAGCAGTCATGGTCCTAGGAGGATGAGGGCTAGGAAAGGCAGAAGACTGAAATAGGCCAGGATGGCTCCTAAGAACAGCCTCAAGTGCCTTGTTCCATCCCTCTGTGAACTGGCTGGGGTAAAGCATCTCATCGTGCTGATCCATGAGACTCTTGTACTCATCTGAGTCAAGATAGTCATCAATCAGCTTCTCTCTATCATCCTTCAAAGCCACCACCTCTGCATAGGCACTCACCAGCTCCTCATCTTTTTTCTTCAGCTGTTCCTCAAGCTGGTGGATATGTAAGCTTCTCTTCTGGGACTCAGTCTCAAATCCCTTGGCCTTCTCCTTCCAAGCTTTAGATTGATAAATCAGGCTTTGGAAATGAACATTGGCCTACATATAGAAAGTAGAGTTTTAATAATGAAAACAGTGGAGTGTTTGAAATAAGAAACTAGTAGGATGGAAGGCTTACCACAGCAAGAGCCTGAGAGCCAAGTGCTTCAGACTCACCAATGCCTCCATTAAGAACTAAGTCCTTGTAGTCAGGAGGGGTGATTGAGTTCAACGACCAATCCACAGCATGCTTTGTTGAGCCCACCACAGAATCACGCTTCCTGAATCCCCAAGATGGTCTAAACACAGCAGATTGAACATTGACTTGAGAGCTACCCTCCAAGTCAGCTATGTCACCAAACTTAAGGTTCCCTTTCTGAACCTTGTGTGGGCGTAAGAATGAGGGTTCTGCCCCTTTCTCTCAAGGATCTGCATTCCTCTTGGCCCGGGCCATCCTGGAAGTCTCATCATCAGGATCAGGAGAAGCCTCCACAAGCATCTTGGCCACTGCATTAACAAGAATAGATACAACTAAATAAGTCAAGTATGAAAATATAAAAACAAAGAAAGGAAAGAAATTTACCATGTTCAGAAACTGATGAGAGGCCTACTGCCCTCAGAGATTCTTCATTTATGAGACTCTGGCAGGTTATAGACAAACCATCACCTTTGGTCAGGGTGTCAAAGGCGGCTTGATCTTCTGTACTAAGGGTGATCCCCTTAGCTTTTCCATCCGTAACTTTGGAAAAAGTTTTTCTAAAAAGGGTGCCCCAGTCACCACCCTCCCACTCAAGATATGCAAACTCTTTTTTCCAACCAGGGTTGTTATCTGGCACTGATTTACCGTTGAAAATAGGGGGGACTTTGGGGCGAAGTTTGATATATACCCAACCAGTATGCAAGATTGGGCTGTTATATATTTGAAAGATTTTGCGAAAAAGAGGCACAGACAAAGACAGATTTTGCCTCAGGCATAAAACCATGAAACAAAGAATTATTCTCCATGCATTTAGAGGTAGTTGGCAAGGGCTGCATTGAATATCAGCTAAAAGACGTGGGATAAACTCATGAAAAGGAAAACGGAGCCCTGCTACTAGGCACTCCCTATAGATACACAAGGCATTAGGCCTCCAATGACAAGGCCTGTCACCTGGCCCAGCTGGAACGAGTTTATAGGGTTTTTTAATCTTAAACAACTTATTATACCTAGCTATTTCCTCAACATCATGATACGTATTACAACAATCATATGCATCTAACTCGGTTAGGCTAGGGTAGTCATCTGCTCGCTCATTTAGCATATCTAATAAAGATGTGTAAGGAGAGCGAATGGTGATAGTACCTTTAGAAGAAGCAGAGTTCATTTTCATGAGTCGAGCTTGAGCTTTGTCCGCCATTAGAGAGAGCTTAAAAACCTTGACTGAAAGTGGAGAAGACAACTGGAGAAGAAGGCCGGAAGTAGCCAAGAAAACTTCAACAGAAAATTTGGAAGGAACTCTGAGCTAAAATTTGAGAAGTATGAAGTGAGAAGTGAGAGTGTGAGAAATGAACTCTCCACTCTCACTCTTTTATAGAAATTCTTAGCCGGTTAAAATGCTTACAAACGGTCAAAAAACCTACTGTGACAGGTCAAGATGATAAAAGTGACCTATAAAAGGCCCATGGAACCGGCCCAATTAAAATAGGCCCAATTCTGGAACATTCTTATAAAAATATCCCAAAGTACCAAAGATATTTTGAGAAAATATCAAAGATATTTTGAGAAAATATCAAAGATATTTTTGAAGAATTAGGGTTTGTTGATCCATCGAAGGATCTAGAATTTGGGCTAAAAAGGCCCGGACAGGCCAATTACAGCCATTGGGCCGAGCCCAACAAAAAATATATACATTTTATGAATTTTTGAAATAATACTAAGCCCAGAAGGCCCAATAGGAAATGAGCCCAAGGCAAAGTAGCCCTTAATTCGACCAGAATCCTGGTCGAAATGACCAAGAATCCTGGTCGAAAACTCGTTCGACTAGAAGATTTTTGGATGCTTAATTCGACCAGAATCCTGGTCGAAATGACCAAGAATCCTGGTCGAAAACTCGTTCGACTAGAAGATTTTTGGATGCTTAATTCGACCAGAATCCTGGTCGAAATGACCAAGAATCCTGGTCGAAAACTCGTTCGACTAGAAGATTTTTGGATGCTTAATTCGACCAGAATCCTGGTCGAAATGACCAAGAATCCTGGTCGAAAACTCGTTCGACTAGAAGATTTTTGGATGCTTAATTCGACCAGAATCCTGGTCGAAATGACCAAGAATCCTGGTCGAAAAGTCCTTCGACTAGAAGAAAAATGGACCCTTAATTCGACCAGAATCCTGGTCGAATCGACTAGGATTCCTGGTCGAAAAGTCCTTCGACTAGAAGAAAAATGGACCCTTAATTCGACCAGAATCCTGGTCGAATCGACTAGGATTCCTGGTCGAAAAGTCCTTCGACGAGAAGAAAAATGGACCCTTAATTCGACCAGAATCCTGGTCGAATCGACTAGGATTCCTGGTCGAAAAGTCCTTCGACGAGAAGAAAAACGGATCCTTAATTCGACCAGAATCCTGGTCGAATCGACTAGGATTCCTGGTCGAAAAACCTGTCGACCAGAAGAAAATTGAAGCCTTAATTCGACCAGAATTCTGATCGAATTCCTGGTCGAATTTCTGGTCGAAAAATGACAGTCCTGGTCGAAATTTTGTTGTAAAAATTGATTTTTTGATAGCGAATCTTCATGGACATAGAATTTTGATGAGAAAAATACCTGTGGGTACTATAAAACCCTAGAAATTAGAGTAAGTGCTGAAAATACAAGGGATTCTGTGAATAATTCCTTGGGAAAGATATGTAAAATTCTGTAACTAAGGTTATGGAATATAATCGCTTAGCCTCGAACAAGGCCAATCGTTGTAAATGTGTAGGTCGCTCCACACTTTACAAAGGACGATATATGTGAAACACTAGTGTACATATGTAAACCCTGACCCAAGCCTCGGAATGGCCGTTAAAACTTCAAGGAAAGCCTGATCAGTTTTCCTAGAAGTTGGGGGGCAAATGATATGGGTTAAAAGTAAGCCCTAAAGACACATTTAATGTGGCATTAATTAGACCTAGAAGGGTCCAAACGTGGGGCCCACCAGATGGGCCCAAACTCCAATTATGATAGTAATTAATACTTGGGGATAATTAACAGCTGGGAGATACGAGTCAAATAAGGACATTATCTTTATTAAGAGTAGCCTCCAAGCCACACAGTCATACAAGGAAACTGACTCCTACAAGGAAGGAGTCTAGAACCTTCCTTAAGGCTGACTTGCCCACCAAGTCTCCTAACCCAACCCTAAATCTAAGGCTTCTCAGCCTATATAAAGGGTCTGACCCCTCATTCTCAGAACTACGTTTTATTGGCTTGATTCTCTAATTACAGAGATACGTAGGCATTCTGTGAGGACCGTTTAAGTCTCGAACGCAGAAGCAGCCATTAAAGCACGAAGCTCACGAACCCTAGCATTAAATACATAAACCCTAGCCGCAATAATTTAAACCTAGTTTTTATTCCACAACAATATTTTTTGTAATTTTATCTATCCAATATTCTTGAAATAATATAAATCAATATTTTATTAAGTCAAAAATAAAAATAAAAGAGGAAGAGACAAGAAAAGAATATGTGGTTTATCTTATAGGATTTTTAAACAAATCTCAAAATTAAGGAGAAAATGCCCAAAATGGCACAAAAATGGGGTTGGATGTCCAAAATAGCACTTCCTGAAAAGTGTGCCCTCCACTAGCACTTTCCTAATGTTATATATATACATGTTTTCATTTTTCTTTTTTTTAAATAATATTTTCATTCTTTTAGAAATAAAAAACATCAACGTAATACTTTAAACAATAAAATAATATTATTAAATTATTAAAATTTTATTTTTAATTTTTTTAAATTAGAATTTTTAAATTTTATCTATATTCCTTTAGGGGTTCAATAGTTAACTTTTGGGGTTCAATAATTCCATTTGGGTTTTAGAAATATTCAAAATGACGAATAAACCGTATACGAACTTAGGGTTTAGGGTTTAGGACCCTAAACCCTATACCCTAACTTATTCTAAACCCTAACTTATCCTGGTTAGCGTTTAAAAATCAGACAGCCGGATTCAATTTTTAAATATTATCTGTATTCCCTTGGGGTTTCAACAGTTAACTTTTTGGGTTCAATAATTCCATTTTGGGTTTTAGAAATATTCAGAATGACTACTGAATAAAAAAAATAATATTAAAATGGTTATTTGATTATAAGGTTTTTAATAGTATTTGCAAAAATTTATATAGTGTAAAAAGTAAAAAAATTATCTAACACCACTGAAAGCAATTCTTTAAAAAAAAAACTACTTTTGGTCTAAACGTGAACAGTACTGGCGTTTTGGCAAAAACGCATTTGTAAGCTGCGTTTTACCCCTGTAACGCATTCTGTACATGCGTTTCGCCCCCTGTAACGCATACCCGAAATGCGTTACACACATGTAACGCATTTTACAGATGCGTTTTGTCAAAACACGCACTGTAGCAGCGTTAAGAAAGTGCTAGTGCGGGGCAGTGTTTTCTGAAAGTGTTATTTTGGGCATTTTGATCAGAATGTGTGCTATTTTGGAACTTCACCCAAAATTAAGTGTAGCACAGTTGGTTATGACATGAGTTTCAGAGAAGAAGGTTAGTGGTTCGAATCCAAACATTAACATAATTTACTACTTTTTATATATTTATTAAATAATGGTATTTTTGTAATTTTTGAAATTATAGAGGTAAAATTGTAACTTCACAGGCATTAAAATGGCAAATTTATGTATTTCTTAAAACCAAAACTTATTTTTGATTTCAAGAATTTAAAATTTACACGGAGACGCATATAAATAAATCTTTTTTGTACTCGGTTACATTATGCATAATCTAAAATTTTATTTTTATATCAATTATCTAAATAACAAAAGAGAATTTTATAGTATACTCAATTGATTAGAATATTTTTTGTAATTTTATGTATCCAATATTCTTGTGTTAGGAATATGTTGTACTTGATGATAACTTCACAATCAATCAAATTGTACAAGGTTTTGTAGCTGTCAACGGATGAGGATTTATAACTCTATTCTTTGACAGGTAGCTCATCAACGGATGAGGTTTTGTAGCATACTGCAGTATCTCTATTTATCAGTTGATAGTGTTTTTATTCAGAGTCATGTTGACCATCAACGGATAGGCAGAATAGGGTAGCCAATTGTAAATAAGCTATGCTATGTAATTCTGTCTAAGTGAAAGTGTATCAACAGATGAGAACAGGACTCTATCAACGGATACAACTCAAATCTACGATATCAACGGATACAGCTCAAACTACCATCAACGGATGACAGTGTACAACATCAACGGATAATCATTAACACTTTCTTCTATGCTAGCTGGGAATTAGCAGTTGATAAGGACAAGTTTGACTAACAGATCACATGGGTTGATAGTAGGTATAAAAAGTAGTATGGTAGCCATACTTTGGAAACGCAGAAGAAAGAAGCATTCCATTTACACAGTACATACAAGAAAGGTGCAAGGGACATATCTGTTCACAAGGACAACCTTTCGGCTACATGTGGATTTGGAGTGGAGTAACAAGTCAACTTGAATTGGATTAATATTATCTTATTCCTGTAGTACTTGTAAACTTGGGATATATAACCAAGTGTAGCAACTCTTTAGAAACTAAGAAAACAGACATATTTGCTTAGGGTTTCTTGAATATCTTTAGAAGCAAAGAGTTGTAAAACAACAGCTGTGTACTTCTGTATCACAGAGTTTTCTTCGAATAAAAGTCTCAGGTGGTACATTTAACCACCTGATTTTTTATGTGTTTGTGAATCATTTCTCATTTAGCAATTATCTCCTTATAGATTTCTGTGATTCTTATCAGAAATTTATAAATATCAAGAATTGTATTCAACCCCCCCTTCTACAATTATACAAGTGTGTAATCTGGGAATAACATCTTGAAATAATATAAATCAATATTTTATTAAGTCAAAAATAAAAATAAAAGAGGAAGAGACAAGAAGAGAAAATGTGGTTTATCTTATAGGATTTTTAAATAAATTTCAAAATTAAGTGTAGCATAGTTGGTTACGACATGAGTTTGAGAGAAGAAGATAAGTGGTTCGAATCCGAACATCAACATAATTTCACTATTTTATATATATATATATATATATATTAAATAATGACATTTTTGTAAATTTTGAAATTATAGGGGTAAAATTGTAATTTCACAGGTATTAAAATGGCAAACTTTACCCTTGTGTTGAAGTTTAATATATAGTAATAGATAGATTTTTCTATCATAATTCTTTCAAGTGCTAACAGCAAGAATTAATCAACACAAGTGAAATATAAATTTGTATGAAGCTTTGTACAGTGATTTCGGAGATGATTATATTAGATCTGATGAAACTTATATATCTTATATATTTTATATACTATATACATATGAAGATGAAGAGAATGGAGGGGGAGGTTTTAAAACTTTAGATCGAGAACTTTTCTATATGTTAGGTGTATCGCGTAATGTAATAAAAGAATAAAATGATACTCATTCATTTTATGAATTATAAAGTTGTTATCGTATAATAAATTAAATTAGGCTTATATCTGCAATTAAATTTTCAACATCCATTATATGTAATCCAATGATTATAAAAGATTTGTAAAGTTCGTAAATTAAAAGATTATAAATTTTTATAAAGTTCGTAAATTAAATGATTTTTCTAAAGGGAACTCCTTAGAGCCTCAATTAATTCAATTTTTGAAGATGTTTTTTTTATGAAAATGTGACCAAACCCAAAAAACCAAAGAATACAAAGCCGTGTAAAAAGAATTAAGTATATTATTTAAGAAGAAATAAAATTATTGATGGTGTTTATCTTTCTATCTATGATTCAGTCTCTAATTTGTTACAATATTAGTTCAGTCTATTGCTCTCATGTGATATTATGAATTTTGTAAATTCTTAAATTCTATTATTAATTTTATTGATAAATAAATATAAAATTTATGTTTAATAAATTATTGAGATTCAAATTACTAGATTATTTATGATTTAATAAATAAATAGTCCTTGTTAATTATTTTTCAGAAGTTATACATGCAATTCACTATTTGGACTTTATCTTAAGTTTAAAATTCAAATTTGGACAATTTTACGGTTCATACGAATTTTTCAAACTAATATTTAATTTAGTAACAATCGAACAATTATTATCCAATTGGAATCATCTTTAAACCGAACCGAACATTAAAACAAATTATGAATTTTTCATTACATTCAATCTAGAAAATCTAACTGATTTAAATCATTAAAATACATTTTTCTCATACACACATTAATATTAGATAGAACGATTTTTAACTACTTATTTCAAAATCTAACTACCCTAATTATTTTTATGGTACTATATTGTGACTACTAAAATATGATAGTTTTTATGAAAAAAAATATAATGTTGGGTTCCAACCCAATGTGATTGTATGGGCTTGGGTGGTTCAAGATATATATGAGAAAGATAATAATTGTATGTGTAGACAATTATTATATATGGTATGTCTTGATCACTAAGTTGGGAAATTAGGTGCCAAGAATTGGAAGACTTGTAGAACAAGTATGGTAAGACTTGTAGAACAAGTATGGTATGTCTTGGTGGCTAAGTTTTGGATGGCTATATATACATAGTCATATTGTATTTGTTTGAGATGGGTGAAAGCTTAAGAGATGTAGTCTTAAGTATTGTTTGGGAGGTGCTTGAGCATTGTTGGCTTAAGTATCAAGGGGTTGGGACACCATTAAGGTGTTATTGTTTTGATGTATTATTGATGATTGTTTTTATTAATAATACGAGTTTGGGGCGTGGATGTTTCCACGTCAAGTATTTTGTGTTCTTGTTTTGCGCTTTGGTAGATCTTGTGAATTATTGATTGGTGTGTGCGCGCGCTCTGTATTGGTTGTTTGTGAATCTCGAATTTTATGTAAGTTCCCTAACCTAACAAGTGGTATCAAGAGCCAAGGTTTGGGTTTGTGATTGAAGAGGTTGAGGGAAAGTTCGAGAAAGATTTACAGACAAGGAGATTGCTACTAAAGCGGGAAGATACAAAGTTACGTGCAGTTTGAAGGTTGACTTGCACCATGGATCAATCATGTGTTCGGACTCAAGATGGAAGAAGATGGAAGAGCTCATCGCAATTGTTTCAATGGCTTGATCAACCAGGTGAACTGTTTGGATGATACTACAGATTTTCTTAAGGAGGTCGAAGGATTGTGAAAGTAAGGATCGGGTGACTCAACATGTGAAAGAGCACTCGTGGTGGTTGATGCACGTGCTTTTATAGATGGATACATCGTTATGGTGAAGAATGATGGTTTGGTTTGGAGGGTCACTATATGGGTTTTAGCGACACTCAAAGATTGGAAGAGCAAGATGAGGAGATTCTTGTTCGAGGGGAGGCATTGGTGAATGGACGTCGATGGCTTGATAGTTACCGTTCAATCCAATATGGGTATTGGGTTGAAGGGGAGGATTGTTGGGTTTCAACCCAATGTGATTGTATGGGCTTGGGTGGTTCAAGATATATATGAGAAAGATAATAATTGTATGTGTAGATAATTATTATATATGGTATGTCTTGATCACTAAGTTGGGAAATTAGGTGCCAAGAATTGGAAGACTTGTAGAACAAGTATGGTAAGACTTGTAGAACAAGTATGGTATGTCTTGGTGGCTAAGTTTTGGATGGCTATATATACATAGTCATATTGTATTTGTTTGAGATGGGTGAAAGCTTAAGAGATGTAGTCTTAAGTATTGTTTGGGAGGTGCTTGAGCATTGTTGGGTCAAGTATCAAGGGGTGGGACACCATTAAGGTGTTATTGTTTTGATGTATTATTGATGATTATTTTGATTAATAATACAAGTTTGGGGCGTGGGTGTTTCCACGTCAAGTATTTTGTGTTCTTGTTTTGCGCTTTGGTAGATCTTGTGAATTATTGATTGGTATGTGCGCGCGCTCTGTATTGGTTGTTTGTGAATCTCAAATTGTGTGTATGTTCCCTAACCTAACAAGTGGTATCAAGAGCCAAGGTTTGGGTTTGTGATTGAAGAGGTTGAGGGAAAGTTCGAGAAAGATTTGCTGACAAGGAGATTGTTACTAAAGCGGGAAGAGACAAAGTTATGTGCAGTTTGAAGGTTGACTTGCACCGTGGATCAATCATGTGTTCGGACTCAAGATGGAAGAAGATGGAAGAGCTCATCGCAATTGTTTCAATGGCTTGATCAACCAGGTGAACTATTTGGATGATACTACAAATTTTCTTCAGGAGGCCGAAGGATTGTGAAAGTAAGGATCAGGTGACTCAACATGTGGAAGAGCACTCGTGGTGGTTGATTCACGTGCTTTTGTAGATGGATACATCGTTATGGTGAAGAACGATGGTTTGGTTTGGAGGGTCACTATATGGGTTTAAGCGACATTCAAACATTTGAAGAGCAAGATGAGGAGATTCTTGTTCGAGGGGAGGCATTGGCGAATGGACGTCGATGGCTTGATAGTTACCGTTCAATACAATATGGGTATTGGGTTGAAGGGGAGGATTGTTGGGTTTCAACCCAATGTGATTGTATGGGCTTGGGTGGTTCAAGATATATATGAGAAAGATAATAATTGTATGCGTAGACAATTATTATATATGGTATGTCTTGATCACTAAGTTGGGAAATTAGGTGCCAAGAATTGGAAGACTTGTAGAACAAGTATGGTAAGACTTGTAGAACAAGTATGGTAAGACTTGTAGAACAAGTATGGTATGTCTTGGTGGCTAAGTTTTGGATGGCTATATATACATAGTCATATTGTATTTGTTTGAGATGGGTGAAAGCTTAAGAAATGTAGTCTTAAGTATTGTTTGGGAGGTGCTTGAGCATTGTTGGCTCAAGTATCAAGGGGTTGGGACACCATTAAGGTGTTATTGTTTTGATGTATTATTGATGATTGTTTTGATTAATAATACGAGTTTGGGGCGTGGGTGTTTCCACGTCAAGTATTTTGTGTTCTTGTTTTGCGCTTGGGTAGATCTTGTCAATTATTGATTGGTATGTGTGCGCGCTCTGTATTGGTTGTTTGTGAATCTCGAATTGTGTGTAAGTTCCCTAACCTAACAAGTGGTATCAAGAGCCAAGGTTTGGGTTTGTAATTGAAGAGGTTGAGGGAAAGTTCGAGAAAGATTTGCTGACAAGGAGATTGCTACTAAAGCGGGAAGAGATAAAGTTACGTGCAGTTTGAAGGTTGACTTGCACCGTGGATCAATCATGTGTTCGGACTCAAGATGGAAGAAGATGGAAGAGCTCATCGCAATTGTTTCAATGGCTTGATCAACCAGGTGAATTGTTTGGATGATACTACAGATTTTCTTCAGGAGGCCGAAGGATTGTGAAAGTAAGGATCGGGTGACTCAACATGTGGAAGAGCACTCGTGGTGGTTGATGCACGTGCTTTTGTAGATGGATACATCGTTATGGTGAAGAACAATGGTTTTGTTTGGACGGTCACTATATGGGTTTTATCGACACTCAAAGATTTGAAGAGCAAGATGAGGAGATTCTTGTTCGAGGGGAGGCATTGGCGAATGGACGTCGATGGCTTGATAGTTACCGTTCAATCCAATATGGGTATTGGGTTGAAGGGGAGGATTGTTGGGTTTCAACCCAATGTGATTGTATGGGCTTGGGCGGTTCAAGATATATATGAGAAAGATAATAATTGTATGTGTAGACAATTATTATATATGGTATGTCTTGATCACTAAGTTGGGAAATTAGGTGCCAAGAATTGGAAGACTTGTAGAACAAGTATGGTAAGACTTGTAGAACAAGTATGGTATGTCTTGGTGGCTAAGTTTTGGATGGCTATATATACATAGTCATATTGTATTTGTTTGAGATGGGTGAAAGCTTAAGAGATGTAGTCTTAAGTATTGTTTGAGAGGTGCTTGAGCATTGTTGGCTCAAGTATCAAGGGGTTGGGACACCATTAAGGTGTTATTATTTTGATGTATTATTGATGATTGTTTTGATTAATAATACGAGTTTGGGACTTGGGTGTTTCCACGTCAAGTATTTTGTGTTCTTGTTTTGCGCTTTGGTAGATCTTGTCAATTATTGATTGGTGTGTGTGCGCGCTCTGTATTGGTTGTTTGTGAATCTCGAATTGTGTGTAAGTTCCCTCACCTAACATATAATACCATATGGTGATAACCCGGATAAAATTCTGAATCTTTTTCGAAAATTGGGTCGAGTCCCGATCACGAATCTGAAATAACAAAGTAAACTAGACCAAATGCTGCCAATTTGGGTAATCTAAGATCGTGATTTGTTGGTGCACTTAGTATTACTTTGCACTTATAAACAATAGAAGTATTACTTTGCCTTATAAACTGAACAGAAGTCCCAAATCTCCTCGATGTGAGACTGGGGTGTTCACTTAAACTCCTAACATCTTCCTCAGGCCTGAACGGGTATCCCATAGGTCCAAGATCGTTCCTCCCCAGTCATTGTGGGATAATACTGGTTGGTTTTGTGTCCCCACCTTCGGACCTCTATACATTGTGGGATAATACCACCAACCTTCGTGTCTCCACCTCTGGCAACTTGACAAATCAAGCTTTCAAGAGTCGGCTTTGATACCATATGTAACAACTCGGGTCAAATCCTGAATCTTTTTCGAAAATCGGGTTAAGTCCCGATCACGAATCTGAAATAAGCCAAATTAAACTGGTTCAAATGCAACCAACTTGGGTAATTCACAAGCCCCCAAAATATCATGGTTTGTTGGTACACTTAATAGTATTACTTTACCTTATAAATTGAACAGAATTCCAAAATTTTCTCAACGTAGGACTGGAATTTTACAGTATATTTATATCATAATTGTAAAAATCAAGTAATCAGAAAATAAGGAAATTTTTATTAAGTTTTACACTTTTGGTGGTCAAAAGAAGATAATATTTGTAAAATCCAAACATTCCCAAATAATCTGAATAACTGTGAGAAAAATAAATAGTTTAATCTCCAAGTAGTTGTCATAAAACTTTTTTACTTTTTATATAGCAATTTTTGTTTTACTTTTTTAACTAAATATAAGAGATATTTTAAAAACACATTGTAAACATTTTTTGTAAGAATACATTATTTTTAATGCTTTTTTTTATAAAAAACGTTTTTCTGTATTTTTTTAAAAATATGTATGTAACCAAATACCGTACCATCAAATGTAATAAAAGTAAACCATTAATGCAACCAAAAATAACAACTATATTTTTACAAAAATTACTTAAAAAAGTTGCATTATATTGTTTTTGTAAAAAGTTATGATTCGGATTCATATTCGTATTCATAAAAAATTCAGATCGAATATTCGATCCAATTTTTTCGAATTAAATATTTTAATTTTCCGGATTTTCATAATCGAATACCGAATCAAAAAATTAAATAATTCGATTTTTGAATTTTTATGCTTATCCCTAAATAGGATGCCAAAACAATGATTAGCATTAGCCATCACCAATCTTAAAACCTTAAATTGAATTATGAGGTGTGCGCCGAGCTAAGTTTATAATGCAAATTGAATTGCTATTTTCTGATGTGTAAGCTTAAGCCAAATTTTTGGCAAAAGCGTTGAAGTTATAATTTCTTGTTTTACTTTTGGTGCACTTTTATTTTGTAATTACTTTAGATTAAATTTGAGAAGAGAACAAGCATTATATAGAAAATGTGCAATTGCATTGCCAAATTGTTGCTAATTACCAATGGAATCCCGTCGTTAAACAACATTTTTAAAAATGTGTAATGTGTGTAATTGCATTGCTGAACCGTTGCTAGCTACCAGCGGAATTATGACGAAGCAAAGTTGTTGGCATTTAACAACGGAATTCCGTTGCCAATGAGTTGCATGAGTGTGGTCAATCCAACAAGATTCCATTATCATGTTGTTGCACTTCCGTTGCCAGATTGGGCAACGGAATTTATATCCGTTGGCATATAGCAACGGAATTCCGTCGCGAATGAGTTGTATGAGTGCGGTCAATTCTGACAAGATTCCATTATCATGTTGTTGCAATTCCGTTGAACAACAACGGTATTTAAATTCCATCGCTAAGCCTTTCCCTAAGCCGTTTATTGCGACAAACATTTTCGTCGCCATTTTCCGTTGTTAATCGATGCCAAAACCGGGATTTCTTGTAGTGCGAAGTCAGGAACACAAATTATGACAATTGTTCCCCATACTGTGTATCAAAATAAGTTAATTTGTAATATTTAAATTTTGAATCTTGTTTTTCCTTGTCTTTATAACTAGTATTGTGAATATTTAAAAATTTATATATTATAAACATATAGTTATGATATATTATATTTGAAGTTAAGAATATTAGAATTAAATAAATACATTATGAAGAAGTATCGAATCCTAACTTTTGATAGTACGATAATTACAAAGGATTAAAGATAACAAGATTAGGTGATTCCGTAAGTCGTTTGAAACCCTAGATTTTCATATTTCTGTTTTTTTGTGCTTTTGTGTTCAGAAGTTGTGTAAGGAAAGATGTCCAAAGCACCATTAACAGAAAGGATAAGCAGTGAGTAACAAAAGCAGGTTCTGCTGTGTATAATCTCTCTCTCTTACTCTATCTCTTCCTCTCTCTAGCATGTGTGTATAATCTGTTATCATGATCGTACTTGTTATTCCTCTTTTGTATTATTCTAGTCATATTATTACGCTGGGTTAGGATCTATTTTGGTTCATATGGTCTTAATTGGGGTTAATCGGAGTTCAAGATGGACCGGGGGGGGGGTTCAATTGTAGGCTCTTTTATTTAGCTTTTATTTAATTTTTTTGTTTTATTTAGTTTTCCTGGGTAGGATTTCTAGGTCCATTTTGTATATTTGTTGGCTACAAGTACAAGCTTTAGTAGTTTTGATAGGTCTTTGGGTTTCTAGCATGTCATAATGGTTTGTTTTTTGTGTTTCTCCGTTAGTATTCCTTTTTAGATAAGGTTTTCTTATCTTAAAATCACGACTTGTTGAGGTGAGGTTTTAGTCTCTGGCCTTATTTTGGATGTTTACATTGTACCATGAAGTTTTATGTTCATGGCGGCCATGATGAATGGCTTGTTTGTACCTTCAAGAGGTAGTATATTATCATATATGATATTTTGGTTTGTTTTCCAAACAGTCTAGGAAATGGGAAGGGATGGATAGGTTGTGTCATAAATTTTGTTTTCTGCCAATTTTGAGTAGTTTAATTTAGTGATATTGAGAATCATCCAATTTTGAGTAGTTTAATTTAGTGATATTGAGAATCAGCCAATTTTGAGTAGTTTAATTTAATGATATTGAGAATCAGTAGTTGAATTTTAAATATTCAATTACCTAATAGAGGGATTTTGAGAGTATTAGTTACTAAATGTAAAATTCTACGATTCTATATAAGGATCTCGAGCAAAAATGATTATATTCAGAATTGGTCATATGATCTTGAGAAATAAAGTGTTTGTTAGTATTACCAAATAATTAAGTAATTAAGATTTATTAATGAGAGAAACTGAAGGCTCCTATTGCTGAATCACTAAGTCGGTTTTCAAATAATTTGGAAAGTTGAAAAGGGTTATACTCCATTTAAGTTTGGGTTAAAAACTAGTGTTGGTGGGCATAATTTAATTATTTAAACAGTTATAAATATTTTGTAGGTATGGGTAAAAGAATTTAGGGAGGAAATTGTGCCTTTTTTAAAGATATAAAGTTTATATACCCTATATAAGAGGTTCAAGAATAATAAGATATAATAACCAGCTATTTTGTGAGTCGTTAAAGATTAGGAAATTATGACTATAATTCAGGCTAATTTCAAGGATAGTTAATATACTTTTGATTGGGCGAGGGTTATTACAGGACAAGATATATGTTAATTTAGGAAATTCTTTGGCTGTTAAATCAACTTTGTTAAATAAGCTAATAGAGGAAGATTTGGGAGGCCGGGAATCATATAAATCAATTATAATCCATGATTGATGAGATAAATATCAACATACATAATTTTATTTGGAGATTGATAACAAACAAAGATATATTTCGGAAGTTAATTAGGATGTATCAATTATCCAAGATTATAGCTCTTAGGAATATATATAAATAGACTCTTAGGCTCTTTTATGGTTACACTACTAGAATCTCGGCTAAATTCGACTGCCATTTTGCGGTTGAATTTAGCTAAATTCGACTGGATCCGGTCAAATTTAGCTAAATTCAACTGCAAAATGGCAGTCGATTCTAGCTTAGGGGAATTTATCAAAAGCAGTCGAATTTAGCTAAATTCGACCGACTAAATTCGATGGCTCAAAATCGACTGGCTAAATTCGACCGCAAATTTGAAAAAATAGAAATTTGAAAATTTTGACTTTGGCGCCTAAGGCACCTTAAATTCGATTATACTCAGTCGAATTTATAAATTCGACTGGTTGTAGTCAAATTTATAAAATCGACTTGTCTCAGTCGAATTTAATATGCTAAAAATTAAAAAAAAAAACTAAGAACCCAGAATACAATTCAACCAATAATACAATTCAACCGGAAACCACACAACTCCGGTCCAGAAAAATCTTGCACTAAGCTTCGACTGGTTACAAGTATCACCGTTGATCCGCTGAATATACACATTCCACAAAACACGAATCAAATTCATCACAAAAATTTAATCAAACACGGAAAGAACGGAAACCCACTTTTTCGGTTTTGAAATTAAGTCGAACAAAACACATAACACACACGGGATTTACACACACACGCACACACATGACACACACATGCCACACACTCAACACACGCTGCACATACGCGACACACGCATAACACACGTACACATGCGCTGACACACACTTACACATGCACAACACAATCGGGCACACAGAAGCCGGAAAAAGGAACTGAGGGGAGGGGCTACGGACTTCTAAGATTCGGAATTCATCACCACACCATCGCTATAATTCATCACCACACGAAGATCGGCACACCACCGCTATAATTCGCGATTGCAGCAACATACGCACACACACCATATATATATATATATATATTACGGGGAGCAGGAGAGGAGAGGGGGAGAGGTTAAATCGAGAAAGAGAGATGGGAGAGAGATTCGACGGAGAGAGATGGAGAGAGATTAGAGGGATTGAGAACCCACGCAGAGAGATTGTGAAATTGAAAAAAAAAGAGACAGATGGGAGGAAAGGGAGAGAGGCGAGAGTCAGGGGTAGAGAGACAGGGGGTATTAGGTAGAAAACAGAGATGGGTTTGTGTCTGTGTGTATTATTTGGGTTTAATGAGGACCATTGGATGTGTGTTTCTTTGTATTAATCAAGGGCTATAAATTGATTGAAGAAGCACAATCCTTGTGCTATGCTGTCAACCAATACCACATTGACACGTGTCATCAAACAGAATTTTAATTTTCCACTCTTAATATAGATTAAAATAAATATTAAAAAAAAGTGCCATAAAAATTATGAATTTTTTACTAGAACTTGGAAATATTAAGAAAATTGTTCTCTCAAAATCTGGTCAAATTTCGTAGAAGTTTGGTCAGCCGTTTGATTTTTAAACGTACGAGTTTTTTGGCTCTAAATTCGACTCCGGAACAAATTCTCAAAAAATTTCGTAAATTTTGTCATGGATCGAAAATATTGTTTAAATGATACATTCCAAGTTTCAAGTTTTTCTACCATATGGAAGTATTTATTTGAAATTGTCGAAGTTAAATAAGGATATTTTGTCTATTGTTTCTATTTTTTAAAAACTTTTTATCGACGATCCAATCATACGGATGCCAAGATATATCTAATTTAATAACATTTCCTAATGTTCAAAAAATAAAAAATTAATTTGATTGGAGATCTTAGTAGAACACTGCATATTGTCTAGTACTCGTAACAAGTGTTTTGTCCGAGATTATTGTTTTTATTTTTTAAAAACTATTTCTCGATGATCCAACCATACGGATGTCAAGATATATCTATTTAAATGATATTCCCAAATTTTCAAAAAATAAAAAATAAATTTGGTTGGAGATCTTAGTAGAACACTATTATATTGTCTAGTACCCACTACAAGAAAATCTGCTTATAGTGACAAATAACTTGTGACGAATAGTCATTTATGACAGAATTTTGTGACGAATTGGATGCATATCGTATCTTTTGACGGAAAGCTTTATTCCGTCATTAGATTGAATAGTAACTTGTGACAAATAAGTATGTTTGTCACAAAAAAAATTAATTTATTGTCATTTTTTGGCGCTCAGAGTTTTAAAGCTTTAAAACATTTACCGCGAATCAAAAGGATAGCATTTAAAGTTCGATTATCTTGTGACAGAGCTCTTGTCCGTCACAAGTGTGATAATATATTCAATTTTTATATAAAAAAAAATACATGAGAAAATAAATTTATGACATAACACATTCGTCACAAGTTCAACTTATGACAAACTGTTTGTCACTAGCTCAACTGCTAAAAGTTAAATGCCACCAAGAAATGATGAATTTTAATGAAAAATTAAATAATTTTAACAAATTTGTGACAATAAAATAAAAAATTGTCAAAAGTACTGGTAATTTTCCGGTAGTTGTGACAAATTATGAACATCAAGAACATTCGTCACAAGTCATATGAAATTTATAATTTATATCGTAAATTGTGGGTTAACAGTTTTGTAAGAGCATCTCCAATGGTATTAGCTAAAAATGGTTGGCTAAATCAGATAAAATATTGATTATGTAAAATTTGCTTAACGTGTAAGATATTGTGCTCCAACGGATATTGGCTATAATGTTTAGTTATAATATAAATATAGTATGTTATTATTATTTCACCTTGTTATAAATAGAATTTATTTATATAAGATAATAGATCTTATAAAATCTTCCAGGTCTCTAGAGGTTGGCCAAATATATGATAACATTTCAATAAACTAAATCAACACTCATAACATTGTTACCATTGTAGATTTCTTAAACATAATTTAAGTAAATTGTCTCTCAATCAAATTAAATCACGCAACATATGCAAAATTACTTAAATAATTACGGTAGAATTTATTGCTTCTTGTACGCGTACCAGATTCACTGAATAAATTTTTAAAATGATTTTTTCGGTGATCCAACCGTACGAATGTTAACAAATTCTCAATTCAGTTTTGGAAAAAAATAATCAAAAAATAAAAAGATCGGGTGGTATGACATTTTAACAAACACGTAGTAAAAGTACTTCTTCCTATAATGGGGCGCGAGCAAGATTCATTAAATAATTTTTTTAAATGATTTTTTCGACGATCCAACCGTACTTATGTTAATAAATACTCATTTTAGTGTTAGAAAAAAATAATAAGAAAATAAAAAGGTTGGATTGTACGATATTTTAACAAAAACGTAGTAGAAGTACTTTTTTCTATAATGGGGCACGTGTCAGATTCATTAAATAATTTTTTAAAATGATTTCTTCGATGATCCAACCGTACGGATGTTAACAAATTCTAATTTCAGTTTTGGGGAAAAATAATTAAAAAATAAAAAGATCGGGTGGTATGACATTTTAACAAATACGTAGTGAAAGTACTTCTTCCTATAATGGGGCACGAACCAGATTCATTAAATAATTTTTTAAAATGATTTTTTCGACGATCCAACCGTACTTATGTTAATAAATACTCATTTTAGTGTTAGAAAAAAATAATAAGAAAATAAAAAGGTTGGATTGTACGATATTTTAACAAAAACGTAGTAGAAGTACTTCCTCCTATAATGGGGCACATGCCAGATTCATTAAATAAATTTTTTAAATGATTTCTTCGATGATCCAACCGTACGGATGTTAACAAATTCTCATTTCTGTTTTGGGAAAAAATAATCAAAAAATAAAAAAGGTCGAATGGTACGACATTTTAACAAAAACGTAGTTAAAGTACTTCTTCCTATAATGGTGCGCAAGACAAATTAATTAAATAAATTTTTAAAATAATTTTTTCGACTATCCAACCGTACGTATGTTAATAAATACTCATTTTAATGTTGGGAAAAAATAATAAGAAAACAAGAAGGTTTGGTTGTACGGCAGTTTAACCAAAACGTAGTAAAATTATTATTTCCAATAATTGGGCGCGTGCTAGGAAGATTCACTGAATAATATTTTTAAATGATTTCTTCTACAATTCAACCGTACTGAAGTTAATAAATATTCTTTTTAGTGTTAAGAAAAAAATATTCAAAAAATGAAAAGGTCAGATTGTACGACATTTGAATAAAATGTATTAAAAGTACTGCTTTGTGTAATGGGGTATGTGTCATATTCATTGAAAACAATTTTGAAATAATTTATTTATTGGTATAGTTTTATAACATATTTTTAAAATTTTATTTTTTGAATAAAATTTAATCATTAAATTTTATTTAAAAGAAAAAAATTTAAAATGATTTATGAAAAAAATGTAAAGACACCAATACACCAATACACACACTCACACTTTGAGGGAGAGAGTACCAAATTTGAGGGCGGCAAAATGACCGCGTTGCAAAATTATTGAGTCAAAACACCAATACACACACTCACACTTGTACTCTAGCCGCCACACCCCTCTCACGCTCTTGTTTCCTCTCTCATTTACAGGCTTCAGTGGTCAACAAAATCAATTTACAAGTTTTGATGTTCAAGAATGAAAGGTGTTCAGGTCTAGGGCTTTGATTGAGGTATGGATTTAAAGATCAGTTTCAATTAGGTCTTCGATTGGGGTTCGATTTTGTGTAGAATTTTCAATTAGGGCTTCGATTTAAAGGACTTCAATTGGGATTCAAGTTTGAATTAGGGCTTCGATTCAATCTGCTTAAGGTATTACTCTCCTTCACTTTATAGATTTATGTTTTGTATGACACACTATCACACAAAGAAGACAAACAAATAATTACTATCCTTGTCTTTTAGACATTTGAATTAGTTTCTGGTCTTGAAAGTGAAACGATTGTGTTATTTGGCCTCTAAAGCTTGTATACATCCACACTTTGTTGTGTCTTGTGCTTCAAAAGTTTAGTGTGAAGAGTGGCGTAAGGAGTTTTCATTACAAAATTTTTAACATGTGAGCATAACCATATATCTGTTGGGCCCAAGGCCCACCTACTGAGTAAGGCCCATTAAAAGCCCAATTAGAGTCCTATAAATAGACTTGTATCTCCAACATTGTAAAAGATTGGTTCATTAATATTACTCTTTAACAATGGCGCTAGAAGGAGCTCTTACCTTCTAAAAAACAAAAAACAAACACAACAAATTCAAAAATTAAAAAGCAAGGCAGATCATTCATTCTAGTAAGAGATTGAGGTTCAATAACCGTGTAATCGACTCTAATTCTTCGTTCAAAACGAAGAATGGCCGATAACAATCAAAAAACGGACAAGCAGTCCATTCCGGGTACCCAAGACATTTTGAGCATTAAACGAACAACACAATCCAAGGCTCCAATGAAACCTCAAGCGTTATTTTCATCGCCTCCGGGTCCAAGCTTATCAGATCCGTTACATGGACCTGATAAACGGAAAAATGATTCTCGCCAACTAGTTCTAACACCTCAAGGGAAGCATGTGCTAACTAGTGATGCTCGGTTGCACCTGGAAAAGATGAAGAAGCAAAGGCGAAACCGGGAGAGCCTCGAGGAGCATCCAGGACGCATTGTTCTTGATGAAGAGCTTCGTCGTCTGGATGAAGAAAGGCAGATATTAGCAGAGAAAATTCGAAAGCAGAAAGAGATAATTAGATTGCAGAAAGAGCTTCACGAGGTGTCTGAGGGTCGTATTTCATCCGAGTATCAAACAGAGAGCTACGAACCTTCGTGGAGGACATCCATGGGAAGTAAGTATTCTAAAACAGAGGTATCTTCTGATTCGTTTTCTTCAAGAAAACGGAGATATAAGCGTCAGCAAAAGGAGTATTCAGATGAAGAGGACGATGACTATGAGGAAGAAGAACCAAACACAGCTGGTTTGTCGACAAAGGAGATATTAAAATTCAAAGAGTTCATAAAATCTCACTCGGGAGAGACTGAGGTCTCTTCGGAGAGTCCGTTTGCTAGAAGTATCGAAAAGGCTAAGGTGAATAGGGACCTTAAGGTTCCATCTATCGATCAGTTCGATGGCTCCACAGACCCCTACGACTTCGTCAACCTCTTCGATGGCAGGATGTCCTTTTTCGGACACAACAGTATAGCCAAGTGTCAGTTCTTCCCGACGTGCTTGAAGGGCACGACCCTCATGTGGTTCAACAATTTACCAGCAAGGTCAATCAAATCGTGGGACAGTTTGAAAGAAAAGTTTAAATCGAGATTCTCTACAAACAAGAAAGGCAGAAAGCTGACGGCCTCTCTTGTAAATATTCGCCAAAGGTCAAATGAGAGTTTGAGAGAATACTTGAATCGTTTTCGAGCAGAAATGATCCAAGTTCCAGATTTAGTAGAAAATCTGGCAATGACATATTTAGCAGCAGGAGTGGATAGAACTAGACACAATACAATTTTGGAAGAGTACTTCGAAAAAGAGCCTCAATCACTTCAAGCCGCTATACAGCTATTCGAGAAGAGGCTAACTCTCCAAGAGGCAGTTGGTAGCATTCAATCTTCGAGATCTCCAAGAGCACGAATGAGTAAATTTATTGAACAGACTTCACAATGGGAATATCGCCGAGGTGATCGAGGTGACCGAGGTGCTCGAGGCACAAGAAGATCAAATATAAAGTCACCAGTTCAATCAAAGAGAAGCGATGACACTTCATATGCATCAAAAAGGTCACCCACGTCACGCATGTCTCCACCCAAGCAACAGCCGTGGATTCAGAAACCACGGGGTGATAAAGACTTCACAAAGCTTAACACTGATAGACTTGCAATACTTGGAATTCTTAAAGCTGATCCAATGTATATACCTCCAAGACCGATGAATCCCAATAGACCTCCGAGCAATAAATTTTGTCATTACCATGAAGACACAGGTCACGATACAGAGAGGTGTTACCAGTTAAAAAATTTAATAGAAGACAAAATTCAGAAAGGAGAGTTATCTCATTTTGTAGAAAGAGGAGATACTATGCAACAGCAGAGAAATGAATCAGACCGCATTATTGACACCATATCTGGTGGAAACACCTCGGGAGGATCGTCGAATAGAGCAAAAAAGGCCTACGCAAGAGAGGTGTTCAGGGTGGACAACAAAAAGTCAAAGAGAAATCCCTCTTTAATAATATCATTTTCAGATGAGGATTATGGAGACAGAATTATTGAGGATCACCAAGATGCCCTGGTAATCACCACTAAAATAGGAACAAATACGGTGAAAAAGATCATGATTGATGACGGTAGTTCAGTTGATATCTTATATCAAGGCGCATTCTCAAGAATGGAATTGGGAGATAGAAAAGTTAATAGCGCGAAAGAGGCACCATTATACGGTTTTACAGGCAATGAAGTTAAAACAGTGGGAGTAATTGATATGCCTGTACTGTTTGGGTCTCCACCTTGCCAAAGATGGCTCATGGTTAAATTTCACATCGTGAATGCCATTTCAAGCTACAATGCGATATTGGGAAGATCAACCATCGCGGCTTTAAAGGGTATAGTCTCCATAACGCATCTAAAGATGAAATTTCCCACAGATTTTGGTGTCGGTGAGGTTTGCGGAGACCAGAAAGTAGCCCGACAATGCTATGTCAATTCAGCACTCCCAAAGCGGTCGGCCAACTCATCGACCTCAGTAAATCAGGTCGTTGAAATGGATCCAAGAGACATAATCGAACTCCCCAAACTTCCAAGTCACGAACCAGTCGAACCTGTGGAGGAGGTTCCGTTATACCTTGATAACCCCGAGAAGGTCGTAAGGATTGGAACGAAATTGCCTCCTGAAATTCGTGAAGCACTCATCCAGACTTTGAGAGAGTTTGCAGATATTTTTGCTTGGACCCCGAAAGACATGCCCGGGATTCCAGCTGAGTTAGCTCTCCACCATCTTAACATAAGATCTGGAGTTCAAGCGGTAAAACAGAAAAGACGAATTTTTTCCAAAGAAAAACAGCAAGCCATCGAAAAAGAGATCGACAGACTGCTTGAGGCGGACTTCATAAAGCCCGTTCAGTTCCCAAAATGGATTGCTAATCCAGTCTTAGTCAAGAAAAGTAATGGCAAGTGGAGGATGTGCATAGACTACTCGGACCTCAATAAAGCTTGTCCCAAAGATTTTTATCCGTTACCTAACATAGATCAGCTCATTGACTCCGCTGCTGGAAATGAGTTATTATCTTTTATGGATGCATTTTCGGGGTATAATCAAATAAAACTGGCTGCACAAGATCAAGATGACACAGCATTTATAACTCATAAGGGCGTTTTTGGATTTAAAGTTACTCCATTTGGTCTATTGAATGCCGGAGCAACATTTCAACATACAATGGACAAGATCTTCGCACCACAAATTGGAAGAAACATCCAAGTATACGTTGATGACATTATAGCAATGTCACCAACAGCATCAGAACACGTCAAGGACCTCAGAGAGACATTCTCAAAGATAAGGGCGAGTTCTATGAGGTTAAACCCAGCAAAGTGCTCGTTTGGTTTAAGTGGAGGCCGTTTTCTGGGGTTTCTACTCACTCAGAGGGGCATTGAGGCAGACCCAAACCAAGTGAAAGCTATTCAGGATATGGCATCACCAACATGCCTCAAAGAGCTCCAAGTCCTTGCAGGGTCCATTGCAGCTCTTAGACGCTTCATACCTCAATCTTCGAAGAAATGCCTCCCGATGTATGAAGCCATCAAGGAAGCTTCAAAAAGTAAAACTTTTAATTGGACAAAAGAATGTGAAGAAAGCCTACAGGGAATCAAAGATTTTTTGGTATCTCCACCAATCATGGCTAAACCTTTGCAATGCGAGCCTCTAAAGCTGTACCTATCGGCATCAGATTCGACTTTGGCTGCAGTACTAGTTAAAGAGGTGGATGCAGACCAGAAACCCGTGTACTACACGAGCCATATACTCAAGGACGCGGAGACGCGATACTCCAATATAGAAAAACTCACGTACGCCTTGGTTATGGCTAGCAGAAAGTTAAGACAGTACTTTCAAGGAAGAACAATCATCGTGATGACAAATCAGCCTTTACGTCGAGTACTTCATAAACCGGACATGACCGGAAGGTTGGCTTCATGGACTGTGGAGCTAAGCCAGTTCCATTTAGAATTCCAACCAAGAACTTCAACAAAATCTCAGATTCTTGCAGATTTCATTACAGAGTGCACATTTACCTCTTCCGAACCAGGAGAGATAATTTCAGACTCAAAAGACAAAATTTGGACCTTGTTCACAGACGGGTCATCTACTTCACAGGCTGGTGGGGCGGGAGTTGTCCTAACAAGTCCTGAGGGCTTCACTATTCGACAAGTTATCAAGTTCAAATTCCCAACGACTAATAACGAATCAGAGTATGAAGGTCTCATAGCAGGCTTGGTTCTAGCTCGTCACCTAGAGGTATCCACCATAGACATATTTTGTGACTCTCAGCTTGTAGTGAAACAAGTTTTGGGTGAATTCAAAACCCTCAATGAAAGGATGGCCTCATACAGAAAAATCACTTCAGAATTAATGCAAAATTTTGTGTCATGGACCATCAACAACATTGATAGATCTAACAACAAATGGGCAGATGCATTGTCAAAGTTGGCCACCTCGGAAACCTCAAATACCTTGGAACCTGTATACTTCAGAGAGCTCCACGAGCCATCAATAGCTCGAAGGGAAGTTCTCTGCATAACAGCTCAAGAAGATTGGCGAGTTCCAATTATCAAGTATATCCAGGGAACTCATGAGGAGTCAGATAAACAAGAGACAAGAAAGATAGCTATAAAGGCAAGGCATTATTGCTTAATCGACAACAAACTCTTCAGAAGAGCTCTAGTCGAGCCGCTACTCAAGTGTGTTAATCAAGACGAAGCAAAGATAGTCATGGTTGATGTACACTTAGGAATTTGCGGCGACCATTTGGCCGGGAAGAATATGGCTTTGAAAATCATGAGGCATGGAATCTTTTGGCCCACGATGCGCCAGGATTGTGAGGAGTTCACAAGACGATGTGAACCATGTCAGAAATACGGGTCCATGAACCATAGACCTTCAGTTGCTTTCAATCCAACGACAACTCCATGTCCTTTCTTCATGTGGGGAATTGATCTAGTGGGACCACTGCCAAAAAGCTCTAAACAATGTCAATATATCATCGTGGCAGTTGACTACTTCACAAAATGGATAGAGGCCAGGCCCTTGGCAAGGATAAAAGAGACCGAAGCAGTTCACTTCTTCATGGAACAGATAGTGTTCAGATTTGGAGTACCCAGAGTGGTCATTACGGATAATGGAACCCAGTTCACAGGGAAAAAATGGGTCGATACAATGAGTGAACTTGAAATTCAACATCTCAAAGCCTCGGTTGCTTACCCACAAGCAAATGGACAAGTGAAAATCACCAACAAAGCAATTTTGCAAGGTCTGAAGAAGAGGATACTTGAGGCCAACAGGAATTGGGTGGATGAGCTACCAAACGTGTTATGGAGTCTTCGGACTACACCAAAAGCATCCACGGGTGAAACACCCTTTAGGATGGCGTACGGAACTGAGGCAGTACTCCCAGTGGAAATAGGCTCCAAGTCACTAAGAGTTGAAAGGTTCGATCCAAAATCATCCGAAGAGGGACTAAGGCTCAACGTCGATCTCCTCGAAGAGCTCAGACACTCCACACAGGCCAACGTCTCCAAATACCAGGAAAAGGTAGCAAAGTTGTATAATTCAAAGGTAAAACCTCGAACCTTCCAGGTCAATGACCTCGTTTTAAGAGAGGCTGCGGCCTCGATGCCTTCAAAACAGAGCAAGATGTCTCCACCATGGGAAGGACCATATAGGGTCACGAAGGTCATCAGTTCAGGTTCCTACCGCCTCGAGCACCTCGACGGAACGCCGGTGTCAAATGCTTGGAACGCCATCCACCTCAAAAAATTCTACCCATGAACTCTCATCTCTAAGTTATTTAAATTAAGGTATGAATTAGGTTTCTAAAATTTTTTTCTTTGTAATCAAGTTGCTTTTGTGGTCCGTTCTATATGAACGAGTCATAATATAAGTCGACATTAGTTCAAATGTTTATGAGAGCTACGGTAGTAGTAGAAATATCTTAAGTTATTTTACTTTCATCCATTGCAAGCTTCACCATGTTCTACTTGATTAAATTCTATTTCATCATATTGAATTGGCAATTCTATCTTAAAGCGACAACTTTGCAAAACACAAAATATTGAAAAAGGTGAAGTGCTCTAAAAGATATCTCCAACGCCAGAACAAAAAGAAGAAATAAAAATCAATGAGGTAAGATACTTCAATCACTCCAAACAGCCCAAAAGAGCTCAACATCTCCTCAGAAATATTTTAAATCCGCCACGACTACAAAAGAAAGGTAACAGACACCACAATCGCAACACAAGATCGCCAAGTATCAAAGTAAGGGTAAGGCTGAGGAGCGCCAAAAGATGAAAAAGAAAACAAAAAATCTACAAAATTTAAAGGGAATACCATGTCAAATCTCCAAAAATTGAGGCAACATAGATGAAAAGGTATAACCTCCAAATATCAACATACACTAAAATTCGCTATAAAACCGGTAAGGATATGCGATCAAAACAAGAATAAAAGCCAGAGTAAATTCAAAATACTCCAAAAAAGGAATGAAAAAGGACTGGAAAAGCAAGTGAGCTCCATAAACTCAAAACAACAGTATACGAAGGTAAAATCATAATGCACTATCAAAAACTCTCCAAAAATCGCCAAAAAGGAAAGATACCTCTATTTATAAAATGATAATCGCCAAAAAATCTCCAACAGTATACGAAGGTAAAATCATAATGCACTATCATAATACTTCCATTAAAGTCTCAATCTATAGCCAAAAAGGCAAAGCGCCAAAACTCACCATAAGGCAAAATGGTAAGGTACGACACTTACGACATCTCCATAAACGAACGATAAAAGCATCATACTCCACGATCACAAAAGAAAAGGAAAGGTATAAACACAAGGACAAAAGGAGATTTTTTACCAAGCACCGATTAATACTAAGGTTAATCCAACAAGTTCAAAGGATAAACAGTTTAAACGAGTTCAACGGAAAGAAGATTACATAAAAGCCTTTCGGGGCATACCCCAGGCCAACCAAGGATCCACAAAAGACTTAAGCAGCTTCAGAAGAACCTGTCTTCCCAACCTCGCCCTTCTTCGCCAGATCAGCAAGGTATTGGTCAAAACCATGATCCTTCACATCAATTCCAAACCGGGCGAACCGAGCAACGCTCTCTCCATAACCATCTTCAAAGGAGGACATAGATTCAGCCTGACACTTTGACAATTGCGCTGACAGGTCGTCCAACCTACCCACGAGTTCAGCTTTTTCAGCAATCCAAGCTTCACTGCCTTTAACAAGATCCTTCTCGGAAGCTTCCAAGGATTTCTTCAGAACCAACATTTCCGACTGCAAACTTTTCACCTGCTCACTCAACACATCACACTCCGTAATCAGTTCAGACTTCTCAGTTAAGGCAGTAAAAAGCTTATCGGCAGCGACATTGTTATCATTTTTCAGATTCTGGGAAGACTCCTCCAATCGCTCATTTTGCTTCTTCAGCTCCTTCACTTCTAGTCGAAGCTTATTCACTTCAACAACGTCAGTCACATCTTCAAGGGTCAACAACTTCTCCAATTCCATAGACAACTACAAGGGCATATAAGAACGGTCATAGAGGAAAACAAAGTAATAGGTAAAAGCTCACAAAACAAGAAAAAAGAAAGAATACCTTATCAACAAGACCCTTACAGGATCGAAGACCCCCCTCAATAACCAAACTGGAAGTACCCGTTTTAGCTTTCACCTTGTGAATAGACTCGGTGGCACCCTCAGAAAACAACTCTATCTTACCAGAGCTGGGGCAACTCATAGGCTCTTTCAGCTTCTTTGATGGGTTACTCTTAGAGGTATGACCTTCGCGATGCCTCTTCTTATCACGGTCTTTAACAACAGTAGCCTCAGAACCCCCAACACCGGCCACAGCAGAAACGGGAGTAAGATCTTTCGAGGCCACTTCAGGGCCACTTTCAACTCCAGTACTTGGCATCACAGTCGAAGCACCAGCGGCTTTACTCTTAATTAAACGAGCTAGAAAATCGTCAGTCGGCATGTTCGCAAAAAGATCAACCACTTCAAAAAGCTTCACTCCAGCCACTGTAAACAGGAAAAGAGTAGGTCAAGAAAAGGCAATAAAAACAGAAGGATAAATACAAGCATAGGAAAGCTTACAACAATGATTATTCAAAAATCCAACATCTAAAAATTCCTCAGGCCGATATCTAACTTCGGGACCCAGGAAATTCTGTAGGTCCGAGGAGGTCATAGACCCCAATCGATTCACGGACTTCAATCTCCCTGCTGAATGAGCCTGCCACGGTCCAATTGCTCCCAATTCGGGACCCTCGTACCATGCCCACATCTTATGCCACCCTGAATTAGACACGGGGGCCTCAACAAGCTTTTTGCAGCCTTCCTTTTTATCAACATAGAACTGGGTTCCATTACTCTTGAAGCGAAAGATGGAGAAGAACAAGTCGAGGCTAGGAAATTGATTAAGTTCATAACATCTAGCAATAACCCCATTGATCTGGAGAACCGCATTGGGGACAAGCTGACTTAAACCACAACCTAAGGTTTGAAATATAAATTGGAAAAAGGGGTGTAGAGGCAACCTTAATCCATATTCAAAATACACATCTGGAATGGCATGACAACTAGGACGAGGAGGCCTCCACATTCGGTCACCATCGCTTGGGGCAAAGGCACTATAACCCCGAGAAAAAGAGACAACTTGACCTAATTTATCAAGATCAGGAGGAAAATTAGAGTAAAAGCTTGGTTTATTAAAGGACTTATTGGATTCAAAAAGAGATCCAGAGCGAGGCATAACAACTTCCTCAACGGAAGGGGTTTGAGAAGCGGACTCCGTAGCAACAGGGGTTTTACTAACAGACACAGGGGAGAAAGGTTCAATTTTCACAGAAGCATAGTTTCGAAGAAGGTAGCGAGGTCGCTTAACCTTTTCAGTGGGTAAATTTTCAAGACTATCTTCACTCTCGACGCCCTCTACACTCTCTGTGGACGAAATCGAAGCTATGGTGGCTCTCATAGTGACGGAAAAGAAAGAAAAGCAAGAACAAGAAACAACAGCAAAATGGAAAAGATAAGAGCAGAGAAGGTACCTCAAGAAGTCGAAAGGGATGAACAAAAGAAAAAGGAGAGTGAAGAAAATAATTAACATTTATAGACAAAAGAGGAAAGAAAGGGAAAAGAAATAACTTACACATTCAACGGAAGAACACGACTCCCAAAGACATGGGGAAATGGGCGGACGAAGCTGGCAGTGAAGCGTGGAAATCTTTCCACTTCTCCAAAAAAATTTTTTTATCTACATAGACACGCAATTTCTTTTTTGTTTTGTAAATTTGTAACGTAGAAAAATTCTTTAAAAAGATCTAAAGATCTTTTTCTTTTACTTAGGGGGGGACTGAATGTTGGGCCCAAGGCCCACCTACTGAGTAAGGCCCATTAAAAGCCCAATTAGAGTCCTATAAATAGACTTGTATCTCCAACATTGTAAAAGATTGGTTCATTAATATTACTCTTTAACAATATCCTACTCTTTTAAGCCAGTATGAAGTTCAACTATCTTGTTATGTTCTACCTTCCTGTCTTGCTAGCTTCTTTTATATAATTCATATATATTCATCAAGGTTGCATTAAATCTTTTTACTAATAATCATTTACTTTCAGAATTTAAAGATGAACTTCAAGGGTTTGGAGATGTTTGTTAGTCACCGAAATTTGGGGTTGTTCAAGATGCTAATCGTCTTGATGCAATTGGCGCTAGCGCGCTATCGGTAATTCTTATGTTTGTGTGTTGGTATTTAGATTTACATTTGTTTCATTTTCACCGAGACTTGTTTACCCTGAACTCGTATGTGCCAACTCATTAATATTGTATGAGAATATGTAGCAAGAGCTGAATACTCAACTCATTAATAAGATGCAGGACTCTAGTCATTTTATTTAATTTCTAGCCATAGTGCCATCCTCCATCCTCTATTCTTATGCTTGTTGTTTTAAGGCAACCGTTTTTTTGGGTATGGTTATCCATATGATATGTACTGTACTGCTAATTGCCTATGACTGGGCAAGTATTTTGTTTTGTAAATTTTATTCAGGAATTGCTTGTTGCTTTACAATATTTGGTGGTATTATGACAGAGTACTGCATGACCCCAGCATACAGGCTCGATCTGATTTGTCCAAAGAGCAATACGTGAAGAAGAACGAATAGACGACTGTGAACCATTGTCATGAGAAGCTTCTTAAGCTTAAGGACTTGATGAAAACAGAGGTTAAATCATTGATTTGGGGGCTTCTTTTTTCACCCCTTGTTCTTAAAAAAACATCAGCAGTTTCCTTAGAAATGTTTGCTAAAACTTTCTTTATGTAAATTCTGATCCTTATTGTACAGGGTTGGACAGGGTTGCTAATTTTGTGATGGCAAATTCTTATCCTTTAATCACTACGTAAGAACATTATCATTAATTGTATAAATTACGCAATGGTAAATGTATTTAAACTTTGCCACTTAATCTTTTTTCATGTCTGCAGAAGCTGTAAAAGTCGTAGGTCTCGTTGGATCTGGAGATGGCTCTAGTACTCATCTATCATTTTCTTGATTTCATTCAAAAGCTGTTAGAAAATCCAGGTCCCTTCCCCCTTGGCATTATCAAACAGAACATGCCTAAGATAGCACACATACACACAAAGTGCTTGTAGCGACTACACAACAATTGTCACAAACCATTGTAACATTAGGAGAGCATTGGAATAGCCCACTTATGGCGGAGTGTCTAGCAATTTATTATTCCTTCACAAGTACGATTCCTAAAATACATATTGATACAAATATTAGTTTAACCTAACGTCTTTCATCGAGGATAGTGGTGATGGTGGTAATGATGGTCATGATGAATGATGCTAATGATGCACGGAGTAGTTCTAGTCCACTGACTCCTGGTCCAGTATAAGACATAGCCTATTTTTCTGTTTTGTCCCATGCTACGTGCTTACTTTAAAAGAGTCGATGATTGGGTTTATTTTATTTTGTTAGATGTATTTGGATAGTAATACATTATGTTTGGATTATAATTATATCACAATATTATGATGTAATATTGGATTATCACTGGCCGTTATAATATATAGGATTATTTACATGACATAATGGTATAAGGGTTTTCTTTGGCTTGAATTTGTTTGATAAGAGAGACATGGTATTTTGAAAATGTGAGGTGGCTATTTTGATCAGTCACTAGTACTAGGGCAAAGCTGCATTTGCTTGTTTGCCACAACTAAACTTATGACAGAATTGTTGTGACAATTTTTGTACATTTTATTATATTTTTTCTTTATTTAATATTTTTGACGACCAACTTGTCACAAGCACTTTGCATTTTATTTGTTAATTTATTAGTTGAATATAATAATAATAATAATTTCATTATGACGAAATGTCCGTCACAAATTTGTATATATACTAAAATAATCAGTTTGTGGACCCGACATTATAGTTGTGACAAATTATTAACCTTGTGACAAAATATCGGACTAGTGACAAAATCTGGAACTTTAGACTGCAGGCTTATAAGTGACAAATGAAATTCGTCACTAGACTATTTACGACGAATTCAGACTTAAAAATTCGTCACTATAAGCAGATTTTGTTGTAGTGACCCTTAACTAGTGATTTATCCCATTTATTGTTTCTATTTTTTAAAAATTATTTGTCGACGATCCAATCATACGGATGTCAAGATATATCTAATTTAATGACATTCCCAATTTTTTTAAAAATAAAAAATTAATTTGATTGGAGATCTTAGTAGAACATTGCATACTATCTAGTACTCGTAATAAGTGTTTTGTCCCAGATTTTTTTTTTTTTAAAAACTATTTCTCGATGATCCAACCGTACGGATGTCAAGATATATCTACTTAAATGATATTCCCAAATTTTCAAAAAATAAAAAATAAATTTGGTTGGAGATCTTAGTAGAACACTATTATATTGTCTAATACCCTTAACTAGTGATTTGTCCCATTTATTGTTTATATTTTTTAAAAACTATTTCTCGATGATCCAACCGTACGGATGTCATATATCTAATTTAATGATATTCCCAAATTTTCAGAAGATAAAAATTTAATTTGGTTTGGTAATTTAACGGTCAACTAGTACTTTGACTATAACCCCCAAACAGAGTTTCGTCAGGGTTTAGTATTTTGATTTTTAACTCCCACAATTACGGTCTCACATCATTTTTATTGAATACGATATGTTATCAAAACGTGCTAGAAAAAAAAATCATAATTTTTTAAAATAGGTAAGTATTTATTAAAATTTTCTAAACTTCTTAACAAATATAAAATCAATACTCTATTTACATATTTAAAAAAAATATCGTACGTGGGTAAATGTTAACACAAAATCACGCAAGCGTACGTGGTCACAAGTAATACAGGTATAAGTTGAGTTCGTTCCCACAGAGATCTGGTTATGGTTTCAATTTAGTTCATGCACCTATGCAACAATGTATGATTATTATCCACTGCTAAGACAAATAACAAGATTAAGTTTTTACTAACTATAATTAACTAAGACACAAATTAACAAACTAAGAATTAATTAACTGATGAGAATGAAAATCTAATTACTTATGCAAGAGAAAACATGGTATCCTAATTAACTTCATTAAATACTTCCTTTAGAGATCATGCCTTAATCAATATATGTGATGGTTTTGATATCTGATCGGACAACACGAAACAAGTAAAAGTTACCTCACGATATACTAGTACCGAACTACGCATGCATCCACAAAAGAGATAGAAGATGGGTAAACACCAATTATGTTTAGACCCTATATCTCTATAGAATTTGAAAACATAAAGGTTGAAGAACAAGTGATCCACATAGATCACATAAGGTAGCATAATATCTCTATTCATGCCACAAATCATGATGTTAAAACATCAACCTATCCTATGCTAGCATGGCAAGTTCTAAATCTCAAGATCCACTCTCGTTTCGCAAGAGATTAACAAATTAGATGTTCATGACGCATCTAAACACATGAAATACAACCATACAAGGATATCAATAATTCATCACACACATATCAAATAAGCAATCAACTACTAAATTCCATAAATAAATCCGTTAGGACCCCATGACAACGATTAGCTCATGATCGAACTTCTCATCGTCACGGGGTCTAATGAAAACATGATGTAAATCAAATACAATGATATAAATCTCTGGTGTGTGTTGTGTTCGTCGTGGTCCCCTTTTTGTGTCCTTAAGAGGTGTATTTATAGCCCCAAGTGCCTCCTCAACCAAGTAATTACCGTCTTTGATTTAGGATAGAATTCCGGTAATTTTCCTTTCTTGAATGAAATAGAATTGCAATTGCCATGTTTGAATTGAATTCCAGAAGTTTATAACCGTCCAAACATCTTCCATAATGATTAGGAGAAGAAATCGTATCAGTTTCCTAGTTTAAATGGAATTCCAGGAAGTTTCTGCCAGCACCCCGCTCGCCCGCGCGCACCACAAGCATAATCCTCGCGCGCCCGCACTGATTTCTCTGTTCTTACTCCTGCGCGCGCCCGCACGCCCTTCTGTGTTATCCAGGCGCGGCCGCACCAAATCTGTTGTGCTTGCAGCTGATTTTCTTCAAATTGCTGATTAACTTCCGCTTTTGATTGCAACTCCAACCACTTGTTCTCTTGATTTTAAAAACATCATATACTCACTGAAAACTCTATATCTTCACCTAGAAATACACCCTGCACAATTCTCACACAACAGATTAAAACACACCAATACTTGAGATACAAAACACCAATTTAAGCCGAAATGGAACGATCCAAGTGGATATAAATCCACTTATCACACCCCCAAACTTAAACTGATGCTTGTCCTCAAGCATAAACAGACAAAAATATACAACTAACTAGTACCACTTCCGTAGGTGATCACGGTTGCATTCGGGATATGCAACAAGCCCTTTAAACCCCTAGGCAGCCCTATTGGACGAGTAAGGTCTCGTGAGGGCCTATAGCGAATGTACCCACAAAATCCAATGCAATGCAATGCATAATGCAACTAAATGAAAATGCAATTAATCTAGTACTAATATCCTACCATACCTTCAAATCCTCTCAGGCCATATCAACTTAAGAATGAAAGTAAATACACAATGTCTTGGTGTCGAAAGTGCAAGTATTCACATAGTCTACTCAATGAACATGCATAAGTTCTCACAAGTCCATGTCAAGAGAATAAGTTAGTAAACATGCTAAGCCTACAAGAGTACATCTTTGAGACAAAACTCGGGATCTCATACGCAAAAACAAGCAAACACTCACAATCCACTCACAAAAGAATACTCTCTCAAGAACAAGGGTAAGTGTATCACTCAATTCCAACAAAATCATAAGCACACTTGACATTTGGTATCAATCTAACTCTTAACACAACATACATCAATGACGATAATCAAAAGGTCTTTATTTGGGTTGTAACGGGGCTAGGGACAAGGTATGTCAAATAAGCCAAAACAGGTGAAGTGTCAAAAGCTAGTAAGTACCATAATACATCATACATAACACCCTATTTCCCCCCCACATAATCTTTACTCAAAACAAACACTCGACTAGTCGACTGAAATAGGATCACAACAAACACAAACATGCTCTCATAATATATATTTTTTCTCTTTTTTTTTCTTTTTTTCTTTTTTTTCTTTTTCTTTTTTTTTTCTTTTCTCGAGAGATAAATATAACACAAACAATAATATAAACAATAACAATGATCCCACAATTTATTACACATGCCGACTATCAAGTAAACAAACCCAATTCTCAATATTTCCCCCAAAAGTAAGACCAACAATAAACCCCTCCTTGCACACCGTATTACTCCCTTAAGCACTATACTAGCCTTTGACAATGTGGGTTCAAATTAATGTAAGGCCAATACAAGAAAAAGATCTAGGCAAGTAATGGGGTATGTCACCGAAAAAATAGGATTAAGCTCAACGGGTTAACTAATTGATCATGTAAATATGGTGTGGTAATATGGGAAAATATGCGGTTATTCCTAAATGCCTTTATCATTTTAATCGTCAAATAATGTCATGCGTTTCAAGAAAGATCTCAAACAACTGCTAGCAATGCAAACAATCCGTGGACACTCAAGCAAACGAATAAATTGCAACAACTATGCAATATGGCTCAAAAACTCACTTGGTGGAAAAACATACTCAATCCCAAGCAAAAATCTCTCTAACGCACCTACTTGTATTCAAAGCATGCAAACTAAATCATCTTGCACATATTCATGTCCTTCAAATCACTTACAACATTCAATAAGTCTACTAGCTTCAACTTACTAGTGTATGTGTGTGCACAAGAACAAAGCATATCACTTCTCAATCAAAAGCGTCAATAACACAAAATTCCTATCAAGCATGGGTGCAAAATGTAATCTATTATGGACTCACATGATATACGAAAATAAAAACAGAATGTCCTATATGAAACAAACGTAGATAACACGAACATAAATGCATAATTTACTACTACTAATATGCAAATCATGAAATCCTACATGAACACAATGACTAACAATCACATATATATACACTACTTATCCCTCAAACCACCCCCAAACTTAGAATATTCAATGTCCTTATTGAATGGAAGTAAATACAAGGGAAAGTAGAAAACATACCTTGGGTTGCCTCTCAAGAAGCGCTTCTTTAACGTCAATAGCTTGACGTTACTTCCAAGCCTCCATTAAGGATGATAATAGTTTACCTGGTCATATCTTCGCGAGACTTCATCGTCATCACGGCGGCACACTTTCTGCCCCTTCTCCTCGCTTAACCTATTCGTGTAACAACTCTGTCCTATTCCAATGCCTTCATCTGTTGACCCAAAATCTGTCAATTTGTAGAACAACACACACTTGCGGGCTTCGCTTGAATATAATGGAGGAGGATAAATGTAAGTTGCTGAAGCCTTTGGTTCCTCAAAGAGAACTTCTTGCATTGGCTCTAATGCGCTACCTCCATCTTTATACTCTGAGACAAGTAGAAGATCTGCATCTGTCCCATGATCATCAGCCTTTTGGAACGCACATACCAATTCTTGAAATTTGCGTAGCTCATCAGTGTCCTCTTGGTACGCACATACCAATTCTTGAAATTTGTGCAGCTCACCAGTGTCTGTCTTAAATAGTGCCTTTTCCAAATCATCCACCATACTAGCATGATCAAATTCCTCACATGGCTTGCGAATGCTCACCTCACCTTGGAATTTGTCTTCCTCAATTATGCATGCAGTACCTTGCTCCAAGTCATCGTTATTTTCTGGAATTGCCTCTAATATGAATTGTTATTTCTCTTGTTCCAAGGCACTCAAAACTTGAGCAACTAGTGTCCCCATAGAATTGATAGACTCCTCAGTACTCTTTACAAGCATCCTAATCTCCTCCATTGCATCAACCTCATCTGACTGAAAATTAGGAGTAGGTTGCTGATGTTGAAACTCTTCACTACCAAAGAAATATGACATATCTGGAACATCTTGCTGGTACTGTTGAGGATGGTATTGAAAATATGGTTGTTCCTCATAAGTGACATATGGATCAACTCCTTCGTAGTAATAATATTGTGAGGGATCATGAACGCCCAAACACTGCTCACATTGTTGAGGCTATTGAATACCACCTTGATTGCTCCAGTACTGATACGTCTCACGTGCGCCCGCACATAGCTCACAAACACTAGCCACCTGCTGAACTCCATAGTAAGTTAGAAAATCCATCTTCAGCGTAAACGCTCTCTGACAAGTACCTGAAACACCAACGAACTATACAAAAATAGATGAGAAAAAGCAATCCGAGTCAGTGAACTCTAACGACCACTATTGACAAGCACATAAACCAAAAATAAAACACCGATGATCCCCGGCAGCGACGCCAAAAAACTTGTTTACACAAATCATGCAAGCATACGTGGTCACAAGTAATACAGATATAAGTTGAGTTCGTTCCCACAGAGATCTGGTTATGGTTTCAATTCAGTTCATGCAACTATACAACAATGTATGATTATTATCCACTGCTAAGACAAATAACAAGATTAAGTTTTTACTAACTATAATTAACTAAGACACAAATTAACAAACTAAGAATTAATTAACTGATGAGAATGAAAATCTAATTACTTATGCAAGAGAAAACATGGTATCCTAACTTCATTAAATACTTCCTTTAGAGATCATGCCTTAATCAATATATGTGATGGTTTTGATATCTGATCGGACAACACGAAACAAGTAAAAGTTACCTCTCGGTATACTAGTACCGAACTACGCATGCATCCACAAAAGAGATAGAAGATGGGTAGACACCAATTATGTTTAGATCCTATATCTCTATAGAATTTGAAAACATAAAGGTTGAAGAACAAGTGATCCACATAGATCACATAAGGTAGCATAATATCTCTATTCATGCCACAAATCATGATGTTAAAACACCAACCTATCCTATGCTAGCATGACAAGTTCTAAATCTCAAGATCCACTCTCGTTTCGCAAGAGATTAACAAATTAGATGTTCATGACGCATCTAAACACATGAAACACAACCATACAAGGATATCAATAATTCATCACACACATATCAAATAAGCAATCAACTACTAAATTCCATAAATAAATCCGTTAGGACCCCATGACAACGATTAGCTCATGATCGAACTTCTCATCGTCACGGGGTCTAATGAAAACATGATGTAAAACAAATACAATGATATAAATCTCTGGTGTGTGTTGTGTTCATCGTGGTCCCCTTTTTGTGTCCCCAAGAGGTGTATTTATAGCCCAAGTGCCTCCTCAACCAAGTAATTATCGTCTTTGATTTAGGATAGAATTCCGGTAATTTTCCTTTCTTGAATGAAATAGAATTGCAATTGCCATGTTTGAATTGAATTCCAGAAGTTTATAACCGTCCAAACATCTTCCATAATGATTAGGAGAAGAAATCGTATCAGTTTCCTAGTTTAAATGGAATTCCAGGAAGTTTCTGCCAGCACCCCGCGCGCACCACAAGCATAATCCTCGCGTGCCCGCGCTGATTTCTCTGTTCTTACTCCTGCGCGCGCCCGCGCGCCCTCCTGTGTTATCCAGGCGCGGCCGCGCCAAATCTATTGTGCTTGCAGCTGATTTTCTTCAAATTGCTGATTAACTTCCGCTTTTCATTGCAACTCCAACCACTTGTTCTCTTGACTTTAAAAACATCATATACTCACTGAAAACTCTATATCTTCACCTAGAAATACACCCTGCACAATTCTCACACAACAGATTAAAACACACCAATACTTGAGATACAAAACACCAATTTAAGTCGAAATGGAACGATCCAAGTGGATATAAATCCACTTATCAGTAAACTAAATTTTAACCTATAGTTCATCTTATGAGGATATTGTGATAATTTTTTTATAATTTAAGGATTGATTTTATATTTTTTAAATAATTTTGGAAATTAATTTTTTAATTAGAATGACTGATTGCAGTCAAATTTATAAATATGATTGTTTTCGGTCGAATTTAATTTTAAATAATTTGGAAAAATATTGGCGGGAATTTTCCCGCCTAAACTTAGTTTCACGCGGATCGCTGACGTGGCACTAATTTCGACTGGTTGAAGTCAAATGTATAAATTCGACTGTTTCCATTCAAATTTATAAATTCGACTACCATAGAATTTAGGCGGGAAATAAATTTGACTGGTTAAATTCGACCACACCTATAAATTCGACTGCTTAAATTTGACTGCTTTTAAATTCGACTGGAAGCAGTCGAATTTAAGTTTGACCACTAATTTATTGGAATTGACCATAAATTCGACTGATTACAGTCAAATTTAAACCAGTCGAATTTAGGCCAGTCAAATTTATGCAATCAAATTTACCCGAGTTTTCTTGTAGTGTTAATGACTGTGGTACATGGGTCTATTTGTTGAAGTTTAGAGATTGAAAAAGTTAAATTAGTTGTAGGTCTAACCAAAGGTATCCCCTTTGGTTGGAACTTTAGAAAAATGGTTGAGTTATTTTCGGAACTATAAATAGAGTTGTTTTAACAGATTTTATTAGTTGTTTTTGTTTTTGTTTTTAAATTCCAGGTTAGAAGTGATGAGGTATATGTGAAAGATGATGGACAGAGGAAGGAGTGAAAGTTTTGAGAATTCCTTTATTTTTGTCCAAGGAGCACCATGTGTTTTCGATGATCTGGACTTTCATGGAGGGCACTCTTTTCCCACTTGAGTTTTTTTTCCAAAGGATTTTGCTCTTTTGAGTTTTTAACGAGGCCCTTCTTTGTTCCATTTGTGGCCCTATTGTTGGGGTTGATGAACAGAAATGCAAGTTTTCCTAGTAGGTTGGTGACAATTTTTGGAAAAGTGGAGGTTTAAAGGTCCTGGGTTTTGAGATTTCTGAAGACTGGTCATGATACTTTTTGTAGTTTGGTCTTGGAGTTTTATTTCACTGTTTTTTCTAGTATTAGTTTTTGTATTGTTTTTTTACCAAATTGGGTGGCATTCTTCTCGGACATTAAAGTTCTATTGTCTAAACATCCAGAGGCAACATGCGTGCCTTTTGGTTAGATGATAAACTTTCTTGAATGAAAGGATCACCTTCTACGAATATTGTACTCGTTGCAATTCATTTATGAAATAGATTCCGTTTGACAAAAAAAAAATAATAACAAGATTAATTTTCTTTGATGTCATTATTGTTACTTCATTTTGCATCAGATTGATAGCATTACAATTGTTATTATTATATAGGTTATAAAACACTGGCTAGGAAAATATATAGCCTATCACTTGTTTCTGACTCTACAGTTTCTGCGTATTTCTCCCTTCTTTCCTGTCAACACTTGAATGCTTCCCATTCGAGTTATTGATAAAGCAAAACCCTTTCGAAATTCCTCAAAATAATTTGCGTATTCGTCTGTCAATTCGTTAGTGTCACTGCCGTAGAGTAGCTGCTGATCAACTCCAAGAATAGATTTATTTGCTAGCACTCTTTTGTAGTAAGAGTTGGAGAATTTGTGGTTTTTGGCATTGTCTGGATTAAGAAACACCAGCTGCTGGCTTTGTCTCTTTTTATTTATCAATGGACATGTCTTTTGTAAATCTCGCAGTAGGGATTTATTCATTGTTGGATCTGGTTTTCCCGTACTGTTGAAGTTGTAGAGGCGATCAAGAATGTAGGAACAATGTGTGTTGCCCATTGTGTGTCCTCCTGAATTACAAATCAACAAGTTCAAAAGCATTCAAGTTTCAGAGTAGTACGTATATGAGACTTATACAGGCTTCATATATATATATATAGGATTATCAAAAAGAAACAAATTAGATATTATTTAATCCAAATATTAATTTATACCGCATCAAATTATCTTAAGAGTTCTCATCAGTAGAAGAAACACAGGAAATAAGATTTATCATACCTAAAAGTGTAGACATGTCTTGAACATCTAGACCCTTGGATTTGAAAAATGCAAGAGCTGCTTGCCAGGAAATGGAGGGTGATGGAAGGTTTACTGAAGCTGCATTTGATTCGAATCCATCCCTTCTTCCCAAGAGAACAGGGTAAGATGGTGCACCTGACTGCAAATTATAATTTTAACAGCTCAATGCTAGGAATATAATTGATGATTGTATAGCTTCTAAATTAAGCAGGCTATCAAATTTTGCACTAGAAAATTAACAATCTTAGTAACATGTTATCGAGCAGTAGAACAATTATTATGTTAGTGTTAGATAGATGATATAAACAGAATATTTGATGCAAATTAATGATATCAATATAGGAATACAAAAGATCATAAGAAGAATACAGATATACAATTGGAATACAAGGAAAATCGTACCAAATGCAAAGCATCTCTAGTGGCAAGATGAAGGATATCTGCACATGAAACTGCTCCGGGACACCTTGCCTCCAAGACCCTCTTGATGGTGTCGATGACCACATATACTCCAGGACCAACCCCTGAGTTTTGTGGTGCAGTTTTCTCCGACTTGGGGCCATCTAACAGAATGGATGCATCACAGCCCTGAAATTGAAATACAGTTAATTAGAACTACAAATACCTGTGCATGTTAATTATGGAAGGCAGTCCGTCTCAAACGCATGAGCACCCCTTGTACATCCACCACACTGTAATTACTGCCATAAAGGGTTATACTGCCCTTACATGCTTTTTCCTATGGAATACTAATATGAAATGTACCTAAAATTAACGTATTTGCATTTTGCACTTCTAATCTACTTTTATATTGAGAAAAGCATAATTTCATCTCTGGGTTCAATAAATGAATTAGTGATTAGGTCATAATTGTTTTGGTAATGAGTAGTGCTAGGGACCCCAAATTTAGTCCCAAAAAAAGTCCCCAAATGACATGGCATGAGTGATTTGGCAAATTGTAGTGTTTTAATTGGATGACCCTCGCGGGTCCATTATAATTATAACCAATCACATTCATTTGGTAACAATTTTTGGTACCCAATTTGGTACCTCTAGCATTTTTCTTTGGTAATATCAATGCAAAATGACGGTAGAAGCACTCTTGTAGATCTTCTGGCCACAAATGTAGCATCTTGTTCTTGTTTGAAAGTATCAAGGCATTGAGTTTCATTTTCACATTTTAATTAGGAAAATGTTAACCACAGCCTAGGGCTATGGTTAAGCATTAAATATTCTCATCTTTTCAACATTGATTTTAGTTATTTAATTGTTTTTAAGTTTTTCAATACTCTTTTACAACATCAATTCAATTTTCCAAATAATAATAGTGGACCCCCTGCATTCACATTAATTTCCATTAATAAAAAAACCTCAAATTGCTAAATAATTATATTGAAATTCGTGCAAACTTAATGTATTAAATGCAAATTTGACATTTTAAATACATTTATCCACTTACATTAATGCATAATCATACCCTTAGGACTATGTTTAGCATTACCCTTTAATTAAATAGAAGTTTCATTTTCACATTTTAATTAACTTCCAGGTATAAGGGTCAATATAAATACTAGACAACTTAATCAATAAGAGCCGGTGAACCTTAAGCTACGCATACAGCGGACTAAGAGCATCTCCAATAACAGTTGCTAATCAAGTTGTCAACTTTGTTAAATCATCAAAAAAAATTAATTTTTTAATTGATCTTCAATTTGGCAACTTTGAATAGAAAAATGATCCAATGATTAACAACTCTAAAAGTTGTATAAATGGTCCCCATATGAGTAATTAAATAATATAAATTTGAAGGAAGACATGTAAAATAAGTATATTAGTATATATCTTTTAAACAAAAATATGCACTTTAACCGTTTAAGAAAGTTGCCAACTTTTGGCAACAATTGTTGGCAACCATAAGGCAACACTGACTCTCCAATAGCAAGGCAACCAAGATTGCTTGTCACATAGATATTGACAATCTTCTTGGCAACTTCTATTGGAGATGCTCTAAACGAACCACCTACAGTCGTGACCTGGTTTGTTTGTTTTTACTTGTTTACGTACGTACGTACACCAATACGAGGTTAAGGACTAAATGAACGCTTAAAACTAAATTGCAGAAGAATCAATAGCGAAATAGAAAAATTTGAGGAGCTAGAGTACGTACAGTGACCATGCAATCAGTGTAGAGGAGCTTAAGGAGCTTAGGAGTGATAGCTTTATTGTTATCCCAGTATCTCTTGACTTGGAATTGCACAAACGACTCCACGTTTGCACAAGTATTAAGTTTTTTATAGTAGTGCCTTATCAGTGGTGGATCTGCTGGCGGTAGCAGCCCCGTCGCCGCCTCCACTTTAACACCAACCATATCAAAGCTCAACAGGATCAATGCAAAACCCAAAAGAGACATATACAGGACAAACTCTCCTCTCCGCATCATCCTTGCTACTACTACTTAATATATATATATTTCAATACATATATAAGCTGGCTAGCAATAGATTGATGTGTTTAGTTAAGGCCACAACTGCACCTTTATATAGACCTTGGTCTTCTCCAGCTTGGCCACCGACGAAATGTTGAGCTGGAAATTTACTGGTTAAAGTTTAAAAAAAGGGTTTTATATCAAAGTGGCCACTCGGTTCGTCAAAAACTATAACCTAATTCAACGTATCCATCGGGATCTAATTTAAACCACTGAACTAAGAAAATATATCATTTGCCCCTGCATTCACAAAAATAATACAATTTATGGTGGTCTAAGTAATATAAAAGGGGCAAATGATATGTTTTCTTAGTTTAGTGGTTTAAATGAGACCCCGATGAGTATGATGGATTAAGTGATAGTTTTTGACGAATCGAGTTGCCACTTTGATATAAAAGTAATAAAACCCTTTAAAAAAATGGTAAAAGTTGGCATTTACATTTTCAAGTTAGGTTATAAGAAACTGGGATTTTGCATAGGTTATGGCACTGGTGAAGGATTCGACGAGGGGCGGGCGCACATGCATTACATACATCACCCTCTAAACAAGCATCGAAAGTCGCTACCTACATGCCTAGCGTGCTTGTCAAGTAAATTGCATAAAATTTCATAAAATTTTTACAAAATAATAAATGTTTCAATTTGATTGCTTATAATTTAATGGTTCCTGCATTCACATTAGTTTCAACAAATAAAAATCCACATTAGTACAATTCAACTCATTATATGCAAAAATTATGTAGTCAATTATGTGCATCTAGGAGTACTCTTATTTATTTTTACAAGTTTACTTTAAGTTGAATACCCAGCTAACCAGAAAATTTCAAGAATTTCTTTAGAAAATTATATATGATTTTTAATTAAATATCAGTAGGGATTTTACTAAAAATTAGGGAGTATTCATTTTAATCGCAACTATTTTGTGATCTTGGTTTCTTTGTATAATATCATGGGATTTTATTACATTCTCTAAATTAGATTTTTATTTCATTTAAACCTATTAATTTCGAATCATATTTAATGTTTTTAAGTAAATTTTGTGACATACAAAGCTAATTAGGGGTGTTTGGAAAAACTTTTCTTCAGAATAAGTCAACTTATTTTAAGACAAAGTTAGAGATTCCTAACTTTCCAACTTATTTTCTAATTTATTTTTGCAACTTATTGAATCTCAAACATATATTAAATACTTTTATAAAATTTTTTATCAAAAGATAAAATTTTTATCCGAAAATAAATCCATAAGTCCACAAATAAAGTTATCCCAAACTGGCACTTAATTTGTTGTCAAACTTAACCATAAAATACAGATAGTGAATTTTTCTTTTTTAATAACAAATAGATAGTGGACTGTGTTTGATATAATAAAAGCCTGGTAGTGTTGATGGTATTTCAAGCTACGTACTTTATTGAATGCATGTGTAATACAATACTACAATATACTAAAGTCGTGTGAACAAACTAACGATCATGAAGATCTAAGTTAGTGACGGTACACATTCAATAGATATTTGTCCACGCAATACTTGAGCCAATTCATCATTTGTAAATTGTATTTTTATATGCAGGCAAACCAGTTTTTACTAAAGGAATGGGAAGTAGTCGATTATTATATGTGGAAATTGTTAGAATTCGCAAATTAGATACTAAAAAAATTATGAAATGTTATGTAATTTGTTGTGATATTTATATTTAATATTTTAATAAACCTACGTGTATTCAGAGAGATACTATTAATAAAAATATTTCATATCACATCATTCAGTTTTATAACTCTAACATTATTCTTATATTATTTATGTGCTAGTGTTCAAAGAAACGAAAATTGTAAACCGAAGGGATGGCAGTTATTTATATTTTACGCATAATTCAATTTATTTATCGATTTATAAACATATCAAAACAAAACCTTATGTATTCATTAGCAAAAAAACCTTCTAAAATTATTGATTACGTAGTGTAACAGCTAGCTAACTGATACTCCCTCCGGTCCATTAGCATTTGACTTTTCTACACGTAACTTTAGGTGCTTTGACTACATAGCTAAAATAACTATTTTTTAATTTTTCTTTTTTTGATTAAAAATATAGTATTTTAATTTTTATTTAGAAAAGGAAATTTTAAAAAATAATAATTTTAACTATGTATTCAAAGCACCTAAATTTACGTGCAGAAAAGTCCAATGCCTTATATAATGGATCGGAGGGAATATTATGTAAATGTAATTGTGTGGAATGTAAATGGTATCAAAAGCTGTTTTTGTCGAAAATGAGTTTACAATCAAGAAAGACTTGCAAATTCTGACGAATTTCTCGTCTCTGCTCGATTATCACGAAGCATTTACTTAATTTACGTTGTATGTATTTGTATATAAAAGTTAAAGTGTTAACTAAGATATGATCAATCGATTGCTTCGATATAAAATTATTGAGTAATGCTAGGTATCCCAAATTGGTACAAAAAAAATGTTCTCAAATGATGTGGCATTGATGAGTTGGATGTATGGAGGATTTTAATTGGTGAGATTTATATGGTCATGGCGGACCTATTGTAATTATAACCATTCAGATAACGACACGTGTAATTTGAGAAAAAATTTGGGATCCGATTTGGGGTACCTAGCATTTTCCAAAATTATTTTGTATTATGTACACTACAAGAAATCTGGCCATTTACGACGGCAAACTTACGACGGTTTATTTTTTCGCGCCCAACTTACGACGGAAATGAAAAACCGTCGTAAGATATTACGACGGAAAACGAATTCGTCGCAAGTATGAGAGCAGCATGTAACTTACGACGGTTTGTTCGTCGTAATATCGATTTCAAAACAAACTTACGACGGAAAATGTCGTCGCAACTTTAACTTACGACGGAATTATACATACGTCGTAAGTTATACGCCATTTTGACTGAAAACTTACGACGGAAATGGAAAACCGTCGTAAGTTAAATGCCCAGAAAATTCAAATAAAAATATATGTTGATCAATATACAACGATCTATACAACTATACGTAGAGAGTGTAGAAAAAAATGAATCCGTCAGTACTAATCTTGAAAAAAATTCTGGCGTGCACTAACTAAATAAAATATTCAAGCTTTTTTTTTCCCTAAAGTGTACTACTAATCAAGCTTATTGGATCTACCTTCAGACCATCCCATTACTAGAGAGACACGACATGCCATTATTCAGGTGGTTGTTGATGTATTAAACAATATATACAAGACAGATGGGCCTGGAGCGAAAAAGGTACGTCTTCTTATTAGCATTTTCTTCTTTTTTTCTTGGGTTGAGAATGTATAACTTAAAATCATGTAAAACTGTATAATGCAGAATCATGTATAATGCAAAATCATTGTCTGAGTTGGATGACAATTCAGTAGAATTTGTGTAAATCTGCTTAATTTTATGTGCAGAAATATTCCACAATTTATATAAATTATGCACCTGAGCAAATTTTATTCTTGAGAAACGGATGATATTGATCATATTATTGATTACACTTGTCATTCAAATTTTTATAGCTAATTACTTATATTTATGTTGTAGGGGAAGGCCCCGGCAGCTGAGAATGATGATGGTGGCCGAGACAATGGAGATACTACTGAATCGGATGATGATCGTGATATGAGTGAGCCATATTATGATGTTGTCTCTAGAGGCGGTCCTGTTATCAAGGGATGAAAATGTTTGTAAGATAATGGTAGTTGTGTTTCTAGACTGAAACTGACTTTTGGATGGTTGTATGATGATCTAGGTTTGTGTAGAATGGTTTTAACTTTTGGATGTGTATGGATCTATGACTTTATTTATGCAAATTATATCGTGTTTGATTATGTAGATTTTATATTTATGTTTGTTTAGTAATGTGGTTGATTGCATATTAAAATTAGAGGGCTGGATGGTGCCATGATTAGGCAGGTTTACGATTTAATTTTTGAAGCTGAAAATGGCTGGAAATTTTAAAAACTGCAATTTGTGAATTCTGGAAAATAAACTTACGACGAATGTTCATAATTTAAATTCCGTCGTAAGTTAAATTAGTATTTTTCATTTGTTTGCAATTGAACCTGGTCGGTGGGTAGGTCCCATTCGATATGTTACGACGGTTTTTCCGTCGTAAGAAACTAAAAAACGACGAAACATTCCGTCGTAAGTTTCATTTAATCTGGTTAACAGGTGGGCCCATTCTATAACTTACGACGAAAAAAATCGTCGTAAGTTATCCAAATTACGACGTTTTTTTGTCGCAAGTTTAGTGGTCTCCTTTGCTCAAACTTACGACGAAAAACCTAACTTGCGACGAAAATATAAACTTACGACGAAAATTGAATTTGTGACGAAAACTTGAATTTGTGACGGAAATCTGAACTTCCTACTCGACCAAAAACGACGGAAATTTTCCGTCGTAATTGACCCCATTTACGACGGTTTCAGTTCAAAAAAAACGTCGTAAATACCCTTTTTTCTTGTAGTGGTACTTGTATATAAAAGTTAAAGTGTTAACTGAGACATGATCAATTGATTACACCGATATAGGATCACACATTAAATTAAGATTATTACAATCAGGTGTCAAGGTTTACTTAACCGTCTAATCATGTCTGATTCGATTTTTATTTCACATTTTTCTAATCACTCCCTAATTATTTTGGCCTTCATTTACCTTCTACATAAATTGCATCTCTACTCCTCTTTAAGTTTCCACTACTCGTAAAAAATTTACATAATTCTCTACAAAAATTATTTAATTTCATTTTTATTCAATCATTTTGTTTGCTAAGTTGCATAGGGGCGATCCTGAGTTACAGGGCCTTAGGCGAAATTAAAATTTGGGGCCCTAATGCATATATATCTTACATATTTGAATATTTTACATAAAAGGATTTGAAATTTTTGGGACCTTAAGTATCGGGGGCCCTAGGTGCAAGTCTTGCTCGCCTATAGCCATGGTCACCCCTGAGTTGCATAAATATAACAAAAAGGAAAAAAGAATATACAGGGATTGATCCTTATTCTGTGACAAGTTATATGACAAGTTATAAAAAGGACTATCGATCTAACTAAACTAGATTGAAGATAGAAATAACAACAAAAGAACGCAGAACAACCCCGTCAAATAGATACTGTCAATATTTTCTACATAAGCATTAGTGACAAATCACTTCGAATTAACTAGTCTAGTTTTTACATCCAAGAGGATGTCTTGAAGAAGTTTTTCCGGATTGAAAGAACCTTTGTTGTGGTTTCTAGCATTTTTTTCTTCCAAATGTGATAAACAAAGACTTGAGCTACGAGTAAGGCAGGAGTGTGAAGTGCAAGTCTGTCTATAGAACTCCAGGCCATGATATGATCTTCCCATGTGCTAACACTTTGATCAATCCGAACATTCAACAAAGCTGCAAGCTACTGTAAGATATGAGAGCTATATGGGAGTGTGAGAAAGAGATGTGAACTTGTTCAATACCCCCTGCACAAAAAGAACAGTGTTGTGGAGTTGTTATTCCAAATGAAGCCTACCTGCAAAAATTAGGTAATTTATCCAAGCATAAAAGCCATTCAAAGTGTGTGTATCGAGATATATGCAGTTTATGCCAAATGTAAGCATGCCAAGGTACCTCCGGTAATTTAAAACGAATAGAATCCAGGATATGATCAACTCTAAGCTTATGCAAGGAAATACCATCCCAGGTTATAGTGTCATTCTTACTGAGATCAAAAGGAAGAAAATCGAACGTAAAAATCCAATGAAGCAATGAGTGATCCACGTGTCTCTTGAATTCAGTCTCGGGAGTTGCCATGCACCACTACAAATTAAATCATGAACTTTAGCGCTAGCTATCATACCAACTTGAGAAATTATTAGGTCGGAGTTAATAGAAGCAAGACATTTATTATCCCACCATGGATCAAACCAAATTTAAGTCCTCAAGCCATTCCCAATATTATAGTGTATGAATTGGCGGGCAAGAGGTCACATTTTCAACACACATTTCCATATCCATGAATAATCTGTACGTATTTTCATTGTCCAAAAATGCTACCATTTGAGAGCTATAGAGTTGACCCATGGGACCAAAGAGACGGTGCTTGACAAACTACCTTGCACAGATGGAATAAATTTGAGCTGTGTTCTATTCCTTTGCAATTTTTATGCCCAAACCACCTTCATTTCGAGGTATACAAACCTTTGTCCAACTTACCTTGGCTCCGCCTTTCTTAGTAAATTACCCCTCCATAGAAAACGCGTAAAAATGGCCTGGAGCTGCTTATGAATTGCACATGGTAATATGAAGTGACTGGATCAATATGACTGAATGGAGAATAAAATTGCCTTGATCATTGGCACTCGACCTGCTAGAGAAAGTAGCAGAGAGGTCCACATGTATATTCGACTTGAGATTTTATCTATCAAAGGAGCACAATCATTGATGCTTAACTTCGGAGAGATGAGAGGCACACCAAGAAATGTTACAGGTAATGAACCGTGATGGATGTGATAGGTAGCATCAAACCAGGCAGTTAAAGAAGTTTCACAGTTGTAAAAGTGATATGGGATAAGAGTAAGCCCTAAAGACACATTTATTGTCGCATTAATTAGACCCAGCATGGTTCAAACGTGGGACCCATTAATGAGGTCAAAAGTCCTAATTTAATATTAATTTCGTAATTAATATTAGGGGTAATAAACAGCTCATCAATAAGAGTCAAAAAAAGGATATTATTCCTGCCTCACTTAGCCTCTAAGGCATCCAATTCAATAAGTAAACAGACTCCTACAAGGAAGGAGTCTAGAACCTTCCCCAAGGTGGTGGCTTGCCCACCAAGTATCTGAATCCTACCATAATTCTAAGGCTTCTCAGCCTATATAAGGGCCTGACCCCTCATTCTCAGAACTACGTTTTTGGCTTGATTCTCGATACGAGATACGTAGGCACTCTGTGAGGACCGGTTAGTCTCGATACACGGAAACAACCATTAAAGCTCGAAGCTCAACCTCCCTTAGCATTAAATACACACAAACCCTAACCACAATTCGATAACCTAGTTTTTATTCCATAACATTTGGCGCCATCTGTGGGAACAAGACATCAACCATGGTTAATACACGAAGAACACCAGTTACTACCGAGGAAGGCCTCTAAGCTCTGCTCCGCCTGCCACTGAGCAAGTACCTCCGACAACAGGGGCGATCACTCAAACTCAAGTTTCTCAACCTCCAGGGACGAATCCCCATGCTGAGAGAACATTACCCATGGTCGTCCACCCAAGCCAAGAAACCAGCTCTCTTCAGATGATGGTTTTTCCTCTGGTTGATCCCAATCGCCCGTTACCACCGAGGGTACAGATCCATACTACGGATCTCCCCATGAATACCAACCAGATGTATGGTCTACCTAACTACCCTCCAATTACTCAAGGTCCTGGACCCTGTGGCCATGCCTTGCAGATCCGAGATCGAGAGTATGACGAATACTCTGGTCCCTATACTGATGATTCATCGTCTGATGAGGATGATCGTGATGAAGCCCCGAGGAGGCGACGTGCTAACAGAGAACCTAGAAGGAGAACACAAACTATCCATGATGGACCCCCTCTAACAGCTGCTGAGAGAATCAAGGCTAATGAGGCCGAGATTTTAAGGATAAAGGAAGATATTGCGAGAGAGCAAGCTAGGTTGAATCAAACTCAACCTCCTCCAATCTCAGGACCGATTCCCATTATAGACTTATAGAGGTCTTCAAGAAGTCAGAGAAGGGCTGATGCTCTAACTGGAAGAACAACAAGGGTGGAAACCCACAGGAGCAATCCCAAGGATCTGATGCCACTTGGGGATCCTGATGATCCCACACCCCCGTTTACTGAGGAGGTGATGAACGCTCGTATCTCAAAGAAGTTCAAGATGCCGACAATTAAGGCTTATGATGGAACGGGTGATCCCGCGAACCACGTTAGGACGTTCTCAAACGCACTGCTGCTACAGCCTGCAAGTGATGCCTTAAAGTGTAGGGCGTTTCCCCAAATCCTGTCAGGCATGGCTCAGAGATGGTATAGTCGTTTGCCTGTTAATTCAATTGGCTCCTTTAAGGAGTTGAGTGCTACTTTCATTAGTCAGTTTATCAGTGGAAGAGTTCATGAGAAAAGCTCCGCATCTCTCATGTACGTGGTGCAAGGAAAAAATAAAAACTTGAGAGACTACCTTAAGAGGTTCACTAAGGAGACGTTGAACATCACTAATTTGGAAAACAAGGTGGCCATAGAGGTCCTGGAACACGGAACCACTGATGAATTCTTTAAAAGGTCATTGGAAAAGCATCCTCCTGAAAACATGGCCGAGCTCCAACGAAGAGCTGACAAGTATATCAAGGCTGAGGATAGCATGAATAAAGAAGCCACCGGGGGTAATGGCAAGGGTAACAACGACTCCAAGAAGCGAAAGCAAGACCAAGAGTATGATGCTAGGGACAAGTATCCCCGTACTAGTAAAGACTCTGAATCACTACCAAAGAAGAATTTGGGACCAAGGTTTTCTGACTATGCAAGATTGAACGCACCCAGGAGCCAAATCTTGTTAGAGATTGAGAAGGATAAGCACTTTCGATGGCTGAAGCCACTCAGGGGTGACCCCGCAAAGAGAAACAAGGATCAATACTGTAGGTTCCACCGAGATGTGGGACATGATACGGATGATTGCAGACAGTTGAAGGACGAGATTGAGTTCCTGATGTAATATCCCCTAATTTTTAGAAATGCTACAGTGTTAAATGAATAGAAAATTTTGTGGATTTAAGGAAATAGTATGTAGGTACCCTATAATTGATACAGAAAATGAATAATCAGAAACCATATTAGTGTTGTATTATGAAAATGAGTGACTCGAAACGATGACGGATTTCAGAAATTCCTGAGTATAGATTTTTAAGATGTTTGATTTCAATTGAGTACTATGGTATTGGGTATTAAAGAGTATGCACTACTACAGAATAGACTTTTAGCGTCGGTCAAAATAGGCTTTAGGCGTCGGTTATTGGGCGTAGTATATGAAAGCGACGCTATAGGTATAGGTCTAGAGCGTCGGTTAATTGGCGACGCATATAATGTAATAATAGCATCGGTTATTTAAACAACCGACGCTTAAAGTCTGTTATATGCGTCGGTCATTTAAACAACCGACGCTTAAAGTGTGTTACAGGCGTCGGTCATTTAAACAACCGACGCTTAAAATCTAGTTATAGGCGTCGGTCATTTAAACAACCGACGCTTAAAGACTGTTATAGGCGTCGGTCGTTTAAACAACCGACGCTTAAAGTCTATTATAGGTGTCGGTCATTTAAGCAACTGACGCTTAAAGTCTGGTTATAGGCGTCGGTCATTTAAACAATCGACGCCTAAAGTCAAATTTTTTTTTAAAAAAATTGCAATTATGTTATGAAACAATACAAAACAATTTCAGAACCAATTTAGCCACCAAATTATATATAAAATCAATTTATACATGATACATAATCAAGAATGAGATCTTATTAATAAACAATATATAAGAGTCAAATAAATTTAAATTAAAGAATTTATGCTAGCATACAAAAAAATACATTAATGTTGAAAATGCTAAAAAAAATTATTTCTAATTGGAACCAGGCTGCCATGGCTGCATTCTTTTCAGCCTGTTTCTTGTTCTTTGGTGTTCACCAGTAAATGTTACACCTGCCAGCTCTACTGTGCATGTAAATATAGGCAAATGTCCAAGACCAGACCTAGAGGTTTTGTATGTCGACAATGATGCTCCTACTCTCTGTGTAACTTCTTGCAAAAGATTTTTGTAGTCCCCTGTGGCCATTACTTCCCCGTGTTTTTTTTCTGTGGCCATTACTTCTAAAAACTTTTCCAGGGCTTTACTCATCCACTGGTAGCGGCACATCCGGAATGCATCTTCTATAAATAACTGTGTAGAATGAAACACTAAAATGTACTCCAAAGTTTCCTGAATCACCTATGGGGAAAACTAAAACTCATTTGTGGCTTGTAAGTGTATAGTAAAATATATCAACAAGTTCAGTCATACTAACCCATTTTCTGTCATGGTTTTCCTGCTCTGGCCAGGCATCGAGCTCCTCAGTCACCTCCAGTGCAAACATGTACACTTTGCAGCCTCCGAGGCAATTACTCTCTTGTCTGCTTTTACTTCTAAACGTCCAGTCTCCTAGGGAATCGCCCTAATAGAAGGATCAGAAATTACAGAAGGAAAAATTAAGGTTCAGATGTCAAAAATGAAGGAAACATGTTGTAATAAATATGTAAGGAAATAAATGTAAATAAGGACATCAACTACAGTCGCTTAACTTTTAGTAAATCAAAAGTAGGAGTATGAAAGGGCACTTATTTTGAATCATGTAAGATATTATGATCAACTGATCATGGTCTTTATTCAGCTACAAATTGAAACCTAAAACAGAAATCCTCATTCCTCAATCCGTCAGGTTGAATCCCTATACATAATACATAGAGAATCAAAACACGGTTCTACAACAGATTATCTGATAATGTTTCTAGAATTCACATGACCTGCTTTTTAGAATGAGAATTTGCTATTTCATTTTCCAACTCAGTTTCTGATTCCTATTGCAATCCAATATCTGATTGAACAATAAATACTAAGTGATTGAGATTGAAAGCTAGGCAGCTGAAACATAAGCTCAAAAGTATACTTACTCCGTTAGTTCCTCTTCTCAATGTTCTGGACTTGGTATACACCATTTCACTCATTATATATATACACCACTTTGCCAAAATATAATCCAACCAACTAACGATCCAATTGCCCTGGCAGCTAGAGGTCATCCCCTGGACATTAAATAATGCAAGGAAGGAAAGTACCTATATTACCCTTAATTATGAAAAATGTAACAAAATAATGTTTGATAACAGAAAAAATAATGTTTCATAACAGTAGTATACAACATGTGATAAATGACCAAAAATGGAATTGAACTGACAACTTGAGGAAACAAGCACTAGTACAAACTGGACCAATCTGTTGCTCTACACATATATACACAAATTCTGTTGCTCTTCAATAATTAAAAATTGATCTATTCAAATTGATCTATTAAAATTAAAAATTGAATAATCTGACTTTGCCAAAAAAAACAAAAGACCAATCTGAATTAGCATAACAAAAAAGATCAAACTGTGACTTGTAAAAGGTAAAGGATATCCTCACTGAATTAATTCACCTTTACATGAAATCTGGATGATGACAAATGACTTGACCCCACTAGACAGCATCATAGAAGTTCATGAGCAAATAATCTCTCTAAAAACAACAAACAGTAATGATCATACCTCAAGTTGTTCATGGAGTCGCTTCTGAGCTTCTGAACTTCCATCTGCATCCTCAAAGCTTCATTAATTTGCAGTCCCCTAAATGTTTCTATCATAGGTTAGACCTGGTAAAAAGCCCGTTTATCGTAGAGCATATAATTGCTCAATGTTATCAGAGGGTACAAAACACACAAATAAGAGTAGGGCAAAGATACTCACGGAGGGGAATCCATGCTGTCGAGGCTGTCTCCAGAAATTTTCTTATCTTCTTTAGATCCTAATATTGACAACAATTTCAGCAATTTATAAAAATGCGATAAAAGTAACATACTGAATCTGAAGATTTAGAAACCTTTACCATCAGCTGGGGTCTCGGGTAGATACTTTGCAAGTCGATATTTCTACATTCAGAAGTAAATGCACATCTACTTAGTGCCTGGGTTCAATGTATGTGGAATATTGTGACTGAAAGCAATGAAAGGATACCAACCTGTAGGTGGCTTTTCACATGATATATGGTTAATCCAGGTACACCCATTACTCTTAAAACACCTTTAGGTGTTGCTCCTGAAAAAAAATGTAAAGTAAAAGAAATAAATGAGAATAAAAAGAATTATATTCTGTACTCTAATTGCACATACAATATTCAATAAATGTTTAAAAGGTGTTCTAATATACAAGGCTCACTGATCTATGATATCAACTGCAAGGAGAAATCATCAACCAAAGAGACAGTTATAACTCATATCCTAGTGTTCGATGCTCCGTTATACTCATCAATAAGATATGAAAGAAAAAATCATAAAAAACATGAACTAACAGGAGTCGAACAAATCCTAAAATTATGTAGTCATTGAGATTAATACAGTAATTGCATAATCTTGCTCCCACACTAACGGAGAGTACAACATTGATTATCAGATCTTCTTTGGAAACTCGACAAAAGTTTACAAGTTTGTTTACTTTTTCATGACAGGAAGTTGAATAGGAACAATATGAAAATAGCGACATTTGCAAATATGGAATATGAAAAAGGTGTATACTTTGAGGAACATGTGAAATTAGGTTAAACCAGGGGATTATTAAGTTTAGGAAATGCCAGAGGAATTTAGATTGTTAAACAATTGAGAACCACTTGGAAATGAGATATTAAATTTGAGGAATTGAGGATTTAATATTTTGGAATTTTATTTGATTTGAGAATTTAGAACGAAAACCGCTGAGACTTTATAACGAGGTTAAGCGAACAAATCATGTATTGAGGATATTAAATGTTAGAAGTCTAAGGGAGGATATATTATGAGAGGGAAAAAGAATTGAGAATATAATCCTAGAGTAAAGAGAATACAAACGAGTTAGTGAGCGAGTTAGAGAATGCTTGAGAAATCGGGAGAACGTTTTCTGAGATAAAGAGAAATAATCAAGGAATGTTGGAGTTAATATTCGTTCGAGGTATTGTGCCATATTAGGGCATTAATATGCAACGTATAAGTGGTAACGTATTTATTTTATTCAATAAATGACAAGGAAATCAAAGCGGTGGAAAAAAAACAAAACCAAGGGACTTAAGTGCAAGAAACAAGAGATAAGGACTTAGGTGCAAAAGGAGGAAGGACTTGGATGCAAATAGTTGTGGATAAGAGCAATCCAAAAGGACCAATAGGAGCTTTCCACCTCACCTGGACTAGATGAGGATAAGAATTGATGAATAAATATCTTTGGTTAGCATTATTAGCATTATTATCAAAGCAACACAAAACAAAACATCACCACCACCATTTTGCCAAAACAGAGAACATCTCGGTAATTTGAGCGTAGAGCCTTCATTTCTCAATGAAATTTTGCGTTCTTTATATGGTTGGAAATCTGGTAAGATGCTCTACAACTTTCCTTTAGAAGCCTCGTTCAGAAAAGCTAAGTAAGGGCCTCGTTTTTCATGATCTTTCAGTTCGGTTTTAGGGACTCCGAATTACTAACTTGATTTTCTTGATTTCTCTTGATGATCTAAGCTTGTCTAATGCTATTTGAGGGCTAATCAAGGCTTGTTAAGGTCATACAAACATCAAGAAAGGTAATCCTCTTTTGAAACCCTAGCTCTTAGCTTGAGTTTTGATGAATTAGATGAGTTATAAAGATTCGATGCATGTTTAGAGCATTAGTGTTAGGAGTGGGCTTTGTTAATTGTTAAAAGTGGTTCCATGGATGTTAAGGCAGTTCTTGACCTTATTTTAATGTTAAATAACATGTTTGAGTTGTTTGGAGTGGATGGTATGATATTTGGAGTATTTGGATTATTCGATTTATAGCGGTCGTAATGACGAATTGTTGTTGATGCTTAAAACAGTAGGCACCCGAGACACATACCCTCTGTAAATGTTGAACCACTGCCTAGAACTTGTAGATCTTGTTTCATAGATCGTTTTGATATAAAGTACGTCAAAATCCAATGAACGGTTTAGGAGAAAAGTGAGTTTTAGTGAAAGTCGTTCGGAAACCGAGGAAATGCAGTTATGTCAACTTTGAGGCTATAATTACCATACTTAAACATTCTTAAAAGTTATGAAATTTTGGGACAATATAGTAGGGTGAGTAGAGAGTCAGGCCCCACTGACCTTGTTTCAAAATTCGAAATTGATAATTTATGAGAAATTTTATAGTCGAGAGTGATTTTTAAGGAAATGGTGAAAAACACTGAAACTTTGATGGAGTTTAAAAGTGGATAAGTTCTTGGAACTTTTGGATCAATAATGATATGTTAAACATAGATATGTGTCAAGGGTGTTAGTATATATATATATATATATATATATATATATATATATATATGTATCTAGGGGTTAAGTGGTTAAGTGGAATATATTCTGATGGTGATCCTTTTCGTTTCTATAGATACTCGAGACGAGCACCGGATCATACTTTTTGGGATTAGAGATCGAGGCAAGATTTCTTCTATCTTTACTTTAAAAAATTATTTATCTTCAAAGGAAAAATGATTTCATGGAATATATATATGTGATTCTATTATTATTATTATATTGTTAAGGATTTGTTTTCCTGGTTTCGGAAATTAAAGGGAGATGTATATGAATATGAGTATGGATATGGATTAAAGGGAGCAAGATTTATTTTATCCTTATTTTGATAAACTGTTTATGTTCAAAGGAAATAGTTTTGGTGGATAATATATGAATCTTATATGGTGAGATGATTAGGAATATATTCCCTGTTTACTGAGATTTTTGAATATGGATTATAGATATGGATACGAATATGGAAAAAGCGAATGTACTTTATGTTTTAAAGGGATATGAAAGAATGATATCAGTTGTTATCTAGAGTTATATGTTTATAATATTATGTTAAAAATATTCTTTTTAAATAATTGTGATTTAATAAATATTATTTGATTATTATTTAATACTTTTAAAATAGATGGAATATGTTATGTATATAAGAGTGTATTTGATTTCATTGAATATAGAGGAGATGTCTGAGTCATAATCAAAGTATTATGACATATATATTTTTAAAGGTGATGATAAATGGAAATGGAAATGATATATGTGAATGGAAATGTGAATGGAAATGGAAACGGAAAAATGGAAAATGTGGAATGGTGTTTTATAAATGGAATAATGATTTGACAAAAAGGGGGATTGCAACAGAGAGCGTAAGAGGCTGTGTGCGGCACAGTCCAGCACTCATTATTTTATTCTGGCCCATGTGTTGCCGATGGAGGATGTAGTGGATAACCTTCCTCCGGGAGGATGTAGTGGAGAACCTTCCTCCAGGGATGTTTGACATTCCTTCTACTAGTAGTAAACAAGGAGTAGGTACGATTAGACGACTGATCATCGTCCTAACGTATCTGGCACTAGCGGATATCCCCAAAACTTCTAAAAGAAGAATTGATAATGGTTTCAGATTGACATATTGAAAAAGGAAAAAATGGTATGAAAATTATGGAATTATCTTTATGGATTGAAGAGAAACTGATTTTATGTTATTTTTTTATATAATTGTTGTATAAAAGGAAATGGAAAGATTATATTGAGAGATTTATTTTAAATGTTATATTATCTTGAGATATTATACTGAGATGATGTATTGATTATTATCTTATTATAGAAGAGAAACTGATATTATATTATATTAGAAGAGAAACTGATATTATATTGTTCTATATTTCTTTTCTTATAAAGAAAATTGGATGGTGTATTTAATAAGTAAGAATTAATTCTTTTTTTTTAACCGGGAACTACCCCACACACTTGTATGTGGGATTTCAAACCCGGGGAGATATATCGCTGAGCCCTACCACCCAGTACTCCCACGTAAATCCGAAGCTTTCGCTCCGAGGTAGGTTCGAACCCCTGACCTTGGTTGAACCAGAGAAAGGGGGTGTCCACTCAGCCAAAGCTTTGTAGACGAATTAATTCTTTTCTTAAGGATTATGATGGGTTTTCTGTTTATTAATATATATATATATATACTTTCATTGATGCTAATTTACACAAAAATTTATCTTGCTGAGCTATTATAGCTCACTCTTGCTTTTTATTTATATAACAGCTAGGTCAAATGTCGATACTCCGCACTACACCCCGCAAGAGGGTAAGGGAAAGACGACCTTTTGAGAGAGTGCTAGCGTCTATCCCTAAGGTAGCTCATAGACAGATGGGTGTTGGTAGACTTATGTGTATTAAGTGTATAAGTTGAGAAATAAACTTTTGGTTGTTGAAATGCTTCTTGTAGAAGCATTATTCAACAATGTTCGTAAGTAAGATTCTGGGTTGTAATAACTGCTTGACTTTAAACTTATGATATTGTGGATGTTGTTCTCTGAGCATATGACTGGTGTGTAATATTATTAAGTGTGGGGTCTATTGTGTGAGTTTAATTGCGCATTCATATTTCAACTGCCAAGAGTATAGTGTTATTAAATGGAAATTGGTCCGTGACGACCTGGATTCATGACCCCGGATTTGGGGCTGTCACAGTGTGGTATCAGAGCTTAGAGTCATATTGCTCAGGAACGGGAGTGAGTAGGAGTGTGTATAGTTATGTGAGAACGTCAGAACTCATGTAGAGTTCGTGTTGGATTATTGGATATAGTACCAAGGGTTAAGTTAAGATTTAAATGCGATGTTGAGGGATATGTTAAGATAGATCTCGATTCTTGTGGTATGGATGTTTAGTAAAGAATCCTCAGAGACAAGTATTGGTTGGTAAGGGCATAGATCGCCCGAGACATGAAGTTAAGGTCATTTTAGGGGATTCATGGAAATAGTTATGTACTTCCCGAATTATAGGAAATTTCAATATGATGTTAAGGGTATTTAAATCTTCTTGAGCTAAAGGGAGTTTGAAGTAATATTGTAAGTGGATTGGTGAATAGACACTGATTGTTTCAATTGATTGCGGAGATGAAATGGTGAAACTGAGATTGGTCGGTAAAGCCAAGATATACCTTAAGGACCAAGACAGACTGAGAAATTTCGAGATTGACTTAAATGAAAAGGCTATTATGCCAAAAGTGTTAAGCTTATGAAGCATACGGGATTGATAAGAGAAATAAATGGTATTTGAGGAAAACCTTCCATTATTGGGATTTTCAATTGGGCAGAGGCCTGGATTCATGACCCCGGATTTGGGGCTGTCACACTTGATCCGTAAAGGAAAACTGAATAAATTCACTAAGGGTGAAGATCGTGGAACCCAAAGAAGGGATTACGACATGAGAGACAATGATAGAAGGGATAATGATCGTGATCGTAACACACAGCCTCGAGGGCCAGTTATCAACATGATTTGGGGAGGCCCGACAGCGGCCGGCACAACTCGAAACTCTCGAAAGGCATATGCCAGAGAGGTGATGCACATCGTGGGAGAAGCCCCAAAACGTGCTATGACTGAAATCACATTCGGTTTTGATGACTGACCTTGAAGGGGTGAAGTTCCCCATGACGACCCATTGGTCATAACTCCTGTAATTGGAAACTCTGAGGTGAAGCGAGTCTTGATAGACAATGGGGCTTCTGTTAATATTTTGTTTCATGATGCGTTCGTGAAAATGGGGTATATTGACTCTCAGTTGACCCCGACCAACATGCCCGTCTACGGGTTTAATGGAGTTGAGTCCAAGGTAGAAGGGATTATCCAGCATGTCGAAGTGCTGAGGCACCACAAGATGATGTTAAATCCAGCCAAGTGTCGTCCACATAGACCTCCATGGTTAAATCCTATGTGGAGTTGAGTCAGAGAGGCATTCGAAGTGCTGAGGCACCACAAGATGATGTTAAATCCAGCCAAGTGTGCTTTTGGCGTTGGATCAGGAAAATTTTTGGGATTGATGGTTTCAAAGAGAGGCATAGAGGCCAACCCTGATAAGATCAAAACGATCTTGGACATGGAACCACCCCGCTCCATACAGGATGTATAGAAGCTAACTGGCCGAGTTGCGGCCCTAGGGAGATTCATCTCCAAGTCTGGTGACAAGTGTTTGCCTTTCTTTCAGGCATTAAAGAAAGTGAAGAATTTTGAGTGGACTACAAAGAGCCAAGAAGCCTTTGATCAGCTGAAGAAGTACATGGCTGAAGCCCCGTTGTTGGCCAAGCCTAATCCCGGAGAGACTCTCTACCTATACCTGGCGGTATCTAAACAAGCATTGAGTGATGTCCTTATTCGAGAAGAAAGTAAGGTTCAAAAACCTATATATTATGTGAGCAAGGTGTTGCACGGGGCTGAGTTGAATTACTCTCCCATTGAGAAATTTGCTTTGGCATTGGTAACGGTCTCAAGAAAGCTTCGACCATACTTCCAAGCACACAAATTCAAGTCCTGACGAACCAGCAGCTGAGGAACGTATTGCACAGCCCAAAGGCCAGTAGAAGGCTAATCAAGTGGGCGATTGAGCTTGGAGAATTTGACATCACGTATAAGCCTCGAACAGCCATTAAGGCTCAGGCACTAGCTGACTTCGTGGTTGAATGCACCAATTAGCAACCAAGAAGTCGGGGGGCAGGAGATAGTAACTACCCCTGGAAGAGAGAATAAAGATGAGGATTAACCACCCCTGGAAGAGAAGATAAAAATGAAGAGCTTATACCTTATCAGAAGAAATATTGGGTGCTCTATGTTGATGGAGCATCAAAAATAAAATCTAGTGGTGCAGGATTAGGCTTGAAAATCCCCGATGGGTTCACAGTTGAGTATGCCTTGAAGTTGGATTTCCCGACAACCAACAACGAAGCTGAGTATGAAGCCCTGATAGCCGGATTGGGCTTGGCTAGAATCATGAAGGTCAAGAATCTTAAGGTTTTTGGAGATTCAATATTGGTAGTCTCGCAAGTTAATGGTGACTTTGAAGCCAAGGATGAAACTATGGCCAAATACTTGAGAGTCGTAAAGGCCATTATGACCCAGTTTGATGAGTGCTATGTGGAGCATATTCCGAGGGAAGAAAATGTTAAGGCCGATGCCCTCTCAAAGTTCGCCTCTTCTGAGATAGAGAATTATGCGGAGAATTTTTACTTCTAGGTCCTGAAGACCCCTCCATTAATTCGAAATTGGTAGCACCAGTTGATGTAAGCTGAAGGATAGACCCTCTTAAAGCTCATCTTGAGACTAGTTGGCTCCCTGATAATGCCTTGAAGGCACAGAAACTGTTAATAAGAGTTTTGAGATAAGAGGTCCTTTGTCATTCCTTACTTAAAATCTGGAATCTCAAATTCCGATTCAAAAGTTTAGCCTTGATGGCCAAAAAGGCTGCCTGCCTTCAACCGAGATGGCCAAAAGGGTTGTCTGCCTCCAATCGAGTTTGTCGTTTGAGTTCAAGGACTTGAATCAAGAGCCGTCAATCGAATTCAAACCAAAGCAAGGTTGGAAACCTAGTATCAAGATATAGGGTTGACAACCAGCTAAGGCACACCAGACTTGAAGTCAAGTGCTGAGTGGCAAGGAAACTTCTTGAACGATCAACCGAGAAGCAATACCTCCACCATATGAAGCAAGGGGGCAAGAACTAAAAATCTTCATCACAAGTTCCACATCTTAGAATGAGAATGAAAGGTTGGTTATAACCAACAACCATGAACGGATTCAAGGTTTAAAACCAAGAATTCAACAAGCGAGTTAAGGCCCAGAAGGTCAACAACCATGTCGAAAGTCGATCCGACATCGTTTCGAATATGAAAACTAAGCTGAAGCCATTGAAGGCCAACGAAGCTACTAGAGCCAACCTTGGATCAAGAGATTCAAGAACAAGTTCAAGAATGAGCCACTGAATCTTAGGCCTTCGTTTCGATGCTGAAGGCCCCGACATCGTTTTGATGTCGAAAGTCGGCCTCGAATCTTAGGATGAGAAATACGAGATATTAGCCGTGAAGGCCAAACTCGAGGGGGTCATGGACCTTAAATCAAGATCCAATGGTTAAAGTGATGTTCAAGTGTTGACATTGATGTTCTATTATCGATATGAAAGGTTGGTATTCAAGATGCAAGCTGATTGTGATTAAGGAAACCTAATCAAGAGGTTAGTGCAAAGTCTGGGGATTAGCAGCGCTAATCGAAAATTAGAAAAGCCTTAAACAAAAGCCATGAATGACCATATTGTTGGTTTTCCATATCGATGATCGAGTGTCGATATGAATGCTCATGTTCCATTGCCAATATGAGAGGTTGCTATTCAATATGGGAGTTGAAGCCAAGGGTTTCCAAAAAAAAAAATGAAAACCGGCCGACCGTGAGCCAGCCGACCGGGGCTTGGCCGACCGGGGCAACCGGAAGGCTTCGGCCGACCGGGGCTTGGCCGACCGGTGGCTGGCCGACCGGCGCACCCGGGAGGCTTCGGTCGACCGGGTTCCGTCAGGAACATGGAGATTTTTATTTCGCTTTGATGTTAAATACTTGTTAACTCGAATAACTTGTAGAAGGGGGGGTTGAATACAAGTTATATAATCATGTCTGATTTTTGCTTGATTATATGAACAAGAACAAATGAATGAATCAAACTCTGTTTGTATTAATAAGATCAAATACAAACTCTACCAAAGGTGTACAATACCTTTAGCAGCTGCTGACAAAATAAATTTCTCTCTGTTTGCACTCTCGTATACTTACGATTACAAACCTCACGAACGAACACCTTTTACAATGATATAGAGAGAGTATTTATAATGCTTCCTATCAACTAATCACAGAAGGATAATCTATACATGACAATGTTCTGCCGTCCAGTTGATAGTTTCCATCAATAGAAAATTCTTTCCTTTATGAAATCTTCTTGCTTGTTCTTTAAACAACAATCCTGTTTTATAGCACTTGCCAGTTTCTGTAGCATCCATAATGACATCATCAGTAACACGATTGATATCAGGACTTGCATCTTGCATCAGTATCTGATCACCATCAGTATTAGACCTTCATCAGGATTTGCTCTCTGTTCCTGACATGTAGTCTCCGATACACTGTTCATTACTGACTAAACCTTACAGATAACTGTCTAACACATATTTCCTATACAAGGTGCTAAATCCTTTATAAAATCAGGATATACAAGAAGTATAAGTAAAATTCTATTCTTAACATCACAACTCATGAATTATTCCTAACAATCTCCCCCTATTTATGCTTTAAAATCTGAAGCATAAATCTGAGTTGTTGATTTCAAAACATATAACAATACAATCAGAATAGAATTTATGAATTTAGAAATCATGAAGTTAAGTACCTCCTCTTCTTAGATATAGACATAGTATCCAGTACTTAGATGAAAGAATTCAACTATTTGATGCTTCTTTTCGTTTACAACTTCCATGATGAGATTCACCTCTGTCACAATCTTTATCTCCCCCAGTTCTTATTTTATCCCCAGTCTGTTGTTGTTGTTGTCTTTGAATTGTCTTTATCTCCCCCTTTTTGACATCAGCAACATTAATTCCAAGAGATTCAGTAACAGAACAAATGAGATTCATCAGAACTGCTTGATTTTCCATAATAGTGACTTGGTTATCTTCAAGTGTTTGAAGTCTTGATTGAATTTCAACTTGAGATTTCTGAATATCTTGTAGAATTTCAGAATTGACTTCAATGTTGGAAGTGTTTGGAATATCTTCAGATTCAAGTCTTGTAGAAGAAGTTGCCTGTGTAGAATGATATTCAAGTAATAGAACTCGATTAGAGTTACAAACATCTTCATCTTTCTGATCTGAAGCTGCAATATGATCATCTTGTTCTTCACCAGTATTCTGTGTACTAACATCTTCAAAACCTGACTCCTCCTTAGATTGATCAGATACTGTTGATGTCTCAAATCTTGCTGATATTGGAAGTACAAACAAAGGAATACTTGGATCATTAGAAATATCTTCTGGTACTGATAATGTAGAAGTTTGTCTTAGCCTTTCACCTCTTCAGTTGATAATTCCGGCAAGCCTTTCTTTTTGCTTCTGAGCTTTAACTTCTGGCTTTGAGTTGTGTTTTGCTAAGTCATTCTTCTCATACATCTTGACAAAAGAATAAGTACCAGCATCCATACCAAGATTATTAGACCAAGATTCAGGAAATACCTGATCCCAGAAATCAAACGATGGTTCCTAATTTTCTCTCCCTCACTATGGAGTTGATCATCCATACCCTCAATCTCACTTTGACTATCTAAAGTCAACACTCTTTCTACCTCTCCTTTTGCCTAGTCAGGAGCCAACCGCTCTGAATGTGGATCAATATCCATCTTTTCAAGTTTATCACTCAGATTTGGATAAGTGCTCTCATGACCTACAGAAAAATAGAGTTTAGAAGAAGTTTTTATACCTGAACTCACATGGAGAGAGGGTTCCTCATTTGGAAAGGGGCTTGAGGTTTTCTCCAAGGAGTGAGCTGCTATAGTCTCTGAACCCTTACAATCATCTTCTTTCCTTCCAGAGACTACAGGCTCCAGTATACCACTTTCAGGTTCTTTACTAGACTCTGATGTCTTCAGTAATACTTCATTAGACACCCTAGTTAGCATGTCACCTTCTTTAAGTGTTGTTTGCTGAGACTCACCCACAAGGTGGATAGACTCTGACTGAACAATGTTTGTTTGATCTTCAAGAAAATCAGTCAAAGTTATTCCTCCCATATCATAGGGTTTCTCACTTGCAATTTCAATCATCACAGAAGACCTTTCAACATCAGCTATCACAGCTCCTGAGTCATCCAACCTCTGACAAGATGGTTCTTGTGTTACAGTGACTGTGATCTGATTTTTCCTACTATCCACCACTGGTGCAATAGTATCTTCTATTGAGTGCATTCCTCTATCTACTTCCTCCAGTTGTTCACCTTGAGCTGAAGCATCTTCAATAATGACATCCTTGTCAAATAAGTATGTATGTAGTGATTGAAGTGCAACATGCTTCGAGAGTCCAAATTTCTTGACTAATTGTCTTCTGACAGATACATAGAAATACATCTTCATTAAGTCAAGTCTTTGATGTAGAAGTCCATATTCATCTGGAAATAAAAGTTTTGGTACTCTTTCAACCAAAAAATCTAGAACAGGCTTTGACAACTTCACTTTGAGAGAAATTAGTCCCAAAGCCAGTCTGTATGATAATGTAGTTTCCCATTAAGAATCAATATCCAGATCTCTATAGTCATTTGCTGACTTGATTGTAGCTTTATTTGTAGAGACCTGCTTGATATTAGTTGGACTAGACTCTGTGTGTGTAGGTGATAATTGAATCTTTCTCCTTGTTCTCCTGGTATAGTGAGCAAAAGATTTATCCTGAGAAGACTCAAGAGTTGTAGACACAGAATTGATCTTGGGATGAGATCTTTTTTCAATGGACACAGTCTTTTGAGAGACAGTATCCAGTAACTGTTTTCCCTTTTTAAGTACTACAGTCTTTTGAGAAACTGCAGCATGGTTGTGACTAGGTTCTTCATCTCTTTGTCCTAGCTTAGAAAGTCGAATTGCAGCCTTCAATTTTTCTCTCTCAGCAAGAGATATATTATCATCATCTTCACTAGAACTACTACTACTTGACACAACAAATCTTCTCTTCCTTACAACTGATGTCTTTTGAGAAACACCAGAGGTTGGTTTCTTTGAAACAATAGGCTGTGAATTAAAACTTTGTTCTTGAATTGTTTCAGAGACTATAATGTTTTGGGCTACTTGGGTAGACACAGGTGGGTTCTCCTCCAAATGAGATTCCTGAGCCTTTTCACCACAAAAGAAAAAAGAATTATAGAGAGTAGGAAGATGAGTTTTAAGAATTACCTGAACATGATGTGGATAATGAATTGCAGGTATTTCATCTAGATTCTTTTCATTGTCCTTCTTTGTAATGTCAGAGAAAATTCTATTTTGCTGTACATAAGAAGAAACATAATGTTCTCTACCAAATCTAGCTTCAACATCAGGAATAAAATGGTTAATAAACAATTGTATAAATCTATGATAATAAACCATTTTCCTGTTTTGATCTCTTAACCCAAGTTTAATACACATCTGACTTAAGATAATGTGACCAATATTAACTACTCTGTCATAAAGCAAACTATAAGCAATATGTGAAGTAACAGAAGTAATTTGATCAAAAGAACTACATTTACTAGTAAAGCATTTAGCTAATTGATCAAAGAAGAAAGACCACTCTTTCCTAAGATAAGATCTTCTTAACTGGCTCATGATATCTAAAGGTCCTTTATAACCTAATGCAGACAACATAGTTCTAACATCATCATCAGATGGTACATTCTCATAAATCAAACTAACAGGTAAGTGAAGTACTGAATTAACAACAGATTCAGTAATATCAAATGAGTCTTGTCCTAAATGTAGAACAATCTTACCTGATTGACTCTGAGTAGAATCAATTACCTCAGCATTCTCCCAAGCTTGTGTAACAGCTGCTTGATTAATCTGTGGAGATGCTGTCAATGCATAACTTAATGGTCCATATGCCAGAAAGTCCATGATTGGATGAAAATCAGTTAATACTCCTTCCTTGTTGGTGATAGCTGCTACATGATTGTTCGTCATAAAATCGAAGTCACCAAACTTGAAAGCTACTGACTTAGGTAATCTTCTCTGAGCTGCCATTTTTTATCTGAAAAGAACTTGAAAAATTCTTGAAATGGATTAGTGATTTTGAAAACTCGAGAGTGTTTTTGCTTTAGAGAATGTGAAATTAGAGAAAGCAATTACACGATTAGAGTTTCAAAACAAATATATTTCACAAATCTTTCAGACCACTATCCCACGTCGACACGTAGATTGACAGGTGTCAGTCCCTGAAAAATGCGGTTATCCACGATTTTTGGAAAATAAAATCCAAAATTGATTTTTATGAAATAAATCAGGGTATTATCAAGATAAAAATCAATACTGATCAGCTTCCTTTTCCTATTGACCTCCCATCAAAATAATCACAAAATGCAATGTGATTTAAAAATATAATTTTCAAATCCTGATGGTCACACTTGAAATCCTGATCAATATCATCCTGATTCCAGAGACTTAATATGGAGTTTCCACGTGGCATCTTTCTTTTATCTGAAAAAGAAATAAACAATTAATCTGAACAAAATCAATTGGTTAGATATATTCGACATTTCTTGAAAATACAAGAAATAAAGTCACACGCGATAATTAGCATTTGACTTCATTGAAAATTCCAAGTGACTGTTCAGCTTCTCACGTCTTTCTATAAAAGAAACAGACGTCTTATGCCATTCTCCATAACCCTTTCATTTTCTTTTCATCAATGATTCTCAAACCAAAATTCCATTCAAACCCATTGTTGAGTACTGAATATGGTAAAAGAATACAGAGGGGGGGGGGTGAATGGATTCTTGAACTTTTCTTGATTGAGTCTATGTAGCAGATAAGTGCCTGTGTGTGTAGAAGTGAAGGTGCGGATAAATAAACAACACAACACGCAATATCACTTTAATCTAATGTATTATTAGATAAAGGTTGCTACAATCTGTGAATACAAATGGTAGTATTCTCAGCTTCGTTTTTCTCAGAGAGATATAGCTTACAGTGTATGAAAAACTAGACTCACAAAAGTTGCTAAGTTATGAAGTGAGGCTGTGTCCTTATAGAACATGGATACAGCCCACTTACTGCAAATAAGGTAGCTAAACAAATTACTTTCTAGTCTGTCTATCCTTTTTGAGTAAGTGTCCAAACGGTTACAGATTTGACTTTGCAAAGCCTGTTTAGATCCACTTCTTTAGCTCCTTGTCTCTTCTATATCTCTCCAAGCTTCCTTGTAGGCTTTCCAGAGCACGTTACAGGTTGTGGTCCATAAAGTGCATTGGCTTGTTGCAGGTTTCTGACTTGTACAATTTCTTCAGTATTTTGTCTCCAAGAATGTATTCGAGAAGTGACTAAGTAAGTGATTCGAGAACTAGAATTGACTTGATCGATAACTCTGAGTTCTCGAATACTGTTATAGTGACATATCGAACCACTTCTCGAATAGCTCTTTTCCATCAGGATTCCTTGAGTTGTCGAATAGAGCATTTGACTTATCGAATCCTCGAGTTGTCGAATAGCTTTCTGAGTCCTTGAGATATCGAATGGAACTTTGACTTGTTGACTCTTTGAGAACTCGAATACCATCTTGACTTGTTGACTTCTTGAGTTCTCGAATAGAGTAGTAGACATATCGAGTCCCTGAGATATCGAATGAGATATCGAACAGTGTATTCAGAGATATCGAATAGTGTCTTGAGATATCGAATCTCTGACTTCTCGAATGCTGGACTTATCGAATAGACAAATATACTTCTCGAATTGGTACTTAGGCAAATTCTTCATTTCTTCAAATCCCAACTGTGATTATTTGGCAGTCTTTAACTCCTTGCTTGAGGCATGAACCATGGAACTTCTTTCAAGCATTATTCTAGACTCTATTTGTACAGTTGCACAACTAGGATTTGATGCCTATTACAAGTACAATACAAACAGAAACTCTACAACTAGAGATTCCCTCAGTTAAGAGGTCATGTAAGTAATGCAAAGCATTACAAACAATTAGGCTTGTTATTAGATGTGTACAGGCATGCCTCTGTAACTAACAATCTCCCCCAAATTGTGAGTGAGACCCTTAGTCACAATTTCATGTCTGATAACAAGCCTAACATACATAAAGATAAAACTTTAAAAGTACAGGTATGTATTTTGATTGAACACATAAATGAAATTACAAGATAAATACTCTTACAGTATGATGAGGTACTAGCCATTTTCTTTTGATTGCATCTCCATTGCTTTGGCTTGTAGATCATCATATGCTTTCTGTTTCCTTTCTTTCTCCTTTCTTGCAATCTCATCTACTGCTCTCATGATTTCTGTCATAGCATCCAATTCTTCAATCATAATAGAGTTTTTGAAATCTTCAAGCACTGGCTTCAGAATGTTGGCAGGATAGTGACTGAGTAGGTTCATTCTTATATTGACATTGTCTCCATTTCTCCTCCTATACTTCACCACATAGGGATCAAACTGAACTCTACACAATCCCTTTGCCCTTAGCTTTTCTGCTTCAATCTCCAGTCTATCAATTTCTTTCTCCCTTTCTAACCATTTCTCATAGCAGCCCTTTCTTATCTTCTCAGCATAATCTTTCTTCATTTTCACAAAGTCAATCAATTCCAGCTTCCATACTCTCTCCACCTTGTCTTTAGAATCCAGCAATGCAATGATTCTTTCTATCTCATACAATTTACCCCAATGTTGACAACCCCCTTGTTTGAATTTCATTTCTTTCCCATCAGTATACTTGATTACAAGGTGGTCATCCACAATTGCAGCATAGCATATCTTTTGAGCTCTTAGAAATAGCAGTTGCTCTTCATCAAAGTCTTCATCAAGTGGCTGGAGCTTTAATCCTGGAATGATTGTTAGGGCTCTAGATTTGGATAGCTTCACTCTCCTTGCAGCATGTTTAAATTTTATCCTCTTGACATGATTGCTTGGCAGAAATCTTTGACCTTTGTTGGTAGACCATAGTAGTATTCCATTAGCAGATTGCTTTCTGAAACATACACATGGTTTCTTGACTTGAATCTTCTTCTCTTCTTGAGGTGGTAAGACAGTTGCAGAAGCCATAGATGTAGATTTTGGTAGGTCACTACTAACAGTATTCACCCTAGACCTAGAGTCTTGTGTTGTGGTGAGGTTACTGCTAGCAGTGCCTAAGGCTTGCTGTCTTCCACTCTTTCTCTTATATGTTTTACCTTGGTCATCATCATCCTTTTTATCCTTGTCCCCCTTTTTCTTCTTATCTTCATCACCCTTATCTCTCCTGTGATGTCTTCTCCTCCCATCACCTTTGTCTTCAGAATCATCATCCTTATTTCTCCTAGGTTGAGCCATCTCTGGAATTTCACCAGTTGCAATATAGGTTCTGAGGATATGCAGTGCCTCAATTTCTTCAGCATTTCTGGCTCCAACCTTCTTCTGTAATTGATCAATGATAGCAATGATCAGTCTGTGATTTCTGGAGGTGAGATCATGAGGAATGACCAATTGCTTGATATCTTCAATTCTGGTGCCAGACTGATAAATGATTGTCCATGGCTTCTTGATCACTTCTGGTAGCCTTGAAGGTTGGTCATTCCTCAAGTCATCAAACAGACTTTTGTTGTTCTCATTCTTCTTTTCTATAAGCTCGAGTATGGCATCTATCTCTGAGTGTTTCAGTTCTTGTAGAGTCTTGTATGTTAGATGCCATATCTTCAATTTGGATATCATCACTATCTCCTTGATCCACAGATTATTGACTTTCTTAGGAATGACAGTGATGCAATCAATCTGCTTCTTCAACTCCCTCAGATAGAACTGAGTGTCACCAACCTGTTCCCTTGTGGCTTTCAGAAACTCCAAGAAGGCTTTATCATGATAAACATTGGAGTTAGCAACTTCTTGTAGCTTGGCCTCAGTAACAACTTTGACTTCTACAGGCTTGGCACTCTCAGATATAGAGGTTGGAGGTTTGTCAGATGGCATGCTCCCTGCAACCACTGTGGTGGTTATGGATTGCTTCTGTCCTCCTGGAGTAGTGATGTGCACAGTTGGTAGAGTGACAACTGGCAAGATAGATGGAGGCTCATCTACTTTGGCTTTTCCCTTGCCAGGCACATTTGCTAGAGACTTAGAAGCCCTTTGTTGACCACCCTCTTTGATTATTATGCCTTTCTCTCCCTTTGTCTCCCCCTTTGAATTTGAGTTCCTGGCCTTCTTCTCCCCCTTAGGCTTGTTGTCAGGCACAGAGGCTGTAGAAATGTCCTTTGGGAGTGAAGATTCATCAGGTAGAGGGAGACCCATATGCTTCATCATTGCAGCTAACATGGATTGTTGATGCAGAAGGACATCAGCTGTGGTGGATGCTTGAGTGTCCAACTGATCATTTAGCAATGCAACCTTTTCTGTGAGATGAGCATTGGTCTTGGTGAGAGTAGCTACCTCCTGTTCAAGAGTGTTGACCTTAGTGAATAACTCATTGGCCTTGAAGCCAGATAAAGATTGGTCCTGAAGCCTCTTCACTTCATATTTAGACAATTCATGCACAGGGACATCAGTCACTAGTCTATCTCCATAAAGATTTTTGAACATTATCCTCAGCATGGCATTGGCATCTGTAGTCTGGTCAGAGAGATTCTGAAATTTATGCCCCAGACCTGTGACAGCATCTTTTAGCACAGCCAGCCCATTGTCCATCTGAGTGCAGGTAGAGTTGCAGTGTTTGATGTCTTTTGAGCCCAGTGAAGTGATGTATTCCTCCCTGAGATACTGAAGTGCTTCATCGAGAGTAATATCATATTTTCCTTGCAACCAGGCATCAATGTTGCCATCTCTCTCAGCATCATCAATGATCTTTGACTTCTGCACTTCCACATCATCCCTATGGCATAACAGAATAGCCTCATAGTCTGGATTGGGCATGTCTGCAGTGAGAAGGTGCTGAGCAATCTTTGTGAACTCAGGAATCTGATCCACAATTAAGCTTTGAAGTGCTTCAACCGTCAATTGTTGTGGAACAGACCCTGATCCTGAAGCACTGTCATGTTGCACAGGCTTCAGCCATGTTGACATGAAGTCAGAGCTAGAGCTAGGCAAGCTAGTCTCCTCAGTTACAGATGCAACTTCTGTAACCGGATGGATTGACTCTACTACTGGTGTCACCACAGAAGTGGGATGAATTACACCAGCAGTTGACACAGGCACAGAGTCTCTAGTAAAAACTAGGGGAACCTCTGTGTTTGTGATGGTGTCATTAGGATATGCCTCAGCATGCATTCCCTCACCATCTAAATGTGGGTTCTGAGTGGTGAACAAAGTGTCATGCACTAAGTCACTTAAAATTATTGGCTCATCAAGAGAAAAGAATTCTTGATGATCAATACCTTGCATCTCAGTTGCCTGAGTTGCAGGCTCCAAAGAAATTTCAGAGATAGATGCTGGAAGAGAAGTGTGTTTTAGAGTAGATTTTGGCAACTCCCCCTGAGAGATAGAGGGAGTTTCAAAAGTGATGTGCTCTCCACTCAGTGTTGTGCCAGCCTTATCACTCCCATGTGCTGACTCTATACAAGAAGGTGCATTGGGGAGGATGCTTGATTCTATAGGTGCACCCTGTTGAGAGGATACATCTAGTGAGCTGTGTGCCCCTGATTTTACAACTTCAGCCATTTGTGTGACTGAAGAGGTGGTCTTAGTTTTCTTCTTCTTTGTTCTGTGAAAGGGTGACTCAGGTTCCTCACTTCCTAGACCTAATTCAACAGCTAATGCTGCTTCAGACAAGATATTTAAAGGTGCAGACATTACTTCCTTTCTCTTCTTTTTACTAACATCACCCTTTTGAGAGGATGATGCAGTTGGCTCAGTAAGAGGTAGAGTGTTTGGTTGAGAGGGTTGGTTAGCAGGCCCTGGGTTAGCATTTTGTTCTACTTGCTTGGGCTGTGCTAACTTAGATTTTGCATCAAATGTTGGCATGTTGTGGGGGTAAGTCCTAAACAAACTCTCCATATGGGGAGTTATGTTCAGTCTTACATCCACATCATTCCTAGTTTCCAAGTTACCAAAAATGAGTTTGGTCATGGACTTAGGATAGCCTATTTTATTTTTATCAATCCCAGGCAATTCAATCAATGAAGCATTTTTATAATTAAGTACAGATTGAATAAAGCGAGGGAAGAAAATATCAGTACCTCTCTTGGTTGTGTTCTTACCAAGTCTCCCATATAATTCTTGAAGTATGATTTGGCCAACATCTATCTTCTTTCCATAGGCCAAAGCATATCCAATTTGCTGCACAGGTGCACGGATTTGGTCAAAGCTTGATTTCCTGGCAGTGAAGACTTGGAGAAGAGTTGCAAACACATAACTCCACTCCTTTCTCAGATTCTTTCTGTTTAGCTTTCCAAGGTTAATCCCATCTGAGTAGTTTATGAACTCAAAGAATTCCTCCAACTCTGCATTAGTGGCCAGTCTGTCAAATGACTCTTGTTGTAGGCCTAGTGCTTGGTTCATGTCTGCAGTAGTGATAGTGATTTCCTTATCTTGAACCTTGCAGTAGATGACATAGGAAGTGATTGCGTTTTCCAGGGCTACAACCTCCACAATAGCAGTACTCCAGAATTGTTCCAGAATATCGAGATATAGAGTTGGGTTGGCAGAGAGTGCATCCTTGATATACGACTCAGCCATCCATTTCACAAAGCACTTGAAATTTGCATTGGGTGCTTCAACATCACTAGTGAGTGCGATGAAGTTGGTGTTAAACTTTACTGTTGCCATTTGTGTAGAAGAGAGAAAAGAAATTGAAGGTTGAAGAAGAAATTTGGCTTTTCGTAGCTAGGGTTTCAGGGGTTTAGAGAGTGTAGATGCTTGAGAAATCGAATGAAATGAATCGAATAGATGTGAAATTGTATAAGTATGAAGTACTTGAATTGTCGATTAGCAGAAGGTTTTGTATCGACAAGTCAGGCATTCGAGAAGTAGAAAACAACTATTCGAGAAGTCAAGAATGGCTTAATCGATAACTCAAGCAGATAGAAACTCACAGCTGGCAGTTATCTAACTTAGAAATAATTCTAAATTAAATAATATGTGTTTTTATGAGTGAATTAAACTTTTAGACAAAAGTCCAAAATCGATTAAAATTCAGCGAGAATTCAGCCTTTTCAAATTATTCGAGAACTCAAATATAGTGTTCGAGAACTCAATCATTCGAGAACTCAGTTACTATATTCGAGAAGTCAATAAGTCCTCTATTCGATATCTCAGAAAGACTCTATTCGAGAACTCAAGAGTACTCTAATGAGACTTATTAGAGATGTCGAATAGTGAATCATTCGAGAAGTCTGACTTATCGAACTACCCATCACTCATAAAAATTTGATTTTCACTACCTTTTTAAAATCTACCAGACATATTCATTGAAAAATATCCTAGCAAATCAAATAGTGATTTTCTCAAAATTTCATAGAAATTTTAAGTTAATAAAAATATGATTTTCAACATATGCAACAGATTTGAAATATTTATAAATCATATTTCAGCCAACACTTACTTCAAAAATATTGAGGATTTAGATAAAGTAAGTGTTTACTGCTGCAACAATCTAGATGATGTATTCACTTAGCCAGAATCTGAAGAATTCAGCATTCCAATCTCACTTACCAACCTTGTGAAGGTGGCTTCATCTAATGGCTTAGTGAATATATCAGCTAGTTGTTTATCTGTAGAGACATAATGCAACTCAATGGTTCCATTAGTTGCATGTTCTCTTATGAAATGATATCTGATGTCAATGTGCTTTGTTCTAGAATGATTGACAGGATTGGCAACTATAGAGATTGCACTTGTGTTGTCACACATGATTGGAATTCTTTCCAACACAAGTCCATAATCTCTAAGTTGATTTCTAATCCAAAGCACTTGAGCACAGCAACTTCCAGCAGCTATGTATTCAGCCTCAGCTGTAGAAGTTGACACAGATTGCTGCTTCTTGCTATACCAAGAAACTAACCTTTGTCCAAGAAACTGGCAGCTACCTGAGGTGCTTTTCCTATCCACTCTGCATCCAGCATAATCAGCATCAGAATAACCAACCAGATTGAACCCTGTGTCCTTAGGATACCATAATCCCAAGTTAGGAGTGCCCTTCAGATATCTAAAGATCCTTTTTATTGCAATCAAATGTGATTCCTTTGGATTTGATTGAAACCTTGCACACAAGCATGTAGCAAACATGATGTCTGGCCTACTTGCAGTGAGGTAGAGTAGAGAACCAACCATGCCTCTGTAGACTGAGATATCTACTCTCTTGCCTTTAGCATCTTCATCCAATTTAGTGGCAGTGGCCATGGGTGTCTTGGCAGGTGAACAATCTTCCAAGTCAAACTTCTTCAATAAATCCTTGATGTACTTGGTTTGACTGATAAAGATACCATCCTTCCTTTGACTGACTTGCAACCCTAGAAAGAATGTCAACTCTCCCATCATACTCATCTCATATCTGCTCTGCATGAGTTTAGAGAATTTCTCACACAGTTTCTCATTTGTAGAACCAAAAATGATATCATCCACATAGATTTGAACTAGGATCATATCATCACCATGCTTCTTGTAAAACAGTGTCTTGTCCAATGTGCCTCGAGTGAATTGATTTTCAAGAAGAAATTGTGATAGAGTATCATACCATGCTCTTGGAGCTTGCTTAAGTCCATACAGTGCCTTAAGCAATCTGTAGACAAATTCTGGGAAATGTGGATCCTCAAAGCCAGGTGGTTGTTGCACATAAACCTCTTCTTCCAACTCTCCATTTAGAAATGCACTCTTGACATCCATTTGATAAACTTTAAAATTTGAATGAGCAGCAAATGCCAAGAATATTCTAATGGCTTCCAATCTAGCAACAGGGGCAAATGTCTCATCATAATCAATGCCTTCCTGTTGAGAGTATCCTTTTGCAACCAGCCTTGCTTTGTTTCTTATTATTACACCATCTTCATCCATCTTATTCTTCAGAACCCATTTTGTTCCAACAATGGTTCTATTCTTTGGTGCAGGCACAAGTTCCCATACTTTGTTCCTTTCAAATTGATTCAGCTCCTCTTGCATGGCAATAATCCAATCTGGATCCAACAATGCATCATCAAGTTTCTTAGGCTCAACTTGTGATAGAAAACATCCATAGAGGCACTCATTTTGAGTTGCTCTCCTAGTCCTTACTCCTGCATTAGGATCTCCAATGATTTGCTCTGCAGTGTGTGATCTATCCCATTTCCTTGAGTGTTCAGCCTGATTTCTCATCCTTGATGTTGCTTCATCATCCTCATCATGATCATCCTCATTTCCTCCCCCTGTGAAGTTGCCATTACTCACAGGTGTGTCTTGGATGCTTGTTTCTTCACTATTGATTGGCACAAATTCTTCTCTTGTATCATTATTCACTTGAGTTTGTTGAACTTGAGTTTCAACTCTAGTTTCAGTCTCTTCATCAGAATCATCTAGATTATCAAACTTCAATGGATCTTTGTCTTCATCATTGGCTTCTTCTAGTCCAGGTAGTTTGCTGTCATCAAATGTTACATCTGTGCTTTCCATAACTTTCTTTTGACTGATGACATAAACCTTGTATGCAATTCTTTCCATAGAATAGCCAAGAAAAATTCCTTCAAATGCTTTTGCATCAAACTTTCCAACATATTCAGAATTGTCCTTAAGTACAAAGCATTTGCTTCCAAAAGTATGAATATACTTCAGTGTAGGCTTCTTTCCAGTCATCAAGTTGTAAGGGGTCTTTCCAGTGTTTTTGTTGATGAGGGTTCTGTTCTGAATATAGCATGCAGTGCTCACAGCCTCAGCCCAAAAACATGTGGGCATTTTTGCATCAAGTAACATTGTTCTAGCAGCCTCAATTAGAGTTCTATTCTTTCTCTCAACAGCTCCATTTTGTTGTGGAGTCCTTGGAGCTGAGAATTGCTGAGAAATGCCATTCTCTTTGCAGAATGCTTCAAGTGTGGCATTTCTGAACTCTGTTCCATTATCACTCCTCAATGCAATCACACTTGCATCGTTTGCCTTTGCTTCCTTGTCAACTTTCTTTATATGCTCAATGATTACTTGTGGAGCCTCATCTTTTGATGCCAGAAATTCTACCCATGTATACCTTGAAAAATCATCAACCATTACCAGGGCATACTTCTTTCTTCCAAGTGACATTATGTTAACAGGCCCAAACAAATCCATATGGATAAGTTGTAGTGGCTTGGTTACAGATGTCACTGTCTTTGACTTGTGGCTTGATCTCTTCATTTTTCCTTTTTGACAAGCCTCACACACTCCTTCTTGGCAGAATTCAAGTGTGGGCATGCCTCTCACTAACTCTCTTTTGACTAGAGAATTAATGGCCTTAAAGTTCAGGTGTGATAGTTTCTTGTGCCACAGCCAACAATCTTCATTTGATGCTTTTGAGTAAAAGCAACAAATTTTGTCCTTGTTTGCAGAGTCCATATTGGCTACAAACAGGCTTCCCTTCCTTACTCCAGATAGAGCAAAGTCACCAGTCTTCTTGTGGGTGATCAAACATTCATCTTTGTCAAAATTCACTTTGAATCCTCTATCAGTAAACTGACCAACACTTAACAGATTATGCTTGAGCCCCTTGACTAGTGCTACATCTTCAATGATGACATTTCCAACTTTCAGCTTGCCATATCCCAATGTGTTACCCATGCTGTCATCTCCAAAAGCAACCATTGGGCCAGCCTTTTCCTCATACTGTGATAGCAGGGCCATATCACCAGTCATATGATTTGAGCATCCACTGTCCAAAATCCACATGACCTTCTTCTCACTTTCTTTGCCCTGCAACCACAAAGGTATTACTTTTCCTTTGGTACCCAAACAAGTTTGGGTCCATGTGACTTAGAGACAGTTTTATCATAAACAACATGCTTGTTAACTTTCTTAGTGTCAGTCTTCTTGTCACTGTTGGAAGTCTTAGAACCTGAGGTTTCAGACTTAGGTGACAAAGGTACCTTCCTAGCTTTAGGAGGACTTGAAGACTTTGACCTTGTGTAGTGTGTGTGAGAATTGTGACTGATACAACCATCAATGAACTGTCTTCTTAAATTAAAACAACTAGTCATAACATTCATATTGCATGGCATACAGTCAAATTTATCACAGAAGGGTGCATCTCTATGTCTTAGAGGCACAGAACAATCATAGAAAGGTTTAGACACACTACCAACAGGTTTCTTGCATGCATGAGTTAGATGATTGGTACTGAAACAGTTCTGACAAGTTTTCCTAGGGGCATTAGGCATATAAGCATAGTTGTTATCCTTGTTAATCCCTAACTTGCCATTTCTGTTCTGTTTCCTTTTAGTCACTTCCTTTTCTGATTCACTCTTCCCAGCTGATACAAACTTAACAAACTTCTTAGGTCTTGGCCTATCAACTACTGGCTTCTTGGTCTTTGACTTGACACTCTCACCCTTAGAGGATGCTTGCTGTTCACTAGATTGTGCCTCATCCTCATCATTCAACATTTGCTTGATGAGTAAGGCATCCTCATCAATTTCAAATGTTGATTCCTTAAAAATTGGATTTTCAGTTTTTCTCAAAATGTGAGGCACTTTCTCATGAACAGCTGTGTCCTCTTCAATGACAGCATAGCCTTTCCTTTGTTTGAGAGAGTCATAGTCAAGTCCAATAGCTGCTTTGGGTTTAGCTTCAATTTTCTCACAGTAGGATTGCACTAAACCAGATGATTTCTTGAAAGTTTTAAGTTTGAATTCATTCTCAGCTAATTCATCCCTAAGAGCCTTCTCTACTTGACTAGCACATAGAACCTTGTTCTCCAAATATTCAACTTCTTTCTTAAGGTTTTCTACTTGCATAGCAGTTAGCTCAAGTTCCTCATTCTTTTTGGTTAATACTTCATTTCTAGTAGACAGTTTAGCAATCTCCTCATTAGCAGCAGTCATACTAGTATGAATATTAAACATTTCAACAGATAATTGTTCAATCATGGATTTGTATTCAGAAACAGACATGTCTATAGTAGTGAGAGATGGTACCTGAGAATCAGATGAAGATGAGTCATCCTTGGAATTGGCCATCAAGGCATAATTGCAGAATTCTTGTTCCTCTTCATCACTCTCAGAATCATCCCAACACTTCCCTTCAGCTATGTAGGCCTTACCATGTGTCTGCTTTTTCAGAAGGGCCTCATACTTAGCTTCTAGCTCAAGATAATCTCTATCCTTCTTTTTAGGCTTCTTGCATTCACTGGCAAAATGCCCTAGGTCATTGCATCTATAACACCTTACAGATGACCTATCCACATAACCGGTTTTGAACTTATTTCTGTTTGGTTTCACAGGTGCCTTGTTCTTGTTGGCTGAATGGTTTTGAGTTTTGGGTTTGAAGGGTTGATTTCTTTTAAATCTGATGTTTGGAAATTTTCTGGCCATGAAAGCATATGAAGTATTTTCCATCCCATCAAGTTCTTCCAGAGTGTAAAACTCCTCTTCTTCTTCCTCCTTTTCCTCAACAGGTTCACTCACCCCAGCTTCAGTTTCTTCATCATCTGCCACCTCCTCTATCCTTAGTTGGCTTGTAGATGCTTCTAGGTCCAGAATGGATTTGTTGACAATCAAGGCACATGATGTGTTTATCATCCTACCTTGGTTTGCTTGGATAGCCCTCTTCTGAAGCAACTCAAGTTCATGAGTCTTTAGGACTCCATAGAGTACATCATAGGTGACTTTGTTCAAATCTCTCTCTCTAAGGGAAATGACTCTTTGCTCCAGATGATTTGGTGAAGACAACAGAAATTTCATATTTAACTCCTTGGTGCTGTAAACCTTTCCATTCATTTGCAACTCAGTAACTAGCTTGTGAAACCTTTCAAACATCTCAGTGATGCTTTCCTTGGGCTGTGCCATAAAAGCTTCATACTGTGTGACCAGTATCTGTTTCCTGTTTTCCTTAACCTCATCAGTCCCTTCACACAACACCTCAATGTGATCCCACATCTCTTTAGCAGACGTGCATGATGCAATGTTTGCAAACATTGACATGTCCATGGAATCAATGATGAGCAACATGAGGTGGCTGTCAAGAGCAACCTTCTCCCTTTCTGACTCTGTCCACTTTGATGGATCCTTGGCCTCATAAGCTCTAGGGATTGTTATGGTTCCAACAGTCTTCTCTGGTATCTCTTGTTGTGGAACAAAAGGACCATTCTTGAGAATCTCAGGATACAAGGGATGAGAGGCTTTGATGAACAACATCATCTTTATCTTCCAGAGGTTGAAGTTTTCTTTATCAAACTTAGGGACCTTCACCGTTCCTGTAGTCTTTGGTGTATTCGAACTCATGATCGTTTCTCTGTTTTTGAATAAACAGCCCGCTCTGATACCACTTGTTGAGTACTGAATATGGTAAAAGAATACAGAGGGGGGGTGAATGGATTCTTGAACTTTTCTTGATTGAGTCTATGTAGCAGATAAGTGCCTGTGTGTGTAGAAGTGAAGGTGCGGATAAATAAACAACACAACACGCAATATCACTTTAATCTAATGTATTATTAGATAAAGGTTGCTACAATCTGTGAATACAAATGGTAGTATTCTCAGCTTCGTTTTTCTCAGAGAGATATAGCTTACAGTGTATGAAAAACTAGACTCACAAAAGTTGCTAAGTTATGAAGTGAGGCTGTGTCCTTATAGAACATGGATACAGCCCACTTACTGCAAATAAGGTAGCTAAACAAATTACTTTCTAGTCTGTCTATCCTTTTTGAGTAAGTGTCCAAACGGTTACATATTTGACTTTGCAAAGCCTGTTTAGATCCACTTCTTTAGCTCCTTGTCTCTTCTATATCTCTCCAAGCTTCCTTGTAGGCTTTCCAGAGCACGTTACAGGTTGTGGTCCATAAAGTGCATTGGCTTGTTGCAGGTTTCTGACTTGTACAATTTCTTCAGTATTTTGTCTCCAAGAATGTATTCGAGAAGTGACTAAGTAAGTGATTCGAGAACTAGAATTGACTTGATCGATAACTCTGAGTTCTCGAATACTGTTATAGTGACATATCGAACCACTTCTCGAATAGCTCTTTTCCATCAGGATTCCTTGAGTTGTCGAATAGAGCATTTGACTTATCGAATCCTCGAGTTGTCGAATAGCTTTCTGAGTCCTTGAGATATCGAATGGAACTTTGACTTGTTGACTCTTTGAGAACTCGAATACCATCTTGACTTGTTGACTTCTTGAGTTCTCGAATAGAGTAGTAGACATATCGAGTCCCTGAGATATCGAACAGTGTATTCAGAGATATCGAATAGTGTCTTGAGATATCGAATCTCTGACTTCTCGAATGCTGGACTTCTCGAATAGACAAATATACTTCTCGAATTGGTACTTAGGCAAATTCTTCATTTCTTCAAATCCCAACTGTGATTATTTGGCAGTCTTTAACTCCTTGCTTGAGGCATGAACCATGGAACTTCTTTCAAGCATTATTCTAGACTCTATTTGTACAGTTGCACAACTAGGATTTGATGCCTATTACAAGTACAATACAAACAGAAACTCTACAACTAGAGATTCCCTCAGTTAAGAGGTCATGTAAGTAATGCAAAGCATTACAAACAATTAGGCTTGTTATTAGATGTGTACAGGCATGCCTCTGTAACTAACACCCATTCTTTAGGTTTTTCACAGTCAATGAACATCCTGTTATTGATAATCTCTTTGAAGAGACAACTTTTCTCATCGAACCAATCATGAATGAAGCAGTTTCAGATAATATCCAGAGGTTTCCCTAGAATATCCATCTGTTGGATACAATCTTCCCCTAACCTCCTCAAAACTTGAGGATGAAGAATTTGGTCGAGAGTCTGAGGTTGATCTTGATGGGGATGCTATTCATTTAAGTTAGCTACTCTCATTCAAGTCGCCCAGACAAGGAATCCAAGAGCAGACGAGGCTGTTTAATCCCCTGATGGATTTCTTGAGATGCTCCTTGTCCTATACCTCAGAATTCATTTCATTAGACAAGTATAGAATTATCAGTAGAAGTTAGACAAAAAGATGTTGTATTTCATTTCCATGTATATAATGCTTTCAATTAATGAAAATACAATTTCTTATTATCTACTTGTCTTTTGATTATTGAATGATGTATAAATTATCAGTATGCAAATATTAAAACTTGCTGGCATAGACTTAACACATCACAGAATTAGATTACTATATAAAGTAAACGTCAGGATCTGAAACAATTTTCACAATCCTGATACTGACACAATACTGATGACGTCAGCATCCTGATACAAATCTAATCCTGATGATTATTAACAAGTCTATCATACTGAAATTTATCAAGGCAAAGTGTTATAGCTAAAGCATTTAACAATCAAATATAGATCCTGACAAGAATATCAAGTCTATAAGCTAAAAACAACATACCTTGCTACTATTGCAGATGTTAAAGATCTAGAAATTTAACATTCCTAACTCACTTACTAATCTACTGAATGTAGTTTCATCAAGTGGTTTAGTTATAATATCTGCAAGCTGTTTGTCAGTAGGAACAAAATGAAGTTCCACAGTACAATTCTCAATATGTTCTCTAATAAAATGATACCTAACATCAATGTGCTTAGTCCTTGAATGTTGAACTGGATTTTCTGCAATTTTAATAGCACTAGTATTATCACAAAACATAGGAATATTACTAAGTGTCATACCATAATCCATCAACTGATTTCTTATCCAAAGAAGCTGTGCACAACAACTGCCTGCTGCTATGTACTCAGCTTCTGCAGTTGAGGTTGAAACAGATTGTTGTTTCTTGCTTGCCTAAGAAATCAATCTATTTCCCAAGAATTGACATGTACCTGTAGTGCTTTTCCTGTCTATCTTACACCCTGCATAATCAGAGTCTGAATAGCCAATTAGGAAGAAATCAGATTCTCTAGGGTACCACAAACCAAGATTTGGAGTTCCTTTAAGATATCTAAAAATTCTCTTCACAGCAATTAAATGAGATTCCTTAGGATCACTCTGGAATCTAGCACATAAACAGGTAGAAAACATTATATCTGGCCTACTTGCAGTTAGATATAACAATGAGCCTATCATGCCTCTATAACTAGTATTATCCACACTCTTTCCCTTAGGATCTGAGTCTAGTTTAGTGGCTGTTGCCATGGGTGTTTTTGCAATTGCACAATCTTGAAAGTCAAACCTTCTTAAAAGATCTTTAATATACTTTGACTGATTAATGAAAATACCAGTCTCAGTCTGTTTGACCTGCAAGCCTAAGAAATAATTTAATTCACCCATCATGCTCATCTGATACTTAGACTGCATAAACTTGCTAAATTTAGCACACAATTTTTCATTAGAAGAACCAAAAATAATATCATCAACATAAACTCGAACTAAAAGCAATTCACCTTTTATCTTTTTAAAGAATAGAGTTTTGTCAATTGTACCTCTTGTGAAGCCATTTTCAAGAAGAAATTTAGACAAAGTCTCGTACCATGCTCTTGGTGCCTGCTTTAGTCCATAGAGTGCCTTGTCAAGTTTGTAGACATGATTTGGAAACTTTGGATCAACAAATCCGGGTGGCTGTTCCACATACACTTCCTCATTAAGTTTGCCATTTAGAAAAGCACTCTTTACATCCATCTGGTATACCTTGAATTTTGAATGAGCTGCAAATGCAAGAAACATTCTGATTGCTTCCAATCTTGCTACAGGTGCAAAGGTCTCATCATAATCAATGCCTTCTTCCTGAGAATAACCCTTGGCCACCAGTCTTGCTTTGTTTCTTACAATCATACCAGATTCATCTAGCTTGTTTCTGAAAACCCATCTTGCACCAACAATAGATCTATCTTTAGGTCTTGGTACCAGTTTCCAGACTTTGTTTCTCTCAAACTCATTTAACTCCTCCTGCATTGAAATTACCCAATCAGGATCCTGTAAGGCTTCTTCAACCTTCTTAGGTTCATTTTTTGAGAGAAAACAACTATACAAGCATTCATTTTGAATTGATCTTCTAGTTCGAACACCACTATTTGGATCACCAATCATCAAATCTTCAGTATGATCCTTTGTCCATTTTCTAACAGGTGGTAGATTGACTCTGCTAGTCTCTCCCCCTAAGTTAGTGGTATCTCTTGTAGAAGAATTCTCTCTGCCTTCAATAACTCCCCTTTGATCAATAGAATCAGTAGATTCCATATTGCTGCTAGTTACTGATCTTTCTTCAGTAGACTCTGAAAGATCAGTTCCTGATGGAGTAGACTCTGAATAACCAATCTGCTCCTGATGATCACTGTGTTCTCTTTGATTTATTTGCTCCCCCTCAACAGTAGCATTCCTTTGAGAAGCAATATAAATTTCTTCTAGAGAACCTTCATCATCACTGGAGAGTATCTCAGAATTCTTCAGATTTTCAAATTCCAATTTGTCATGGCTTACATCAGTTTGCAGAATTCAAAATTTCTTATCATCAAATGCAACATGAATTGATTCCATAACAATGTGAGTTCTGAGATTATAAACTTTGAAGGCCTTAGATGCTGAATATCCTAGAAAGATCGCTTCATCCGATTTGGCTTCAAATTTTCCAAGTTTTTCTGGATGAACTTTTAGGACATAGCATTTGCATCCAAAGATGTGAAAATATTTCACACTTGGTTTCTTTCCTTTGATCATCTCATAGGGAGTTTTTCCATGACTATTTACCAAGGTACAGTTTTGAGTGAAACATGCAGTGTTAATAGCTTCTGCCCAAAAGTAGGTTGGAAGTTTTGCATTTGTAAGCATGGTTCTTGCTGCCTCTATGAGAGTCCTTTTCTTTCTTTCCACTACACCATTCTGTTGAGGTGTACCAGGTGCAGAAAACTGTTGAGTGATTCCATTATCTGCACAAAACCCCTCCATTGTAGAATTCTTGAATTCTGTACCATTGTCACTCCTAAGTACTTTGACTTTGTACTCAGAGTTATTCTGAATATTCTTGACAAGTTCAATGATTTGCTGAGGAGCTTCATCCTTCTTGTGTAGAAAGAACACCCATGTGAACCTTGTGAAATCATCCACTAACACTAGAGCAAATCTTTTCTTGCTAATAGACATAATGTTTACTGGACCAAACAGATCAAGATGTAGCATGTGAAATGGTTCAGTAATTGAATTCTCAGTCTTGCTCTTGAAAGTGGTTCTTCTTTGCTTTCCAAGCTGACATGCATCACAAAGTCCATCTTGCACATAATTTGCCTGAGGTAGGCCTCTCACCAGATTGAGCTTAACAAATTGATTAAGCTTCTTGAAATTAAGATGTGAGAGCTTCTTGTGCCAATTCCAGCTTTCATCACTTGTTGCTTTTCTGTAGAGACATCTAACAATTCCTTTAGATGTATCACTTAAGCTGGCTTCATATATGTTACCATGTCTTTGACCAGTTAGAACAATGTCTCCATTCTGCATATTCAAGATTTTGCATCCTTCTCTGTCAAAGATTGATTTGTAACCTTTATCACCCAGTTGACTTATGCTTAAAAGAGTATGTTTCAAGCCTTCTACCAGTGCTACATTTTCTATGATGACATTCCCCAAAACAATTGAGCCATATCCCAGAGTTTCTCCTTTGTTGCCATCTCCAAAAGATATTACTGGGCCAACTTTCCTCTCAAACTTTGTAAGCAGGGACTTCTTTCCAGTCAAATGTCCAGAGCATCCACTGTCCAAGATAATTGAATGCTTCTTTCCTGTGCCCTGCAAACAAAAAAGTAACTAGTTAGAATATTTTAGGACCCAACTTTGATTGGATCCTTTCTTACTAGATTTAGAAACAACAGGCTTTAAAGATTTTGCTTTTACTTTACCTGTTGCAGAGTCAACCTTAGACTCTGATTTCACAAACTATTTGTGACTAGGAGTTTCAGATTTCATAGAATAATATTCATAATACAGTTCATGATATTCTCTACACATGTAAATGGAATGAAGTAAACTACCACAATGATAACAAGCATTTTGTGGTTGGTATTGAACTTTCTGAGTCTTGGGAAATCTAGACTCAGTTTTCCAAGAAGGTTTTTGATTGCAGTCTAGGACCAAATGATTATGATTTCCACACTTATAGCATTTTTTCCTAGGTGCATCAGGTACATTCTTGTAATTATTCTCTTTGTTAATACCTTCTTTTCCATTCCTATTTCTTTTGATCTTGCTAGACTCTGAAAGACCATCTAATCTCTGTTTCAACTGAGACTTAGACAGAAACCCTATATTTACATTCTTAGGTTTCTCTAACACTTTCTCATCTGAATTACTATTGTTAATCCTTTTGTGTACAACAGGGGTACCTTTTGAATCAACAAATTTAACATGATTAGGTTCAGAAACAAATTTCTTACCTTCAGATTTAGATGTGCTAGCTTCTACTTTACTATCATCATTGACAATAGCTACTTTTTCTTCTTGTCTAGCCTTATCAAAACCTAAACCATTAACCTTACCACAAATTCCATTTTCGATGATTTCTTGTGTCTTTTTACCAGAAATGTTAATGGTCTTAATCACATCTCTCTCTTCCTCTAGTTCTTTTCTGACATAGTCATAAGCCTCAAGAATAACACTGTAATCATGCATAGCTTTATCAGAACTTAACTTGTATTCTTCCATTTGAATTAACTCAGATTCAAGAAAATTATTTCTATCAACTAATTTATCATTCTTAACCTTAAGTTCGTCTTTTTCACAAGTAAGAATTCTAAAATTAGTCATAAGATTCTTAAACTCAGCATGGATAGATCTAATTTCATCAGAATTTAAGTTATCAAATGAATCAAGAGAGTGAAGTGATACCTTAACAGAGGATGGAGAAGTTTTCTTTGGAGATCCAGGTTTGTCTGAAACATTTGCCATCAGTGCAATGTTGTCATAATCCAATTCATCTTCAGAATCACTGGAATCAGCCCAATCCTTCTGTGTGACCATAAGTGCATTACCCTTTCCTGAATTCCTAGGCTTCTTACACTCACTAGCAAAGTGTCCAAGCTCGCTGCAATTAAAGCACTTGATCTTGGCCTTATCAAGCTTGACAATTATACCTTTGCCTTTGTCACTCTTCTTCTCCTCCTTCTTTTGAAAAGGTCCTTTGCTAAATCTTCTCCTGTTGAATCTTCCTTTCTTGAAAGCTTTAGCAAACATAGCAAAGAGTTCCTGCATCTCAGATTCAGAATCATTATTATCAGAGTCCATATCAGTAGTCTCTGACTCAGAACTTTCTTTGCTTTTCTTTTTCCTTGAGTTCTTTACAGCAATCTCTTCATGCTGTTCTTCAGGAAGCTTCTTTAATTCAGATTGAGCAGTAAGTGTAATAGTCTTCATCTTTCCTTCACTCCTGCTCTTCTTCTGCTGCTTGTCAAGTTCATAAGCTCTTAGTTTTCCATACACTGCCTCTAATGATATTTCATCCAGATCATTAGCTTCCTCAATCACAGATATCTTCTCATTGTAGAAATCAGGCAAAGCTTTCATGAACTTTGTATTCATATCCTCCAAGTCATAATATTTACCATGCATGGCCATCTCATTGATGAGTTTTGTAAACCTATCAAAAGTATCAGTAAGTGACTCACCAGACTTGGATTCAAAGTACTCATATTGTTGTATAAGTAGTGTCCTCATATTCTTCCTGACAGGCTTAGTTCCTTCACAGTGAACCTTAAGATTGTCCCATATATCCTTAGCAGTTTTACAAGAGAGAACATAGTTAGTGAGAACAGAATCAAGACTGTTGAATAATATGTTTCTCACTTTAGCATCTTTAAGAACATTCTCCTTGTCCTTATCTGACCATTCAGATTTTGGCTTCTCTGCTGTATGTTCTGGAACAACCATGTTAGGAATAATTCATACGTTGTGATGTTAAGAATAGAATTTACACATTATACTTCTTGTAATCCTGATCTTATAAAGGATTTAGCACTATATATAGGATTTATGTGTAAGACAGTTATCTGTACAGTTTAGTCAGGAATGAACATTATATCAGAGACTACATATCAGGAACAAAGAGCAAATCCTGATGACGGTCTAATACTGATGATGATCAGATACTGATGCAAGATGAAATCCTGATATCAGTCGTGTTACTGATGATGTCATTATGGATGCTACAGAAACTGGCAAGTGCTATAAAACAGGATCGTTGTTTGAAGAACAAGCAAGAAGATATTATGAATGAAAGAGTTTTCTATTGAAGGAAACTATCAACTGGACGGCAGAACATTGTCATGTATAGATTATATCTTTCTGTTATTAGTTGATAGGTAGCATTATAAATACTCTCTATATATCATTGTAAAAAGGGTCGTACTCGAACAAGTGTGTGTTGTGAGTTCATGTGCGTAGCTCTGTATAAGGTTTGTATTCGAGAATTCGAAACAAACAGAGAGAGAGATTTGTATTGTCAGCAGCTGCTAAAGGTATTGTACACCTTTGGTAGAGTTTGTATTTGATCTTATTAATACAAACAGAGTTTGATTCATTCGTTTATTCTTGTTCATATAATCAAGCAAAAATCAGACACGATTATATAACTTGTATTCAACCCCCCCCCCCTTCTATAAGTTATTCGAGTTAACAATTGGTATCAGAGCAGGTTGATTTCGAATAATCATAAAGATCTGCAATCATGTCTGGTTACAAGGATGGGAATACTAAGATTCCTATGCTCAAGAGAAACGAATATACTCTATGGGAAGTAAAGATGTTGCATCATCCGGAAGCAACAGATCCTGATTATCTTGACAGAATCAGAGATGGACCTTTTGTTCCAACAAAGGTCGTTGGACAAGCAACTGTTGATGGTGTGGTTGTTCCAGAACATACAGCAGAGAAGCCAAAATCTGAATGGTCAGATAAGGACAAGGAGAATGTTCTTAAAGATGCTAAAGTGAGAAACATATTATTCAACAGTCTTGATTCTGTTCTCAGTAACTATGTTCTCTCTTGTAAAACTGCTAAGGATATATGGGACAATCTTAAGGTTCACTGTGAAGGAACTAAGCCTGTCAGGAAGAATATGAGGACATTACTTATACAACAGTATGAGTACTTTGAATCCAAGTCTGGTGAGTCACTTACTGATACCTTTGATAGGTTTACAAAACTCATCAATGAGATGGCCATGCATGGTAAATATTATGACTTGGAGAATATGAATACAAAGTTCATGAAAGCTTTGCCTGATTTCTACAATGAGAAGATATCTGCGATTGAGGAAGCTAATGATCTGGATGAGATTTCATTAGAGGCAGTATATGGAAAATTGAGAGCTTATGAACTTGACAAGCAGCAGAAGAAGAGCAGGAGTGAAGGAAAGATGAAGACTATTGCACTTACTGCTCAATCTGAAGTAAAGAAGCTTCTTGAAGAACAGCATGAAGAGATTGCTGTAAAGAATTCAAGGAAGAAGAAAAGCAAAGAAAGTTCTGAGTCAGAGACTACTGATATGGACTCTGACAACAATGATTCTGAATCTGAGATGCAGGAACTCTTTGCTATGTTTGCTAAAGCTTTCAAGAAAGGTAGATTTAACAGGAGAAGATTTAGCAAAGGACCTTTTCAAAAGAAGGAGGAGAAGAAGAGTGACAAAAGCAAAAGTACAATTGTCAAGCTTGATAAGGCCAAGATCAAGTGCTTTAACTGCAGCGAGCTTGGACACTTTGCTAGTGAGTGTAAGAAGCCTAGGAATTCAGGAAAGGGTAATGCACTTATGGTCACACAGAAGGATTGGGCTGATTCCAGTGATTCTGAAGATGAATTGGATTATGACAACATTGCATTGATGGCAAATGGTTCAGACAAACCTGGATCTCCAAAGAAAACTTCTCCATCCTCTGTTAAGGTATCACTTCACTCTCTTGATTCATTTGATAGCTTAAATTCTGATGAAATTAGATCTATCCATGCTGAGTTTAAGAATCTTATGACTAATTTTAGAATTCTTACTTGTGAAAGAGATGAACTTAAGGTTAAGAATGATAAATTAGTTGATAGAAATAATTTTCTTGAATCTGAATTAATTCAAATGGAAGAATACAAGTTAAGTTCTGATAAAGCTAAGCATGATTATAGTGTTATTCTTGAGGCTTATGACTATGTCAGAAAAGAACTAGAAGAAGAGAGAGATGTGATTAAGACCATTAACAATTCCAGTAAAAAGACTATAGAAATCTTTGAAAGTGGAATTCCTGGTAAGGTTAATGGTTTAGGTTTTGATAAGGTTAGACAAGAAGAAAAAGTAGCTATTGTCAATGATGATAGTAAAATAGAAGCTAACACATCTAAATCTGAAGGTAAGAAAATTGTTTCTGAACCTAATCATGTTAAATTTGTTGATTCAAAAGGTACCCCTGTTGTACACAAAAGGATTAACAATAGTAATTCAGATGAGAAAGTGTTAGAGAAACCTAAGAATGTAAACATAGGGTTTCTGTCTAAGTCTCAGTTGAAACAGAGATTAGATGGTCTTTCAGAGTCTAGCAAGATCAAAAAAAATAGGAATGGAAAAGAAGGTATTAACAAAGAGAATAATTACAAGAATGTACCTGATGCACCTAGGAAAAAATGCTATAAGTGTGGAAATCATAATCATTTGGCCCTAGACTGCAATCAAAAACCTTCTTGGAAAACTGAGTCCAGATTCCCAAGACTCAGAAAATTCAATACCAACCACAAAAAGCTTGTTATCATTGTGGTAGTTTACTTCATTCCATTTACATGTGTAAAGAATATCATGAACTGTATTATGACTATTATTCCTTGAAATCTGAAACTCCTAGTCACAAACAGTTTGTGAAATCAGAGTCTAAGGTTGACTCTGCAACAGGTAAAATAAAAGCAAAATCTTCAAAGCCTGTCGTTTCTAAATCTAGTAAGAAAGGATCCAATCAAAGTTGGGTCCTAAAAAATTCTAACTAGTTACTTTTTGTTTGCAGGGCACAGGAAAGAAGCATTCAATTATCTTGGACAGTGGATGCTCTGGACATATGACTGGAAAGAAGTCCCTGCTTACAAAGTTTGAGAGGAAAGCTGGCCCAGTAATATCTTTTGGAGATGGCAACAAAGGAGAAACTCTGGGATATGGCTCAATTATTTTGGGGAATGTCATCATAGAAAATGTAGCACTGGTTGAAGGCTTGAAACATACTCTTTTAAGCATAAGTCAACTGGGTGATAAAGGTTTCAAATCAATCTTTGACAAAGAAGGATGCAAAATCTTGAATATGCAGAATGGAGACATTGTTCTAACTGGTCAAAGACATGGTAACATATATGAAGCCAGCTTAAGTGATACATCTAAAGGAATTGTTAGATGTCTCTACAGCAAAGCAACAAGTGATGAAAGCTGGAATTGGCACAAGAAGCTCTCACATCTTAATTTCATGAAGCTTAATCAACTTGTTAAGCACAATATGGTGAGAGGCCTACCTCAGGCAAATTTTGTGCAAGATGGACTTTGTGATGCATGTCAGCTTGGAAAGCAAAGAAGAACCACTTTCAAGAGCAAGACTGAAAATTCAATTACTGAACCATTTCACATGCTACATCTTGATCTGTTTGGTCCAGTAAACATTATGTCTATCAGCAAGAAAAGATATGCTCTAGTTATAGTGGATGATTTCACAAGGTTCACATGGGTGTTCTTTCTACACAAGAAGGATGAAGCTCCTCAGCAAATCATTGAACTTGTAAAGAATATTCAGAATAACTCTGAGTACAAAGTTAAAGTACTTAGAAGTGACAATGGTACAGAATTCAAGAATTCTATAATGGAGGAGTTTTGTGCAGACAAAGGAATCACTCAACAGTTTTCTGCACCTGGTACACCTCAACAGAATGGTTTAGTGGAAAGAAAGAACAGGACTCTCATAGAGGCAGCAAGAACCATGCTTGCAGATGCAAAACTTCCAACCTACTTTTGGGCAGAAGCTATTAACACTGCATGTTTCACTCAAAATTGTACCTTGGTAAATAGTCATGGAAAAACTCCCTATGAGATGATCAAAGGAAAGAAACCAAGTGTGAAATACTTTCACATCTTTGGATGCAAATGCTATGTCCTAAAAGTTCATCCAGAACAACTTGGAAAATTTGAAGCCAAATCGGATGAATCAATTTTTCTAGGATATTCAGCATCTAAGGCCTTCAAAGTTTATAATCTCAGAACTCACATTGTTATGGAATCAATTCATGTTGCATTTGATGATAAGAAATTTGGAATTCTGCAAACTGATGAAAGCCATGACAAATTGGAATTTGAAAATCTGAAGAATTCTGAGATACTCTCCAGTGATGATGAAGGTTCTCCATAAGGAATTTCTATTGCTTCTCAAAGGAATGCTACTGTTGAGGGGGAGCAAATAAATCAAAGAGAACACAGTGATCATCAGGAGCAGACTAGCCTTTCAGAGTCTACTCCATCAGGAACTGATCTTTCAGAGTCTACTGAGGAAAGATCAGTAACTAGCAGCAATATGGAATCTACTGATTCTATTGATCAAAGGAGAGTTTTTGAAGGTAGAGAGAATTCTTCTTTAAGAGATACCACTAACTTAGGGGGAGAGACTAGCAGAGTTAATCTACCACCTGTTAGAAAATGGACCAAGGATCATACTGAAGATTTGATAATTGGTGATCCAAATAGTGGTATTCGAACTAGAAGATCAATTCAAAATGAATGCTTGTATAGTTGCTTTCTCTCAAAGAATGAACCTAAGAAGGTTGAAGAAGCCTTACAGGATCCTGATTGGGTAATTGCAATGCAGGAGGAGTTAAATGAGTTTGAGAGAAACAAAGTATGAAAACTGGTACCAAGACCTAAAGATAGATCAATTGTTGGTGCAAGATGGGTTTTCAGAAACAAGCTAGATGAATCTGGTATGATTGTAAGAAACAAAGCTAGACTGGTGGCCAAGGGTTATTCTCAGGAAGAAGGCATTGATTATGATGAGACCTTTGCACCTGTAGCAAGATTAGAAGCAATCAGAATGTTTCTTGCATTTGCAGCTCATTCAAAATTCAAGGTATACCAGATGGATGTAAAGAGTGCTTTTCTAAATGGCAAACTTGATGAGGAAGTGTATGTGGAACAGCCACCTGGATTTGTTGATCCAAAGTTTCCAAATCATGTCTACAAACTTGACAAGCCACTCTATGGACTAAAGCAGGCACCAAGAGCATGGTACATGTCAATTCTTGGGAAATAGATTGATTTCTTGGGCAAGCAAGAAGCAACAATCTGTTTCAACCTCAATTGCAGAAGCTGAGTACATAGCAGCAGGCAGTTGTTGTGCACAGCTCCTTTGGATAAGAAATCAGTTGATGGATTATGGTATGACACTTAGTAATATTCCTATGTTTTGTGATAATACTAGTGCTATTAAAATTGCAGAAAATCCAGTTCAACATTCAAGGACTAAGCACATTGATGTCATGTATCATTTTATTAGAGAACATATTGAGAATGGTACTGTGGAACTTCATTTTGTTCCTACTGACAAACAGCTTGCAGATATTCTAACTAAACCACTTGATGAGACTACATTCAGTAGATTAGTAAGTGAGTTAGGAATGTTAAATTTTTAGATCTTTAACATCTGCAATAGTAGCAAGGTATGTTGTTTTTAGCTTATAGACTTGATATTCTTGTCATGATCTATATTTGATTGTTAAAAGCTGTAGCTATAACACATTGCCTTGATAAATTTCAGTATGATAGACTTGTTAATAATCATCAGGATTAGATTTGTTATCAGGATGCTGACGTCATCAGTATTGTGTCAGTATCAGGATTGTGAAAATTGTTTCAAATCCCGACGTTTACTTTGTGTAGTAATCTAATTCTATGATGTGTTAAGTCTATGCCAGCATGTTTTGATATTTGCATACTGATAATTTATACATCATTCAATAATCAAAAGACAAGTAGATAACAAGTAATTGTATTTTCATTAATTGAAAGCATTACATATATGGAAATGAAATACAACATTTTTTTGTCTAATTTCTACTGATAATTCTATACTTGTTTATTGATATGAATTCTGAGGTACAGGACAAGGAGCATCTCAAGAAATCCATCAGGGGATTGAATAGCCTCGTCTACTCTTGGATTCCTTGTCTGGGCGACTTGAATGAGAGCAACTAACTTAAATGAATAGCATCTCCATCAAGATCAACCTCAGACTCTCGGCCAAATTCTTCATCCTCAAGTTTTGAGGAGGTTAGGGGAAGATTGTATCCAACAGATGGATTTTCTAGGAGAAACCTCTGGATATTATCGAAAACCAATCCATCCATGATTAGTTCGATGAGAAGAGTTGTCTTTTCAAAGAGATGATCAAGAACAGGATGTTCATCGACTAAGAAAAATCTTTAGAATTGGTTTGAATGGAATTTTGGTTTGAGAAGCATTGTTGAGAAGAAAAGAAATTGAAAGGTTAATGGAAAAGGCATAAGGCGTCTGTTTCTTTTAAAGAAAGACGTGAAAAGCTGAACAGTCACTTGGAAGTTTTAATGAAGTCAGATGCTAATTATTGCATATGACTGTATTTCTTGTTTTCAAGAAATGTTGAATATATCTAACCAATTGATTTTTGTTCAGATTAATTGTTTATTTATTTTTCAGATAAAAGAAAAATGCCACGTGGAAACTCCATATTAAGTCTCTGGAATCAGGATGATACTGATCAGGATTTCATGTGTGACCATCAGGATTTAAGAATTATTATCACATTGTATTTTGTGATTATTTTGATGAGAGGTCAACAGGAAAAGGAAGCTGATAAGTATTGATTATTTATACCCTGATTTATTTCATGAAAATCAATTTTGGATTTTATTTTCCAAAAAAAATCGTGGGTAACCGCACTTTTCAGGGACTGACACCTGTCAATCTATGTGTCAATGTGGGATAGTGGTCTGAAAGATTTATGAAATATATTTGTTTTGAAACTCTAATCATGTAATTGCTTTATCTAATTTTACATTCTCTAAAGCAAAAATCACTCTTCAGTTTTCAAAATCACTAATCCATTTCAAGAATTTTTCAAGTTCTTTTCAGATCAAAAATGGCAGCTCAGAGAAGATTACCTAAGTCAGTAGCCTTCAAGTTTGGTGATTTTGATTTTATGACAAACAATCATGTAGCAGCTATCACCAACAAGGAAGGAGTGTCATCTGATTTTCATCCAATCATGGACTTTCTGGCGTATGGACCATTAAGTTATGCATTGACAACATCTCCACAAATTAATCAAGCAGCTGTTTCACAAGCTTGGGAGAATGCTGAGGTAATTGATTCTACTCAGAGTCAATCAGGTAAGATTGTTCTACATTTTGGACAAGATTCATTTGACATTACTGAATCTATTATTAATTCAGTACTTTGCTTACCTGTTACTGATAATTATGCAAGTGAACCATCTGATGATAATGTAAGAACTATGTTGTCTGAATTAGGTTATAGTGGACCTCTAGACAACATGAGCCAGTTGAATAGGTCTTTTCTTAGAAAGGAATGGTCTTTTTGCTTTGATCAAATTGCTAAATGTTTTACTGTTAAATGTAGTTCTTTTTAGCAAATTACTTCTGTTACATCACATATTGCTTATAGTTTGCTTTATGACAAAGTAATTAACATTGGTCATATTATCTTAAGTCAGATGAGTATTAAACTTGGGTTAAGAGATCAAAACAGGAAAATGGTTTATTATCATAGATTTATGCAAATGTTTATTAACCATTTTATTCCTGATGTTGAAGCTAGATTTGGTAGGGAACATTGTGTTTCTTCTTATGAACAGCAAAAGAGAATTTTCTCTGACATTACAAAGAAGGACAATGAAAAGAATCTAGATGAAATACCTGAAATTCATTATCCACATCATGTTCAGGTAATTCTTAAAACTCATCTTCCTACTCTCTACAATTCTTCTTTCTTTTGTGGTGAAATGGCTCAGGAATCTCAATTGGAGGAGAACCCACCTGTGTTTACCCAAGTAGCCCAAAACATTATAGTCTCTGAAATAATTCAAGAACCAAATTTTGATCCCAGCCTATTGTTTCAAAGAAACCAACCTCTGGTGTTTCTCAAAAGACATCAGTTGTAAGGAAGAGAAGATTTGTTGTGTCAATTAGTAGTAATTCTAGTGAAGATGATGATGATTTAACTCTTGCTGAGAGAGCAGAATTGAAGGCTGCAATTCAACTTTCTCTGTTAGCACAAAGAGATGAAAAACCTAGCCACAGCCAGGCTGCAGTCTCCCAAAAGACTGTAGTTCTTAAAAAGGAAAAACAGTTACTGGATACTGTCTCTCAAAAGACTGTGTCTATTGAACAAAGATCTCATCCCAAGATCACTTCTGTGTCTACACCTCTTGAGTCTTCTCAGGATAAATCTTTTGCTCACTATACCAGGAGAACAAGGAGAAAGATTCAATTGTCACCTACACACACAGAGTCTAGTCCAACTAACATTATGCAGATTTCTACACATCAAGCTACATCTATGTCAGTATTTGACAAGAGAGATCTGGATATTGATTCTTCATGGGAAACTACATTGTCATACAGAATGGCTATGGGACTTATCTCTCTAAAAGTGAAACTTTCCAGGCCAGTTCTAAATTTTCTAAGTGAAAGTGTTCCTAGACTTTCATTTCCTGAAGAATATGGACTTCTACATCAAAGACTTGACTTAATGAAGATGTATTTCTATGTATCTGTCAGAAGACAATTAGTCAAGAAATTTGGACTCTCGAAGCATGTTGCACTTCAATCACTTCATGCATATTTATTTGACAAGGATGTCATTATTGAAGATGCTTTAGCTCAAGGTGAACAACTGGAGGAAGTAGATAGAGGGAAGCAGTCAACAGAAGATACTATTGCACCAGTGGTGAATAGTAGGAAAGATCAGATCACAGTCACTACAACATAAGAACCATCTAGTCAGAGGTTGGATGACTCAGGAGCTGTGATAGCTGATGTTGAAAGAACTTCTGTGATGACTGAGAATGCAAGTGAGATACCCTATGATATGGGAGGAATGACTTTGGTTGATTTTTCTGAAGATCAAACAAATTTTGTTCAGTCAGAGTCTATCCACCTTGAGGGTGAGTCTCAGCAAACAACACTTAAAGACGGTGATGTACTAACTATGGTGTCTAATGAAGTATTACTGAAGACATCAGAGTCTAGTAAAGAACCTGAAAGTGGTATACTGGAGCCTGTAGTCTCTGGAAGGAAAGAAGATGATTATAAGGTTTCAGAGATTATAGCAGCTCACTCCTTGGAGAAAACCTCAAGCTCCTTGCCATATGAGGAACCCTCTCTCCATGTGAGTTCAGGTATAAAAACTCCTTCTAGCCCCTATTTTTCTGTAGGTCATGAGAGCATTATCCAAATTTGAGTGATACACTTGAAAAGATGGACTTAGATCCACAAACTGAGAGGCTGGCTCCTGACCAGGCAAAAGGTGAGGTAGAAAGAGTGTTGACTTTAGTAAGTCAAAGTGAGAATGAGGGTATGGATGATCAACTCCATAGTGAGGGAGAGAAAATTAGGAAACCTCCATCATTTGATTTCTGGGATCAGGTTTTTCCTAAATCTTGGTCTGAAAATTTAGGTATGGATGCTGGTACTTATTCATTCATCAAAATGTATCAGAAGAATGACCTAGCACATCACAATGCAAAGCCAGAAGTTAAAGCTCAGAAGCAAAAGGAGAGGCTTGCAGGAATCATTAGCAGAAGAGGTGCCAGGATAAAGCAATCTCTTGATACATATGTACCAGATGAAGTTCCTAATGATCCTAGTGTTCCTTTGTATGTACTTCCAATATCAGCTAGAATTGAGACATCTACAGTCTCTGATCACTCTAAGGAGGAGTCAGGATTTGAAGATGTTAGTACACAGAATACTGGTGAAGGAGATGATGATCATGTTTCAGCTACAGATCAGAAAGATGAAGATGTTGATACTTCTAATCAGGTTTTATTACTTGAATATCATACAACCCAAGCAACTTCTTCTACAAGACTTGAAGATATAGTTCTTTCTGATTCTGATACTGAAGATACTAGAAGCACTTCCAACATTGAAGTTCATTCTGATGTTTTGAAAGATATTCAGAATTCTCAAATTGCTATGCAAACAAGACTTCAATCACTTGAAGATAACCAAGTCACAATTATGGAAAATCAAGCAGTTCTGATGAATATCATTTGTTCTGTTTCTGAATCTCTTGGAATTAATGTTGCTGATGTCAAAAAGGGGGAGATAAAGACAATTCAAAGACAACAACAACAACACCACCAGACTGGGGGAGATAAATAGCAGACAAAGGGAAGTAAAAAGAAGAACTAGGAGTGACAGTGGTGAATCTTAGCTAGGAAGTGGTAAAGGAAGAGCAGCATTAATAGTTAAAATTCTTTCTTCTAAGTACTAGATAAACGTCTACATCTGGGAAGGAGGTACTTAACTTCATAATTCTACATTCATAAATTCTATTCTGGTTGTATTGTTATATGTTTTGACATCCACAACTTAGATTTATGCTTCAGATTTTAAAGCATAAATAGGGGGAGATTTTTAGGAATAATTCATAAGTTGTGATGTTAAGAATAGAATTTACACATTATACTTCTTGTAATCCTGATCTTATAAAGGATTTAGCACTATATATAGGATTTATGTGTAAGATAGTTATCTGTACAGTTTAGTCAGGAATGAACATTGTATCAGAGACTACATATCAGGAACAAAGAGCAAATCCTGATGACGGTCTAATACTGATGATGATCAGATACTGATGCAAGATGAAATCCTGATATCAGTCGTGTTACTGATGATGTCATTATGGATGCTACAGAAATTGGCAAGTGCTATAAAACAGGATCGTTGTTTGAAGAACAAGCAAGAAGATATTATGAAGGAAAGAGTTTTCTATTGAAGGAAACTATCAACTGGACGGCAGAACATTGTCATGTATAGATTATATCTTTCTGTTATTAGTTGATAGGTAGCATTATAAATACTCTCTATATATCATTGTAAAAAGGGTCGTACTCGAACAAGTGTGTGTTGTGAGTTCATGTGCGTAGCTCTGTATAAGGTTTGTATTTGAGAATTCGAAACAAACAGAGAGAGAGATTTGTATTGTCAGCAGCTGCTAAAGGTATTGTACACCTTTGGTAGAGTTTGTATTTGATCTTATTAATACAAACAGAGTTTGATTCATTCGTTTATTCTTGTTCATATAATCAAGCAAAAATCAGACACGAGCTCTAAAAGCCGTTTAGCATCGTTTAACACTGTTTAAATGTCGTTTAAAGCTATTTAGCACTGTTTAGTGTCGTTTAACACCGTTTAGCGTCGTTTAACACTGTTTAAACGTCGTTTAAGGCTATTTAGCACTGTTTAGTGTCGTTTAGTGTTGTTTAGCACCGTTTAACGCCGTTTAGTGTCGTTTAACACTGTTTAAACGTCGTTTAAGGCTGATTAGTGCCGATTAGCATCAAATTAACATTATCGTAAATGCGTTGGTCGCTCCACGCTTTACATCAAGACACTACTCATGAAACACTAGTGTATAAAGATGAATCCTGATCCGAGTCTCGAAAAAGACCGTTAAAACTTCGAGGAAAACCTGATCAGTTTTCCTAGAAGTTGGGGGGCAAATGATATGGGATAAGAGTAAGCCCTAAAGACACATTTATTGTCGCATTAATTAGACCCAGCATGGTCCAAACGTGGGGCCCATTAATGAGGTCAAAAGCCCTAATTTAATATTAATTTCGTAATTAATATTAGGGGTAATAAACAACTTATCAATAAGAGTCAAAAAAGGATATTACTCCTGCCTGACTTAGCCTCTAAGGCATCCAATTCAATAAGTAAACAGACTCCTACAAGGAAGGAGTCTAGAACCTTCCCCAAGGCGGTGGCTTGCCCACCAAGTATCCGAATCCTACCATAATTCTAAGGCTTCTCAGCCTATATAAGGGCCTGACCCCTCATTCTCAGAACTACGTTTTTGGCTTGATTCTCGATACGAGATACGTAGGCACTCTGTGAGGACCGGTTAGTCTCGATACACGGAAACAACCATTAAAGCTCGAAGCTCAACCTCCCTTAGCATTAAATACATACAAACCCTAACCGCAATTCGATAACCTAGTTTTTATTCCACAACAAAAAGAAAACTGAGCTCCAAATAGCAGAACCATAGTTGGAACAAAATGGGTTCTAAAAGAATAAGATGGATGAAGATGGTATGATCATTGGAAACAAAGTAAGGTTGGTTGCAAAAGGTTATTCTCAATAGGAAGGCATTGACTATGATGAGACTTTTGCTCATGTCGCTAGATTGGAAGCCATCAGAATTTTCTTCATATTTCCTGCACACTCAAAGTTCAAGGTTTATCAAATGGATGTCAAGAGTGCATTTCTGAATGGAGAGCTAGAAGAGGAAGTATATGTACAACAACCACCTGGCTTTGAGGATCCACATTTCCCAAAATTTGTCTACAAATTGCTTAAGGCACTCTATGGACTTTAGCAGACTCCAAGGGCATAGTATGACACATTGTCATAATTCTTGCTAAAAAATCAATTCACTAGAGGCAAAATAGACAAAATATTATTTTACAAGCAATATGGCAGTGATATTATCCTAGTTCAGATCTAAGTGGTTGATATCATTTTTAGCTCTACTAATGAGAAACTCTGTGAAAGGTTTTCTAAGCTCATGCAAAACAAATATGAGATGAGCATGGTAAGAGAGTTAACATTCTTTTTGGGATTGCAAGTTAGTTAAAGAGACGATGGTATCTTCATTAATCAAACCAAGTACATCGAGGATTTGTTGAAGAAGTTTGATCTTAAAGATTGCTCACCTCCAAAGACACTCATGGCCACTGCCACCAAATTGGATGAAGATGCTAAAGGCAAGAAGGTGGATATCTCAGTCTACAGAGACATGGTTGGTTCTCTACTTTATCTCACTGCAAGTAGGCTAGACATCATATTTGTAACATGTCTGTGTGCAAGGTTTTAGTCAAATCCAAAGGAGTCACACATGATTGTGATCAAAAGGATTTTCAGATATCTGAAGGGCACTCCAAACTTGGGTTTATGGTATTCTAAGGACACAGGGATCAATCTGCTTGGTTATTCTGATGCTTATTATGCTGGATGCAGAATGGATAGAAAAAGCACTTAAGGTAGCTACCAGTTTCTTGGACAAAGGTTAGTATCTTGGTACATCAAGAAATAATAATCTGTGTCAACTTCCACAGCTGAGCCTGAATACATAGCTGTTGGAAGTTGTTGTGCTCAAGTGCTTTTTATTAGAAATTGTGACGCCATATTTTCGGTTGCCTCAATTATCTCCCAAATTTCTCAATAAGAATCTAATAATAATTAACTTAATTATTTTCTCTCTCTGAAACGAGGAATAATCTCCAATTAATGATAGAAAATATCTCCAAACGATATCCTTCAAATCAAGAAGGTATCCCAACGCGAATATAATTTGAAGAGATAAAATCTACTTTCCCAAAATACATCCCTTAACAATCATGGGAATTAAAAACCAATCCTTAACAGAACTGCGTTGGCTTGATCCTTATAAATATAAGGTACGCATTCATCTTGAAAAAGGATCCGACATATCTAACAAGTCGAGACACCTCTCAAGTCCAGCCCCAAACATCCAAAATCCCAAATCCCCCTATTTTCATAATTCGTTATTCCAGCAACCTCCGAAATCTGTTATCACCAAATTCATCCGTTAACAGAAATCAACTGAGAGATGACGGACTTGTGTTGGAAAGATTCCTATCATGTGTAACAACACAAGTGCAATCTCCATAGTTGCACATCTTGTCAATCATTCTAGAACAAATCATATTGACATCAGATATCATTTTATTAGGGAACATACAACAAATGGAACCACTGAGTTTCATTATGTTCCCACGGATAAACAGTTAGCTGATAATTTATTAAGCCGTTAGATGAAACCATCTTCACAAGGTTAGTTAGTGCGATTAGAATGCTGAATTCTTCAGATTATATTTCGATGAGCCAGACTTCTTTATTGATTCAACTAGTTCTTTCTTGATACCTCGAATAAGTCTTTTGGAGTTCTCGAATTAGAACGTTTCAGATATCAAATGTGGACTAGCTTGACTTCTTGATAAATGCTATTTTAGTTCCCGAATGTTTGAGTTCTCTAATAGTGTAAATTGAGTTATAGAATTGTTTGAAAATGCTGAAATTTAGCTGAATCTCAATCATTTTTGGATCTTTGTATAAAATTTAAATTCACTCATAAATACAATTTTTTTTCAATTTAGAATTTTTTTTGAATTGAGTAAACTGTCAGCTATGAGTTTCTACCAGCTTGAGTTATCGAATGACCCTTTCTTGACATATCGAATAGTTGTTTATCACTTATCGAATGCCTGACTTGTCGATACAAAACATATATCTAATCGATAATTCAAGTGTTTCATACTTATATAATTCCACATCTATTCAGTTCATTTCTATCGATTTCTCAAGCACATACTTTCCCGAATCTCTGAAACCCTAACTACAAACTCTAAATTTCTTCTTTTCTTCTCTAATACTAAATCAATGGCTTCATCCTCAAATAAACAATTCACTGTACCAGCCAACACCAACTACATCGCTATTGCTAGTGATGTAGAGGCATCAAACCCCAACTACAAATGTTTTATCCGTATGGTGTCTGAGTCATACATCAAGGGTGCTCTATTTGCCAACCCAACTCTGGTTCTAGCCATCCTAGAACAGTTTTTGGGGTTCTACCATTGCTGAAACCATCGTTTTTGAAGGTGGTAGCCTCACGTATGTCATTCACTATAAATCCAAGATAAGAACATCTTTGTAACTACTGAGGACATGAGCAAGGCACTAGGTCTACACCAAGATGTATCAATCTCGATTCATTTCAATATGAACAAAAATTAAACTAATTTCCTTTAATAGAATATAACAAAAAAATATATTGGTAGTAGATCGAACTAAAAGAATTCTTTTTGTGATATATTAATTAAAAAAAAGGAAATTAATGTGATAACCCCCAACAAAATTTGATTTGGATTCCGAATTCAAAAGATTTATTATTGACGAGCTACGACAATCGCACCTACTAACGTAACAGAAAATTTCTCAGAAAAGAGTGGAACTATATGTTTGGGACACTTCTGCAAGTGTTCACCTGTAAAAAATCAAGCTTTGATCAACTGAGTGCTCCAGTTCAACAGATTGGGTACTCTTTAGCACATGGAACAAAGGTGGATGTTGGGAAATTGATTATGCAAGAATTATGTGGGAGGCTTGGTAAGAACACAACCAAGCGAGGTAATGATAATTTCTTACCTAGATTTATTCAATCATTGCTTAATTATTTAGATGATAAATTAATTGAATTGCCTGGTTTGGATAAAATAAGAATAGCCTATTTTAAGTCCATGTCCGAAATCATTTTTGGAAATTTGGGCTCTAGAAATGAGGTGGATGTAAGGCTTGTAATTACTCCTCATATGCAGGAAATGTTCAAGTCTTACCCCCTCACAAAGCCAATATATCAGTCTAAGTTAGAGTTAGCTAGGGCCAAGCTTGAAGGTGTACAAACAAAAGATAACAAAGGCCCTTCTAACCAACCCCCACAACCAAACACTCTCCCAAACATTGAACCAACTGCATCATCCTCTCAAAAGGGTGATGCTAGTAAAAAGGAAAAGAAGCGAAAGCAAACTATGGCTGAACCTCTTGTGGTACTATTTGGGGTAGCCTTGGTTGTAGAATTAGGGTGTGAGAAACCTGAGTCACCTATCTAGAAGCCAAAGAAGAAGAAAATAAACAAACCACCTCCTCAGTCACCCAAATGGTTGAGGTTGTAAAATCAGGGGCCGGCTAGCACATTACTAAATGCATTCTCTCAACATGGTGCATCTATTGAAACCAACATTCTCCCCAATGCAAATCCTTGGACAGAGTCAACACTTGGGAGTCATAAGGCTGGCTGTACAGCGTCAGCACTTGGGAGTCATAAGGCTGACATAGCACTGAGTGGATAGCACATCACAATTGAAACCCCTCTATTTCTCAGGGGGAGTTTGCAAAATCTAATCTACAAGACACTTCTCTTCCAGAATCTACATCTAAGATTTCTTTGCTGCCTGCAACTCAAGTAATTGAGGAGCATGGTATTGATCATCAAGTATTTTTCCCCCTTGATGAGCCAATAGATTTAAATGACATTGTGCATGACACAATGTCACCACCCAAGAACCACATTTAGTTGGTGAGGGAGTGCATGTTGGGGCACATCCTGATGACACCAACACAAACATAGGGGATTCACTAGTTTTCACTAGAGACTCTATGCCTACTTCTCTAATCTCTCATGTAGAAAATGCCTTCACAAGCCCATAGAGATAATGTTGTAACCCATCCCACTACTGTGGAGACAACATTAGGCTCTACAGTAATTCCAATGCTAGGTTCTAAGAATCAAGTGTCAGTCCATCCGGTTGTAGAAGCTTTATCTGTAACTAAGGAGCATAGATCTAGATCTTACTGATAGTGTTAGTGCTCTAGAGACAATGTTATTGTGCTTCTAGGAAAGACTATTTTATTATTTAATGATTATATTTTATCGATTATTCTACATTAATTTATTATGTCTTTATTTACTGCGATATAAATGTTAGAGTAATAAATGTCCTTGGAATATATATAACACGTATTCTATATCGTTAAGTACATGACTTAAAAATGAGATTATATGAATAGTGTTTATATTCCTAAATAATCGTAATTGAGCATTGTTAACTTAGGACAATTATAATGCATAAAGATTAGTATGTTTGTTGACTAATGACCACATCTCATTGGTCATAAGTATAGTGATACTAAAGTCAAGAACATAGGTGCATGTAATATTCTACATGGCACTGGATAGACCCACAGTGAGATTCTGCATGTTAATAATGTCATAAGAAATACTCACAGTGATAATGGTGTAATGATCCTTAGACTTGAGATCATTATAATTCTATACGAGGATTAATATACTTTGACTACATTAAAAATTACCTTTGACTGGGTAATCATAAGAGTGGACATCGGGTATATTATGAGTCGTATGAGAAATATGAATGATAGATAAAGGATTTAACCCTCCTATAATTAGGAGATATATTATTGGCCTCTTGATTGAGCGAGACTATGAAATGCATGGCCATGCTCAAATATTGATTAGTTTTTAATAGTCTACTCATTGATCAAAGAAACCCGGATTAAATGTTGAAGAGAATGATGAAATACATGCCTCGAGTTTAATCTATAATATTTGGTTAAAAGGATTATATTACACGGAAATATTAATCACGAAATGTTTAATTGGATCACCAATTATTATTATTCATTGGGTAACAATGATGTATTACTAGATGTCGCTCATTGTTTATAATTTTATTATTGGATATTAAAATTATTGCCAACGTAATAATAATCAAAAGGGACACACACTTAAAACGTTTAAAAGGAGTTTTAATTTAAATTAAATGATTAAATTCAAAATTGGTTATTTAATTAAGCTGGTCTTAATTATTTAAATACAATTTCGGATTTAATATTAAAACCAAAATCAGATTGGATTTTAAGAAGCCCAAATCGATTTAGGGTTTTAAACCCCAACTCTCTCCCCTATATATACATTATGATGTATGATTTTAGGGTGGCTGGTGTTAATTTCGTTTTCACTAAAACCCTAGCTGTACTACATCTTGAGAGGCTAGAGAGAGAAAGAGAGGGTAGATATACGGCTAGTACCGGCTCTGGTGATCGTTGGACGATCGGACGTTCATGTGGGCTACTTTGGCGACATAGATCTTGCAAAAGGGCTGCGTGGTGATGCAACAAGGACCTCCATTAGCCATCCTTTTTCTCAACTATTAAAACTTCATTTTTAAGGTAAACGTTCATAACTACAAATTAAACGACTTGTTTTGCTTGGATCCTGCGATTGGGTTTCAATTTTATTATTTTAATTATTATTTTCCGCTGCGTTTGTTGCCCCAAAACCCATCACTTACTTTGCACCTACTGTTTCTAACTTAGAGGAATGGTTTTAACCTGTCAATCCATAAGACATAGTTGGACCATCTACATCAAGGCATGGGCCAATGACTACAGATGAAATTGATGAGCTCTACCTAGAACAACTTGGACCCCTGGCATCTATTGTACAGCAGCTTGCCATCTCTACCATGCCAAATGCTCAGTATTCAGCCATCCTACTTGAGCACTCAAAAGATGTTAAAGAACAAAGGGCCAAGATAGTTGATAAAGAGGGACAAGACAATGTGGATGAATGGCTGAATGGCAGTGCTGAATTCACTTTTGATGAAGCTCTACAATTCTTAAGACAAGAGTATCTCACTATTCTTGGATCCAATGCTAAGGACCTCTCACCATCTCAGATTTATGAAGCTATCAATGATGTCTATAAATCTCATATCAAGTCTATGCATCAGTTTGGAAAGGGCATTGATTCTCTTCCAAGTTAAAAGTCTACAACTCTCAAGTGTGAGATGAAGAAGATAGTTGATGATATCAGGGTCAACTTTCCTATGTAAAATCATTTCTCTCACCATTCAAAATGAAAACAACAAGAAAAGGTTATCAACTGTAGAGACAGATTTGTTTGCAATTAAGACTAGACAAGATAGACCTGCAACAGTTGTGGAAAATAATCAAAAACTTAACAATGATCTTGCTCCAATGATCAAGGTGCTCTTCTCAATTCCTATGGTGAAATTTCATCTGAAGTACCTGTGAGGGAGATGGACATGTCTACCTTTGTACAACTGAAAGGGGTTGCCACTCAAGCCTTCAATGCTAGATTCAAGCAAACAACAGAGATAGTGATGCTTCAACAGGAGGTCAAGGAATTGAAGATTGCAAATGCCAACCTTGTATCTACTATGAAAAAAGCAACTTTAAAATTTGAAAGCACCACCTCATTCTCAGTTGACACCCTACTAGCCCTTTAATCCAATTTAAACAAACTTGTTCGAAAAGATGATATGCTGATTCCAAGCCTAAGGGGGAGAAGAAGGCTCTAAGTCAAGTTGAAAAGCCAAAGCAAGTAGTTGAGAAGAAAAAGGAGATTGAGAAGAAGGCTGATGAAAGGAGAGTGCTTGAGAAGGAGAAAAAAAAGGCTGAAGGAGAAGTGGCCCAAGAAATGTCAAATGCACAACCCCAAGTACAAGATTATAACTTCCAAATCCCTAATATTGCTAGACAATCACTTCAAGTAGAGCCTCCACAATTTAGAAATGTACTTTCACATGGTATCTATCAAGAAGCTGCAAATTCAAGAATCTACATTGGAAGTTCATAGAAATCCTAAGAGAAAGTACCAACTTCAACTACTTTGACTACATCAAGAAGTTAGTTCAAAACATCTTTCTAGTCACTGCAATAAGAAGAAAAATCACTCAAGAGAATCCTCATGCTATCATCACCACTAACGATAGAGAAGTCTTAGTTCACATATCGCAAAACCTCTTTCGTATTCATATTGAAGCTCTTCAAGTGCTATCATCCTCTGAAATTGGATCATTTATCAAGAAAATTGAGAAGAATGGCTCACCTGACAATCACACTTTATACGAAATTCTCACAAAATGTATGAAGTCTCAGCTACCATAAGTCCATAAGTAATTCCTCAACCTCACTGCATCCTGTATGAAGATCAAAAAGATATTGTTGCATTCAGATTCTAACATCATCTCAAGCCTCGAAACATGTCTACAATCAAATATCTTGCTGGAGCCTTACATTCTAGAAGAGGGAAAATAGACATTGAGATGGAGGCACTTACAATCTTAACTAAATTTATCGATACCCATTCAAACATTCAACTTATTGCAAAGGAAGATAAGTTAGATAAGAGAGACAATAATGATCATTATCAGAGTGGTGGTAGTAGAAGACACCAGAGGGGTAACAAGGGTGATGGTGATAAGAGTAAGAAAGATGACAAGAATAGTAGGGGTGATGATGACAAGGGGAGTGAACAAGTATACACAAGGAAGAGTGGAAGACAACAAGCCATAAACATCACTAATATCATTGTCACCACAACACAAGGCTCAATGTCTAGGGTGAATGCTATTAGTGATGATTTATCAAAGTTAAGATCCATGGCTTCTTCAACTATCTTGCCACTAAAAGCAAAGAAGACTCATATTAGAAAACCATCTATATGTCTCCAAAAGCAAACTACTAATGGTAAACTGCAATGGACCAAGGACAAGGAATATAAACTTCTTCTAAGTGATGAGATGGTAAAGCTGAAAATCAAGACTATAGCCAAAAGGCCTAGCAAGAAGAAAGTACCAACATCTAAGGCTCTCACAATTGCTACTGGACTAGACTTTCCACCTCTTGATGAGGGTTATGATAAAGATACATTGGCATTTCTACATGCTCAAAGAATCTATCATGTTGCCATAAATGATTATTGCCTGGAGGTTAAATACTCTGATGGAAGAGAAAAGTGGTTTGAACAAGGCATCTGGAAGTACTAGGCTCAACTTTATGACTAAGAGAGAATCATGGCACTACTGAACTATGAAGACATGGTAGAGAGAGGCTGAAAGATACAAATTGGTCAGTTTATGAAAATGCACAAAGACTACCAAGAAAAATTGAGAAAGCATAATGAGCAAAGGTTGAAGAAGAAAGAAGAGGAGCTAGCAATACTTGAAGCTAAGGCAAATGTTCTAAGAGCAAAAGGGTTGTGTAGAGTCAAAAGCATTCCCTACATTGTGAAGCATAAGAAGAGAAATGGAGTTAATGTGAAAATCAAAATGGACTTTATCAACTCCTACCCTGAAACCAAGCTGAGAGAAGTAATTGAAGATCTAAAGAACTCACCTCTTATTGAAGAACCCACTGCTCTGCAAGACATTGTGGTAGAAATGGATGACAATGCAAAAAGAACAAAGGAGAAAGAACAGAAAGCATATGATGATTGTCTAGCTAGAGATCAAAGAATGAAGGCAAAAGATACTGGATGATTGTCAATCAATTGTAAGATTGTTCCCTTTGTACTTATTTTCCAATTTTAATCAAGTTCATACATGTACTATTATCATATCTTTTGTGTATGTTAGACTTATTATCAGACATGAAATTATGACTAAGGGTCTTACTCACAATTTGGGGAAAATTGTTAGTTAGAGAGGCATGTCTTTAACCATATAATAACAAGACTACTTGATCATAGTATTACTTTGTATTACTTACATGACCCCTTAGCTGGGGACCCTTTAGTTAGGTTTTCTATCTTGTAAATTGTACATGTAGTTGAAGGGTTTCGGGGCAACAAACGCAGGGGAAAACAAAAAATAAATTAATAAAATCGAAACCCAATCGCAGGATCCATGCAAAACAAGACGTTTAATTCATAGTTATGAACATTTACCTTAAAACGAAGCTTTAACAAATTGATGACAGATGGAAATCCAAAGCAATCACCACGCAGCCCTCTTCGAGATCTACGTTGCCAAAGTAGTCCACACGAACGTTTGATCGTCCAATGATCACCGGAGCCGGTACTAGCCGAAGAACCTGCCCCTCTCTCTCTCTCTCTCTCTCTCTCTCTCTCTAGCCTCTCACACGTTTTAACGAATTGCAAAAAGTGTGTCCCTAACCAATACATCATAATGTATTTATAGGGAAGAAAGATTGGGCTAAAACCCTAAATCGAATTGGGCCTCTCCATACCCATTCTGATTTGGTTTTATTATTAAATTCGATTTCTCTTTAATAATTAATTACTACCAGCTCAATTAATTAACAACCAATTTTGAATTTAATGATTTAATTAAAATTCATAATTTAAATTAAAACTCCTTTTAAACGTTCTTATTGTGTAACCCTTTAGGTTATTATTACGTTGGTAATAATTTTAATATCCAATAATGAAATTATAAACAATGAGCGACATCTAGTAATACATCATTGCTACCCAAGTAATAGCAATAATTGGTGATCCAATCAAACCTTTCGTGATATAATGTTTCCGTGTAATATAATCCCTTTAACCAAATCTTATAGATTAAACTCGAGGCATGTTATTAGTCATCCTCTTCAACGTTTAATCCGGGTTTCCTTGATCAATGAGTAGACTATTAAAACAAATCAATATTTGAGCATGACCATGCATTTTCATAGTCTCACTCAATCAAGAGGCCAATAATATCTCTCCTAGTAATAGGAGGGTTAAATCCTATATCTATCATTCATATTTCTCATACGACTCATAATATACCCGATGTCCATTTTATCATCACCCGGTCAAAGGTAACTTTTAATGTAATCAAAGTATATTAATCCTCATATAGAAATATAATGATCTCAAGTCTAAGGATCATTACACCATTATCACTGTGAGTCTTTCTAATGACATTATCAACATGTAGAATCTCACCGTGGTTTAATCCAGTGCCATGTATAAAATTACATGCACCTATGTTCTTGCCTTTAGTATCACTATACCTATGACCAATGAGATGTGGTCATCCGTCAACAAACATACTAATCTTTATGTATTATAATTGTCCCATATTAATAATGCTCGATTAGGGATATTTAGGAATATAAACACTATTCATATAATCTCATTTTTAAGTCACATACTTAAAGATATAGAATACGTGTTCTATATTCCAAGGACATTTGTTAATTTAACATTTATATCGTAGTAAATTAAGACATGATAAATTAATGTAGAATAATCCGTAGAACATAATCATCAAATAACAAAATAGTCTTTCTTAGAAGCACAATAACATTGTCTCTAGGGCACTAAAACTATCAGTAGTAGGCATCAACCTTATCTGTGTGTTGTACATAAAGTCATGATATAATGCTTGAAAGAAGATCCAAGGATCATGCCTAGAGTTTGAAGACAAGGCTGAAGAAATAAACGCATGTGGAGTTTGAAGACTGAAAATTTGTCTAAGTTCAAATTCGAGAAGCCAAGAATTCGAGAAGTAATTTGCTCTATTCGAGAAGTCAAGGATTCGATATGTCAAAAACACTATTCGATATCTCAAGAAGTCAACAAGTCAAAGTTTAATTCGACAACTCAAGAATTCGACATGTCAAGAAACTCTATTCGAGATTTCAAGAAGTCGACAAGTCAAAGTTCCATTCGAGTTCTCAAGGAGTCAATCAAGTCAAGGTCATATTCGATATCTCAAGGATACATAAGCTATTCGACATCTCAAGGATTCCATAAGTCAAGAAGCTATTCGACATCTCAAGGTTTCCAGAAGTAAAGACTCATTCGAGAAGTAATTCGATATCTCTAAAAAGGCTTATTTGAGAACTCAGAGTTGTCTAGCCATTCAAAATAGTTCTCAAACCGAATACTTAGCCATTTCTCAAATGTGTTTTTTAGAAGACAAATTATTGAATATTCTCATGACAGAAAATCAACACAAACCAAGGTTCCCAGAATAGTCAATTTGTTGCAGAGAGTACCTGGAAAAGTGTACAAAGAAGTTTAGAGAGAAATTCAAGGAAAAACAATTGAAGAAGTGGATCTGGTTAGAGTAAAACAAAGTTGTATCACATGTTACCCAGACTTGCACCAAAGTAGTATAGACAAATTAGAAAAGAGAATTTATCTATTACTAGTTTTGTAAAAGTTGACTACGCACATGTTCAATTAGTGCAGCTCCACTTCCTTAGCTGTTAGAAGTTTTTCACTACAAACACTTAGAATATCTCTCAGAGAAAAACGAAGCTGAGAATACTTCATTTATATTCACAATTTGTGGCATACTTCGATCTAATAAATATTAGATTAAAGTGAGTTGTTTGTATTCTTGTTTCCGCAATTAATATCTGTTAAACACACACTTAGTTACAACAACCGAAACAGATTCAAACAAGTTCTTATTCAAGGATAAACCAAAAAACTTTATGAATACATTCACCCGTATTTTCTTGATGTGTATTTCATACTCAACACACCTGTTTTACATTGCCATAATTCAGTTAAAAACTAAACCTTAATTTATTGGTTAATATAATTTGCATTTGGACACAAATTTAATTAAAAGCATATATGTATACATAGGGTCTTGCTCAGGTGAGAACCCACTATTATTGTGAGAACTGAGATCTAATCTCAGCCCCACAATTTTTAATCAACTTTAAATCTCAACCACACACACACCCACACACCCAGCACACATACACACACGCATACACACTCCTTCCACATATACACACACATACACATTTCTCCCCCCACCTGCACCAGCCTCCTCCCCCCCACCAGCCTTCACCCCCGCTTCGCCCCCGCCGCCGTTGCCTCCTTGCCGGAACAACCACCTGATCTGAAACTCAAAATTCACAAAACCGGAACAACAAAAAATCAGAAACGGAGGCGAGAATCCTTCAGATCGGAAATGGAAGCACAAACAATGGCGAGAATCCATCAGATCCAGAAAGAGAAAAGTTTGTGGAGATGATATCACCGGCGCCGGAGAATCGAGGCTGCTGTATTTAAATCAGTTTGTTTAATTTAGTTTGGGTTAGTGATTTTTTGATTTTATTTATAGACGCGATGTGTTGATTGTTAAATATCTCCGGTTTACTGAAAAATCTGATGAAAAAGTGCAAAATAAGTAGTTATTTGCGGTGATTTTTTGACTTTTGGTGGTGATTCATCACAAATTATGTATAATTTTTTGGTGATTGTCGTTCATGTTTTTGGTAATTTTATGTTGAGTTTATGGTGATTTGGCGATTGAATGCTTCTGTATATAATAGCGAGCGGAAGTTGTTAGTGGTGGTGGTGATTTTGTATTTTTTTGTGGTGATTTTGTATTTTTCGGTGGTGAATTTGTGTTTTTGGGTCGTGATTTTATGTTTTTCGGTGGTGAATTTGTGGTTTTCGGTGGTGATTTTGTGTTTTCCGGTGGTGATTTTTGTTGGTGGCGGCGGCCGGGTGGTGGCCGGAAGTGGCGGCTATGCGGTGATTTTCTGTTTACCGGCGGTAATTTTCTGTTTACCGGCGGTGATTTTCTGGGTTGGCCGGATTTGATCGCCGGAGATGATGACCGGAATGGGGAAAAAGATGATGTTGAATTAAATGAATAATAAAAAATCAAAATTTTAAATATTAATTGTGGGGATATGATTTAATCTAGATATAAAAACATGTGGCTAGGATTGGATCTCATATCTCACCATAAGTAGGGGTTCTCACATGACTACATGAGCAAGATCCTGTATACATATATACACAAATTAAAATCTAATTTAGAGTACTATAAAAGGTCATGAACTCACTAATAACATATTAAAAATTAAATCTTATAGCTTTAGAGAAATAAACCAAAATTCAATAATTCACTCCTCTGTATAATAAAAATAGGGGTATAGAGATATGTTCGGTTTATAATAAAAATAAGGAGATATTTTCAAGGTATTACAAAACTTAATTAATTATAAATTTAAATTTATGCCATTGACTATAGGAGTTTTATACAAATAAAATTATCAAGAAACTAATTGATAAAAAAGGTTATATTTAAAGATCGACTTGAAGACTCGGAACACCCTAGAAATTTGTCGGTAATTCTTTCTTTAGGAGAGCAGTTAACCAAGTACAATCAAGTGTGTATTTAAACTTTTATAAATCTACTAGTTTTACAAGATGTGGTTTTGTAATTTAATTTTTTTATTTTAATTCAGATTAATATTGGGAAAAAAAGTTAAAGTAATTAATTTTTTTACACGTTTATTATATTCTTTAGATATAATAAACGTAAAAGAGATATTTAGCAAAACAAATAAGCGTAAAAGAGTTTATATTCAAAATTTTGGTGTCTATATATCCTTAGCATTTATTAAAACAATTTCAATCAGTGGATTCAATATCTTTAAAAGTAGACGATCAAAATTATATCATATAAAAATGAATATTATTATTCAAAAGGATATAATTTAAAAGAAGTTGTATTTGAATTCGATTTTCTAAAAGTCTAAACTAAAATTTAGTTATAATTTAATAAAGAAACTAATTGAATTAATACATAAATTATCTTCAATTTATGTTATATAACAAAATAATAAAAATTGATAGATTAGAATTGTAGGATCTAATGTTAAAAAATGTGTTTGGTTGTCAGTATAATTTTATTCAGATACTGAAATGGTATCTTGATAATCTAAATTAAATATAAATATATTTACTAAATTGAATAGGATTCTCAACTTATAAATTCGTCACTTTTTTCTCTCTTCAGTTTCATCAGGATTGTTTTAATTAAAGAAAAATTGTTAAATCACTACTAAATTAAATATTATTTTACGAATTGTGCATGGACTATAAAATCGTTTAAATCTGATTGTTAGAACTCAAAATAGAGCCAAAATAGTAAATTAAATATCTAAAACTTAATCAACATTAATTTTTAAAGTAGAATTTGACAAATTTTCCTTTAATTTTTCAAATTTTGGAATAATTGATTTTATTCATTAAAATATTAAAATTTATTTATTGAAAAGACATTATAACAAAAAATATAATTAATATGTGAATAAACTCATATAAAATCACACACACACACATATATATATTCTTTTACTACTTCTCAAAATATTCAACAAGGAATTTGATTATTAAATGATAATTTTTTTGCTAATTACGAAGAAAATTAATCGAAGAACAACTCTGTTACGAAACAAAAATCTGCATTTTTTTTGAAGTAAATAAAGAGAAATTAAATTTTGAACAATTAAGTATAACCAACATGTTAACAAAAAATGAATGAAAATACGTTTAAAATTTATTCATTATTTTTTAAATTTTAACGTAAATCTAATTATTTATCAATGTGTGTTCACTATTATATTTGTTATATAAAAATATAATATTTATTAAAATTATATATATTTAATAGAAATGAAAGATGAAATAACTACTTTCACGATGATAATAATATACTAGCGTTCTACCCATGCTACGCACCAACCGATAAATTGTATTAATAAATTAATATAAATATGTTATTTAAATTTTTATTTAAAAAATATATAATTTTATTGGAATTTTAATTAACTTAAATATAAAACTACTTATCCGTGAATTCATACCAATTGAATTAATATTAATATTATGAACCAATCATCAAAACAAATACAACTCCCGTTGAAAAGTTCAAATCCCTCTTTATTGTTTTTTTAAAATTCAGCTTTTATTTTATTTCTCTCTTTGTTAGAGAATATTTTTACGTATCATGTTAACAAATTTTCACCCATATTTTGAGAATTCAGTATATTTGTTCAATATCGAATTCTTAAAATATTTATTATATTAATTAATTGAAAATATTTGTTTGGTCGTGGTTAATTTTTCGATTACATATTAAAAATGTATAGAAACTTAATCCTCACGACTCCAATAAATCATTAGACTGCCTATCAAAAAAAGGTTGCATGTTTCAGCGTATGGGAAATGAAATTTACTGTGCAAGATATATAAAACGAATGTAGTTGTTATAGAAACTTTCATCTAATCTAATTTGTTATGTGATTGTTCAATATCATTTTTACAAATTTTATGTCCTTTATTATTGAATTGATTTAATATAGAAAAATACATTATCAACTAACAAAACAAATTCAATATATCGCGCTCTTGGAGTAACATATGATTATTAGATTTTATGATTATTGCCCTTAGCTTATTTGTAAAAACAATTTAAAGTGTGCATTTTCAGTTTGGAAGTTTGTATTTTGATTTTTTTATGTATCCAAGTTATGTAAATATATAATTATATGTCTTATAACAACATTGAGATGTTACAAAACAAAACTAAGAGTAGCATGCATGGCGTAAAGGCTCCCAAACAAAATGAAACCCTCCATTTTTTTTTTGTTATTTCTCGTTAACAAATATCTCTCTTTGTGTAGAATCTTTGTACCAAGTTATTCAGTTTTCTTACCATATTTTATGCGTTGTTGACATAAAAAAAATATAATCAACCAACCAAGAAAATTCAATATATGCTCTTAGGTTTAGATATGAGAATTGATTCTGTTACTTTAATTCAAGAATACAAAATTCAAAAAGGCACCCTTTTATTAAAAATAATATATAATTTTAAGTGTATCAACCTTTTTATTTATCATTATTAATAATTTTTATAACAAAAACTATAATTGCTCTCTCTCTATCTCTCTCTCCACCTTTTCCAAAAAAATGCTAAACTAAAATTTAGGAGCCGAAATAAGTTTTTTTAGATTTTTTTTAATAAATATATCATTGAGAGTCTAGTACTTCGTTGCCCGTTGGTGGATTTTAACTATAAAAATATTAGATTTTGTACTATCTCCTTGTAAATGATAAACCTTATTTTTTTTTCCCTGATTTTACTTTGGCTTTCAATAAGTATCTCACTCTATTAAGAGCCTAATATCCTATTCGTGGATTTTGTCTACCCGTTTATTAGATTTTGTTATATTAGTTCATTGATTTGGATAGTATAGAATCACAGTTCTGGTCATATGTTTGAATATATTATGACAAAACAGATATAAATATTCCTCACGTTTAAAAAAATTTGTTAGATTATCTCATCGAAAAGACTGTATAATTTAGTGATACAAGCTAGAGATGTACCATAATTGAAAATCTGTTCAAAGATTGGATAAGGGAAATTAGTAATCTAATTTACTATGTGTTTGTTCAATTTTAATTGTTTTTGTAGATATTGTATGCCCTTTTATTGATGATTTTTGCAGGTTTGATTATTTTGTGGATGACATATGTTTTTTTATTGATGAATTCATTATCAATAAATAAATAGTGGTTTATAAGAAAATTTGTGCTAAATTGACCAATTTATTACGGAAATATTCACTAACAATATTTTCATTGCTCTGCAATATTTTTTATTTTTTTATTGATAATTTATACACTAAATATTGTATAGTACTATTTAAGAGTATATTTAATATTTTGAATAATTCAAATATATTGTCAGGTCAATTTGTGTTTCCAATAATTATTGCATAGTTAAAAATTTTCGTAATTAAAATGTTAAAAGATAATTGGTTTAAAATTCATTCTAATATTTTAATTGGTTGATCTTAACTTTTTTTATGACTGAATGATTTAATACTTTACTTAACTTAAATTTTGAATGTGTATTTAGAATGGTGTGGTAAATAGTCTTATATTCTTAATAATTTTTAATTCATGATTTTAATTGTACCTTATGATTTTGAATTGAGAGTTTTAGATATCAAAATATCTATTATAAATGTAATAGATTCATGTATTAATGTATAAATTTTAAATTAAATAATTATTATATTTAGAATAAAATTGTTAAGTAATCACTGAATAACATTGACAACCCAACACTGTAAGAAAATATTTATCTATAGGCACACCTAATAATATAAACAAATCAGTATAACGTGATAAGGATTGATGCCTACAATTTAGTAAGTCGCAAAATTATTGGAGTTTGCTAGTGAATATTGTAATCGGAAGTAACCGAACTGGGGATGATAATCATTTTCTATTTTTTTGTGTCAAAAACGTTTTTCTGTTGAATTTATTGGAGAATTAAAACAAGAAACATACAATACATATATACGATCGAAATAAAGAGTTTATCTGTCCAAATATAGAATGTCATATAATAAAAAGATATAAAGTAATATCTTAACCGAAATTGATATGATTTAGCCATGAGAAGAATAAATGCATACACTTAGTTTATCAAAGTTGGCTAACTAATATATGTTAGATTCGGATATCCTTTATTATAGTAAAGGATGTTCAAAAACAATTCATAACTAAAAGATATATAACCATATGTAATATACTATTATGTGGATTTATAGAAAATATATCTATGATTATTAGTTTTTTAAAATTAAAACCATGTGATATGCGAAGTTATTAAATCAAGATATTTTATATTTAAATTTAATTTAATCGCGATTAGTAAATTAGAATATGCATGGTAAATAATAAAATTTTTGTATAGGATTGCTTGATTTAAAGTTAGGAGTAAATTCTGATTGCCTCTAAAATAATTTTAATATTTTGATTGGTAATTTATTCACCAACCAATAATAATACTCTTATAGCGTGTATTTAATAATTAAAATATATGTACTGTTCGTTTATATGAATTTATTAGTATTTTATTAACAAATTGTGAATAAATTAATTTTTGAACCTTTCAAAAAATCGAGATTTTGGAGATATGGATTTTATCCAAGTTATTTAAAATTTGTTCAAATTTGATTTTGTAGTGTTGGCTTATATATATTTATTAATTAATTTTATTAACAAATTATGTATAAATATATTTTTGAACTTATAAAAAAATCAATTTTTTGAAGGTATAGATTTTATCTAAATTATTTAAAATCTGATTTCAAATCCGATTTTTTCAATTTTTTAGTTAAGTCAGATTAAAATTGTTTAATATCAATTATAATTGTACAATATATATTATAAAAATCAATATATAATGTACGATAATATGATTGTGATTGACTTTATATTAAAAGAGTGGTTGATTAATGAATGATTAATTATGAAATTCAATTTAAAATATATAATAGTGTATCGTGATTGATTTCAAATTAATTGTGATTTTCTAGTAAATATTTTTTGATTTAAAAAATATGTATTTATGGATACATTTAATAAAGTCATTATTGTATTTAAATTCGTTTATATGAATTTATTAATTATTTTATTAACAAATTGTGAATAAATATATTTTGAACCTTTCAAAAAATCGAGTTTTTGAAGATATGGATTTTATCCAAGCTATTTAAAATTTGTTCAAATCTGATTTTGTAGTTGTTGTGGAATAAAAACTAGGTTTAGATTATTGCGGCTAGGGTTTGTGTATTTAATGCTAGGGTTCGTGAGCTTCGTGCTTTAATGGCTGCTTCTGCGTTCGAGACTTAAACGGTCCTCACAGAATGCCTACGTATCTCTGTAATTAGAGAATCAAGCCAAGAAAACGTAGTTCTGAGTTGAGGGGTCTGACCCTTTATATAGGCTGAGAAGCCTCAGAATTAGGGTAGGGTTAGGAGACTTGGTGGGCAAGTCATCCTTGAGGAAGGTTCTAGACTCCTTCCTTGTATGAGTCAGTTTCCTTGTATGATTATGTGACTTGGAGGTTACTCTTTGTAAAGATAACGTCCTTATCTGACTTGTATCTCCCAGCTGTTAATTACCCCTAAATATTAATTACGAAATTAATATTATAATTGGAGTTTGGGCCCACCTGGTGGGCCCCACGTTTGGACCATTCTAGGCCTAATTAATGCCACATTAAATGTGTCCTTAGGGTTTACTTTTAGCCCATATCATTTGCCCCCCAACTTCTAGGAAAACTGATCAGGTTTTCGTTGAAGTTTAAAAGGTTTATGTACACTAGTGTTTCACGTGTATCGTCTTGAATGTAAAGTGTGGAGCGACCTACACATTTACGACGATTTGCCTTATTCGAGGTTAAGCAATTTTTTCGAACAACCTTTGTTATTGAAATTTGCCTATTTACTTTAAGGAATAAAATTCCTCATATTTTTTCATATTTCTCCTAAATTTTTAGGATTTTTCTGGTACCCACGGGTATTTTTCTTTATCTTTGACATATCAATCAAAAATATTAAATTGTGCTTCATGCATAAAATTATTATTATTTTTTTTTTTTTTACTTTTCTGGAATTTTTGGAAATTAATTCTGTCTCTTTTTTTTTCCAGCTCATTTTCGAGCTCAAAATTCGAGCTCAAAGTGTCCCAGGTCGGGGCATTTTTCGAGCTCATTTAGCCTATTCTCGACCTGGAATTCTTCGAGCTCAGCCAGTACAAATTCGAGCTCAAATAATGAGTTCAAATAGGGCCAGGTCGTGGCTTTTTTTGTGGAAATCAAGTGTTTTTCCGACCTCAAATTTATGAGCTCAAATCTATAGCATATCGACCTCACTCAGGTTCCAGGTCGTGAGATTCGAGCTCGATTTGCAGTTGATTATCGACCTCAATTAAAAAAGAAACAATCTTTAAAATGGTTCCAGGTCGCGCCTTTTTTGTAGATTTTTCAGTTATTTTTCGACCTCAAATCCACGACCTTGATTCAATGTAATCTCGACCTCGAATAGGTTCCAGGTCGTATAGATTTTCTTAAATTCCTGGTACAACTTCGACCTGGAATTTACGATTTCAAACCGTGTTTTAACGACCTCATTTTTATTCACGACCTCGAATTGAATTTGTCAGGTCGTTTTGTCAAGCTCGTTTTTACACTAAAAAACGAGGTCGAATGCAACGACCTCAGGCTTCCTTTTTAATCTTTGATCCAAGTTTTACTGGACTTTTAATGGGCCATGCCTTTTGGTTTTCATGGGCCTTGGTATTCAAACCATTTGGGCCTTAGGTTTAGCTTAGGTTTTATAGGCCTTCAATCTTAGCTAAGACTGAGTCCAAGAATCATATCCTTGGCACTATTGGGCTTCAGAATTTGGGGCTTCTCCTTGTAGGCCTTAATCACATGTTTGGGCTTTTCTTATTGAAGCCCTAATCGACTTTGACTTGGGCCTTAACAGGCCTGGTGTTGTTTGGGCTTTTTAGAGCCCAATTTATGTTGATAGCCCACAATAGTTTCCAATAGGCTATAGCCGGTTGACACTCTCCCTAACCGGTTGAAATGCCCTATTTCTGCCTATATAAAGGCCAAGATTTTCATTTCCATTTCATCACAAAAGTTTCTAAAAAATTTTCTCCTCTAAAAGTTCTCTCTAGAGTCTCAAAGTTCTTTAAGAAATTTCCTTTGAAGAATCTGAGTTTGATCCTTGTTCTTTGAGGATTCGAGGGTATCCTTCAAGTTTTCTGGTGATTTCTCTTAAAATCTTTGAAGGTTTGAAGATTGCTCAAAGATCTCTGGAATTTTTCCATAAACTTCCCAGTTGCTGTTGAAGATTTGAAGAACACTCAAGGTATTTTCCAAAATTTCTAGTTTTTTAGTTTGAAGATTGCCCTTTTTTCTGGGTTTTTCCTTCAATTCCTTTGAAGATTTGAAGATTGTTCTTAAAACTTGTTCGTTCCTTGCAGATTTTCGTTGATCATCATAATTTTTCTTTGAAGATTTGAAGAAATGGCTGAAGATCGTGCTACTCAACGTTTCCAGAAACTGCAAGTGGCCTCAAAAAGAGGTATCACTATTCGTTCTTCCTCCATGAGTTTACAGGATATGATTTTAAATCGTAAAGAAGATTTTCCATCCCTGTCACACCTTGATTCCTATAATCATAGTAACATTTTCCATGACATAGAAAAAATCACTGACTATAATAGGATGTATAAAATAGAATATCCCTATAGGCTTATCCCAGCTGAACCTGGGGATCGATCTTGCCATTGGCGCCCCAATGCACTTTGTATTTATAGGGGTTGCCATTGTTGCAGGGGTTCGATTCCCTTTTCATGAGTTTATCCCTAGGCTTTTAGCAGATGTAGGAGTTAACCCTTGTCAACTTCCACCCAACTCTTGGAGGGTGATCAACTGTTTTCTGGTCCTTTGCCTTAAAAACAAATTTCCTCTTTCTGTAGCCCTTTTTAGAAAAATATTTCAATTTAAAAATTCTGCTGAATCTACCCCGGGTTGGGTTTATATTAGTCACCGTTCTTCTACTCCTCCAATCTTTCACCCCCAATCTATTCCTGACTCCAACCCAAAGTGGAAGAAGGAGTTTATGTACTTGTTATGGGATGGTGGAGATTGGGGCACTGTTTTTCGTAGTACTTTTGGTAAGGTCGTAGATGGCAGTGCCAATGACATTGAGCTGAATGAGGAAGAGACCCTTGCCTACCAGGAGCTCATCAAAGATAATTATTCTACTATGGCTTGGGATCTCCTGAATGAGTTCCAACTTAAAACTTTGGGACTTTCCCGAGTGGGCAACAAGGGTAATTTCCTTTCTTTTTGCATTCCTTTATTTGAATATGATTGTCTCATACCCATTATTGTTTTTTTTGTTTTGTAATTGCAGCTGCAGCCTTTATCAACAAAACCAACGAGCCAGAGGATGGGGACACTGCTAGGCTAAAAAGGGCTCGTTCAGGGAAAGATCCTCGAGCCCCAACAGCCTCAGATGCATACTTGAGGCCCCATGTGGCTGATGTTGAGGAGGTAGATGGCTCCTCCAGGAGTGCTTGGCGCCCCAACTGGGGTATCAGGAAGAAGGACTCCATTGTTGGAGACTGTAAGCATGCTATGGATTGGTCCTATCACTCCATCACCCCTGGTGACTTCAAGGACTATGTGTCTGGCTCCACTCTTGAAGGAGCTGAGAGTGCTGGAGCTCAGGCCTTTGCAGCTGTAAGCTCCTTACTATCCATTCCTTTATGTACTTGTTTTGTTACCTGAACCGTGGTTTTTACTTTGTCTTTTGCAGGCTAATGCCAACTTCCAGGGAGTCGTCTTCCAAGCTAAGACTTGGCGTTCCAACTACGAGACTTACAAGGCCAAGTTTGATGACTCCCAGGATGAACTGGGCTCTGTCAAGGCCACCTTAGCGAGGAGGGAGAAAGAGCTTTTAGAGTCTCAGGCTGAAAATGTCTCTCTCAGGAAGGACAAGGATGACCTGATTGACGAATACCTTGCCTCCCAGGAGTATGTGGGCTTCATGGAGAAGCATGACGACTCTTTATTCCCTTATCAGTTTACTCAGGGATGGGATGAAGCTCTTGCTGAGGTTACTAGGAGATTTCCTGGCACCCTCAGTGTTTCAGACTTCCCTAGCCCTCATGCTCCTATGGCCTTGGCAGTGCAGGACACACGGGAGGAGGAGCCAGAGGATGATGAGAGGATCCTAGAGCCAGATTCCTTTGCTCACCCTGGTGCAGCTGGAGAGGAGGAGCATACTGGAGATGCTTAGTAGCTGACATCTTTATCTTTCTATTTATGCATTCTGCCTTCGGGCATGACTTTGTATTTTCATTAACTTATTTTGAACTAGTTGGTTATGTATTCTGCCTTCGGGCATAACTTTCAGACTCGTAATCCATTGTCTTTAATGCTTCTCAACTTATCTATATTCGTATGTGTAGTCTGGTATTTTGTGCATATATATCAATGAGTCGGGTTCATATCTTATGCGAAAATGTAGGATAGTCTTATTAATATGAAGAAACGGGCACAGCCCTTACATAGATACTCTACTTTCAATATCTCAAGTTTAAAAAACTTGGAATGGTTTCATCAACCTTATTTCTACTTCTATTACATAGGCAAAAAGCTAGGTCCTTTTCAGGAGAGCTTAAACATAGTAAACCTTGAGGTTCAATGCATGCCAAGTCCGGGGCACCTCAACCCCGTCCAAGGTTTCCAGTTTGTAAGATCCTCGTCCTAGTGTCTTCTTGACTCGATACGGCCCTTCCCAGTTTGGGGCTAACTTTCCTTTCTGACCAACTCCAGAAGCCTCGATCTTCCTAAGAACCAAGTCACCTTGCTGAAAGAACCTCTCCTTAACCCTGTGGTTGTAGTAGAAAGATGCTTTCTTTTGATGCTCCGCATTTCTGGCATTTGCCTCATCCCTGACTTCATCAATCAAATCTAAGGCGAGCCTCATGCCTTCTTCATTAGTCTCTGGCTCGAATGCTTCAATTCTAGGTGATGCATGCATGACTTCTAGTGGTACGACTGCCTCGGCTCCATAAGCCAGTAGGAAAGGCGTTTCTCCAGTTGTTACTTTGCAAGTAGTACGATATGCCCAAAGTATAGGCAGTAATTCATCCACCCAAGTATTTCTCGATCGTTCGACCCTCTTCTTAAGTCCATCAAGAATAATCCGATTGGCTACCTCAGCCTGTCCATTAGCTTGCGGGTGAGCTACCGAAGTAAAACGAAGCTCAATAGCATTTTCCTCACAGTACTTTCTGAACTCTTCATTGTTGAATTGTGTCCCATTATCTGTCACAAGGATTCGGGGAATTCCATACCTGCATATAATGTTCTCCCAAAAGAACTGGGAAACTTGCTTGGTGGTTATCTTGGCTAAAGGCTTAGCCTCAATCCACTTAGTGAAATAATCAATGGCGACAATCAGAAACTTCCTTTGTGCTGAAGCCATAGGGAAAGGACCAAGGATGTCCATCCCCCACATTGCAAACGGAATGGGAGAGCTGATTGAGGTTAATCTCTCGGGCGGCTGCCTTACAACGGGAGCATGTTTTTGACATCTGTCACACTTCTTAACATAGTCCTGGGCATCTGCCAACATCTCTGGCCAATAGAATCCCAGGCGGGTAATCTTGTGAGCTAGGGCTCTGCCCCCCAAGTGCTGCCCACAGATCCCTTCATGAACTTCCTCCAATGCTTCTCTTGCCTCTTGGGGCCTTAGGCACTTCAAGTACGGAATGACAAACGATCTCTTGTATAGGATGCCTTCGATCAAGGCATATCTCAATGCTCTTACTGACAATTTTCGTGCCTCCAAGGCATTGTCAGGGAGCCATCCAGTTTCTAAATGAGCTTTAATAGGATCTATCCAACAGCTTCCAACATCAATAGGTGCTACCAACTTAGAGTTGATGGTCGGGGCCTTCAAGACCTGGAAGTAAACACTACCTGCATAATTCTCTATCTCAGAAGAAGCAAACTTAGAGAGGGCATCGGCCTTAACGTTCTCTTCCCTAGGAATGTGCTCCAAATAGCATTCGTCAAACTGAGTCATAACAGCTTTCACGACTCTAAGATATTTTGCCATAGTTTCATCCTTGGCCTCAAACTCACCATTCACTTGCGAGACTACCAGTCTTGAATCTCCACACACCTTGAGGTTCTTGACCCTCATGACTCTGGCTAATCCTAATCCAGCTATTAATGCTTCATATTCAGCTTCATTGTTGGTTGTAGGAAAGTCCAACTTCAAAGCGTATTCAACCGTGAACCCATCAGGGCTTTGCAAAACCAAACCTGCACCACTAGATTTTGTTTTTGATGCTCCATCAAAATAGAGCACCCAATATTCTTTCTGATCAGGTACTTCATCCTTACTCTCATCTCCAGGGGTGGTTACTATCTCCTGCCCCCCGACTTCTTGATTGCCAATGGTACATTCAACCAAGAAGTCGGCTAATGCCTGAGCCTTGATGGCTGTCCGAGGCTTATATGCAATGTCAAATTCTCCGAGTTCGATTGCCCACTTAATTAACCTTCCACTGACCTTAGGGCTGTGCAAGATACTTCTCAACTGCTGGTCCGTCAGGACTTCAATCTTGTGTGACTGAAAATAAGGTCGTAGTTTCCTTGAAGCCGTCACCAATGCTAAAGCAAACTTCTCAATGGTGGAATAGTTCAACTCAGCTCCATGTAACACTTTACTCACATAGTATATAGGTTTTTGAACCTTGTTCTCTTCCCTTATGAGGACGGCACTCAATGCTTGCTCAGATACCGCCAGGTATAGATAAAGAGTCTCTCCGATGCTAGGCTTGGCCAACAACGGGGCTTCAGCCATGTACTTCTTCAATTGCTCAAAGGCCTCTTGGCTTTCAGGAGTCCATTCAAAATTCTTTACCTTCTTTAATGTTTGAAAGAAAGGTAAACACTTATCACCAGATTTAGAGATGAACCTCCCTAAGGCAGCTACTCGGCCTGTCAACTTCTGCACATCTCTTATCGAACGTGGTGGTTCCATGTCTAAAATCGCCTTGATCTTGTCAGGATTGGCCTCAATGCCTCTCTTTGAAACCATCAGTCCTAAAAACTTTCCAGATCCAACGCCAAAAGCACACTTAGCGGGATTCAACATCATCTTATGGTGCCTCAGCACTTCAAATGCCTCTTCGAGGTGCTTAATATGATCAGCCTTGAGTAGGCTCTTGACTAACATGTCGTCAACATACACCTCCATGGTTTTTCCAATCAGATGGGCAAATATCTTATTCACCAAGCGTTGGTAAGTAGCTCCTGCATTCTTTAGACCAAATGCCATAACAAGATAACAGAAGACACCAAAGTCAGTTATGAAAGATACCTTAGGGATGTCATCTTTGTGCATCTTAATCTGATTATAGCCGCTGAATCCATCCATGAAGCTTAACATCTCATGTCCAGCTGTGGCATCTATCAGCATGTCAATCCTTGGAAGGGGGAAACAATCTTTTGGACATGCATCATTCAGGTCGGTGAAGTCTATACACATCCTCCACTTCCCATTCGCTTTTTTGACCATCACAGGGTTTGCTAACCATTCGGGAAACTGAATTTCTTCAATGAAACCAGCTTCCAAGAGCTTATCCACTTCTTGCTTAATGGCCTCTTGCCTCTCCGGAGCAAAGTTTCTCTTCTTCTGCTTTATTGTCTTCTTCTTGGGGTCAACATTCAACTTATGAGTTATGAGTTGGGGGTCAATCCCTGGCATATCAGCTGCTGTCCAAGCGAACACGTCGCTATTCTTTTGTAAGAATTCTATCAACTTGCCCTTCAAGGGTTCTTTCAGAGATGCTCCAACATAAGTAACTTTTTCAGGATCATTCGGCTCCAGGGGTATGGGGATCAAATCCTCTGCCGGCTTCCCTCTATACTCTTCATCGTCACGGACATCCATGTCTTCAATTGGAAGGACCTGCCCCCCGATTCCATCGGCCCTCAAAGCGGCTACATAACAACTTCTTGCCATCTTCTGATCACCCTTTTGTTCTCCGACACCATTCCGAGTCGGAAATTTAATCTTCATATGATAGGAAGAGGCCACAGCCTTAAACGCATGTAATCCAGTCCTTCCAAGGATTGCGTTGTATGTTGAAGCTGCTTTAATCACCAAGAAATTCAGCATCTGAGTCGCCTCCTTAGGCTCCTGCCCAATAGTCATGGGCAACTGAATAGTCCCTTCAACGTTGGACTCCACTCCATTAAATCCGTATATAGGCATGTTTGCAGGGGTCAATTGAGAGTCATTGTATCCCATCTTTACAAACGCATCATGAAACAAAATATCCACAGAAGCTCCATTGTCTATCAAGACTCGTTTTACTTCTGAATTTCCAATCACAGGAGTTATGACCAGTGGGTCATCATGGGGGAACTTCACCCCTTCCAAGTCCGAATCATCGAACCCAATTACCATCTCAGTTTTAGCACGCTTCGGGGCCTCTCCCACGATGTGCATTACCTCCCTTGCGTATGCCTTTCGAGAGTTCCGAGTTGTACCGGCCGCTGTTGGGCCTCCCCAGATCATGTTGATAACCGGCCCTCGGGGCTGCGTGCTACGGTCACGATCATTATCCCTTCTGTCATTGTTTCTCCTGTTGTAATCCCCTCTTTGGGTTCCTTGATCTCCACCCTTTGTGAAATTGTTCAGCTTTCCTTTACGGATCAAGAATTCAATCTCGTCCTTCAACTGTCGGCAATCATCCGTGTCATGTCCTACATCTCGGTGGAACCTACAGTACTGATCCTTATTCCTCTTTGCGGGGTCTCCCCTGAGTGGCTTCGGCCATCGGAAGTCTTTATCCTTTTCAATTTCCAACAAGATTTGACTTCTAGGGGCATTCAACCTTGCATAGTCAGAGAACCTTGGTCCCAAGTTCTTTTTTGGTGGCGAATCAGAGTCTTTGCTAGTTCGGGGATACTTGTCCTTAGCATCGTACTCCTGCCCTTGCTTACGCTTTTTTGTATCATTGTTCCCCTGGCCATTGTCTAACGTGACTTCCTTCTTCGTGCTATCCTCGGCCTTGATGTATTTAGAAGCCCTTCGTTGGAGATCAGCCATATTCTCCGGGGGATGCTTTGCCAATGATCTCTTAAAGTACAGGTCGGTGGTACCATGCTCCAAGGCTACCATTGCAACTTTATTGTCCAGATCAGTGATGTTCAGAGTTTCCTTGGTGAACCTCTTAAGATAGTCTCTCAGACTTTCGTTCTTCCCTTGTACTATATACATAAGAGATGCAGAGCTTTTCTCATGCGTTCTTCCGCTGATAAACTGACTAATGAAGGCAGCACTCAATTCCTTAAAGGAACCAATCGAGTTTGCAGGAAGCCGACTATACCATCTTTGAGCCATGCCCGACAAAGTTTGAGGGAAAGCCCTACACTTCAAAGCGTCGCTTGCAGGCTGCAACAGCAGTGCGTTTGAGAACGTTCTAACGTGGTTGGCAGGATCACCCATTCCATCATAGGCTTTGATTGTTGGCATCTTAAACTTCTTTGAGATACGAGCATTCATCACGTCCTCAGTAAACGGAGGTGTGGGATCATCAGGGTCCCCAAGCGGCAGCAGATCCCTGGGGTTGCTTTTAGGGGTTTCCACCCTTGTAGTTCTTTCAGGTGGGACGGTAGTCCTTCTTTGCCTCCTTGGAGGCCTCTCCAGATCTATGAAGGGAATCGGTCCTGACGTGGGAGGTGGCAAAGTCTGTTTTGATCTGGCTTGCTCCCTGGCCATATCTTCCTTTAACTTTAGGATCTCGGCTTCATAAGCCTTAATCCTTTCAGCAGCTGTTGAAGGGAGTCCATCATGGATAGTTCGAGTTCTTCCCATAGGCTCTTTACTTGCACGTCGCCTCCTCGGGGCTTCATCACGCTCGTAATCATCGCCAGAAGATGATTCATCTGAATAAGGACCAGAAAAATCGCGATAATCTCGATCTCTAATATACAGGGCATGGCCACTCGGTCCAGCTCCGTAATTGGTCATCCCATACATTGAATTGGTGCTTATGGGGAGATCCGTAGTGTGGATCTGAACCCCTCGTGTAAGGTTGTTGGGATCTACAATCAGAGAAGAAATCCCCGTCTGAGGGGGGTTAGTCCCTGGAACTGTGTGGATGATCGGAGGTAGCGTACTCTCAACATGGGTAGTCGTCCCTAGGGGTTGAGAAACTTGGTACGAAACGATAGTTCCGGATGCCGGAGGTACTTGCTCAGATGTCGGAAGTACTTGTTCAGTAAGGGGCGGAGCAGAGCTAAGAGGTAGAGCCTCGGTAGCGATTGGCTCCGTAGTGCTTGGTGGAGTTCTTCGTGTTTGAACCATGGTTGATGTCTTCTTCCCACAGACGGCGCCAAATGTTGTGGAATAAAAACTAGGTTTAGATTATTGCGGCTAGGGTTTGTGTATTTAATGCTAGGGTTCGTGAGCTTCGTGCTTTAATGGCTGCTTCTGCGTTCGAGACTTAAACGGTCCTCACAGAATGCCTACGTATCTCTGTAATTAGAGAATCAAGCCAAGAAAACGTAGTTCTGAGTTGAGGGGTCTGACCCTTTATATAGGCTGAGAAGCCTCAGAATTAGGGTAGGGTTAGGAGACTTGGTGGGCAAGTCATCCTTGAGGAAGGTTCTAGACTCCTTCCTTGTATGAGTCAGTTTCCTTGTATGATTATGTGACTTGGAGGTTACTCTTTGTAAAGATAACGTCCTTATCTGACTTGTATCTCCCAGCTGTTAATTACCCCTAAATATTAATTACGAAATTAATATTATAATTGGAGTTTGGGCCCACCTGGTGGGCCCCACGTTTGGACCATTCTAGGCCTAATTAATGCCACATTAAATGTGTCCTTAGGGTTTACTTTTAGCCCATATCAGTAGTTTTGGCTAATATGCATTTATTAATTAATTTTATTAACAAATTATGAATAAATGTATTTTTGAGCTTATAAAAAAAATCAAATTTTTGAAGGTATGGATTTAATCTAAGTTATTTAAAATCTGATTTCAAATCCGTTTTTTTCAGATTTTTAGTTAAGTTAGATTATAATTATTTAATATCGATTATAATTACAATATATATATTATAAAAATAAATTTATAAATGTATGATAATATGATTGTGATTGACTTTATATTAAAGAGTGGTTGATTAATGAATGAATGATTATGAAATTTAATTTAAAATATGTAATTGTATATCGTGATTGAATTTAAATTAAAATTGTAATTTTCTAATAAATACTTTTTTGATTTAAAAAATATATATTTATGGATATGTTTAATAAAATCATTATTGTATTTAAATTAGAAGTGTTAACTAACCTTGGTTAAAAAGTTAAGGTGAAATTGTAAATAAGGAAAATTTTTAATATAACATGATTGGTCTAAAATTTAGGAATTAGCTCTGATTGGTTTTAAAATAATTCCTCGATTCTGATTGGTTAACTGGCGTGTGTTAGATAAGGAATTTTTTTAATATAACATGATTGATGTAAAATTTAGGAATTAGCTCTGATTGGTTCTAAAATAATTACTCGATTCTGATTGGTTAACTGAAATGTGGTAGACTCCGATATTATAATAAAGGATGTGCTGCATAGGTTTGGATCACCATTATCCTATATTGTATATAGAATTTTGATCAATCATGGTATAGTATTACAACAAATAAGAATTGTTATAAAATAAATATTTGAAAATTATGTGATCTATTATATTCAAATATTCTATATTTTAATAGATAAATTAGTTCTTCATTAATTAGATTTTAAATCCCATCAAAAATATATTAAAATTTATATTATTAATTTTAAAAATATTACTAAAATTTAAAAATTAATAACAATTAAGTACTATACTAAAATTGTAAAATACAATTATAAATACTGAAAAAGAACCGTAATAAATACTTATAAAGCATCTATAATGTATAAAAAATCAAATTTTAGACAAAAGAAAATTAAATTTTATGGGAAAGAATAAATTAGGGTTTAGAGGCCCACCTCCAAATCTATAAATACATGGGGCACATATTTTTACGCATCAATTCCTCCACCTCTCGTTCTGCATAGGGATGGCAAAAAAACCCGATCCGACGGATACCCGATCCGATCCGATCCATTTGGGTCTACCCGAACCCGATTTTTTGGATTTGGATTTGGATTTGGATCTTATTTTTGGACCCGAAAGAGTTTGGATCTGGATCTGGATCTTAGGTAACCCGATCCGATACCCGACCCGAAACCCGAAACCCGATCCAAACCCGATCCGAACCCGAAATCCGATAAAAACCCGATATATATATATATATATACACATTTACATACATTTAATATTTATTATTATTTAGTATATCATTTTATATATTTGAGATACATATCAAACAAATATACAAAATGATCATATATATATATATATATATATCCACAATTTTGATTTATTTATTCGAATCACAATCTTATTTTTTTATTGAAATTCTAATATATTTATATAAATACATATATATAATCTTTATTTTATTATCATTTTTAAATTTTATTTATAATATTCTATATTTTTTATGCAACTATAATATTTTTATATTTAAAATTTTAAATATATTTTTTTCTTTTATGTTTTGCTTAATGTGATTATTTTAATTTTTGAATTTTGAATTAAAAACCCGATTTAGACCCGAATCCGATCCGAAACCCGATAAAACCCGAAGATTTGGATTTGGATCTTGATTTTCAAACCCGGATCCAGACCCGATCCGATCCGAAAACTTTGGATTTGGATTTGACCAAACCCGATCCGACCCGACCCGTTGCCATCCCTAGTTCTGCACTTCAATTAACACGGTAATTAAGACTCTAAATTTTTTTTAATTACAATAGAATGTTTTTGAATTTCAAATTCATATTTTTTTCCCAGTGCATTTTCATGCTCCAAACTCCCTCAATACATGTACATGTTGCCAGATTTATCACCTAATTTCATAGTAAAAACAGATTTCAGTCCAGAGCGAGCGTGAAATTGTAGATTTCAGTCCATGATAGTGATTAAAACCTAGGAGTTAAACTTTAAAATAAAATTAAAAAATAAAAAAGGTAAAGAATAGTACTACTATTATATAATACTAGTAAGTTGGGTGGTGAATATTGCCTAATCAGCAAAAGGAAAAAAGGTGTGGAATATTAGAAAGAAAGAAAGGACATTTGAATCAGACCCCATTTTGATTCCAAAACAGGCGCACCCAGTTCCCAATGTCAATGTCATTGACACCTCTAATTCTAATTATATCACACTCCTCTATATATACGGACTCTGTATCTATCATTATATTCATACATACATTCACACCACCCGAATCTTTTAACAGAATCATTAATTAATTCCCTCCCTTTTTCTTTTTATTACTAGTAGTACCTAATTATTTGCAAGGGTTTAAGCCTTTAATCTTGGCCTAATATTTTTACTTATTTTTTTGATTCTTTTCAAGATTTTGTGGTTTCCCATCTGGGTTTTGGTCTTCTTCAAGTGGGTTGGTTTTAGTTTTTGCTTTGGTAATCTGCATGTATGTGAATTGATATGGCAAATCCATATAATGAACCGGGTCGACCCGTTAATGGTTTTAACGGGCATAATCATATCAACGGGCAGCAGGAGAATAGTCCAGTGTTGCAGCATAGTTCTGGAATTTCAATGGAGTGGACTCCTGAAGAACAGGCCATTTTAGAGGAGAATCTAGCAAGGTAACTTGGTTTATATACACATACAGTTTTTTTTTTTGGGTTGGGATAGTTTGTTTGATTTTTATAAGAATTTTAAAGATTTTTGATTGGTATGTTATGTGTATATTTTACAATGTATATATAATATTTTGTTGTCAATTAAATGATTTTGTAGGGAATTTATTAAGTACTTGTGCATTGATTTCTTGATGTGATAGACATTAGACAAAATAAGAATTTGGCAAGCATGTATGTATGTTCCATTTGTCTGCTTGACAAAAGTACATGTTCAACACAGTAAATTAACTATTAAATTCTGAAGTAACGATCATTTTTCCCAGCATTGTGAGCCATGAGAATTAGTAACATACTTGCTTAGTTGCTTGTAGTACAAAAAGTTAGCACAAACATGCTTTCTTGCCAGTCCTAGTACCAACTAGCAGTCTGCAGTCTTTGTAAATGAGAAAATGTCAATTATTTAATGTTATAATAATAAATACTGGGAAGAAGTGAATAGAATTTTGATTCTTGGCAAGATATTTTTATGGATAGGTTTGGTACTTGTGTGCTTTCTTGAAGCTTGGTACTTTTAGGTCCTTTACAGGTATAACGTGTGAAATTTTTTGGACTTGTGGGTTTATGTAACACACAAGTCCAAAAATTTTGGTAGAGTAATGCATACTACATTATTCAACAAACCCTATGCCGATCAAGTAGGTGTTTTAGTAAGCATAGGCATGCTTGTAGAGACATCCACACTTAACTATTCTGATGTGGTATGTTATATCCCTCCTTAGGACTTGACATCAGTACTGTATATTGGATTCTACAGGTGGCTTCCAAGGCCCACCATCCTTTTACTGTAACAGTAATTACCCGCTACTGCCCAAGTACCATTCGTAAATGTATCATGACATAATCCACTGACTTGATGCGTATTAAATGACGAGTTTGGGCATAGAAAAAACTTCTTTCTCTTGATTAAGGCAGAAGGATCATTAAAGGTCTACTCAGAGCTTAGCACATGGCCCACAAAGTGAGCTGTAGAACCTCAGAAAATATATACACTGTAATCTATGTTATGTATGTTATAATATAGACCAGATAAAGTTGGATTAGAAAAAAGAAATGCATAGGATATAAATTTAAATAAATAGGGGCAAGTGGCATTTTTTATTGTATCAGATAAATGAGAAAGCAGGAAATAAACTGGGGATAAAGATAAGAGATACAAGAAGATGAATGAAAAAGGGAACAACATAATATTTTGAAAGAAAGAAAGAAAAAAAGGAGGTTAGAAAATAATGGGGTAGGAAAAAGATTTAGGGAAGGAAAACCACTAAACTAATTCTCTCTTTTTTAAGAAGAGTAAAATAGAATGCACCTTGGGAGTTGGCCCAGAGGAGTGAGGACTGCTCTTTCCCTTCTATATAGTCGACAAACTATAGGTGTGGGCCGTGTGGCATTGCACGGCGTTTTGCGATATCAATAACTATGACGATAAAAGAGTCTTAGATATTTTTGCCATCTGTGTGTATGATTTTGTAGTTGGTATATGATATGCTATGAGGCGATCTTTGTCTATATGGTCAGTACATGCTTGGTGATTGTTCTATCTTCTTTATCCAAGCTGTTGAAATCAGGAATATTTATCCAAAATAATAAGCAGCGCAAAAATATATAGCTTCTGTTTTTATCTTACCCACTTGAAATATATATTATACACTGTCATTTTATTGTCTTTTGGAATGAATGTTTTTCGCTGTCTTATGATTTCTGAAATCTTTATAGCGACTACTTATTATCAGCACAAATGTTAAGATCGAGACATGGTGCATCTTATGGAATTGTGGATAGAATTTATATATTTTTTTGCATGTTACTGTGCTTAGTGTTGTATTTGTTTTTGATCTTTGGAGTTTTAATTCACATCTTTACATAGTTTTGATAATTTGTTCTTGCAATTCACCCTGCAGATATGCTTCCGAAACAAATATAGTCCGTTATGCAAAGATAGCTGTGTTGTTACATAACAAGACAGTCCGAGATGTGGCATTGCGCTGCAGATGGATGAATGTAAGTTCCCAAAAATTCATGTCTTACTTTTCACAACAGTTCTGCTTATCTATTAATTAAATCGAGCATTAATTTTGTCAAAATTTTATGCGGTCTCTCATTCAAATATTTTGGGAAAAAGGTATATTGGTTTACGCAGTTAAGCATTGTATTGAAGTGAGATGCAGGCAAAAAAGTTGGTGTCTTCTTCTTATTATTAATTATTATTTTTAGAGAAATATTAGTGGTTCGAAAATATCATAGATGGAGACTTGCTTGTAGAAAATTGTTCAGTTTATTGTATCTACAGTGTATGAATAAGCGAACATCATATCCCAGGCTGAATATAAATTGGAACTTTACCTGCATAACCAAAAAACTTGTTTCTTATTTGACACACAAATTTGAAGTTCCTATAATGATATTTTAGAGCCAAAAACAGTGTTCTGGTTGCAAATGTTCATGTTAAGGTTGTCAGCTACCAGGGGGGGACAGATCTTGGGTATCAGTCCGATTTAAACTAATTAGAGCATGTTCAATGGTTGTGCTAGAATAGATGGAGCTATTGCTACATTTTAGCATCAAAAAGTGGTTTTTGGTGCTAAAATAACACCATGTCTCCAATGTATTTTTAAAAATTTTGTTTTAAATTTAACCAACTTCCAAATACTCCACACTTTTAAAAACAAATTTAACTAAGTTTCAAGCACCCCACACTTTCAAGTACCTCATTTATCTATTTTCCTCACTTTTGCCATTTTTTGATGAGTTGGCAAATATTGCTCCATCTATATTTTGTTCCATATATAGCACAAAATATAGCATTGTGCTATTTTAGCACAATATTTGACACACCATTGGAGTGTTGAATTTTGATTTTGACACATAATATAGATTTTATGCGTGGAATAATGTAAAATGTATGGAAGAATCTTAAGAGTATTATATGAGTGTGTTTAAGAAAAGCTCTGATCAATCCACTTGCCCGCATAAACCGTAGTTTGCAGGCACAAAGCTACCTGAGGCTGAATACACTCTTCCCCAGTTATTATGCACCAAAGCTTCATTCTATTAGCAATATTAATCCTCTTTTCAGATGCATGGTACCTACTTATGGTGATAAATCTGTCAAATGAATGTGTACTTTATCAGTGTGATCTGTTCCCTATATTGACAACCTTATACATTCTCCTGACTAATTTTGCTTGCGTCCAGAAAAAAGAAACTAGCAAAAGAAGGAAAGAGGGTCAAAGTCTTCTAAGGAAAAACAACAATAGAAAGGTACGGTGACTTTTACATTTCCCTTAACACCCCTCCTCCAACCCTTCTGATGAGCGTGAACTTAACTTGACTTTTGTGTCTGTTTTGAAAAGCCAATTACATGGTTCTGGAATATTTTCTTTGTCTGACTGATTGTGGAATGTTCTAGTACTATACTCTGTATCATTGCAACATAGGAGGAAAACATATAATTAAGTTCCCTATTCGTTCATCCTCAATTTCTATACATAACTACAAAACTATTAGAGTTCAAGTATTTACAAGGGTGGCATTTTCAAAAATCTTTATGAGTTGCTAGTTGCTACATATATCTTTTTCACTCTTTCCCTCTAAGCTGTTTTAGTTTCAATTTCGTCTTAAACCCTATTTTTGTTAATTACATTTTCAGTTGCTACAAGTCTTTCATCTCATTCGTCATGGTAGCACTTTGCTTCGCTTATCTACATTTACCCGGGTGAACATGAAATTAAAATTAGTGAAAGTCAAAATTGTGAAAAACTAGTAGGTTTTTAGTAATCCAACAACTAGAGATCTTGTAAAGCTTTTTGGTTTGAAGGAGATTTCGCAACTCTTTGAAGGAGGTAGCCTTGAAAGGTATCTACATCCCCATACGGTATTTTTAAATGCTAGCGGGAGGTGTGGAACGCATACCTTAGGTAACTTTACTGTCTGTTCCACCCTCATGTAATAGTTTGGACTAAGCGAATATTCAATTATCGAAGTTTGCTGGATTATATTTATCTTTTTTACAAAGAAAAAGGTAAAGGTTAATCCTAGGGAAGAGGCATCTTTTGGCATGTTAACTGATGTACGACAAGGGTGGGAAAAGGGTAAAAAAAAGGGATAAACCTATCTACGCAGAGAATCGGAAACACAATAATCTTCAGATTTATTTCATATGTAATTCAAATATTATTAAATTTCTCGTTCTGAATCATGAAATTTGTCTAGTTTCTCGATTTGGTCAATGCAACAACCTGTACTTGACTTTTGTTACATAAAATGGTAGAACGTAGACAGAATTGCCAAATTAGCAAACAAAATTGCACATGGCACTGACGTGGCTTGACATGTGTCACCTCCATCTTCCTCATTTTCCAGGATCTGCGAATTTTGTTGCCCATGCTTCTTTTCTTAACTCTAGGTTTATAGGTTATTCTAGATTTATTTCAAAATGCTGTAGATTCTGAAGACTCTTAGCATGCTGTCTGTGTGCTACCCTTCCTACTTACATATTCATGATTGCAGTAAATATCTAATTTAATACCACATGAAGTCTACTTTACATTTATCAGCAAGATTTTACTGGTGATACGGTGATACAGTTATCTACTTTATATGCTCTCTATTTTTCACCCTTTCCTAGGTATGCTTTGCAACATTTACATGTACTATTGTTGTAGACTATTTCTATCATTAATGAACAGCAGGCAAACTTTTGAGTACATTTTAGTCCGGTGATAACAGATGTATGATCCATGAGGCATTGTATATACACAACATAAAGACTTTAATTTCTGCAGGTTAAGGTTAATTTTATGTCTCATCCTACCAACTTTTGTTGATATCGTGTATATATATAGGTTGGTGCTCAAATACAAACCTCCAGAATTCAACAATATCGGCACGAGATGCAAAAATGTATACAGTGTTCATCAAATGTTATGAACATAAAGAAGTTAATAGCACTGTTTTTACGATTGAATTTATAAATATATTTAATGTATAAACATAGTATGTTAATGAATATATATGTTTGTATTGTAAACACAATATTATATTTAAATTTTATTTTCAGAATATTTTTGTAGAATCTTCTCAAGTATTTTTGGTGCATCCTGTGTTGATATTGGTGGATCCTTCAGATATGCAGTGTTTGTAGTCCAAGAAGTTTGTAGTGGAGCCACAGTATGTGTTACAGAAGAAAGAAGTTACACAATGTTAACATTCCACACTATACAAAGTAGCATATTCTTTGGGTTTACATTATTTATTAGTTAATGATAAGTTTAACACCGTAATAATGTACTAGTAATATGATTAGCATGAATAAAGAGTATCAAAAAATTAATGACAAGTTTAACACCATAACAATGCACTAATAATATGATTAGCATGAATAAAAAGTATCTAAACATTAGCTCAAAGTGCAATGGTGCAATCTTAAAGTTTAAATCATTTGCTATGGTATAACGGGCATGCCTAAGCTCAAGCTTGTACTAGGCATACTTCCTTAAACTTGGGCATTTGGTGAACACCTGGACATTATTATTATATAAAGTGGTCTTATCAGCTGATTTTATCTCTTTCACGATGTCATGAATACCTCTGACATTATTGAAAGAGAATTAGTCAAAATTAAGTACTAAGCAGAACATTAAAGGCTTATTCTTCGGGAAGTTAGTCTAGCCAGTGTTACACTTGGAATGCAATTCTAGTAAATGCTGTAAAGAACATTTGCTTACCTCCATATTTCATATTAGTACTTTTTGTTATAATTTATTATAGACCAGTGAATGACTAATTACTTTTGTCGGTTACATGTAGATTCTTAATATTCAATTTTCCCATCAAATGTCATATTGTTTTTTCTCCTCAGGAAAATATGGCTGATCCTTCATCAAGGACATCCCTGTTAGCAGGTAACTTAGTTTTTCTGTTTAAGCAATATTTAATTGTGTCACTTTTAATGTTAGGCTCGTGTCCTATAGAATAAATTCTTTTGGGCATTGTATATAAGAATATGCTTCTGTGCATTGTGAAAGTGTAGTATCTTTGCTGTCTGTTGGTACTCAGTATGTACTTGGTACCATATGCTCACTAACCCAAGGATATCGAACTCTCTCCGAAGAGGGTTCCTCTCCTTATCTTGAACTCGAGATAGTGCAAAAACTTACTTTCTGACAATAACCATATAGCCCTGCAGAGTTCAGTGACAGAAATATATATCACTAGTTCACTGGATCAAACTTCTTCATCAGCAGGCTTCTATATCTTTTATAAGAATAGCCTATGAAATATGTTGCTTTCCTTTTCCTAATAAGCTTTAATGTCTTGTAAGTTAGAATACCCTTTATTTTCCACAGACTGCATGTAATGCTTGTTCTGTACCCGCAGAAAAATTAATATTCCAACTATGTAATTCTTTTGAACATCTCTGACATAATAAGGTTATGATTCTGTGCTGTTATCTGTGATTAAAATATCTCCATCGGCAGGTGGTCCTACTGGAAAGCTTCTTTGGCAAAATGGTCAAGTATTGGAGCAGATTTCTGCAAATTTCAGATCTTATCAGGTGAGATATTTATATTTGTGTTTCTCTAACTTGGCTTCTAATAAGGAAGTGTTAAAATATGAGCAATGCGGAAGTAATAAACGGAACTAGTAGAGAGGAGAGAAAAACACGGTAGTAATATTAGAACTACATTGTATTGATCTTGTTGGTTATAATTAAGAGAATACATGACTACTTATAAGAAGTAGGATGATACAAAGTCTATAATAAAACATCACTGCATATGTCATTGTGTTGAATTGTAGTTGTTGTCATTGTTGAATGTTGAACTTTGAATGTTGAATATCTTGACACGCCCCCTCACTCGAAATCCCATCTTGGGATGAAATACCTATATTGGGATTGAAGAGTGGAACACTAGGAGCTCTTGAGCATAACCTAGGTATTCAACTTGACCCATCTCTAGGAATTGAAGACCCATCTTAGGATTGACCCATCTTGAGATTTACTCATCTTGGAGTTAAAGATCCATCTTGAGATTGTCCATATTGGGATTCACCTATCTTGGGAATATGTAATTGAGAATGTTGGGATACCGGGACAGCGGGACTCGAATTTTCGACCACACGATATATTTTAGGCAATGTGAAAATAATAGAAAGTGCTGCTTTTCAGCACAACGGTGGATGACCACCAATCAGTCCTTGAACTGATTATTTTGAAGAAACTGAGATTCGACTTTGTGATCACTTAGTATTAACAAGCCTATGTCTGAACACAGGAGGAATCTGCATCTGTCATCCCTTGAATTATAAGCAACTGGAACCGTATTTGGTAGACTGCATCCCTTAAGATCGTCCATGAACTGGTCCTTCTGCTTCTTTTACAAGAATGAAATGCAAGATATAGCAGTGAACTGTGTGTATGTATTTGTATACATACTACTACTTCTGCTGCTTTGTCATTTGTGGTAGTGAATTGTGTGTACATCTGTATATACACTACTTCTGCTGCTTTGTCATTTGTGGCAGTAAACTGTGTGTATCTGTATATACACTACTTCTGCTGCTTCGTTGGAATAACGCCCCCTGAACTATTTAATTTGCAGCATCGTAAAAAATTGGAGAGATACCGTAATATCAACAACCACTCGAATACTACACAATTAAATCTATAACGTGGGCAAATTCCTAAACTAAAAATGATATGCTTGTACAAAAGATCCTAACAGAATTTTCCCTTGAGAAAATAACTATTAAATATTTTAACGGATCTAAATACATATAATCATTTTATTTAGGTAAAAATAATAAATCGGGTCAAATAAACTAACCCTTCAATTTAAAGAGGCTGTTTCTTTTGTTTATGGCCCAACAATAAAAAAGCCCAACATCATAACACAAGCCCTTTTCTTTTCTTTCTTTTTCTTCTTAATTCACCCGATCAACAAACCCAGTAGTTTCTTTTGTTTTTCTCCTCTCCTTCACTTCAAATTAAATACATAGACCCCTCTCTAACTCTCCTGTTCTTTGTTTTCAAATAACCCAACAATTACTTTTTTTCTCTCTCTTCAACCCTTTAGCATCTTCCCTTTTTCTCTCCAAAAACACTATGTATATACGCAGATATACATACAATTATTTATCAGAAAAATAAAACTTCACAGAACTGAAAAGTGTTACCACGGTTGGAATCGGAAGAACGGGGCGAACAAGAATGCCTTCTGCAACTTAGCCGGAAAAGAACTGGAAGGGGCCCCACGTGCCGGCGTGTGCCGCGCGTGGACGGCATCTGCCGCGCGTGGGGCGGCGCGTGAGGGCGCGTGTGGCCTTGTTCTTCAGATCGGAAAAATTCTGGGAGCTCCTCTGGTAGTGCACTATACTGTGGTATGTTTATATTTCTGTTTCTATGTGTTTTGAGTTTCGGGTTTGATTTTTGAAGAAATGGTTCCTAATGGTTTCTGGAGTTTTACTAGTGAGTCTCTCCTTAGAAAGCACAACACTGGTATGTATGGTTTCTGATAAGGATTTGTGTTTGGCTGTTTGGCTTATGTGTTTGGAATATATAAGTCTGGGCAGCTTGTGTTTTTCTTGAAAAACCACAAAGCTTCAACTGAAAAATCTCCTCCTCGCTACTCCCGCTCTGATACCATGTTAAAATATGAGCAATGCGGAAGTAATAAACGGAACTAGTAGAGAGGAGAGAAAAACACGGTAGTAATATTAGAACTACATTGTATTGATCTTGTTGGTTATAATTAAGAGAATACATGACTACTTATAAGAAGTAGGATGATACAAAGTCTATAATAAAACATCACTGCATATGTCATTGTGTTGAATTGTAGTTGTTGTCATTGTTGAATGTTGAACTTTGAATGTTGAATATCTTGACAGGAAGTAGGATGTTTGCCTCTGATTAGCAATCCCCTCTAGCCTGAAGGACACTCAAACTGTTAAACATTTTATTTAGAAAAAAAACTGTTGAAAATTATGGTGCATCAATGTAGTGGAATGAACCAACAAACTGTCGAATTAGTTATGACATTATTATTTTCATTGTCTGGAGCTTTGATTCCTTTATATGGTACTACTCTTTGTACTTCTGGTCTGTGTTTCATTCATTCTGATAGGCCAGGCTAATCTCTCTCTCACTCTTCTTCAGATGCACGAAAACATAGGACTTTTTTGCCAAGCTCGGGATAACATTCTCCAAATATTGAACAAGTATGTTTACCTCATTTCTCCTGTCCAACTTTACCATTTAATCTTTTAGTTGCTGCTGCATAAACAAATGAATGATTCAATTATAGTACTCTATTTCTATCAACATGAATAAGTGTCTTAGTAAGTTATTTTTGCTGTAATAGTATGATGAAGCCATTCTAATGTTATTCATATGTCAGGAAAAGGCTATTAGTATCTCTATAGTAGTATTAGTAGTAACAGAAGTCAGGGGTAGTCAAGTCTTTTCAGGTTTAGTTACTAGGAGGTCTTTAAATAGCAGTGAAGTTGTAAACTTTCTGTGATCTTGAATTTACAGAAAATGGAATTACATTCTACCACTCTTCTCTCTCTCTCCTCGACTCTCTCTCTCTCTCCTTGACTCTCTCTCTCTCTCTCTCTCTCTGTGTGTGTGTTTTTTTTTCTTCTACAATCTATCTCTCTCCCTATCTGATCTCTTTCTCTCTAAACTCTCTATCTCTTTGTTCTCTATATCAATCTAGCTTAGTTTGTTACTTGTTAGCTGTTTTTTACTGCATTTCTAAACCTAAAAACACAAAAACATTCGTATAAACCAAAACTACAAATAGAGTTCCTGACACTATATCAAACTAGCCAGATTATATTTGACTGTAGGGCATCCTAGATTTGCTTAAAAAGAAGTCCTTTTTCTTAAAACTGATGAGCAACTATATATAAATTCTCTGCTTTGGTTGGTCATCAAGGTTTACAATCTTATTACTACATTTGGCCTTTGATTAGCCCAATTGTACTTTTTTTCCAAGTAGTAGTAGTAGTCTATGATCTATATTTTCCCGAAAAACAATTCCCATCATGTAATATAGAGGAGATTATGTATACTTCACCTCTTAGAAAACTTAAACAATCAACACTTTTCTTTTAAATAGAATGGGAATATCTGTTCTTGACATAATATAAAATGGGAATCAATTTATGAGAATTTATTAATTTGCAGCCTGCGTGATACTCAAGACGTGATGAAGCAGATGCCGCCTTTTCCAGAGGAATTGAACGAAGAGCTAGCTAACCTCGTTCTTCCTCGGACAACCTTCGCTATCGAAACCATGTCTCATAATCATCAGGGCATTCCGTAAAGCATTTGGGCATTCCCTCCAATTGGTATATTACATCTCCACCATACTTTAAGAACTTCAACAATGAAAACTTCACGTATCATTTTGGTTTCTACATCACCAAATTTCATATACCTGGTGTATATCTAGAACCGAAATCTAAAAGGTGTGGGCTTAGTTTTTCTTTATTGCTTTTGAGTATTTTCGTATTGAATAATGTACAGTAATTATAAAACATTGCAGGAAAGTAGTATGCTAGCTGCAACAATCATTATAGGGCATGCAGTTTTTCAAATTAGTTTGCAAGATTTTGAAATGGTCTTGGTGATGTTATTTACTATTGATTACCACTAGAATTTTGTTATTTATTAAGCATATTGGTGCTTTTTATAGGGTTTCAACATGTTTGTATGTCTATGACCATCTACGGAAATTATAATTGGATGAATAAATATCCGTCATCATATATGTTGTGCAGAGTACTAGTGATGAATAAATATTTGTCATCAGATATGTTAATAGTATTGATATAAAAATGAAAAATTATTGTATTTTAACCAATTCTAAGATAATATGTGGAAATTACCATACTAGGGAATAGAAACTCTAATAAAATAACCTAATGGACTACGGCCCAAAATATTTGAGCGTTTTATAAATAGGCTACGACATTAATAAACTACTAGCCTCACATATTAAACATTTACATAAATATCTTCAATTCCCTCTACGCTAAATATGTCTAAACTATCTAACTATATATAAATTCTCTGCTTTGGTTGGTCATCAAGGTTTACAATCTTATTACTACATCTGGCCTTTGATTAGCCCAATTGTACTTTTTTTCCAAGTAGTAGTAGTAGTCTATGATCTATATTTTCCCGAAAAACAATTCCCATCATGTAATATAGAGGAGCAATATGTAGTGTATCAGTGTTAAATTTATAGGATTGTATAAATTTACTCTAATGAAAGCACTTCTAGCTGTTAATAAAAATTCTAATAGCAGGTACCAAGGTATTTCATATATAGAATTAAAGAGAAGACATTACCTAGGTCCAGAGAACCAAACTAGAGCAGACTTTCTGCAAAACCTGTGGTATATTAGAATTCCTTCAAATTCTTGTAAACCAACATTATCCTACTTAAAGAAGTCAAGGCAGAGCAATCCTAAAGGTTCGGAGGTCTTGACCGGCATCAAATATTTTTCTACTCGTGCCTTCTTGAATCTTTGTGAAGTTCTCGTGTCAAATGCTTTTTTTTTTCCATCTGGCCTGCTTCAGCTATTTGTACAGAGTTCAACATTGTGGATTCTTTGATCGGCTACAGCAATCTCAGGTCACTTTCTTTCTCATTGTATCTGGTCTGTTTGTTGTAGGACCTCGCTGCATAGTATATTAGCTTTTTCTTAATTTGCTCTTGCTTTCCATCCTTTCTTACGAGAGCAGTATTGTGTTTGACTGAGTAGTTTGTTCTGTTTCATGTGATTTCTTCTTGATCCGGATACCTGAACCCCAAGAGTTGAACATTGAAATGCAAAAAATGTTTAAACTCAAATGTACATTTTACTGTTATCAAGCTTGACCTTGATAATCGTTGTATAAGATTTTAAAGCAAAGGGAAATGTAGTGTAAAAATTGAGAAAATTGTTCCATATAGCTTCCTAACCAGCGTCTGTGATATAGCCTTATTCTGTAGAAGGGGCTTAAAATGTTCTACACATCAGTTACATAAGATGAGATTAGTTTTATTTTGTTTATCATTTAGTTTTAGAGTTTAGATAAGTTTTTGCAACAACGAGATATATTGCATCTTAATCTTAATGTGGTCAATGAGAAAAGGTGAATTAATCATGTATATGTATATTGTTGCGAACTTGCGAGTATTAAATATGCATTTTGTTGTCGAGTATTAATTTTTAAAAACATTAGATAAAAAAAATGTATTTCTATCACTCGCTTTTCATTGGGAAAAATAGGGACAACAGATTTACGGTTATGCACGCCTGTTCTATATTTTTGGATTAGTAAAAAAAAGGATGTAGATGAAATTGATTCGACAGGTCTGTGAGCTAGAGATGTTCAAACAGCCTGAAGCCCCGAAATTCGGCCCGATTCGATCCGGAAAAAAGCCCGGCCCGAAAAAAGTTCGGCCCGAGGGCCTAAGATGGGCCTCCTATTTTTTCCGAAGCTCGAAAAGCACGGTTAAATGCCTTAGCTTTTGAAAAGCCCGGATAAAGCCTAAAGCCTGGGCTTTTAAAAAGTTTGGACAAAAACCCGGTTCGGCTCAGATAAAAGCCCGGTCTTTTTAAGAATCTGGATAAAAATTTGATTTTTTATAGATAAATCTAAAAATATATAATATTTTTAATAAAATTCAAGAATATTAAAATTAGTAATACGATTTGAAGGATCATGAGACGAGCAAAAATCAACAATATGCAAGACATATACTTCTTTTAAGAAGATTTATGAAGTGTAGATAGATACTTCTTTTAAGAAGATTTATGAAGTGTAGAGGATGTGCTTCTCAAAATGGTCATATACGAAAAAATTTGTACGGTATGCTTCTTATGTATTCTTGATTTTAGAAATTCGGGGGTGTAACTCTTTAGAGATTGTTTCTTTTGTAAAGATTTTCTTTTTTTTAATATTAATATATTAGTTTTGCAAAAAGAGACAAAAATTATGTGTATATATAAACTAAAAAAAAGCACGGATAAAAGTCGGATCCGGCCCGACCTGATTTTTGAAAAAGCTCCACCCGCCCGATTCTTAAAAAGTCCGAGTTTTTTTAAAACTCGGATAAAACCCGGTCCGAAGAATTTTTTGTGCATCTCTACTGTGAGTTGTTGCAACTTGACATTTCACTAAAAAAAACTAAATTTGTTAATAAAATGTATTTAAACATAATTTCATATTTAAAATGTTCTAAATCACGTGGACTCATAAATAGGCTTGAAAAAAAATGAATATTTGACAAGGTATTTTGTTTTTAATCAATTTATTTATACTAGCTTGTAATCCGTGCAACGCATGGTTACTTTTTTAATATTTATAATTATATTAATTTTTTAATATAAATTTATATTATTAATTTACATACCAAATTGATATATATAAGATTTTACACGTTCAATTTAATATTTATGTTATATCTTAAATTCTTAAAATTTGATTATGACGATTTTACAGCACACACGAAATTAACAAAATAATCTTTAATTTAGTTATGGTTTAAAATTAATTTCCAATTAAAACTATGTAGAAAAAAAAGGATGAAATTGAAGATTTTTACGTTGAAAATTTTATTCAATTTATAAAATCTACTAATATTTCGTTTTGATTATCAAAATATCCTTCTTATTATTTGAATATAGTTATACTAACAACATAATATAGTTTTAAAAATAAGTGTAAGAGTGATTTTGTTCCAAATTTTGGTAGTCGGTAATCCGGTATTCAGTACGACAAAATAAATAAGAACATTAGATCATAAAATAATTAAATGAAAAAAGTTGGATCTAGCAAAAAAATATTTTTACCTTTTATCATGTAAATTAGAAAATGTATTTACACTGAAAGACGAAAAAGTGAATGTCAATGATTTAAATCATGTATAATTTGGTTTTCTACATTGAATATGATTATCAATGTGATTAATGCAAAATTCGTAATTACATTCTCTATTGAGATTTTGAGTGTTTCCATTTGGATAATAATTGTTGAATCATTCCTAAATTAAAGATAATTTTACAACCTTTGTGTGAGTGGAAAATAATCCAAATCTGAAATGTAGATCTTGAGATAGAACACAAATAGTAAATATAAACTTTTCTTAATATTAATAAAAAAAAAAATAATTCAGTTGTATCCTTTTTTAAATATATCATTTTCATAGTATAATTTTCTTTTCGAAATTCAATTCTAATACAAACTTTTTAAATAATATCATTTTTAGATTTAGATTATAATTTTCTTTTTAATATTATATAATCTTGTCTGTTTTTAAAAAAATTAGATCGACGGTTGAGATTAATTTGGTAGTACAGTGACGAAAATTATGGATGAGATTTCTTTTATGTTTATTATATATAAGGATATAATAGAGAGAACATGTTATATAAAAATGAGTAGTGCTAGGTATCTTACATATTTTTCGAAAAAAAAATCCAAATGATAGTGTTGGTCCCGGAGTATTGCAGAAGGGGGGGTTGAATGCAATACTGATAAAATCGAATCTTTAAATCAACAATGAAAATAAAGATGATAGATTATCAGTAGATGTATGCAAGCAATAAGTGAAACAAGATTTCTCACAAAATAAATGTTTTATTTATTTTGTGTGAAGTGTTGCTACAACCTGGAGAGAGTTTCTCCAGCTTCGATATCTCAAGAGATACAGATTGCTTCGTGTGCATACATGAATAGAAAAGAATCTAAGATGTATCTAAGTAGACTAAGATACTCTGTTGTCCCTATCGCATGGGGTGTTGAGCTGCTGTCGTTTTCAAGTGGCAGCTCATTACAATTTTCACACCCATGTGACTTTCCCTAATTGCTATACAGGATAAACCTTATAAGTAAAGCAACCTAGATTCTTTCTATTTCTAGCTAATACAATTCTAGTAGATGTGGATATCACATGCTCCTCGAATTGACCAGCCTTGTCTTGTGAATCTCTTAAACTTCTATCGTAGTCTTGCAGGTCTGCTACAAACGATAGTGTGTTGCAGCAAATCTGTTTCTTGAACATGTAACCTGTCACGGGCTTTGACTGAGAAAATACCAAATTCAAATAATTCAAGGTGACAGTAACCTTAACCGCAGAGTCTGCTGTCAAAGGAATATTCAGATGACAGTACTAGCTCCCGCCAATGTTGTTGTCGGAGCTCCAGACTTGCTGTCAAGTGTGAGAATGCTACTATCTCTTGCTTCGGCCAATGTTGCTGTCAAATGTAGCTTTGTCGTGACTTTGCAACATTTGTCTTCTTGTAACATTACTGTCAGGGACATGACAGTAACTTTTATTCTTGATGTCTTCTGGATGCATTTCTTGAGGCTTGAACAAACATATGAACTTCTCCCAAATCATACATTTATTACATGACATCAATTATTCGAATACGAAGACATACTCTGGCTGTGACAGTATGTTCTACTTAGTAAAAACTAAGTACAGGGAAAAATATAGTTAAGTTGTCTCTATGCTATCACCCATAAATCCCAACAATCTCCCCCAATTTGTTTTTATGGACAATAACAACAAATTTACAATCAAAACGTGCTGACAACTTAACTAACATAGATCAGAATAGCTGAAGCACTATAACTGATAAATGTTAAAGAAAAATCTAGAACATGAAGCTTATGAATTTACTGCAAATCAATTGCTCCTATTGAATGAGCAAATCAGAGTTTAACTTAGCTTGATTTTGGTAGTCTCCAATTGTTCAGATTTTTCCCTCTCTTCTGAGGGCTTCATTTCTTGCTTTTCTGAGGTCCTCAACTAAAGCTGTTTCTTCTGGTGATCTGGCATCATCTTCAATGTCTTCAATGTACCCTTGTATCACTCGAGAAGTAAATACTTCAGCATCTTTTACATCAAACCAAGTTTCAAAATCATACGTGTATGTTCTGAACTTCAGAATTCCTTAGATGAATTTGAACCTCCTTCCAGGAAAAGCATTTAAGGATTCTCTTCTCTTTCTGTCTAGCTTTGGATCTTCATCCCTCCTTTGATCAAATATAACCTCTAGTTCCCAAGCAACTAGCATTTTGAGCTTATGAACAGATCCAACAACTTTCCAGTAGAGATCCTTCAGTATACTGGTCCTCAGCTTGTGAAAACTATCAACATAGATTTCTTGCTTGTCATCCTTGATTCTCAGAGGATTATCCAGTACACAGGGCTGATAACCTGCTTCCTCACTGAATAGCTTGTTGTGTAACACCCCGATTCTGAAAATATTAATTTGGATTATTTTATGTGGAATAAGATTTATTTCGGTTAAATTTGAACCGTTTTGGAGATAATAAAGGATTTAGAGACCGAGACGATAAATTGTGGATTTTAAGGAATAATTTATTTTATTGGTTGAGGATTAAATTATTATGTTAAAGATTTATTATTTGACGGTGGGTATTTTTAGGATTTATTTCCGGGAAATTTGCAAGTGAACTCGTAATTATTTTAAAATACGAGATTTTGGATATTTGATGACTTTACTTTATTAAGTTAAAGATTATAATTATTTTGGAATTTGGGAGATAATTGTTTTAATAAAGCAATTATAAGTGGAATAAAAATGAGATAAATGAATAAGTAGTGTTTCAATTGGGGCCAGAATAAAAAATGAGTAGTAAATATAAGGAGTTGGGCCAAGCCCAATAAGCAAAAATACACACACACGCTGATATACAACACGGGGAGAGAGAAAAGGAGATTGGAGGAGAAGAAATTAGGGATTTAGAGAAACAATTTGGGGGAAAATTGAATTGGGGGTTTGAAGTGTGATGAAAAGAGGTGTGTATATATGTGTATATGTGATGTGTACTGCGTGTGTGAGGTGCGCGGTTGTTGTTGTGCAGCTGGGGTAACCGGAGAAGACCACCACCGGTGGTGGTGGTGGCAGTAGCGGGAGGAAGGTGGTGGAAGGAGATGACGAAATCGAGGGAGGAAGAAGGGAGATGGTGTGTGGTATGTGTGTGCGTTTTTGTGTGTAGATATGTGTATGTATGTGTTTGGTGGGTGTATGTGATGTATGTGTGTAGTGTGCAGGTGGGTGTTGTGTGGTGGTGCGCCGGAAAAGACCACCACCGTGGCGGTGGTGGTGGTTTGTGAAGGAGAGAAGAGAAAGAAAGAGAAGGAGAGATGGAAGGGGAAAAAATGCAGGAGAGAAAATATGGGAGAGATTGCTGGATATTGGGAGAGATGTAGAGATATTTCAGAGGGAATATTACGGAAGATAGAAGAAGAGATTTACATGGAGAGATGTTGGAGAGATGTAGGGAGATAGGAGAAACATATCGGTGAAGATGGTGGAAAAAGAAAGATAGAGGGAAAGAGAGAGGGAGAGAAAAGGCTGGAGAGATTTCTTGATATTGGGAGAGATGCAGAGATATTTAAGAGGGAGCATCACGGATGGTAGAAGAAGAGATTTACAGAGAGAGATTTCGGAGAGATGCAGGGAAAGAGGACAGAAAAATCGGAGAAGAGGGAGGTGGTGCATGGTCGTGAAAATGACAAATGTTCGCGAAAAGAAAAAAATGTGTATACGGGGCATCAATAGTGGTCACCGGAGAAGCGTGATGGTTCGATAGTGGTGTGCGTGTTTTGCACCGTAAGTGGGTGTTTTAATTTCATTATTTTGAAGATGCATTTTTGAGAAATTTTTAGTATTTTTGGAGTTAATTTTGAAGACTCGTTAAATATTGTAGTTGTAAATCATAGAGATTAATTTGGGTTTGTCGAATATTTAGAAGTTAGATTTCCGTAATTAATTCGGGAATTTGTGAAATAGTGGAGTAATATTTTTGGAGTTTAGTTTTTAAAGTAGCCGATTTTAGCGATAAATCGTGCTTGGTTTGTAAAAATGGATTTGTAGAAATTGGTGGATTGTGAATTGATTATTGGTATTGGTGATTAATTTGAATTGATTGTTGAGGTGCTGTGACACCGGGAAGTTCTATTTACGAAAAGGTCATGCCCAAATTTTTGTAAAAAGGACTGTGACTTCAGCTTAATAAATGTGTAGGATTTACGAGATTTGTAAACATGGTATTAAGCTTAGAATTTTCTAAATTTGGATTTATGAGGAGTAAGCTGTGAAATAGTTCGATTATCGATAAGTAAGCAATAGAAGCTTATTCGGTAAATTGTGACTTAAGAGGAAGTCAGTGATTTTAGTGGTTACTCGTAGAACTAAGTCAAGTTGTAGAATGTAATCGTTTAAGAGCGGATTGCTTTGTAAAGTATGAGTAGAATAAATTGAGGACATACGATTGAAGAGTTTGTTGATGCTTGTCCAGGTTATTGGAAAAATGGATTGAAGAATGGTTGGACTGCTTGGATAGCGGTGGTTGTAAGTATATCTTGCTGTGATAAATTGAAGATAATGCGTTATATTTCTGTTAACGTATTTACTGTGTTTTAAATCTTATGCGTATTTTGTTTTATGCGCGTATAAATGTGAATTTGTGGATTTTAAAAGAAATATATTTTCAAGTAGAACTGTGTATTTGTGAGTTTTAGAAGAAATCTATTTTCAAGTAGAAAGGTGAATTTGAGAAGAATTATATTTTCAAATGAAAAAGTAGAAATGTGGATTTATGAATTTGAAAGGAATATACCTTTTTAAATCGAAGTGTTCACAGTGTGATTTTTATAATATTATGAATACTCGTTAAATTGTTTTAACTAGTATATGTTGAGATGCGATTTTGAGGAAAACTGAGCAGACTGGCATTGCTAGTGAATCACTCCAGAAATGGAGACAGTAGAACCTCCAGAAATGGAGACAGTAGAACCTCCAGAAATGGAGACCAGTAGAACTTCCAGAAATGGAAACTTGTGAACTTCCCGAAATAGGAAGTAAAGGCCGGGGACCCCCACTAGTAGAACTTGATGAACTTGTCGTGTGTAGAATGCCCTGTTTTTCCTCACGTAAATTGTGAAGTTTATATTTTTATTATAAACTGTGAATTGTGAATGATGTGGATTGCTTATATACAATATTGTGAGAATGCTTTAAGATTCAATTTATTGTGAATTTGTGTTGAGTTTCGGATTATTATGAAATAAAACTTTTTACGGGATTATTACTCATTTTTAAAAGATGAATACTTTGGCAGAACTCTGATTTTGGTGTGGGTTTATATTTTATTATAAATTGTTTTGTTTTGACATATTGGCACGACTCTGGTTTCGGTGTGAGTTATATTTTTTATAAACTGTGTAGTGATAATGATTTCCAAAACTAAATTATTTTTATAAAACTTCAGTGGACCACTACAAAATATACTTGCTGAGCTTTATAGCTCATTCTTCTATTTTTATAAATTATCACAGGAGATACCAAAGATTTCAGAAGGATCCGTGGAAAAGTAGAAAGAAGTGATGGACCAGCAGAGCTGGTGTTTGATTTAGTAGTCGTACTTCACGTACTGAAGTCGTAGGTTGACTTAAGATTGAAGCGCTGATTGTGGGCTTTGGTCATCTGTTGATGCGAGGTAAGTCAGGACAGAGTTGGCTTGTAGTTGTACAAATTACAGTACATGGTAGATAGTCATTGAGATGCATTGTGCGTGGCACAATTTTGGTGAAATAGACTTTTGTTATAAAGTTGAATTGTTGAATTGAAAAACAGGTGGATAGTCCTATTTACGAATACTTCATGCCGAAATTTACAAAAAAAAAAAAAAAAAATTAGTAGTTAAGCAGGTTGGGAGTTAGTTTGACGGACCCTCGGACCGGTTCCTTCCTGAGGAACTCGAACTGGGAGCCGGGGGCGTCACAGGTGGTATCAGAGCTATGGAGTAGAAGAGTGAGATATGTGTAAAGATAAAGTGTTGTATGATTGAAATTGTCAAGGAATTAAGGATTTAAAGAAGGGATGTGTAGAATTTGAAGTTTTCGAAGAATAAGATTTGTCAGAGCAAAGGTTTCTCGCATGGAAGTGATGTTAAGATTTAGGGTCTTGAATGGGTAAGATCCTTAGTTAGTGAATGTTGGAAAGCATAAGGGCTCGTGTGGAGTTATAGTGGATTACTGGATATAGATATAGTACGAAGGAGTAAGACACTAAGTATACTCATCAAGGATTTTGGTTAAGAAATTTAGGATTTTAGAACATGAATCAATTTTGTGGATATAGATTATTAAAATACTTTTGAGGAATGATGGAGATCATTTAGCGATACATGTGATTTTTGGGATGTGCGAAATTGTTCGAGGATATATAATTCTATGATAGTGCTTCTTTCTTGTTTGAGGATTTAGTTGTTTTGATGAGATAAACTTGTAGAATTGAGCATACGATTTGACAGATAGATTATTATTGGGAGATGTGATTTTTGACATGTAATCTCGTTGTTTGAGGAATATATTATTCAAGGATTAGAAATGAGGAAAATCACGAGTTTTGGAATTTTACGTAAATGGAATTTTAGATAGAATACTACTAGATATATATGATGGATTCACGAATGCGTAAAAATTTGAAGAGTTTTAATGTAAAGTAGATGATAACAATTTGATGTGATTGCTTTGGGGAGCAATAATTATTTTCTGGATTTTTGACACGACTCTTAGGATATCTTTTGGGATTTAATTTTTGTTCGGGAATAAAACGTGTAACCCTGAATGTACGAATTTTGGGAATTTGAATGCTGGTTGACGACGTGATTTTAGCATCTACGAATGGATATTTGTATTCGAGGAAACGAGATTTGTTATTGTAGACGTAGACTAATTTTTATTTTAATATTTGAGGATTATGTGGTTATTAAGTTTAAAGAGCATTCTTTTGAGATTGTAAAAGATATTGGGATTTAAGATTTTCAGTATATGATGGATTTGGAAGTAAGTGCTTCGAATGAAGATGTATAGATGTCTTTAAGATTAATATCGTGACATGTATTGAGGTTGATATAAGAATCTTGGGATGAATAGAAATTGAGAATATATAATTAAGTTAAGTTATATTATTGTCAGCGTATATGTGGGAGAAATGTTATTAAGTTTGGACCGAAGACGTCACAAGTGTGACATAGTTGGAAAGAAAAAAAGAGAAGGAAAGAGGAAGTGATAGGATGTTATATGATGATTTTGGAATATGATGACATTGTGAATTTTGGATTAATTTAGGATCTTGTGATTAGATTCTAAAGATACTTATTGAAAATAGCAGTTGTTGATAATTTTCGGGAATATACACAGTATGAAATTTGGATATATTATAATGAGAATGATGTTAACAATTGGAGAGATAAATTGTTGTTCGAGGTTTTATTGTACTAGTTACTGATACGAGAATTGAAGGATATAGATTGTTGATTTAGGATGATGATTTTAAGAGCTACAAGAGGAGGATGCGAATGACCGTGATGATAATTTCTATTATTACAATTTTGTTGGAGACTACGTGTATGCTAGATTGTAGATCTTTACCTTTTGGTATTGTACAGAGGGATCATGTAGAATACGACATGTGGTTGACTATAGAGTTACGTATTGAGGACTAATGAAAGACCATTTTACAAGTACTTGAGATGATTTTGAGTTGTAAAAAGAAAGATGATGATTATGATGATAAAGTGGATATGTATTCTCAAAAGGGAGATACATACAAATGATGATGATTAAGTATATGTGTGTAAGGAATTACGGTTGATTTCCGACTGTGAGGGATATCTTGATTTTTGATTGATGATTTTTGGATGAGAAGTGAGTATTCTTACATTGATATTGTGAATTGATGATGCTTCTTTGTTGAAAGTAAAGCAAACCAGTTGGTTAGCTGGTCGGGAACCCCATTAGTAGAACTTGTGAACCTATCATGTTTGAATACTCATTTTCTTAATCCTTGGGTGATGATTTCGATGAATTAGTGATGATATCTTTTTTAGGGTTTTTCTAATTATTTTAGAAGAAGATTAAAGCATATAGCTGAAATCAGATGAAGAGATTGTATTTGTGAGAAATGTTGCAAAGCAACTTTCAGGTTGGAGAGTCAACCAGGAATTGGAGTATGAACCGATAGGTGTTCAAGAGAATTGAAAATTTGAGAAAACCCCGTAGTGACTATGATTGACTGGAGCAGATGTTAAGAATGAAGGTAATACCTTTGATAAATTTTATGTGACAGAGTCATGATGTTAAAGAAGAACTTGGAGACCAGAAGATAGTATGAGGGGGAAGTATCCCACTTTGTTTTGATGAGACCAAGTGCGCTCAATTTCGAGGACGAAATTTTCTAAGGGGGGAAGGATGTAACACCCCGATTCTGAAAATATTAATTTGGATTATTTTATGTGGAATAAGATTTATTTCGGTTAAATTTGAACCGTTTTGGAGATAATAAAGGATTTAGAGACCGAGACGATAAATTGTGGATTTTAAGGAATAATTTATTTTATTGGTTGAGGATTAAATTATTATGTTAAAGATTTATTATTTGACGGTGGGTATTTTTAGGATTTATTTCCGGGAAATTTGCAAGTGAACTCGTAATTATTTTAAAATACGAGATTTTGGATATTTGATGACTTTACTTTATTAAGTTAAAGATTATAATTATTTTGGAATTTGGGAGATAATTGTTTTAATAAAGCAATTATAAGTGGAATAAAAATGAGATAAATGAATAAGTAGTGTTTCAATTGGGGCCAGAATAAAAAATGAGTAGTAAATATAAGGAGTTGGGCCAAGCCCAATAAGCAAAAATACACACACACGCTGATATACAACACGGGGAGAGAGAAAAGGAGATTGGAGGAGAAGAAATTAGGGATTTAGAGAAACAATTTGGGGGAAAATTGAATTGGGGGTTTGAAGTGTGATGAAAAGAGGTGTGTATATATGTGTATATGTGATGTGTACTGCGTGTGTGAGGTGCGCGGTTGTTGTTGTGCAGCTGGGGTAACCGGAGAAGACCACCACCGGTGGTGGTGGTGGCAGTAGCGGGAGGAAGGTGGTGGAAGGAGATGACGAAATCGAGGGAGGAAGAAGGGAGATGGTGTGTGGTATGTGTGTGCGTTTTTGTGTGTAGATATGTGTATGTATGTGTTTGGTGGGTGTATGTGATGTATGTGTGTAGTGTGCAGGTGGGTGTTGTGTGGTGGTGCGCCGGAAAAGACCACCACCGTGGCGGTGGTGGTGGTTTGTGAAGGAGAGAAGAGAAAGAAAGAGAAGGAGAGATGGAAGGGGAAAAAATGCAGGAGAGAAAATATGGGAGAGATTGCTGGATATTGGGAGAGATGTAGAGATATTTCAGAGGGAATATTACGGAAGATAGAAGAAGAGATTTACATGGAGAGATGTTGGAGAGATGTAGGGAGATAGGAGAAACATATCGGTGAAGATGGTGGAAAAAGAAAGATAGAGGGAAAGAGAGAGGGAGAGAAAAGGCTGGAGAGATTTCTTGATATTGGGAGAGATGCAGAGATATTTAAGAGGGAGCATCACGGATGGTAGAAGAAGAGATTTACAGAGAGAGATTTCGGAGAGATGCAGGGAAAGAGGACAGAAAAATCGGAGAAGAGGGAGGTGGTGCATGGTCGTGAAAATGACAAATGTTCGCGAAAAGAAAAAAATGTGTATACGGGGCATCAATAGTGGTCACCGGAGAAGCGTGATGGTTCGATAGTGGTGTGCGTGTTTTGCACCGTAAGTGGGTGTTTTAATTTCATTATTTTGAAGATGCATTTTTGAGAAATTTTTAGTATTTTTGGAGTTAATTTTGAAGACTCGTTAAATATTGTAGTTGTAAATCATAGAGATTAATTTGGGTTTGTCGAATATTTAGAAGTTAGATTTCCGTAATTAATTCGGGAATTTGTGAAATAGTGGAGTAATATTTTTGGAGTTTAGTTTTTAAAGTAGCCGATTTTAGCGATAAATCGTGCTTGGTTTGTAAAAATGGATTTGTAGAAATTGGTGGATTGTGAATTGATTATTGGTATTGGTGATTAATTTGAATTGATTGTTGAGGTGCTGTGACACCGGGAAGTTCTATTTACGAAAAGGTCATGCCCAAATTTTTGTAAAAAGGACTGTGACTTCAGCTTAATAAATGTGTAGGATTTACGAGATTTGTAAACATGGTATTAAGCTTAGAATTTTCTAAATTTGGATTTATGAGGAGTAAGCTGTGAAATAGTTCGATTATCGATAAGTAAGCAATAGAAGCTTATTCGGTAAATTGTGACTTAAGAGGAAGTCAGTGATTTTAGTGGTTACTCGTAGAACTAAGTCAAGTTGTAGAATGTAATCGTTTAAGAGCGGATTGCTTTGTAAAGTATGAGTAGAATAAATTGAGGATATACGATTGAAGAGTTTGTTGATGCTTGTCCAGGTTATTGGAAAAATGGATTGAAGAATGGTTGGACTGCTTGGATAGCGGTGGTTGTAAGTATATCTTGCTGTGATAAATTGAAGATAATGCGTTATATTTCTGTTAACGTATTTACTGTGTTTTAAATCTTATGCGTATTTTGTTTTATGCGCGTATAAATGTGAATTTGTGGATTTTAAAAGAAATATATTTTCAAGTAGAACTGTGTATTTGTGAGTTTTAGAAGAAATCTATTTTCAAGTAGAAAGGTGAATTTGAGAAGAATTATATTTTCAAATGAAAAAGTAGAAATGTGGATTTATGAATTTGAAAGGAATATACCTTTTTAAATCGAAGTGTTCACAGTGTGATTTTTATAATATTATGAATACTCGTTAAATTGTTTTAACTAGTATATGTTGAGATGCGATTTTGAGGAAAACTGAGCAGACTGGCATTGCTAGTGAATCACTCCAGAAATGGAGACAGTAGAACCTCCAGAAATGGAGACAGTAGAACCTCCAGAAATGGAGACCAGTAGAACTTCCAGAAATGGAAACTTGTGAACTTCCCGAAATAGGAAGTAAAGGCCGGGGACCCCCACTAGTAGAACTTGATGAACTTGTCGTGTGTAGAATGCCCTGTTTTTCCTCACGTAAATTGTGAAGTTTATATTTTTATTATAAACTGTGAATTGTGAATGATGTGGATTGCTTATATACAATATTGTGAGAATGCTTTAAGATTCAATTTATTGTGAATTTGTGTTGAGTTTCGGATTATTATGAAATAAAACTTTTTACGGGATTATTACTCATTTTTAAAAGATGAATACTTTGGCAGAACTCTGATTTTGGTGTGGGTTTATATTTTATTATAAATTGTTTTGTTTTGACATATTGGCACGACTCTGGTTTCGGTGTGAGTTATATTTTTTATAAACTGTGTAGTGATAATGATTTCCAAAACTAAATTATTTTTATAAAACTTCAGTGGACCACTACAAAATATACTTGCTGAGCTTTATAGCTCATTCTTCTATTTTTATAAATTATCACAGGAGATACCAAAGATTTCAGAAGGATCCGTGGAAAAGTAGAAAGAAGTGATGGACCAGCAGAGCTGGTGTTTGATTTAGTAGTCGTACTTCACGTACTGAAGTCGTAGGTTGACTTAAGATTGAAGCGCTGATTGTGGGCTTTGGTCATCTGTTGATGCGAGGTAAGTCAGGACAGAGTTGGCTTGTAGTTGTACAAATTACAGTACATGGTAGATAGTCATTGAGATGCATTGTGCGTGGCACAATTTTGGTGAAATAGACTTTTGTTATAAAGTTGAATTGTTGAATTGAAAAACAGGTGGATAGTCCTATTTACGAATACTTCATGCCGAAATTTACAAAAAAAAAAAAAAAAATTAGTAGTTAAGCAGGTTGGGAGTTAGTTTGACGGACCCTCGGACCGGTTCCTTCCTGAGGAACTCGAACTGGGAGCCGGGGGCGTCACATGTTGAGTTTCTTGTAGCTTTCCTTCAGTTGAGCTTCTAGGTCTTCAGCACCTTGTTTGGCAGATGTGGCAGGTTTGGTAGGTTTGGTGGATTGGGATGATTTAGCTTTAGCAGGCTGATAAACTTGTTCTGCTTTATATTCAGCCATGCCGGCCTTTGTAAAAGGACGATATGCTGCTACCAGGTCCACATCAGGCATTGGTTCCCCATCAGAACTAACTTCAAGGTCTGCATCATCATGTACTCTCCAGTCACCATACTTCTCATAGAATTCAGCATATCTTTGAGCATAGTATTCTTTGACATGCTCTAAGATACTGCTGGAAACATCTTGGTTTGTTTCCATGAGAGTGATCATCCTTTCCAAAACGAAGAAATCAATTCTTCTCCTTACCTTTACCTTATTGCATGAGAGATCATGCATGCCTACCACATTTGAGACTATCTCCATAGTGAAGTCTGGTTCTACAGTTATACATGTAGTTCCACAGTCCTTAAGATCATACTTTCGTACCTTTTTGTTGACTGGGTCCAGTTCCACTGAGACAGATGATATGCTCCCATCAATTGACTTTTTCAATAGTTCAAAACTATTTACTTTTCTCTTATCAATGGGCTTCTCTGTCAAAACTGCTCCATGCTTCTTTTTCTTTGCTGCTGCAATTGTCTTCCCTTTTATCTTGGTTGTACGATAGGCTTGGGCTCTTGTCTTCCTTCTGTTAGATGTGAAATTCTTGACAAGCTTTCGTACTTTGACAGTTTCTTCAAGTTGATCCTTGATAGCATCTTTCATGACAGCAACTTTGACAGCTTCGACTGTTTGGCTCTTGACAGCATCTTTCACTTGGGTGTCTTCAGCCAATTTGACAGTATCCTTGTTGACATTATCTTTTTCGACATTAAAGCATTCAACAGCTAATCTCAAGATACTTGCCTTCAAGGCTTCACAAATTTCTAACTCCCCTTTTTCCTTGACAGCATCTTTCTTTTCAGTACTGGGAGTTTCTTGCTCTTCTTGGGTAGCATCCATCTGAGTTTGTGTAGCAACATTCTCAGATGCTTCTTTTCTAGAACTCCTGAATCTTCCAGGTTCACCACTTCCTCCAATTTCATCCTCATCATCATCCAAAGTATCATCATAGTTGCAGCTTCCTCCCATATTGGCATTAGCATCAGAGATCAGCTTCTTTATGATTGAGCTAATTTCCTCATCTCTTTTTGCTAACAGCCTATGAATATCTTTGACAGCTTTAACCTTTTCACTTGTGATACTGGATTTGAGAAGTTTCTTCAGCACTGTCATGATTGTTTCAGTGCTTAGTCCTGAGACTTTATCCAATGGTAAGAAATCCAGCCTTCTAGCTCCTGTCTTTGTGATCCTTCTGAAACACACACCATAAGGATTTTGAATCACCTCAGGGAGTTTGTCTTCAACCATCCTTTTAATTTGTGCTATCAGACTATCATTGAAGGTTGTTGAATTTCTGACTACCAGGGTTCCAAGGACTTGGAGTACTCTAGCATGCAAACTTTGTAAAAGTTGCATTGTGATGAATATGGTCAAACGGTTTCTCAAATAAACCTGAACAACCCATCTTCTTTCCAAGTTGATTCTCACAAAGATACTTATTACTTTGCTCTTCAGTGTTGATGCCAATTTTGTAAAAGCTCCCCCAGCTTCACTAATTGATTCATTCTTTTTTGTTCAAAGTACTCTCCATGTGATTAACCATCATCAATTCTGCATTTTCAAGGGCGTATTCACTTCCATCTGATCAAGTAGTTCCAGTAGATATGCCAGCAGATATGTCCATATACTCAGGCATTTTGCCTTTACCCGGAGCATTTTGAATTTCTTTTTCTCTCCATTCCTTCTGCAGCTTCTGGAATGGAGCTTCGATTTCCTCAGGATTTGGCTCATTGATTTTCAGTAGAGGCAATACTGTTCTTTTAGACTTTTGAGTCCCCTTTAATTGCTCCAACACTTCCTTGGATAACAATACTGCCTCACCATCTATTTCTGTCTAATATTATATATTGTGGACAATCTAGTATCAAATGGGATACAGAATATTAGATTGTTAAATACGGTTTATATAATATAATAAGGTTCACAGCACAGGTGGTGTTGGACAATCCACTGGTATGGCTGTAGTATTATTTAGATTAGTTTATATTGACTAATAAATAATACTAGTATACTTTGTGTATATTGAACAGGATCAAATTTAGAATTGTTCCCTTATACTGATTAAGAAGGAGAACTAAGATTCTATGTTATTATTAATGCTTAGGTTCTTAATCCTGATATAGTAATTGACACATGTATATTATTTACATGCTTTGATTTATATATGGAATAATTCTTTGGAATTAAATCATTATATTTTGGGTGATGGAATAATATATATGGTGGATATTATTTATTGAAGGAATCCATGTCCTGATAATATTCGGGTTAATGATGTCCCCTTGAAAGCTCAAAAAGATTTAATTATGTGAAACCCTGCAGGTGGAATTTATTCCGGCATAATTAAATAAAGGTTGAGTGGATAATCAAGGATAAAAGATATTAATTAAATAAATTATCAGTAATTTATTTAATTAATGGGCATGCGCTATTTTAAACATGGGGAATTTAATAAGCAAATAATATTGGAACCCAATTAAATTATTAAGTTGCGGTATTAGGAAAGGTAGTGCAAATATTAATTCTTTAGTGGATTGAATTAATATTTAATTACATTGGGCTAGGCCCAAGATGTAATTAGAAGGCCTAACCTAATTATCCATGATCCCTATTGTAGCCCTATATATATTCTTATTCTTTTTTTGCTAGGGTTGGTTGAGAAAAATATTGTAGCCACCTAGGAGCAAGAAGAGAGGTTAACTTGAGGAGACGAAGGCCACACTTCGCTCAAGGGAATTTGGGAATACAATAGAAGAGCGTGGAATCAACCGTTAACAAGGTGACTTTTGTATTCATACTCGTTAATTTATTGTATCAAAAATCGCAGGGCCACGATCTGATTGTCCCAACAATTGGCATCAAGAGCTAGGTTCTATGGTTCTGCGATTTTTGATACGATGTCCATGTCGTAATTATATATGCATGTATATAGTGGTAGACTTGTATATTTTATTTTGCAGGTTGTTATCCACTATTATGGCCATGTATATTTAATTATGTGTTTGGATCCCACGTGGTTTAATCGTGGTTAAATTTTGTTTGGTTTCCACGTGGTTTATCTTGGTTGTAATTTACACGAGGTTTGATCGTGTTAGAATAGATTTTACAAAATTAGTTTTGTATTAGATCTATTTTTTTGTGTAATTGTTTGATGGATTTTGTAAAAATCCGGGTATCTTGTAACAATTATGTAAGCTGGAAATCAAAATCCGGAGTTATTTTTCCGCTGCGAGGCTGCTGCGGGAGGCGGTTAGTTAATTCGACACATGCCTGGCTGACGCGTAAGAAGGACAGAAAGAGGCGCGTGAAGCATAAGTTTTTTTTTTTGTGGGTCACATCTTCCATTAAGGATGTTGCCGCATGACTTCGAATATTGGTTAATTTAATCACTTTATTCTTTCTTTCACGTCACTAACAAGGTCATAGTCAGGAAGGATGGGTGTTTGTTTTTGAATAAGAAGTGGCTAGTACAATTGATAAAAAAGATGTGATTAAGCTGCTGTTCAATTACAAGGTAACCAAAATTCGGAAAACAAGCCGGGACTGCAGAAATTATTTTGTGACCATAATAGTGGATTTAATTATTGTTATAATTTTAATTTCGTTATTTAATTTTTTAATTATTGCTTTAAATAATTGTTATGTGTGTTGTTAATTATATGTGTAATTTTTTAATTGCATGTTTAACATAATTAGGACGACATGGACATAGATATTTTATTTATTGCTTTAATTAAATGTTTTATGTTGTTAAATTATGTGTGTATTTTGAATGCATGTTAGACATAATTGTAACGACATAGGCCCCATTTAATTTTAAAATTCCTCAATTTATTAATAAAAATTCTAAGTGGGTGAGGGAATTAATTAGGAATTAAATCCCACGGTCTCCATTATTGTTTGTATGTAATTTAACACTAAGACGAATATAAATTATATATTGTCCACCCTCACGTGGCATATGATTTATGGTGTCAGATAGTGTTATGGATATTACTAAGACAAACTTCCTAAATTAATTACGAATATTGAAAGGTATACATGCCACCCAACGTGGCGTACCAAGTTTCATAGAATTCGATTAATTAGAAGGGTACCAATGATTGAATATAGATTTTCGATATTGAGAGAAAGGATGATTCTGTCTTGAAAGGGGTCTTAAGTGACGCCTCTTGACAATGCTCCCCCCGATCTGGGAATTATCCTATTATCGATTATTGATTTGAAATATTTAATGGTGGCATCTGGTCTTATTAATTTAAGATTTAATAATGGTGTACACTTAGCTATGAAAAATAATATATAGTCCACCCTAACGTGGCGTATTATTTAGTAATAGGACCGAAGTAATATTTAAACGAATTTAAGTGGTATATATGTCACCCATCGTGGCGTACCAGATACTTATGGTGTTTAAATATTAGTGCATTAATTTTAATTAATTGTTAGAGGAAACCAATAGGTTTTAAGATTTGTGCAACTCTCTGATTATGTGTTACATGTATGATTCTCAGGATTAGATCATTATGGGCTTTAATCCAGTATTCACCATACTTAAGGATAACAAACTTACTGGACCAAACTATATTGAATGGAAACGTAATTTGGACATAGTGTTGACTGCTGAGGAGTACAAATTTTGTACTTATGAACCCAAGCCAGATCAGCCTGCTGAAGATGCTCCTAAAAGTGAGAAGGAGTATTATAAGCGGTGGATTAAGGCTGATGAGATGTCGCGATGTTACATTCTGGCAGCAATGTCGGGTGTTTTGCAGCATCAGCATCAGGCTATGTCCACAGCTTCAGATATACTCTTTAATCTCAAGGAACTTTTTGGGGAACAGAATAGGGCTGCTAGGCAAGTAGCAATGAAGGCTTTAATGAACACTCAGATGACTGAAGGAACACCTGTAAGGGATCATGTTCTCAGGATGATGTCTCATCTGAATGAGATGGAGATCCTTGGTGCTGATATTGATGGGGAAACCCAGATTGATATCATCCTTATGAGTCTGCCCAAAAGTTTTGAGCAGTTCCGCTTGAATTACACCATGAACAAAAGGGTGTACAGTCTCGCGGAACTTCTGACAGAACTTCAGGCAGCTGAAGGACTCTTTAAGCAGAATGTTCAAGTGAATGTGGCTGAGAAAGCTTCTTCCTCTAAGCCGAAAGGCAAGAAGAAGAAAAAGGTTCAGACACATAAAGCTGGAAAGGTTGCTAATGCAGTGGGAGTTCAAGGTGCTGTGAAAAAGCCTAAGGGCAAGTGCTTCAAGTGCAAGCAGTCAGGTCACTGGAAATAGGATTGTCCTCTTCCTACCTAAGAAGACAAACAATACTGGTATGTCTTTTTCTCTAGTTATAGAAACATATATAGCGGCTATATCTACGAGCACTTGGTGTGTAGATACAGGAGCCACTGACCATGTTTGTAACTCTATGCAGGGGTTCCAGCAAACCAGAATGCTTAGAGATGGCGAGATATATGTGTTCATGGGAGATGCTACGAAAGTAGCAGTAGTTGCAGTTGGAATAATTACATTGTCTTTTGGCGATGATAGGATTTTGGTTTTGAACAATTGTCTTTATGTACCTTCGTTTAGAAGGAATTTGATTTCAGTTTCTAAACTTGCCATTGATGGTTATAATGTTTGTTTGGATCGTAATGTTTCTATTATGATGAATAAACGAGTTATATGTTCTGGTACATTGCAAGACAATTTATATATTATTAATCCTATCCAACCAATGCTGCAACAAAAGGAATCTAATAATATTCTTTCTAGCTCAAACAAAAGAAAGAAACCTTCCGAATTGAACCAAACATATCTTTGGCACTTAAGATTAGGTCATATTAACTTGAGGAGGATTCAAAGACTGGTAGTAGATGGGCCATTAGGCTTGTTGGCAGTGGAGCCATTTCCAGTTTGTGAATCTTGCTTGGAAGGTAAGATGACTAACAGGCCTTTTAAAGCAAAGGGGAATAGAGCCAAAGAAGTATTAGAATTGGTTCATACTGATTTATGTGGTCCTATGAGTATCCAAGCAAGAGGAGGTTATGAGTATTTTGTCACTTTCATTGACGATTATTCTAGATATGGATACATTTATTTGTTGTGCCGCAAGTCTGAGTGCTTTGAAAAATTCAAAGAGTACAAAGCAAGTGCGGAGAAATGACATCTTGGAAAATGTATCAAGTCACTACGATCAGAACGTGGTGGCGAATACTTGCTTGGAGAATTTAGGGACTATTTATCAAAAAATGGGATTACATCCCAGTTGTCTGCACCTGGCACACCTCAGCAGAATGGTGTAGCAGAGAGAAGGAATCGGACTCTTTTGGAGAGTGTTAGATCAATGATGAGTTATTCAGATTTACCTAAGTCGTTCTGGGGATATGCTGTAGAAACAGCGGCTTACCTTCTGAACTTGGTACCTTCTAAGTCGGTTCCCAAGACTCCAATAGAATTGTGGACTGGTAGCAAACCAAGTCTAAGACATATTCGGATTTGGGGTTGTACAGCACATGTGCTTAACAAGAACGCGACTAAGCTAGAATCTCGCACAGAAGTAAGGATGTTTGTAGGCTATCCCATGGGGACGAAAGGTTATTCATTTTATAGTCCTAGGGATCGAGATGTCATTGTTAGCACCAATGCCAGATTCTTAGAGGAAGACTATATAATGAACCACAAACCCATGAGTAGTGTTGTTTTAGAGGAATTAGTGGGAGGGACAGATAATCCCCAAGTGCCAATAGTACAAGTAGAACAACCACAAGAAAATGCACAACTTGACACTAGTACCGCACCAGTGCCTCGTCGTAGTGGGAGGGTTGTTCGACAACCTGAAAGATTCATGTTTTTGGGAGAGTCTTCAGACTTGGTCTCTGGTGAACATGATGAGGATCCTAGGACATACGAACAGGCAATTCTAGATAAAGATGCAAATCTTTGGCAAAAGGCAATGGAATCTGAGATGGAATCTATGTATTCAAATCAAGTTTGGGAGCTCGTGGAACCACCCAAAGGTATAAAACCCATTGGAAGTATGTGGATCTATAAGAAGAAAAGAGGATCTGACAAAAAGGTGAAAGCCTGGAAAGCACGACTTGTTGCGAAAGGATATACCCAGAAAGAAGGGATTGATTATGAGGAAACCTTTTCGCCGGTTGTTATGCTTAAGTCGATCCGGATTCTTTTATCTATAGCAGCTCATCTCGATTACGAGATTTGGCAAATGGATGTCAAGACAGCTTTCCTTAATGGAAGTCTTGAGGAAACCATCTATATGCAACAACCAAAAGGATTCATTAAAGAAGGCCAAGAGCATCTGGTTTGTAAGCTTAAGAGGTCTATTTATGGACTTAAACAAGCTTCTAGGGACTGGAATATTCGTTTTGATCAGGCAGTCCAGTCATATGGATTTGATCAAAGTCCAAGCGAGTCATGCGTGTATAAGAGAAGTGAGGGTAATGCAGTGGTTTTTCTAGTACTATATGTAGATGACATTTTACTCATTAGAAACAATGTTAAGATGTTATCATCAGTAAAGGCATGGTTGTTCAAACAATTTGAAATGAAGGACTTAGGTGAAGCGGCATACATCCTTGGGATCAAAGTAATAAGGGATCGCAAGAAAAGGATGTTGGCTTTATCTCAAGAGCCTTACATTGATGAAGTATTAGCTCGTTTTAACATGCAGAACTCTAAGAAAGGTTTTCTACCTTTTAAGCATGGAGTTGCTCTATCCAAGGAGCAGTGTCCTTCGACACCTAAGGATATAGAGAGCATGAAAGCAGTTCCTTATGCTTCGGCATGTGGAAGCTTAATGTATGCTATGTTATGTACGAGGCCTGACATCTGCTTTGCTGTAGGCATGGTTAGTAGATATCAGTCGAACCCAGGTCAGGAACATTGGAGTGCAGTAAAAACTATACTCAAGTACCTGCGAAGGACTAAGGAGTATATGTTAATTTACAAGGCCTCAGATCTATTTCTTTTGGGATATACTGATTCAGATTTCCAATCAGATAGAGATAAGAGGAAATCAACCTCGGGATATGTTTTTACTTTGGGAGGTGGAGCCGTTATATGGAGGAGTGTAAAGCAGAAATGCATTGCAGACTCTACTATAGAAGCCGAGTACGTGGCGGCCTCTGAGGCTGCTAAGGAGGCTGTATGGTTCAGGAACTTCCTTTTGGACTTGGATGTGGTACCTAATTTGCCTAGGAGTCTGACAGTGTATTGTGATAACACTGGTGCTGTGGCAAATTCAAAAGAACCACGAGACCACAAAGCAGCTAAACATATTGAACGTAAGTATCATCTCATACGAGGAATCGTAAAGCGAGGAGATATAGTTGTGGCTCACATATCATCAGAAGACAACCGGGCAGATCCTTTCACAAAGAGCTTGCCAGCCAAGGTTTTTGACAGGCATGTGGAAGTGATAGGAGTCAGATGGATGGACACATAGTTTTCAATGTAATAGTGGATTAAATAAACACTGATATACTCATAGAATATTTTGAGTATAAGTGGGATATTGTTGGTGTATACTGAAAATATTTATTTTAAGTATGTACATTTATTTCTGGCCCGATTTTATTGAGAATCATTTAAATGTTTACATGCTGTCTAATATTATATATTGTGGATAATCTAGTATCAAATGGGATACAGAATATTAGATTGTTAAATACGGTTTATATAATATAATAAGGTTCACAGCACAAGTGGTGTTGGACAATCCACTGGTATGGCTGTAGTATTATTTAGATTAGTTTATATTGACTAATAAATAATACTAGTATACTTTGTGTATATTGAACAGGATCAAATTTAGAATTGTTCCCTTATACTGATTAAGAAGGAGAACTAAGATTCTATGTTATTATTAATGCTTAGGTTCTTAATCCTGATATAGTAATTGACACGTGTATATTATTTACATGCTTTGATTTATATATGAAATAATTCTTTGGAATTAAATCATTATATTTTGGGTGATGGAATAATATATATGGTGGATATTATTTATTGAAGGAATCCATGTCCTGATAATATTCGGGTTAATGATGTCCCCTTGAAAGCTCAAAAAGATTTAATTATGTGAAACCCTGCAGGTGGAATTTATTCCGGCATAATTAAATAAAGGTTGAGTGGATAATCAAGGATAAAAGATATTAATTAAATAAATTATCAGTAATTTATTTAATTAATGGGCATGCGCTATTTTAAACATGGGGAATTTAATAAGCAAATAATATTGGAACCCAATTAAATTATTAAGTTGCGGTATTAGGAAAGGTAGTGCAAATATTAATTCTTTAGTGGATTGAATTAATATTTAATTACATTGGGCTAGGCCCAAGATGTAATTAGAAGGCCTAACCTAATTATCCATGATCCCTATTGTAGCCCTATATATATTCTTATTCTTTTCTTGCTAGGGTTGGTTGAGAAAAATATTGTAGCCACCTAGGAGCAAGAAGAGAGGTTAACTTGAGGAGACGAAGGCCACACTTCGCTCAAGGGAATTTGGGAATACAATAGAAGAGCGTGGAATCAACCGTTAACAAGGTGACTTTTGTATTCATACTCGTTAATTTATTGTATCAAAAATCGCAGGGCCACGATCTGATTGTCCCAACACACTTCCTCTTCTAATTCTCCATTAAGAAAGGCACTTTTGATATCCATTTTGGAACACTTTGAAGTTACAGTGTGCAGCATAGGCTAAAAATATCTGAATAGCTTCAAGTCTGGCAACATGAGCAAATGTTTCATCATAATCGATTCCTTCCTGTTGACAGTAACCTTTAGCTACTAGCCTTGCCTTGTTTCTTGTCACATTTCCACTTTCATCCAACTTGTTTCTGAAGACCCACTTTGTGTCAACTACTGATTTCCCTTTGGGTCTAGGGACCAGCTTCCATACATTGTTTCTCTCAAATTGATTTAGCTCTTCTTGCATAGCTATCACCCAATCTGAATCCAACAATGCTTCATCAATTGACTTTGGCTCAGTTTGGGATAGAAAACATGAAAACATGATGTCAGCAGAAATATTTCTTCTCGTCCTTATACCAGTAGTGGGATCACTAATGATTAGATTGCTAGTGTGATCTCTGTTCCACTTAGTGGTTCTGGGCAAAGCTTCTTTCTTGATCTGCTTCATCATTTCCTCTTTGAGGTGTTGACTCTCCACCATTGATGTTTTCTCCTTCATGTTCTTCAACGTCTCCAGAATCATTCTCATTCTGATGATTAGCTGATATAGTTTGAGATTGAGCTGGAGTTAGAGTAGAATCATTGGTGTTGACAGCATTTCTTTCAAACTCAATATCCTGAGTACCAGTAGGTTCATCAGCAACAATTTCTTCTTCTTCCAAATACCCTTGATTTTCAAATCTAAGAGGCTCCATTTGACCATCCTCTTGCAGTCCTGGGAATTTGGTTTCATCAAATGTAACATTCACACTTTCTTCAATGACTTTGTGATCAATGACATAGACTCTGTAGGTAGTCCTCTCCAAACCATATCCCATGAAAATGCCTTCATAAGCTTTAGCATCGAACTTTCCTTTTCTTTCATGGTTGTTAATCATCATGAAACACTTACTTCCAAATACATGAAAATACTTGACAGTAGGTTTCTTTCCTGTTAACAGATAGTAAGGAATGTTTCCATGAGTCTTGTTGATCAAGGTTCTATTCTGTGTGTAACAAGCCGTATTAATGGCTTCTGCCCAGAAGTATGTTGGTAATTTAGAATCATTCAACATAGTTCTCGTAGCTTCGATGAGAGTTCTGTTCTTCCTTTCTACAACTCCATTTTGTTGCGGTGTCTTGGCAGTGGAGAATTGTTGGACAATGCCCTCTTCTTTGCAGAAGTTTCCTAGTGTGGCATTTCACTCAGTACCATTGTCACTTCTCAGATATTGAACTTGAGCATTTGGGGTTCTTTCAAGAACTCTTATGTGATCAATGATTTCTTGAGCAGATTCATCCTTTGTCTCTAAAAATTTCACCCAAGTGTACCTTGAGTAGTCATCCACCATTACCAGGGCATATCTCTTCCTTGCAAGAGATTGAACATTTACTGGACCAAACAAATCCATGTGAATTAATTTGAGTGGCTCAGTGTTGGTATTCACTTGCTTTGATTTGTGCACAGATCTTTTCAATTTGCCCATTTGACAGTCCTCACGTAGTCCTTCTTGACAGAATTCATGTTGAGGTAGTCCTCTCACTAAATCCTTCTTCATCAGAATATTCATATTATTGAAATTGAGGTGTGAGAGCTTCTTGTGCCAAAGCATGCTTTCACCAACTGATACTTTACTATAAAAATAGTAAGCCTTGTCTTTATTGACAGAATTTAAATCTGCAACAAATAAGCTTCCTTTCCTTACTCCTTTCAAAGAGAGGCTTTGATCTTTCTTGTGATAGATATCACAAACCATCATATCAAAATCAACCTTGAATCCCCTGTCACTGAACAGGCTGACACTGAGTAGGTTGTGCTTCAATCCATCAACAAGAGCAATATCTTCAATGACAACATTTCCAATTTCCAAACAGCCATATCCCACAGTGTAACCTTTGCTGTTGTCTCCAAAAGTTATGATTGGGCCGGCTTTCTCCACAAAATGTCATAGCAAGGCTATATCACCAGTCATGTGCCTGGAGCATCCACTGTCGATGATCCACATGACCTGCTTCTGTTTCTTGCCCTGCAAAACAGATGATTTTAATTTGCATCTGGTACCCAAGCTCTGTTGGGTCCTGCAGTTACATCATCATTGTTCATATCATTCTGTTTCACATTTAAATCGACACTAGAATCCTCTTGTCTGACTTCTTTTACTGTCCACTTGGTTCTAGAGCTAGACTTAGTCTTTCTCTTGGTGAAAACCGCCTTTTTACCAACATAGGCAGGCACAGAAGTCTCAGCAGTTTCTAAATAGGAGCATCTTTTAGTAGACAGAATAGGTAGATTGAAACAAGTACTCATAACAACAATTTTGCATGGCATACAGTCAATGTTATTACAGATATCCATAATTCTTTGCATAATGGGGGTTCTATGTAAGTTACCACTAACATTGGACGCATTAATCTTATCCTGTTTGGGTTTCTTACAAACAAATGTTAAATGATGAGATGATCCACAATTATTGCAAAGCTTCCTAGGGGCATCCTTAACACGACTATATCCATTCTTCTTATCAATCCCTAACTTACCATTCTTATTCTTAGGATTGTAGGCATTTGCTTTGACAGTATATTCTGAAGTTGCTGTCGAGCCACCCTTGACAGTACCTTTCTTTGCCTCTGTCGTGATAGTAGGTTTGAAAGTTGCTGTCTTGGGTTCTCTCTTGACAGTATCTTTTAAAGTTTCTGTCTCATCCTTGTTGTCAGCTACTTTAGAACATTCTGTCTGATTGCTTGGTAGAGCTTCTGTCATGGGGGACTTGACAGTATCTTTTCCTTTGCTCAGTGTGCTGTCAATGCACTCATCTTTATCAAGTAGCTCTTGTTTGATGAACAAGGAGGTTTCATCAAAATCAGCTTGAAGATTTTTGAAAATCGGATTGTTAACTCTTTTGAGAATTTGAGGTTAGACAGCATCACTATCATCAAGAACAATTGCATTTCCATGCCTTCTACCATACTCGAAACCTATTCCTACCTTTTGATTCTCAGTGTGATTATCATGATATTCCTGGACTAACCTAGAAGAGTTTCTAAAAGCTTTGAGTTTAAACTCGTTTTCCGCAATTTGACTCCTGAGAAAATCTTCTATTTCCTTAGCACAGATAATATCATTCTTCAATCTAGCATTCTTCTGAGCTAATGAATCTAGGGGACTGGTTCTTAGCAACAACATTTCATTTTCAGATTTGAGAGTTTCATTCTGTTAAGTTAACTTAGCAATTTCTTCATGAGCAAACGATAAACTAACATGAATGTTAAACATCTCAGCACTTAAATCCTCAATGGTATGCTTATACTCAGTTTTAGACATATCAAGTAAGACTAGAGATGATACCTGATTTGATGAACTTGAAGCTTCTTCATCAGATTTAGCTATGACGGCTAAGTTCACAAACTCCTCTTCTTTTTCACCTTCAGAATCATCCCAGCATTTTCCTTCAGCCACATAGGCTTTCCCTTGATTTCTCTTAAACTGATTTCCAGATCCCTTTCCTTGATTCTGTCTTGGTCTTCTGCACTCAGTAGCAAAATGACCTAGCTCATTGCAGTTGTAACATCTGAACTTCGACCTATCCACCAACCCTGTCTTGTATCCTCCTCTTGTGGTTCCACCAGTGGGCTTTGAAAAACTTCTCTTGTTGAATTTAGATGATTGACCCTGTGGCTTGTATGACTTGTCCCTTCTGAACTTGATATTCTTGAATCTCTTAGCCATATATATAAGCCATGGTTGGATTATCCATGCTTTCAATCTCTTCTACTGTGTAGAAGTCTTCATCTTTAACATCTTTCAGCTGCAGAACCACCTTCTCCTCGTCATCCAACACTTCTTCAATCTTCAAAGATGGCATCTATGTTGGTTGTGAACTTTGTGATGGTTCACTTGGACAAGCTACTTGTGGCTCATGAGCTATGAGGGCTCCTGACATGTTTGCTAACTTTCTTCCTTTGGTTCCAGTTTGAATAGCTCTCTTTTGAAAAAGCTCGAGTTCGTATGATTTGAGCACACCATAGAGAGTTTCAAGAGAGACATCACTCAAGTTTCTTCCCTCTCTTATGGCTGTAACTTTGTGCTCAAGGTGCTCAGGGAGAGTGAGCAGAAATTTGATATTAATCTCCTTTCTATCATAGAACTTTCCATGAATTTGCAACTCAGCTATCAGCTTACTGAACCTTTCAAACATGTGTGTAAGTTCTTCGCCTGGTTTCGCCATAAAGGCTTCATATTGTGATACAAGAATTTGTCTTTGGTTCTCGCGAACTTCTTCACTTCCTTCACACAGCAGCTCTATCTTGCTCCACATTTCTTTTACAGATCTGCATCCCATGACATTACCACACATGGCTTTGTCTAATGTAAGTGAGTCGAGCAAGATGAGTTGTAAATAGTCATCCAAGACTACTTTCCCCTTTTCGGACTCTGTGTATTCTGAAGGCTTCTTTGCAACCCAATAGGCTGGAATGACTTCATCATTCACAGTAGCAGCAGCTACTTCCTTCTGAGGTATGAAGGGGCCGTTCTCAAGAATTCCCAAATACAGTGGATGGACAGCTTTGATAAATAACAAGATTTTTCTTTTCCAGAAATTGTAGTTCTCTTTATCAAAGACTGGAATCTTGATTCCACTTGACTTCTGAATACTCGTCATGATCTTCAGATTTGTGTATCAATCTGTACGCTCTGATACCAGTTGTTGGTCCCGGAGTATTGCAGAATGGGGGGGGGGTTGAATGCAATACTGATAAAATCGAATCTTTAAATCAACAAATAAATATTATAGATTATCAGTAGATGTATGCAAGCAATAAGTGAAACAAGATTTCTCACAAAATAAATGTTTTATTTATTTTGTGTGAAGTGTTGCTACAACCTGGAGAGAGTTTCTCCAGCTTCGATATCTCAAGAGATACAGATTGCTTCGTGTGCGTAAATGAATAGAAAAGAATCTAAGATGTATCTAAGTAGACTAAGATACTCTGTTGTCCTTATCGGATGGGGTGTTGAGCTGCTGTCATTTTCAAGTGGCAGCTCATTACAATTTCACACCCATGTGACTTTCCCTAATTGCTATACAGGATAAACCTTATAAGTAAAGCAACCTAGATTCTTTCTATTTCTAGCTAATACAATTCTAGTAGATGTGGATATCACATGCTCCTCGAATTGACCAGCCTTGTCTTGTGAATCTCTTAAGCTTCTGTCGTAATCTTGCAGGTCTGCTACAAACGATAGTGTGTTGCAGCAAATCTGTTTCTTGAACATGTAACTTGTCACGGGTTTTGACTGAGAAAATACCCAATTCAAATAATTCAAGGTGACAGTAACCTTAACCACAGAGTCTGCTGTCAAAGGAATATTCAGATGTTGACAGTACTAGCTCCCGCCAATGTTGCTGTCGGAGCTCCAGACTTGCTGTCAAGTGTGAGAATGTTACTGTCTCTTGCTTCGGCCAATGTTGCTGTCAAATGTAGATTTGTCGTGACTTTGCAACATTTGTCTTCTTGTAACATTACTATCAGGGACATGACAATAACTTTTATTCTTATTGTCTTCTGGATGCATTCTTTGAGGCTTGAACAAACATATGAACTTCTTCCAAATCATACATTTATTACATGACAACAATTATTCGAATACGAAGACATACTCTGGCTGTGACAGTATGTTCTACTTAGTAAAAACTAAGTACAGGGAAATATAGTTAAGTTGTCTCTATGCTATCACCAATAAATCCCAACAGATAGGATATGACAAATGGTAGATTTTAATTAAGTAATTGGATCAAATTTAACATTTATATGATGATATATTGATGTAACAAAGTACTTTTTATCAGTGTTATAAAAAGTGAAATTTGGAATAAAACGTTAAATGCATGGAACAGAGATTAATCAGATAATTGGGGATTAATCGGTATCGGAATTAATTTATTATTATTTTTTATATAAAATTATTTTTAAGACATATAATACAAATTTTACATAAAAATTTCATAAAATTTAAATTTAATATACTTTTTAAAAATTTTGACCGAACTTACTGTTTATTGATCGAATTATCTGCTTATTGATCACTTTTTATAGGAAACAATTTTTGATCCGATTTTGCTAAAATTCGTATGATTAATTAAATATTAATCATGATTAATCACCGCCTTTTAGAACACTATTTTTTACATCACTAGTTTGATTATTAGTTGTTTACACTGACTAACAACCAATTATTCTTCATAATGCAAAATAATAAAATGGAAATTATTTGTTTTCCGGGTCATGTTTCAACTACAATTCGTGTATAGGTATTTAAACGAGAGAAATTGCCCAAAATGCCTAGATTTGGGGAGTTAAGGCCTGAAATGCTGATATTCAAAAACGCGGCCCTAAATACCGAAGGAACATGCATATTGCATTGGCGTTTCCTGGGATGCGCCATCTTAGAATGCGTATCGAGCTGATGACGTCAGCTCCTCAGAAACCTCTCCAGCGCGCCGGCGAACAAAACTCTCCCAAAAATTGCCCAAGTCCGTTGAAGCTCCTCTGGCAACCTCCACAAAAACTGAGAACATCAAAATGATGTCCACAGCTTCCTCTTAAACTTGCCATACTTGATTGTTAATATCTGGCCCCGCAGGGGCGTAACCGAGCAAATCGGGAAATGAATCGGAAAATCGATATCGTTTTGGGGCTTTTATTTACGGCCAAAAAACGTTAAAACTACTGGTACAGGCATGTAAAGGGTGAAGAGACGATCGTTTTGGTATATCGTATGTAGTGCTCGAGTCCTGAAATGTGATGAACGATTGTGCCAAAAATGTTGGCCGAAAAATCAATGTCGACGGGAGGTTAGAGACGATGAACAGTGCTGGAAGAGACGCATCAGGAACTTGTGTGTCTGGTGATACGCATTCTCCAAATGCGTATCCCATACACTGTTTACGAGCGCAGATTTCAGTTTCTTGAAGAATGTTACTCTCTGAGATGCGTGTCCGGACATTCCTTCCTCAAATGCGTATCCGATTGGTATTTAGGGCCATGCAGATTGAATATGGACATATTGAGCCATTGTTTCCCAAATCTGGGTAGTTAGGACCATCACCCTTTAAACGACTACTTAAATAAATGTTAAATAATTATAAATTAGCACATTTTTAAGCAATTTTGAGAATTGTTCATGTGAATACTTGACAGACGTGTTTAAAGGATTTTAATTGAGTTAGAAAAACACACTACGCCATAGATGGCCTACTGTAACACACAAAAAATGTTACCTCAGATGCATTATATGTTGCCTTAGGCCCAAAAATTAGCTAAGGTAACATTTTTCTGGTGATAGCTCTCAGCATGTTGCCTTAGGTGTCTAAGGTAACATCTTTGATCCCTAGGGTAACATGCAGTTTTATGTTACCTTAGCATGCTATAGTAACATAAGTTAGTTCTACGGTAACTTAATAAATGTGTTACCTTAGAGGTTTTGTTTTTTTTTTTAAAAAAAGTGGGGTCCACTGGGCCCCACTGTGGGCCCTGTTTGAGCCACATTTGTTGGCTAAGGTAACATTTCTTTTAGCTAATGTAACATCTTTTCTAGAAGCTAAGGTAACATTTCTATTAACTAATGCAACATCTTTTCCAGAAAAAATTAAAAAAAATTGCACATACATATTATGCATCCCAAATTAAATATCCTGACAACATCATTTGTCAACTAGTTAATTAAACCAATTGCGAAACATCGTAAGTCTAGAGTCTACAACAACTGCAATACATTACAACACTACATTAAGCAAAAAAAAAACACTAGCTTTCAAAATAACAGCCTCACTCCCATTGATCTCTTTATCCAGCCTTGTCTTCAACGTGTCCGCCATCCCACCAAGAATTGTGTCAAGCTCTACGGTCTTTATGGCCACTGTTCCAGTTTCATCCTGTCATAATTTTTTATCTGGTCAGAACATACTTTAAACTACGGTAGTGAAGGAACAAATATTCTGAAAAAATAAGCCCTTACATGGCTTGGAATTCAGGCTCTAGTTGGTACTCTTCATGCACTTGATGACGACATGTGTGGGTAAACTGTAGTGTAGCAGATACCTAACAAATTCTATGAAGAAGAATATGAAGGTTTAATTATTACTTGATATAACTACTGGTCTTCTCGTACAAGCCATGACCAATATAATAGCGTTCCTTGACAAGAAAATCAACAAAGAAAAAATAAATAAATACCAAGGAGAGTGGTGCAAACTCTGCTGACTAATTAGGTTAAATATATGATACAATTATCAGTGTGAAACTCAATCATAAAAATAGGAAAACCTGGTTCATCCACTTTAGAAAGTGAACTAAAGTCCAGCTACTGCACGAATTAGTAACACTGTGACAAGCTGGTAACCTCATTAGGACACTCATAAAGAACATGATGCCAGCATAGATAGCTATAATAATAACATATACTCTCAATATAAGTGAAACCGCAAGTGATTTATTTCTCTCTTAGAGAGCTTTCTTGTAACACATAAAATATATTAAGTTATTAACAAACAAATTAGTGAAATTGAAGGGAAACGATTGAATCTTATAACATGCCAGACCAAATATAAAGTTTATAAACTGGACTAGGTGGCAATGACAAACTAAAAAATAACTTGCAAAGCAGAAAAACTTACTCTGAAAAAACTTCATTACAAAATAAGTTGGAGGAAGACTAAGAGCTTCTCGTAAGATCTTGGAGTCCAAATTTCCATCATTGAAAGCAATGATTGCAAGTCCCTGAATTACAAATTTAAATTAACGACAGAGCAACCTTAAGTAATTCAAAAACAAACAAGGACCGGTAACATAAACACAGATAGGATCCAACTAATAGTAAAGATAATTTCATATGTCATATATGAAATAACCCCATCAAAGAAAACAACAAAGTAACAGATAGATGGCTATAAGCGTGACCCTGTGTACTTGAAAGAGAGAAAAAAGCAATGGAAGTAGCAGCTCTGCTGTTGAGTGTTGTCGCTGCTTTTGCATTAAAGCAGCCCAAGCTGAGACAAAGCATTAAGGCAGTGTAGTCTAGCTATCAAATTCTCAAGTAAATTTATCAATGCATCACAAACTCTAAACTGGTCCCGACTTAATACCATTATATTGCAATTTAGCTGTGTAATATGAAGATAATAGAAGTATATTTGAAACTAATGGCCAAAGCCCTGAAATGCTTAACTAATGGCCAAAGAGAGATTCAAAGTGGTACCTTAACTAAAATACTGCACTATCACACTTATTGCGGATGACTTAATAGTGCAGTTGGAATGATTTTGCGCGAGGATCGACGCAGGTGACCCGGAACTTTTCCGTGTTCTTGTGCCTAAAGTGTTTAGAAAATCATGACTTAAATAATATTTATGCATAAATTAAATTAGCATAGTGTCAACTTTCATACTCCTAATTACCAAAGTTATAGTGGTAGCACAATCGAGCATAATTAAATAAAAAGATCACATTTCTTGAACAAATTTAACTTATTTTCTAACTTAAAATCTGAACTTATATCATGTAAATCAAGAACCACAATATGTAAATAAGCAAAATTGTACATACACATTAATATAATTACCAGTAGCCATGTTGATCACTCAAAGGCACCTGCTAGGAAAGTAAACATTAATATAGAACTAATACTCAGAGAAATGATGAATTGTAATGTGAACTTTTCTAAAATGAATTAAAGAAATTCTTTGCAGGACAACATACACCGTAAACTCTTTTAAGACGAGACACATGACAGATCATCCTATATAGAAACATACTAGTCTACCTCTACCTTAAATAAATGAAACACCCTGATCTCATGTATAATGCCCATATAGAAACATCAATGCTAGCAAATACACTCATTCAAATGTAATATAGTAAAAACTTCAGATGACACACACATAACATTCCCACTTTATACATCTTTGATCTGAATAACATTCTTAATACAAATACAACCGGTTCACACCTCCTTATTCTAATTACGAAGTGATCTCAACCGTAATGCCACTAACAAGACCTACATACGAGCATACATACTTAATCAAATAGTTGTGTACGAAAATCTTACAAGTGATACACAAACACAGCTGTGCATCACATATTATACCTCCTCAACTGTACTGGAAACTGAATCAAATCCGATGTAGGCAAAGAATACAGTTGAGGCAAAGAATCCGATTGTACAAATGTACTCTGCAATGACAAGTTCAGTTATGAATGAGCGAAAATCACATAATTCAAAAACATAAACAGGTTGCCTTCAGAAAGCTGCAAAGAGATAATAAGAACATGCTTACCTCATTGATTCCTACACACAAAAGCGCAGTGACAACAAAAAATAGAATTGTTGCACATGGGTCCACAACCAAATCAAGCCCAGGAATATAGTGGCGGGCTAGAAAAACTGGTAAGCCCAGAAATGCTGTTTGATGTCGCACTAAATCAATCGAGAAAGGTTAATTGTCAAACTGAATTCCTTTATGAATAAAAATAACTTTGCCAATATCTATTATATTAACGAATTGCAAATAATAATGAAAAAAGATTATATGAGACAGAGAGTAAATATAAAAGGAACATATTAGCCAGAAGGTTTCCAGGAATAAGTACAGACATTCTTTATTTACCACACACAGGAATGTGTGAAGAATGAACTAAAGAAATACTTCTAGAAATCAGAAAATGATAGCATTGAGAACTTTCTAGTACATATGAATTTGGTCTGAATGGGTGTTTACATCTAACTTTATGTTCCCTTTTGTTAAACAAATTAATATAGTGCCAGCTAACTATTCAATCAAGCTACTATATTGGTGACAAGTATAGAAGATTTACTACAGGACAAGAATACATTACATCATAAAAAGTAGAATGCTCCAAGAGCCAAACTTTATTTCAAATGACCCGCATTCTATGAATCGCAAAATTTTACAATTCAAATGACATTTTCAGCCAAGAATGTAAGAAAAGAGAGAAAAAAATGTTCTGTCATGCTATCTCTGTGGCTGATTTAAACTGACAAAAAAAATAGTAACTTGTGCTCACTCATTTGTGGGATTGTTTCACCTTCATAATAAAGTTTTTTAGAGATAATCAGGTTACTAATCTAATTTGAACAAACAAGTAAATTACTAAATTCAGGGGTATAAATCAAGTGGTCGCTGAAATGTTAAGTGAGTCATTGGCGTAGGCCTTAACGACAGTCTTAGTCGACTAACCAAACTCACAAAATGTATACCTTATGTGATCTTTCTTTGCTAAACTTAACAAATTCTTTAATAGTTCGAGGTCCTAATTACCAAACCAGCTAGACTCCATAATCTATCTTAAACTAACACTACATGTTTTCATATCATATCATTAACAGTAGGCATTCATATGGAAATGGGTTATACCTCCAAATTGAAGCCCCAAATCCACCAAACAAGGCCCAAATCCAGAGCCCAAAGCAAAAAAAGCCCTGAAATCGAAAAGAGAGATCTATTAGTTGAAGTCTAAGTGAAGAAATCAAATCGATTGAGCTCAAAATCAAGAACCCCTAATTTGAGAAACTCCTCTGTTTTTCCAAGACATCTTCCGTATTTTTAATTTCACACTTAAACAAGAAAACAAGAAAGTTATGAAAACACATCATAACATAAAATTAACTAGCAGAATAATCGACCAAAATTAAACACATAAAATAAATTCAAGGAGATGAAGTTTGGAAATACCTTTAATTCGTAACAACAGACCCGGGATTAAAGAGAAGATTTAAAATCGAAGTACAAACTTCAAAGCTCAAATCGAAGAATCAATTAAACTCAATTAAACTCAATATTAAATCCTCTAATTTGAAGAAAACCAAAGTCTCGAGCGAAACCTCGAACCAAAGTCTCAAAATCAATTAAGAAGTTGAATTACTTACGAAGCCAAGATATTGAAAGTTGCGGGAGAGAGAGTTGTACGTATGAGAGAGATAGAGAGAGTGAGAGAGAGAGAGTGGTTAAGAGTAAAAGAGAGGTGTTTGAGAGAGTAAGGTAAGAGGGAGCGGGAGCAGGCAAAATTTTGGGCGAAAATTTGGGCGGAAAATTTGCCCCTCTTCCAATTAGTACAGTGCTTGCAATTGGTACTGTGTGTCTTTTTTTTATTTTTTCATCTGATGCATTTATTAATTATTTGAAAGAAAATTTATTAATTATTTTTATGTATTTTATTAATTTAGAAATTTATTTATTCAAATTTTAAGATTTCTTATTTTAGAATTTATATTTTTACATTTCATTATTTTGTATTTGTTAAATTTGTTTTTAAAATTTTAAAATTCATAATTATGTTAAATAAAATATCAATATTCGTATTAAAGTTGGGGGAGATTCATATTATTCGTATATTAATATTATGTTTTAATTCATATTTTAAATTTTTATTATTTTTAAAATTCCTATTTTAGAATTGTATGAATTTATTATTTATAAAATTTGTATACCATCCAATATTTTATTTATAAAATTCATATAATATCCTAAATTTTTTATTAATCTTAAAAGTTTAATATATTTATCTTTTACTAATTTAAAGGTAAGCTCTTATTTTTATATAAAATAAAATAATTTAGAGGTAAAGGTAATTTTTTAAAAAATATTTAATTTTTAGTTAAAAAATTCAAAATTGAGTTTATTAATGATCTAAGGTAACATATCATGTATGTTGCTAACATCCAACACTTTAAAGCTAAGGTAACATCACGTTTGTGGCTAAGGTAACACAAAATACAAAATGTTATGTTAGGTCCAAAGTAACATGCTAAGGTAACATATTCTAGCAACATCCCTGAAAAAAATGTAACGATAGCCCATATATGGCGTAGTGACACAAAGGTAATGGACCGCCACCCAAACATATCACATATGCAGTGACGACAAGTTAAGAGTTTGCTTCTTGTTTTCAAAGTGGTTGTGCGTGCGCGTGCTTGATGGCCGATGGGGGTATAATTTATGACTCTTCTTGGCCGCCATTGACATGACAAACCCCCCTAAATTAAGATTAGCGCTAACTGCTACTCCCTCTGTGCCTAATTATGTTTCCCACTTTGACTTTTTTACTATTCATTATAAGGGATTGACTACTAATTTACGCATAATTTATAAGATAAAATATAGTCATGAATGATCTTGTTGGATTCGTATTTATGAGTACTTTAATACAGTGAAGTTTTCATATTTAGTATTAATACAAAATTCAAGATATTAACGATTGAAAGTGTGCGTTGGCAAATGTGTTTTTACAAACGGGAAACATATTATGAGACGGAGGGAGTAACAAGTATTTATTCAAGTATAGGGTCAAGTTCTATGGAGTACAGTTTAATTGGAGTACGTTGGAGTACATATACGTTCTGCACTCAAAATATTTTAAAATTTATTGTTTTGCAAACCTTGTTATATGAATATCATAATTTCATTAATAATTTTGAAAATCATGTATATTTTGCAATATGTTAATCTTGAAAATCCTTTATGTTTTGCAATCAGAACATATATGTTTTGCAATCCAAATGTGTTTTGCAGAACAATTCAATTTGCAATATTTTGTTAGTAAAACATACAAAATTTTCAAGATTCTCGATGAAATAATGATGTTCATGTAATAAGATTTGCAAAATAATAAATTTTAAAATATTTTGAGTGCAGAACGTATGTGTACTCCAACGTACTCCAATTAAACTGTACTCCATAGAACTTTTCTCGTATAAACATAATTGTTATGAATTTTGTGTTGGAAAATGCTAGAGTTAAATAAAGTTTCACAAAAATTTTCACAAAATGATAAGTGTCTTAATTTAATTGGTTATAACACAATGGGCCCCCTGCATTCACATTAGTATCCACCAATAAAAACATATATAAGTAGAATCCACCTCATTCTGTGCATATTTCTGTGCAAAATTTTTGTGCATCTAGCACTACTCTTTTGTGTTGCATTAAGATTGATTATGTTGAAGGGGTTATGTGATTTGATTTTGGGGTTAAATATCAAATTGGTCACTGAAGTGGTGGTCATATATCATTTTACTCACTGATTTCAACGGGGTCTCATTTGAATTACTTAAGTCAGAATAAATATCAAACAGATACCTATAAATATGTGATCGAGAATTAAAATAATTTTTTGTTAAGTTCTATACATTTTTCTTCAATGCTACCATAACCAAATGAAAAATCATGGGTTCTAATATTTTAGATAATATATTTAAAATTTTTAAAATCTATTTAATATTTATATTTGATTTTCTAGTCATTTTCTTTGATTTAATTAAAAATAAATAGTAAATAGATTTTAAAAATTTTAAATATATTATCTAAAATATTAGAACCCATGACTTTTCATTTGGTTATGGTAGCATTGAAGAAAAATGTATAGAACTTAACAAAAAATTATTTTAATTCTCGATCACATATTTATAGGTATCTGTTTGATATTTATTCTGACTTAAGTGATTCAAATGAGACCCCGTTGAAATCAGTGAGTAAAATAATATGTGGCCACTACTTCAGTGACCAATTGGATATTTAACCCTTTGATTTTGTTATGGGATAAACGTAGAACTGAAATTCTACAACGATTTTATAAATGTATGTGAATTGATTTGATTCGATTAAAATATTAAATCGAACTAAATCGTATGTAACGATTTTATAAATAAATTTCTAAACAAATGTAAGTCCAGTACCGGCTAGTTACAATACTTTCAATTTTAAAATTGCGATTGATACATTGTTAAGCAGTTTTCAATCATACCAACCAGTAAAAGGAAATTACTTTAAAGTTTTTTTTTCCATTCTATGAAAATTGAATATTCTAGTTTTTATGAAATTACGTGTTTGATACATGGTCGTAAAAAACGGTAATCGGTATAAATCGGTTGAGGTATTAATTTAAGATTAATCGGGGATTAATCGGAAGGATTAATCGCAGTATTAATCGGATATTATAATAATATTTAATATATCAGTCTAATTTACAATCAAACATATCATTTTAAATAAATTCACAGGATTAATCGAATATAAAAAATTGAATCAATTGGTAATCTTACAGAAGATTAATCGGGAATTAATCAGTTAAATCGGGAATTTTTAAAATCGTTGTCTGATAAGCTTAAATTTAAGAGGGTTAAATATCTTGTTGGTCATTGAAGTCAGCTTAATATATCAAGTTGGTCACTGAACTCAAAATGGTATCAATCAGATCACTGAAGTCAGCCAGGATTATCAAGTTAATCATTTTTTTGACGGAAATTATTGTCCGCAAAATTTTGTCCGAAAAATCTTCACCAAATTTTGTGAAATTAAAGTGTGTTAATCTAGATGCTATGGGTCTCATAAAACTTGTTTAGATTTTCATTATGAGCTCTAGATTTATATGAATCGAAAAAGAAAATTCAAGAACTAGAATTGTTCTTCTTCAAAAACTGAAATAAAACATATCAATATTGTATCTATTTTGAAGAGAATAATCTGGGTAACACAAATATGGTCTCGGATTTTTTAAATGTTAAGTGAATCTGCAGTTATAAGCGTTTATGTCAATCTGCAGTCTGTTTCCGTCAAAAAAACGAAGACTTAGGTTGACTTGATACATTAGGCTGACTTCAGTGACCAACAAGATATTTAACTCAAATTTAAGAAGATGAGTGACGTTAATAATCGCGTCTATATATTTAAAAAGAAAAGGAAAAGAAGAATAATAAGAGGTGAGGTAAACCTGAGAGATAACGCAGATAATTAAGAAAAAAAGAAAACGTAGATGGACTTTGGGTATCCAAGTATCCAACACGTATAAAACGTTTAAGAGCATTCACATCCCGTAATCTATAAATATAATTCAATATTATTATATGAAGAGAGAGGGGATTTGGGAAATTTTTGGGGAATGAACAAAGTCCCTAAATATGGGGATTTGAGTTATGATCCTAAAACTAAACCCAAAAAAAGGGGAATGGGATGAAGGTGTACTTTAAAAAAAAAATAGAATAAATCCTCAAATTATGAGGATGATGATGAGGATGGGGATGGGGATGGGTCAGGGGATACAGGATGTGAATGTTCGAAGCATCATAAATGGACGGGATGACATTACATACAGTTAGAGATAATATCCAAAGGCCCCATCTCATGTTTGCCATAGTTGTATAATGTTGACAAACAACTCTTTCTTATTGGGCTGACAACAAAATCAGTAAAAAGCATTTGTCAAACATAAATAAATAAAAGCACCATCAACTCATGAAGATAATTACTGCTCCCTCCGTCTCGCTGGTTTATTTACGTTATGTTTGGGCACGGAGATCAAGGATAGTGGGTGTAATATTAAATAAGAGTAGTAGTGGGTGTAATAGTGTAAAGTGTTGAAAAAGTAGAGTAGTAGTGGGTGTAATAGTGTAAAATGTAATGTATTTTATTGTTAAAAATTACTATTTTGAGTAATGTAAAGAATCCATGGGACGTCCCAAATTAGTAACAGTAAAGAATTCATTGGGACGGGAAGTATGAATTAAAAGTATGTCATGTCAAACAAAAAAACTGGTTTAATTTTCATCCACTTACGGAAAGTGAGGCGGCCTTCCCATTTTCAAACAAACAACTTTGCCGGTTGTAATTGAGTTCGCCTGCTCCGAGCAATTCAAACTCAAATTTATTTAATTCAAATTCAACTTTACTCAAATTTTTATATAAATCTCGAGTCAAATTTGAATTAAACGAATTAGAGCAACTCCAAGAGACTAGCTATTAGGCCTCCTAAATCAAAATATAAGGATTTTGACACAAAAATGCATTCCAACAGTGTCTTAAGTGACTCCTTAAAACTTAAGACATGTCTCTTCTTCCTTATTTATAAGGGTATCCTAGTTCTCCCTTATATTATTTTCATCAATAAAATATTCATTTCCCTCCTTTTTTTTGACATTCTTTTCCTCTCTCTCCTACTTCTTTCTTTCCCTTTAATATTATAATAATAATAAGGAACATATATAAGGAACATTGTTGGAGTAAGCATTCCTTAACTTGTCCTAAATTACTAAGAGGTAAATTGTTTATAATATTTTTAAGGAATTCATTAGGAGTCTCTTGGAGTTGCTCTAAATCGAGTATGTATTGGACTCCTACTAGAACTTGCAAATCTTGATTTTTTTTTCTGGAACATCATTGATATTTACGCTCTATTTTGTGTAGCTCTATATAATTAAAAATTGACGAATCCAGAGTTTTTACGATCGAGTTCAAATCAATGTTACAGAAATCGCTAATCGGAGTAAATTGGTAGAGCTAACGATTTGCGATTTATCGGAAATCGGGGATTTATCGGATTGTTAAATCGGAATAAAATCGGACGTATTTTAATATTATTTTTCTATAATATATATTAAATTATATAAATATATAAATAAAAACACATGTATAAACAATAAAGTTTGCTCTGAAGAGATATTTTATATCCTGGATTCATGGGTAGTTATTGTTTTTAAGTTAAATAAATCCTAATTTTCAGGTAAGAGTACTACAGTAGTTTTTTACATTTACCATTAACTAGCCACTAATTCACGTACCAATTTGGTTGAATAAAATAAGTATTTGGTATTCTACCAGCTTTACTGTCTCTGTGACTCTGCCACTTTTTTGCTTTCTTCTTCTTCTCCTTACTATCTCTATCTCTATTCTCTCTCTCTTTCTCTCTTTTCTTTCCCTCTAATCTCTCTTTTCTTTCAATTTCTCCCACCAATCTTCAAGGTAGAAACCCCCTTTAACTTCGTCTCCTTCAGCTAAATAATATGATACCCATATTTATATAATTAGTTCGGGTTTGGGATTTTGGATTTTTGCATGCAAGCCGGGTTGGGGGTTTTAATTGAAGGTTTGAGGTTATATATAGTGTGTATATTGGTTGAAGGGGGTCGAAAACCAAGCAAAACCCGCTTGCTCAGCTTCGACCGGTCGCCGGCGATGGTCGATTGGGAGCTGGTGGGCTTGGATATTATTGTCTATAAGTTGTTGTTTATAGATACAATGATATAATTGATTGGGAGCCGATAACCTTTGTTTTTTCTTCGATTTTCACTGGTGTTGACCCGATTTCCCGGCGATTTTGACCCCATTAATCGGAAAATGATTTTTCCAGTAATTTCACGAAAACATATCGGTAGACTTCCGACTTCCGATTTCAAGGCCGATTAATCGGCGATTTGTCCGATTTTTAGAACACTGGTTCAAATATGTAAATTGTTTGTAATCCAACAAATGTACAGGAACTCTGACAAAAGAAAACAAATGTACAGGAACTACTTGTCATTTAGGCGTGTTTGTTTATTTTACATTTTTACTGTTCGTAAATAAACGTTGCAAATAAATAATTTTAAAATTAAATTCTGAAATTTACCTGTGGCAAATTTTTTTTTTGAAATTTACGAAATGTATATTCAACTTTGTACTTATTTTTAAATTTTACAAATCTATCCTTTACAATCCGAACAAGAACAGCAAATAAGAAGTCGTAGATTCAACTCCAGATTTTGGAGAAGCTTTCAAGAATGTGTAGGAACCAGGCTAAACATGAGTACAGTCTACCATCCCCGAACAGACGGGCAAAGTGAAAGGACCATCCAAACCCTAGAAGATATGTTGAGAGTCTGTGTTATAGACTTTAAAGGAAATTGGGATGATCACTTACCATTGATTGAGTTCTCCTACAACAATAGTTTTCATTCAAGCATAGTGATGCCGCCTTACGAGGCCTTTTATGGAAGGAAATGCCGATCTCCATTGTATTGGGATGAAGATGGAGAGTGAAAGATGCTCGGGTCTGAGATGGTCCAACGGACAAAAGATGCAGTGGATCTAATCAGAGGACGGCTGGTAGCAGCCCAGGATCGACAAAAGAAATATGCCGACTTAGCTCGGAAAGGAAAAGAATATGAATTGGGAGACCTAGTGTTCCTAAAGGTATCTCCTTGGAAAGGTTTAATGAGGTTTGGAAAGAAAGGAAAGCTGAGCCCTAGATATATTGGACAATTTGAGATCTTAAGACGTATTGGGGAGCTAGCTTATGAACTGGCATTACCCCCGAACCTGCAGCAAGTACACAATGTGTTCCATGTCTCAATGCTAAGAAAGTAGAATCCGGATGCCAAGCACATAGTGGAATATGAGCACGTGGACCTTCAACCAGACTTGACATATGTAGAGCAACCTATGGAAATCATAGACAGAAAAGATCAAGTGCTCCGAAACAAGGTCATCAAGCTTGTCAGAGTTTTGTGGCAGAACCACAATGTAGAAGAATCAACCTGGGAACTAGAAAGCACAATGCAAGAGAAGTACCCCCATTTGTTTTCAAACTGATTCCGGGACGGAATTCTTTTAAGGAGGGGAGACTGTAAGAACCCAGATTTTTGATAGAATTAAAACTTTTTATTATGTAATAATGTAAGAGTGAATAGTGATTATGACTGCGATGTAATGACTGTCTAATGCAAGATGTTAGGACACGGATGTGATAGCAGGTACATTTTCTCTCAATTCAGTCAGTGCAAATGTTTTGTTTGATTCTGGAGCAACTAAGTCTTCTATATCTAGAGATTTTACGCATAAATTGAAACTTAAAACCCAACCACTAAGGGATTCCTTGCAAGTAGAAATAGCTAATCAGGAGGTCGTTCCAGTTAATCAGATTCACCCCGATTGCAAATTAGAAATAGGAGGACGATCCTTCTGTGTTGATTTGATCCTTTTTAAACTAGGGGAATTTGATGTCATTTTGGGAATGGATTGGTTGTCTCGCAATAATGCGCAGATAGATTGTAAGGGTAAAAAGGTTAAGTTGAAAACCCCAGGGAAGAAGGAAATAGTGTTTAAGGGGCTACGACAGACCCAGACCATTCTAACCATGGCGCAGACCAAGTGACTGCTACGAAAAGGGAACGAAGCTTATTTAGCTTACGATATAGACACCCAGAAAGAGGCGCCCCAGATACAAGACATTCCGGTAGTTAACGAATTTGAAGACGTGTTTCCCCAAGATCTTCCCGGATTACCGCCAGATAGAGTGATTGAGTTTGCTATCGAGTTAGCCCCAGGGACGGCGCCAGTTTCAAAGGCCCCATACCGATTAGCACCAGTAGAAATGAAAGAGCTAGCAAAACAATTGCAGGAATTGTTGGATAAGGGTATGATAAGACCCAGTGTGTCGTCTTGGGGCGCACCAGTGTTGTTTGTTAAGAAAAAGGACGGGAGTATGAGGTTATGCATCGACTATCGGGAGTTGAACAAGCTAACCATAAAGAATAAGTACCCGTTACCCAGGATTGATGATTTGTTTGACCAGCTAAGAGGAGCTGTGTATTTCTCCAAGAATGACTTAAGAACCGGATATCACCAACTGAAAATTAATCCTGAAGATATCCGGAAGACTGCATTGCGTACAAGATATGGACATTATGAGTTCTTGGTGATGTCGTTTGGATTAACCAATGCCCCAACAGCTTTCATGGATTTGATGAACAGAGTATATAAGGAATATTTGGATAAGTTTGTGATAGTTTTCATTGATGATATTATTATTTACTCAAAGACGGAGGAAGAACATGCCGAACATTTGAGGATAACCTTAGAGACACTCTGGAAGGAGCAGTTATATGCCAAATTTTTGAAGTGTGAGTTCTGGAAAAATGAGGTGCAATTTTTAGGGCAAGTAATCAACAGAGAAGGAGTGCTAGTTGACCCCTCCAAGATAGAGGCAGTTTCAAATTGGGGACGACCAACCACTCCAACTGAGGTAAGGAGTTTCATCGGACTGGCAGGATATTATAGACGATTTGTTCAAGATTTTGCGAAGATCGCAGCTCCGTTAACTCGACTTACCCGTAAAACTGAGAAATTTGAATGGACTGAAAAATGCGAGAAGAGTTTCCAAGAGCTAAAGAAGAGGTTGGTAACGGCCCCAGTATTGGCGTTGCCTGATGGAAAAGGAGATTTCGTGATTTACAGTGATGCTTCGCATAAAGGATTGGGATGCGTGCTTATGGAGCACGGTAAGGTAATAGCATATGCGTCAAGGCAATTGAAGGATTACGAGATCCGATACCCCACTCATGATCTGGAATTAGCAGCAATTGTTTTTGCCTTAAAGATTTGGAGGCACTACTTGTATGGAGAGAAGTGTGAGATTTACACTGACCATAAGAGCCTCAAGTACATTTTTACGCAGAGAGAGCTTAACATGCGCCAGAGAAGATGGCTAAAGCTAATCAAGGATTATGACTGTGAGATTCGTTATCACCCGGGCAAAGCCAATGTGGTGGCTGACGCCCTTAGTAGGAAAGAGAAACTCAAGATGATAACTACGGAGGAAGAGTTGATAAAAGACTTTGAGAAGTTGGAAATTGAGATTAAGATGCCCGAAGAAGGTCAAGAGAAGTTGATGGAAATTCGAATCCAGCCTCCATTCTTGGAAAAGATTAGGCTATGCCAAGAAAAGGTAATGGAAGCAGAAAAGAACCCAGCTAAGGAGTTAATGACAGGAGAAGAAATCAAGTGTGGAAAGGATAAAGGAGGAATCATGAGATACATGTGGAGGATATGGATCCCAAATGATCAGGAGCTCAAGGACAAAATTTTATATGAGGCCCACAACTCCAGGTACTCAGTGCACCCCGGTAGTACCAAGATGTATAGGGATTTGAAAGAGTATTACTGGTGGCCCAACATGAAAAAGGACGTTGCAGAGTGGGTAAGTAAATGCTTGACCTGCCATAAAGTGAAAGCAGAGCACCAGAGGCCCAGTGGACTTCTACACCCCTTAGATATTCCCGAATGGAAATGGGAACATATAGCTATGGACTTCGTAGTGGGTTTACCAAGGACCAAAGCTAATCATGACGCCATATCACTACGCCATAGATGGCCTATTGCAACCTTTTGGCATGGGTGTTACCACTATGGGTGTTACCATAGCTATGAAAATTTTGACCTATCGCAACCTTTTGATTGTGGTGTTACCATAGGTACAAAAGTATGTTACTTTAGTTATAAAAGGTGTTACAGTGGGCTAACACCATGAGGTGTGTTACCATAGAGTATTAATTAATAAAAATTTAATTTAATTTAAAATTAATGATTTAATAATTATTTGATTTTAAAATAATTAATTTTAACAAAATTGTTGAAGCTAAAAAAGGTGTTACACAATGCAACGCATAAGATTGTGTTAGCATAGACAATTAATAAATAAAATTTTAACTTTACTCAAAATTAAGGATTGAATAATTATTTAACTTTACCCCAATGATAATTATTTTTTCGACATTCAAAACGTACGAATGCTAAGATCTAACGATTTAGTGTTGTGGTAATTTTTTAAATAATTCCTAAATATGTTATAAAAATATATCAAATTGCAATACATTTAATCTTTTTTTCACTTTTAAATTTGTCAAATAATATATTTTAAATTGAAACTATTTTTACATATATTTTGTATAAGTATCTATCATAATCTTATTTTTTCTAAAGTTTAAAAATTTTTAAAATTAAAAATTAGATTAATAGAATATACCAGTAGACAATACACATATAGACAGCACAGAACGAAATTTTGGGCGGAATTTACAAAATTTTCAGACACTACTTTCCCTCTCAACCAAATTTTCGGACCCTATTTTTCCCAAGAACACTTCTCTCTCTCGACATTCTCTCTCTCTCTCTCTCTCAAAACTCTCTCCACGAACTCTTTCCACAAATCGATTTACAAACTCTACACCTTCAATTGGTAATTGAATACTCACTTCTTCTTTATGATTAATTAGATACTCGACTCACTTCTCTATTTTTTTTTAAATTGCAGGCAATTATGGCTTCATCTTTAACTTATTTAGGTAATTCATCTTTTACTTATTCTGGTTTTTTGAAGTGTTTCTATTTGTATGATTCTGCAAGTGGAGAATTTAGTTTTTGTCAAATTAATATGGTAAATTTGCATTGTGGCAGGGTTTGAGTTTGTGAATCTTATTCAACTTTGGGAGGTAAATCTGAGATAAGTGGAGTGAGTGATTGAGGATGGAAAAGTGGTATTTAGTTGTCAATTTATATGTATACTATTATCTTGATTTTTTATTTGATTTTGTATAGGACGTTTATTGGCTCGTGCTTGGTACTATGTAGTAATTTACTTGATTTATCTGCAGTTCATTTTATTTCCCTGGCCCTTGTAAGTTTGTTCAAATTTCCTACTGAATACTGTTATTGTTCGTTTATGTGTAACATTTGCTCAGTAAATCTTGTTTGAACAAGGAATCGATACTTGTTGCTTTGATGATAGTTTGTATGTCAAAATTGGAGTTCTTTTTCAACAGACCGACACTTGTTGCTTTGATCGGTTTTGGTGTCTAGATAGTTTTTAGTCCAGACTGCTCCACGAGATATGTATACAAGGAAGGAGTAAGGGAAGTTGCCCTTTCAGCTGTCAATGGTATCAATTGTGAGTGGCATTGATGAGTATACCATAGCAGACATATATGACTACATAGAGAAGGTAACTAATTTCCATTTAATCATGTAGATGATGTATTACCATTTAGTGGCTTCTTCCTAGTGCATTGATTGTTTATGGATATGATATTCTTAGCACAAGGATAGAGAATTTCTTCTAAAGTTCTCTGCTATGGAGATATACAATGAATCTGTCAGAGACCTACTCAGCACAGATAACTCTCCACTCAGACTTCTTGAGGATCCAGAGGTAAATACCATCCCCTGAACCTACTGTTAGAGATTTATTTATCTTGCATGACTATTAAGTGTTGCAAATTTGAACAGAGAGGTACTATTGTTGAGAATCTAACAGAGGCAACTATGCGGGATTGGGATCATGTACGAGAGCTTCCACTACGCCATAGATGGCCTATCGCAACCTTTTGGCATGGGTGTTACCACTATGGGTGTTACCATAGCTATCAAAATTTTGACCTATCGCAACCTTTTGATTGTGGTGTTACCATAGGCACAAAAGTATGTTACTTTAGTTATAAAAGGTGTTACAGTGGGCTAACACCATGAGCTGTGTTACCATAGAGTATTCATTAATAAAATTTTTATTTAATTTAAAATTATTGATTTAATAATTATTTGACTTTAAAAATAATTAATTTCAACAAAATCATTGAAATTATCATTTTAATGATTTAATAATTAGTTGACTTTAAAAGTAATTAATTTTAATAAAAGCATTGAAGTTATGTTTGTAAAAATTAATATTCAATGAAATAATTAAATTATTTAAATTTCATAAATATTAAAATGTTTTTAATAAATTTAGAATAAAAATGTTTTCAAAATATACATTAAAATATTTTTTTGGACAAAAAAATACATTGAATTATTGAGATGGGCCGTAAACAAAAACAGAAAAAAGGCCCGAGCGCCAAACCAAAAAGAGAGCGGCAAAACGAAATTTTAGAATTAGTTAGTCAAACACTACACCGCCCAGCTGAACATTTCCCCCAAAACACTCATCTCTCGACCCTCATCTCTCTCTCTCTCACTCGTCTCTCTCACCCCCTCCCTCAAAATACACTTCCAGTCCTAAAAAGATAAACCCTAGATTTTAATGAACCCCCAAATCGAAGCCCTAAATCGAAAAAGGTAAACCCTATTTTCAATTTAATTGAAGACTTAAATCAAAAAGGATGAACCCTAAATCTTGAATCGGTTGATTCTCTCAGATTAGTATCTAGAATTAGTAAGTATTTTTTCAATTTCTTTTTACAATTTCATTTTTTAATTTTTAATATAACTTCTTTTGACAGATTGGGCTGCTTGGTTCATTTTTCAGATTAGGTGATCTACAATTAGTAAGTGATTCTTCATTTTTTGTGTCTATTTTTTGTATGAATGTATATCTTTTTTTGTAATTTTGTTTGTATTCTCAAGTTTTTGTTTTATTTTGATATGTATGGTTGGTGAATTCTCTATTGTGCTGTGTAGAGGAGGTGTGGATGGATTGAGACATGAGGGGTTGAATATTGGAGGGTTGTTGTGGAACTATGTAGAAGCAGGTACTGTTTCAATATCGTTTTGAAGTTTGTTAATCTTTAAATTTTGTCTCTTTGAATTGTGTAATAAATTGGGCAGAGTTGTGTGCGTGATTTTTTCACCCCTAGAAAATATATAGTACTGTATAAATTTGGATACAGATTAAGGATAGAGGGAAAATTATGGGGTTAAGTTTAAAAATTTTGTAGATAACCCTGTAATTTGTACAAGCAATTCTCAATCTTAACCAACTTTGTTAAAATTTGTTTTGGTCGTGTCACTATATTTTATTACTTGTCTGTTTGGTTTTTTATGTTTTGTGTATGTGTTGTTTGTTTTGTGGTAATTTGGTTTTTGGATTTGATGTACATACTTGGGATGCACCTGTATTAGTTGATGACTTTTATTTGAATCTTCTTGATTGGTCTTCATAAAATATTTTGGCTGTGGGATTGGATAATTGTGTCTACATAAAGAATTTTTGTGGTAGCAAGGTAAGATTTTTGACTTAAAATTCAAGTATTTAGATATTCCTTTGTTTTGAATGTGCGGTTTTCTATTTAGGTATTCGTTTATGATTGATTTATTTATTGGTTTGATACTCATAGGTGACTAAGTTGTGCGATTTGGGCGAGAATGACAGTTTTTGTTCAGTTGGATGGGATCCGTGTGGCACGAATCTTGCTGTGGGGACTAGAGAAGGCAAAGTTCAGGTAATAATATCCATGTAAATTAAAATGAATAATACTTGCAACCTGACCTCTGTCTCAGCACAATATATATAGAATAATACTCGAAGCAGGTGATGTCATTAGGGTTACATTCCGGACTATCAAGTTTTTCCAGACCACTAACTGTTGTACTCGTATTGCAGGGGGAAAAGATCAAGATCCAAGTAACCTGCTCGTCGGAAAGATGATTTAAAATATCAAGTTCTGGTATTTTTGCATGCAGTTGTAGCTTATGTCCAATTCCGCCAGGACAAAACTTCACTTATGTCCTTCAAGTCAAGGATCAAATTGGTAGTTTCTACTTTTCTTATTAGTTATTATTAGTTATTAGTTATTTTATTAGTTATTTTTTAGAATATGAATGCGAAACAATTATATATTATGAGTCAAAAATAGATAATGATGTAAAGAGACCAGTTTAGCATCAGTTTAGGATCAGGATTAGACAATCAACATAATGATTCTATATATTGTACGAGCTCTGATCACGAAGTTTGTATTATACGCAAGCTGATAAACTGTCGGAGGCTTTGATTGAGCTCTGCAAAAGAGTAATCAAGAAGAGGATTATGCAAAAGGAGTAATCAATTTTATTTTAAAGTGGAAACAGTAAACAAATAAATTTCATGTATAAATTAAATACAAAAAAGTACTTGTCTGCATATGCAGCTCAACTGGTGGACAGGAAAGCCCCTTCTGTCCTCTGTCCTCTTTTTGATGCTTGATAGTTTAGTGATGATCAATCTGTGTTAAAAGCTTATTGTATAGCACTGAGCCATGAATTTGGAACAAATTCAACCTTTTTTTGTATTGTTAATCAACTGGTTTAAGATAGAAAAAGGTAACATGTTCTATTTGGTTTCACTGGTTGTAATTTAGTCTCTAGCAAATGAGCCTTCCTAACTTCCATTGTTGACTTCCACAATACTTTCTATGGAACGTTGGCTTTTCATTCTGATACCTCACTATAGAGTAACTAAATATCAGTTCCTCACTGCTAGCAATTTCTTTACAGGTAGATTTCGAGTACAAAGAATCAAACAGGAAGATGGTTCCCGTGTATTCTAATGGCAAAAAGCACTTTTCATCTAATTTGTCTGTTTTGTTGCAGTGGTCTCCCTACTCAAATGAAGAACTACTTCTTGAGCAGGTACGCTTCCAAGGTCTTCTATAAGATATTGATTTTCTTATACTAATATTTTGATAAATGTGAATATGTGATGATGCCGAATGAGAGAAATATAGATTAAAGAAGTTTATACAACATCACAAAAAATGTGCCCCACAAATTTTAGCAGAGGCATTGGAATCTATGTGGCGGGGGTATTACTTTATATGGTTGCATTACATAGACACACATACACCCACACCTAAACCCTATCGCACTTTTTAATCTATGTAATTCTAATCTAAATGGTGAAGATATTAATTTACGAAAATTTATAGAAATCAAATTCTACTTTAAGATGTCATACATTACTGCATTATCAATATATTGACTCATTTGGATGCTAACACATTACTTCAAATTCCTTTTCAAGATTTGCGTCTTATTAACTGAGTGAACAGTTTGATGACATAGGGCAGCATGGGACAAAAATTATAATTTACAATCTCTGGCTTAATGATAGAGAGGACATGGAACTGGATTTTTACTCTGATGTAGAGGTTCATTCTCTTACATGATTTTTTATCCTTATGCTTGCTGTTCAAGTTATATCTCATATCTAATAGGTTGGCTAATTACAATTTGGTTTCCATAGGATATCCGTATTACTGCTGATGCAAAACTCATTCAGACAGGCCTGAAACCAAAACCGATTCAAGACCAGCATATTACAAACCTTTACCGATATTCTCTCCATGTAAGTTTCTATATTCTGTGTCAATATTGATTTTACAAGATAGCTGTGCTTGCCTTACAGTGTAGCTTATCAGAATGCAAGAGAAGGGTCATTGCCTCTGCTTCGGTTTCTTTTTTTGAAAGAGATCATGTAGCTTATCAGAATAATGATATTATCTTAGGTTCAGTGTCAGTGAAACATTCTTTCTGCTTGTGGATATTTATCAGGATGCTGCAAATGAAATTTCTGCTGAGCTACAAGGCGTTCCAGATCTTATAATTGGCAATTACAGTGATGGTAGTCTTGTCGCGACTTTGTTAGCTACTAAATTAGGAGTTACGCAGGTAGTAATGATCTCAGAGTCTCCTCATCATACATTCACCTTTGCAAACCAGGCTGGTCTGGACATGCTCGAGACAACTCTTGCTGCTCTTCAGGATATAACTTTAGAAAAAATAGAAAAGAGATGTTTTATAGGCAGGCATGTGGTGATATGAGCTAGCTACATGTTATTAGCTCTAGTACTTGTACGTTTTAAGTTTTGTTCATTAGCTAGTGTTCGTAGATATTTTTGGATGATTGGTTGATTTTGTACTAGATGATGTTATTGAAATTATGTTATTGAAATGTAATTAATTTGGTTCTTGATTTCTTTTACTTGAAAATGTGTTTCATTTATGGTGTTACAATAGGTAAAATGTGTGTTGCAACAGGGGTGTTGCAGTAGGTGATATTAGGTGTTACAATAGGTAATATTAGGTGTTACAATAGGCCTTGCACAGTGAGCAGGTGGGCCCCACAGTAGGTCCAAAAAGTGGGCTCCACATGTGGACACAAATGTACGTGGATCCCACGTGTGGATCCCACGTGTGGGCCCCATAATATTATGCATATTTGTATCATCTATTGTAACACACAAACTATGTTACTATAGAGTGTTTAAGATGTTGCTATAGAGGTTTTTGGTAACCACATTTGCTATGTTACCTTAGGCTATGTTTTGATGTTACCTTAGATACCTGTAGTTACTGCTGAGAACCTAACACAGCTGAGGTGTTACCATAGCCCTATTTTGGCCTATGGTAACTTCAAAATGGGGTCTATGGTAACACAGTTTGGGGGTTGCTATAGGCCATCTATGGCGTAGTGTTCTTACTATCTGTGAAGGTAAGGACACATAGCTTTTCTGGAGTTTTGTTTCTCTATATTGTTGTTCAAGCTTGATATGTCATCAAATCATTAGATTGGTACTATTTTAATTAGCCTAGTATTTCCTTACAAAGTTGTAGTGTTGCATTTCTTGGGATATTGACTTTTATTTACTTTGATCGACTGATTCCACAGAAAATTGAGAGTTCTGCACGTGATCTTTCCATTATGTAATTGAAATTTTTTTGGTCGTACTTACCATTATTCTATACAAATTGAGGATGCACTCTGATGTAACAATTGACCGTTCATATTTTGCTGTTTATTTTGTTGTTCTTTCCTTGCAAATTATTTATTATACATTTTAAAGGTAAATTCTTAAATTCTGGCAATAGAAAATTTTCATATTTCAACTTCAAGATGTGTGAAGTCTGTTATTCCGACTCACAGATTTTGTTTACATACCAGTGCTGACATGATATGACATGGGTGTGGAATTACATCTCGGTACAATCAGTCTTTATGAAACTGAACGCTTGACCTTGCAGCAATCTAGCTCTAAATTAAATCTAAGCCTTCATGATACTTCCAAATATTTGACTCTACACATCCACAACCAAATATGGGTAACATAGCTTGTGACTGTGAGTGGTGCAAACAAGCAATGAAGTACATATTCAGTGTAGGTGTAACCCCTATATCTGTTTGCATTCTACTAATTTTCACTGATTCAGTGCTGATGTTTATGTTATGCATGTCAGATTTCCTGCTCACCGTAGTGATATTTGAGTCACTCCAGATGGTCGAGAAAAGAATATTGCTAGGGGAAGAAGATTGCTCAAAGTACGGGAAGAAAAGAGGAAACGTCTGTTTGAGTTTATGAGGGTTGTGACCACTTGTTTAAGCTTTTGCTAATTGGACATTCAGGTGTTTGCTTTTCTTTGAGTGAGAACCAGTTGGCTGACTTATCTCAGTCTTAACTTTAAGCTATGAGCATGCCCTCTAGACAATCTAATTATTAAAAGCTAAGCTTTTTGATATAGTCTGTCTTCATGTTCTGTAGTTCTCTTTTTTTCTTCTTCATGCAACAAATGTGTTAGACTGATCTAAATCTTTATTATAGAAACTGAACAATTTACTTTGATTTTATTTTATAATGGATTTACCATGTGATTTGGCCTTTTCAGATTGAAGTCCATGACGTGAGCAAGGAAATGGACTTGGATCTCATCAAGCAAAAATAGTCAGGTTAATTCTTGACGCTATATTGTTGTTTTTATGTATCCTATACTTTTCCACATCTGCGTGCTTGAATAATTTTGATTAAACCACAGGTGGAAAGAGTAATTGCAGAAAGAATCAGTAAGGACAGTTCAGATAATGTAACAGGCTGGTCTCCCTCCTAGTGTTCTGAACGTAGTTTCTGGATATGGTCCAACAATTGGAGCAACTCTAGCAAGTCATATGGATGTGGACACCGGTTGTCTTTTGAAATTTACCATGTTATTAGCTCTAGTACTTGTACATTTTAAGTTTTGTTCATTAGCTAGTGTTGGTAGATATTTTTGGATGATTTGGTTGGTTTTGTACTAGATGATGTTATTGAAATGTAATTAATTTGGTTCTTGAATATTTAAATATCATAATTTTTTTGTTATTAAAATTAGTTATAAATGATTTTAATTATGTAACACTCAATGTGTTATAATTGGTAAAAGAGGGTGTTACAATAGATTATTGACCCCACCTAGATGTGGGCCCCACACGTGGGCCCCACACGTGGGTCCCACATGTGGGCCCCACCTGTGGGACCCACATGTGACACCTGTGCAAAATTGTATTATCTGTTGTAACACACAAACTATGTTACTATAGAGTGTTTAAGATGTTGCTATAGAGGTTTTTGGTAACCACATTTGCTATGTTACCTTAGGCTGTGTTTTGATGTTACCTTAGATACCTGTAGTTACTGCTGAGAACCTAACACAGCTGAAGTGTTACCATAGCCCTATTTTGGCCTGTGGTAACTTCAAAATGGGGTCTATAGAAACACAGTTTGGGGGTTGCTATAGGCCATCTATGGCGTAGTGTATGGGTGATTATAGACCGACTAACAAAGTCAACTCATTTTCTTCCGATCAACGAAAGGTATACGGTCGACAGGCTAGTAGATATCTACCTAAAGGAGATAGTGGCGCGACATGGAGTCCCAATCGCCATAGTATCCGATTGAGATCCTAGATTCAACTCCAAATTTTGGAGAAGCTTCCAAGAATGTGTAGGAACCAGTCTAAATATGAGTACAGCCTACCATCCCCAGACAGACGGACAAAGTGAAAGGACCATCCAAACCCTAAAAGATATGTTGAGAGTCTGTGCTATAGACTTTAAAGGAAATTGGGATGATCACTTACCATTGTTTGAGTTCTCCTACAACAATAGTTTTCATTCAAGCATAGTGATGCCACCTTACGAGGCCCTTTATGGAAGGAAATGCCGATCTCCCTGGTATTGGGCCTGAGATGGTCCAACGAACAAAAGATGCAGTGGATCTAATCAAAGGACGGCTGGTAGCAGCCCAGGATCGACAAAAGAAATATGCCGACTTAGCTCGGAAAGGAAAAGAATATGAAGTGGGAGACCTAGTGTTCCTAAAGGTATTTCCTTGGAAAGGTTTAATGAGGTTTGGAAAGAAAGGAAAGTTGAGCCCTAGATATATTGGACCATTTGAGATCATAAGACGTATTGAGGAGCTAGCTTATGAACTGGCATTACCCCCGAACCTGCAGCAAGTACACAATGTGTTCCATGTCTCAATGCTAAGAAAGTGTAATCTGGATGCCAAGCACATAGTGGAATATGAACACGTGGACCTGCAACCAGACTTGACCTATGTAGAGCAACCTGTGGAACTCATAGACAGAAAAGATCAAGTGCTCCGAAACAAGGTCATCAAGCTTGTCAGAGTTTTGTGGCAGAACCACAATGTAGAAGAATCAACCTGGGAACTAGAAAGAACAATGCAAGAGAAGTACCCCTATTTGTTTTCAAACAGATTTCGGGACAGAATCCTTTTAAGAAGGGGAGACTGTAAGAACCTAGATTTTTGATAGAATTAAAACTTTTTATTATGTAATAATGTAAGAGTGAATAGTGATTATGACTGCGATGTAACGACTGTCTAATGAATGAATGGGATGGATTTAGATTCAAATATTTATATGTCATAAAGAATACTTTTGGTTGACAACATAGATAAGAATAATCTATCTCCTAGAAATATAAGTTATATTAATTCCAATGAGGAAGATTATCCTTATGTCATCCAAATCAATATCTGTTATCAGTCCAGTGGTTCCGTAAAAGGGTTAAGGAACGCCCAAAAGAGGACCAGGGCATTTTTAATAAATATAAGGAATAAAGAAAGAATAAAGTGTGAATAGTGTTTTTGGTGGAAATGAGGATATTATTAGACGACGCTGTATAGAAGGATTCAGAACGGATTTCTGAGTTCGCATTCATGATCCAGGGGCGAGATAAGTGTATGTAAACGATATCGGATTCAGAAAAATAGCCACAAGGGCCAACAATTCACCATTAATAAGGCGCATCAAAAATTAGAACTGATAAGAGTTTCGATATCAATATATTATTAAAAGAGACTTCCAAGGAGTCAAAAACTGAACATCTCAATCTCAAAGTATAGATTAGAATTGGAATTTTTATTTATTTAAAAAAAACATCAAGGTCTAAATGCACGCACTAATCCCGGACAAATGCACACAACAATGTCCTTAATTGGATCCATGTCACACATTGGCCTTAACTTCTGACCATTAATCTGGTCTCCCCGAAGGGACATCTGTTGACCATAATATGGTCTCCCCGAAGGAACATCTGTTTTAAAAACATTTCCAATTCTAAGTCACACACATTAGGTGTCGGAACAATCGACAACCTTTGTCAACCAACCAACTGGAAAACTCACGTTCCAGGACGACAACTCATAATTTGAAGAATCAACAAGAGAACAATTTATTTCATCAAGTATCGACAAGTTCGATACAATACAGAGGAATAACCAACTAATCAAGATCTTTAATAAATACCGACAAGTTCGGTAATAGGTGGGGTGGAGAATATATAGAACAATAATTTTGTTAGTTACAGAGGCATGCCTGTATACATCTAATAACAAGCCTAATTGTTTGTAATGTTTTGCATTACTTACATGACCTCTTAACTGAGGGAACCTCTAGTTGTAGACTTTCTGTTTGTATTGTACTTGTAGTAGGCATCAAATCCTAGTTGTGTAACTGTACTTATATAGTCTAGAATAATGCTTGAAAGAAGTTCCAAGATTCATGCCTCAAGCAAGAAGATAAAGACTGTCAAATAATCACAGTTGGGATTTGAAGAAATGAAGAATTTACCTAAGTACCAATTCGAGAAGTATATTTGTCTATTCGATAAGTCCAGCATTCGAGAAGTCAGGGATTCGATATCTCAAGACACTATTCGATATCTCTGAATACACTGTTCGATATCTCATTCGATACGTCAGAGATTCGATATGTCTATGTACTCTATTCGAGAACTCAGGAAGTCAACAAGTCAAAGTAGTATTCGAGTTCTCAAAGAGTCAACAAGTCAAAGTTCTATTCTATATCTCAAGGACTCAGAAAGCTATTCGATATCTCAAGGATTCGATAAGTCAAGTGTTCTATTCGACAACTCAAGGAATCCTGAAGAGAAGAGCTATTCGAGAAGTAATTCGATATGTCAATATAACAGTATTCGAGAACTCAGAGTTATCGATCAAGCCAATTCTAGTTCTCGAATCAACTACTTAGTCACTTCTCGAATACATTCTTGGAGACAAAATACTGAAGAAATTGTACAAGTCAGAAACCTGCAACAAGCCAGTGCACTTTATGGACCACAATCTGTAACGTGCTCTGGAAAGCCTACAAGGAAGCTTGGAGAGATATAGAAGAGACAAGGGGCTAAAGAAGTGGATCTGAACAGGCTTTGCAAAGTCAAATCTGTAACCGTTTGGACACTTACTCAAAAAGGATAGAAAGACTAGAAAGTAATTTGTTCAGCTACCTTATTTGTAGTAAGTAGGGTGTATCCATGTTCTATCTGTTAACCCAACTCTGTATCTCGACATTCTAGAACAGTTTTGGCAGTCTGCTACAGTGGAGGTGGTGGCTCTTGACTCTGCAATATCCTCGTACATCATCTACTGCAAGATTCAAGACAAAAATCTCACTATCACCACAGAGGATATGAATGAGGCACTTGGGATGGGTACCAAAGGAGAGGTGTATGACCCACTTGCTACAAATGCTGAATTGGAAGACTTCTTTGATTTCATCAAATATGCAGACAAATTCAGTCTTGGGCACTTGAACAGGAAGCATTTGAGGAAGGAATGGAGTTATGTGTTTGCTACACTTCTTCAAGTCTTCACTGCAAGAAAATATAGCTATGACCAAATCAGCACTCCTGCACTGCAAATAGGCTATGCCTTAGCTTATGGAAAGAAGATAGATGTTGGTCTCATCATTCTGCAGGAGTTTTATGGAAGACTTGGTAAGAATTCAGCCAAGAGAGGTAATGAAATTTTCTTCCCTCGTTTTATTCAATCTGTCCTTAATTTCTTAGATGATAAACTGATTGAATTAGATGGGATGAATAAAAATAGAATAGGCTATCCTAAATCCATGACCAAACTCATTTTTGGTAATTTGGAGACTAGGAATGATGTGGATGTAAGACTTAACATAACTCCCCATATGGAGAGTTTATTTAGAACTTACCCTCACAACATGCCAACATTTGCCTCTAAGTCTGAGTTAGCTAAGCCCAAGCAAGTAGAACAAAATGCCAACCCAGGGCTAGCTAACCAACCCTCTCAACCAAACACTTTACCAATTACTGAACCAACTGCATCATCCTCTCAAAAGGGTTATGTTAGTAAAAAGAAGAGAAAGGAAGTAATGTCTGCACCCTTAAATATTTTATCTGAAGCAGCATTAGCTGTTGAACTAGGTCTAGAAAGTGAGGAACCAGAGTCACCCTTACTAAGGCCAAAGAAGAAGAAGAAAACTAAGACCACCTCTTCAGTCACACAAATGGCTGAAGTTGTAAAATCAGGGGCAAACAGCTCACTAGATGTGTCCTCTCAACAGGGTGCATCTATAGAATCAAGCATCCTCCCCAATGCATCTTCTTGTATTGAGTCAGCACATGGGAGTGATAAGGCTGACACTACACTGAGTGGAGAGCACATCATACTTGAAACTCCCTCTATCTCTCAGGGGGAGTTGCCAAAATCTACTCTAGAACACACTACTCTTCCAGAATCTTCATCTCATATTTCTTTGCAGCCTGCAACTCAAGCAATTGAGGAGCAAGGCATTGATCATCAAGAATTCTTTTCTCTTGATGAGCCAATGAACTCAAGTGACTTGGTACATGACACCCTGTTCACCACCCAGGACCCACATTTAGATGGTGAGGGAATGCATGCTGGGGCATCTCCTAATGACACCATCACAAACACAGAGGTTCCACTAGTTCTCACTAGAGACTCTGTGCTTGTGTCAACTGCGGGTGTAACTCATCCCACTTCTGTTGAGACACCAGTAGTAGAGTCAATCCATCCGGTTACAGAAGTTGCATCTGTAACTGAGGAGTCTAGCTTGCCTAGCTCTAGCTCTGACTTTATGTCAGAATGGCTGAAGCCTGTGCACCATGACAGTGCTTCAGGATCAGGGTCTGTTCCACAACAATTGACGGTTGAAGCACTTCAAAGCTTAATTGTGGATCAGATTCCTGAGTTCACAAAGATTGCACAGCACCTCCTCACTGCCAACCTGCCAAATCCTGACTATGAAGCTATTCTCCTGTGCCATAAAGAGGATGTGGAGCAACAACAGGCCAAAATTGTGGATGAGTCTGAGAGAGAAGGCAATATAGATGCCTGGCTTCAAGGAAAGTATGACATTCCTCTCTCAGAAGGCCTACAGTACCTCAGAGAAGAGTACATCACTTCACTAGGGTCCAATGCCAATTCTCTCACCCCTAGTGCTGTGTATGAAGTAGTCAATGACAGTTACAAGGGAATTCTCAAGGCTGCACACTACCTTGGCAAGGGTCTAAAGACAGAAGTCACAGAAGTGTGTATAGCCACAACCAAGGAGGTGCATGAGCTAAAAAGGGTTTTTGATTCCAAATTCCCTCAACTGGAAACTGTGGTCAAGGAAATTCTAGCCTGCAAGTCTAGCTGTATCAAAATGGACAATGGCTTGGCCCTTCTCAAGGATACTGTCACAGGGCTGGGGCATAAGTTTCAATCTCTGTCTGATCAAACCACAGACTCAAATGTCATGCTGAGAACACTGTTCAAGAATCAATATGGGGATAAGCTGGTAACTGAGGTCCCTGTTCATGACATGACCAAGTATGAAGTCCAGAGACTCAAGGATCAATCACTCTCTGGTTTCAGGGCACATGAGCTATTCACTAAAGTGGATACTCTTGAAAAGGAGGTGGCTACTCTCACTAAGTCCAATGCTCATCTTACAGACAAGGTTGCACTTCTCAATGATCAGTTGGACACTCAAGCAACCACCACAGCTGATGTTCTTCTGCATCAACAATCTATGTTGGCTGCTATGATGAAGCATATGGGTCTTCCTCTCCCTGAAGAATCTTCCACCCCAAAGGTCACTTCTAAAGCCTCTGTGCCTGACAACAAGCCTAAGGGGGAGAAGAGGACAAGGAATTCAAATACTAAGGGGGAGAAACCCAAGGAAAAGGGGATAAAGTTAAGAGAGGGTGATCACCAAAGGGCAAATAAATCTCCAACTCATGTGCCAGGCAAAGGAAAAACAAAGGTTGATGAGCCTCCTACCTCACTGCCAGTTGTTACTCTACCAACTGTGCATGTCATTACTCCTGGTGGCCAGAAGCAATCTATCACAACCACAGTGGTTGCAGGGAGTATGCCATCTGACAAACCTCCATCTTCCATATCTGAAAGTGCCAAACCTATAGAAGTCAAAGTAATTACTGAGGCCAAGCTACAAGAAGTTGCTAACTCAAATGTTTATCATGATAAAGCCTTCTTGGATTATTTTTAGTTACTGAAATTCCTTTTGAAAAAAAATATTTTATAAGAATCATTTTAAAAGAAAACATTTAAAATAATAAAGTTTTAAACAAAAAGCTTTGAAATAAAATTTCTTTAAAAACATTTAATCCTTGACCTTTAAAATTTTGAAAACTAGTAAACTCCACTTTTGACATAACTTTCCACAATTATCATGGTGGAAACAACTTGTTTATAACTTCACTATCCAACGCCTTCTGAAATTGACTTCCAATTCGCAATTTTGCATACTTGACGAGTCCTCGAATTTGACTCTATACATTACAACTTCAATATTTAACACCACTCACTTAATCACAAAATCATAATATCCAATATTCACATTAAAATCCTTGTGCCAAAATTTTCTTCCTTTTCTTGGAACCTTTTAAGGTCATTCTCGATTGGTTTGCGTACGCTTCACAAGTCTTCGAATATCTTGGAATGTCATCTATGAACATAATTAAATTCTTCGTCCGAATGTTGTTTGAAATCTTATTCATTGGGATATGCTCCGACATAACTGTTTTCTCTTTGATATCTCTTTCTTGGGCAAAAGAACTTCACACCTTCGATATAACAATTTCTTGATCTGCCTGATCGTTAAAACTTCTATGTCTGCTTCCGGCTTCAAAACACCGCTTATTCCTCTCTTAAAATCAAGGCCTCGTTTTCTTATCCCTTTCAATTTGTTCGTACTCCGTCGTTAGGAAATAAATCCAATCCTGAATCATACTTAACTCTTTTTACCATCATCACATTCAACTTCTTACCAACTTCCTTCATAATTATGTTGAATTTCTGGATTCCTAATAATTATAGAAAACCATCTTATCATTCTTATCGTAGGTTGCACTAAGATTGATATGATACAATCTCTGGCAAAAATTCTTGTCTTTCCAAGCTCATAGTACGTAGCTTTAACTTCTGACTCTATCACTTGTTACCACACTACCCTTCTGGTTACAGCCACAATTCTTCACATTCATCTCAACGAAATCTCTATGGGTTTTTCTCTCAAAATCTTATTCTCTGATCAGGGGGTCTCATTAATCTCTGTTAATTCTCATCCTATAGGCAACTATTGTGCCCTTATTCTTATAACTCCAAATTCTCGGGATTCTACATTCTTCCCTTAGCTAATTTATATGTCCTTTATTTAAACGCTTCCGAAAACTTCATGTTTTTTTTTATCTTTTTCTTCTCATCATTTTATTCCATCTTGGTCAACTCTCCTCCATCCTTAATAATCAGGATTCTTTAAATTGGCCCGCATAAGATATTTACTTCATACAGTCACCTTAATCCTTACCCCTTACTCCGTCTTAGTTCTTCTTGATAATTCTTACAAACCTTTTTGTTCGGCTTCACTCTACTTTACTCAAATCATCTCCTTTGATTTTACCATCTTATGTCCCACATCGGGTTCAAAACATTTAAAGTCTTATAATGTTCCAGTTACTGCCTTCACCATTCAATAGGTGCACAAAGCGTTCTTCCATCAATACTGGATATCCCGTACCAAACATCTCCATCACTATTCTCTTTTCGCCCTTTCATAGTATCTGCAATCATGTGTTCTTATTTACTACTCCTTTCCTTTATTCAATTCTTATTAGCTTCAGACCTTGTCCATGCTTTATCGGTTCAGTAATTATTCCAATTTGATACAACATATATGTCTTAATCACCAAATTCTTAAACTTGCATAACCAGTTCTTCGTCCATGCAGTTATAGTTCTATCCTTTAAGACGTCGTTACGCCTATCTTCGCATCTCTTCATCGCTAGCAATTCTAAAATCATTAAGGTTTCTAACAAAGGAATTCAATAGAATGAATGAGCATCAAACATGAATATACACTAGGTTTGTTTGATAAAACTTTTATTGAGGAGTTTAACCGAGAGATCAATATGATCTTTGAACTATTATCAGGTTGCATTTGTCACTAGGTTAACCACCCTAGTACATAAAGATGGCCAGTCTTTAGTACTTTCATGACAAATATAATCAGTGGCGTCCCACCGGACTTCTATCACAAAAATGAGATGTCCCAGAATCCCTATCTACATAGGTTGTTCATCTCGGCTGGAATAGAGAAATTCAAGCATTCATGATAATGAAAGGAATTCAAGAGTTTCAAAAATCTTCATGTAAAATTGCATCATGTACTTTCTGAAAAATTCAGATATTTCTGAAAGAACGAGATTGGAATCGACTAAATCCGAATACGAAACTCATCATCGATTGAGGTATAAAAGACTTTTCAATAGATGCTTTAATGATTGATCAAGCAAACATTCAAGAAATTCCTAATTATTCATCACCTCACTCTTGTCGACTAAGCACTAATGCTGCTAAAATCGGCCTGACAATAATGAGTTGAATAAATAAGAAGATCCCAATTCATTCTCGATTTTGGAACGTCACTGCGCAACGAATGCCTCAGCAACGATTCCAACCGGGAATTAATTTACTTCAAAAGAAGACTAAGAAATTTCTTTAAGCAATGAATTTTAATGAATCAACGATTAAGGGTATACAACTATGCTCAACTTCCAATTCTTGCTAATAATCGATTTCCACTTCGCATTCTTAACCTTCTCGTACCATCTCCAAAACGTTCACAAATATCCTAGAAAGTTCTAGATTCTACGCAAAAATCTCGAGATAACGTCCCCCAAACTGATAGCTCCAACTGCCCACTTAGCTTGTACCGCTTCGGGTTTGTTGTTTTGCTAATAGTCCAATCCTTAAACGACTCGAACTTCTACTCGCGCGATATGCCGAAAGGCCGATTAACGTCGCAACGCTTGCCGAAGTATCCTAACACGATCTTTATCCTAAATCGTTCTACCCAACGTCTATCTTATACACGTGCCCTAACCCTCCTATTCTGTTTCAGTGACCAAAACCTGTAGCTCTGATACCAACTTGTAGCATCCCATAATTCGGGGTACAGATATGAGGCCACTAACCATAAACAATATTATACAACTCTGGATATAAACAACATAAATAATAACAACCCCTTAACCAAGCTCGCTTACAGGTTATGGTATGAAACAAACTATCGAATTATAAATTTACAACCATTCTCAGAATAAAACTGTTATACAATTTTATAACTACATGAGATTTCTGTCTATCTAAATGTCCAACCTTGACCAATTCCCAATCACTATCCGACGAGATTCCATAACCCGATCGTCTCCTCTCACTGCTGGAAAGCAACACCACTGACCATTACTAGGTCCACTAATCCTTTCTATTAACTGAAGAAAACAAACAAGCAAGAGTGAGCCAACAATGCTCAGCAAGTGCAATAGTGATAACAATTTCAATAACGATGACAAATCTGATAAACAAAGGGGTTTCATTTCATTTTATGAAGGAATCAGATATATCGACTTTTAGATTGCCACAAGGACCAACAATTCACTATTAATAAGGCACATCAAAAATTAGAACTGATAAGAGTTTCGATATCAAAATATTATTAAAAGAGACTTCCAAGGAGTCAAAAACTGAACACCTCAATCTCAGAGTATAGATTAGAATTGGAATTTTTATTTATTTTAAAAAAACATCAAGGTTAGGCTGCTGATCAGTCATGCACTAACCCCGGACAAACGCACACAGCAATGTCCTTAATTGGATCCATGTCACACATTGGCCTTAACTTCTGACCATAATATGGTCTCCCCGAAGGAACATCTGTTTTAAAAACATTTCCAATTCTAAGTCACACGCATTAGGTGTCGGAACAATCGACAACCTTTGTCAACCAACCAACTGGAAAACTCACGTTCCAGGACGACAACTCATAATTTGAAGAATCAACAAGAGAGCAATTTATTTCATCAAGTATCGACAAGTTCGATACAATACAGAGGAATAACCAACTAATCAAGATCTTTAATAAATACCGACAAGTTCGGTAATAAGTGGGGTGGAGAATATATAGAACAATACTTTGAATTCATAGCGACAAGATAGATATAAGTAATTGGAGACATAACATCATTAACTTGATTAAAGAAATATTCGAACTTGGGCAACAATAAAAGATATAAAGTGCAACAAGATTATCAACAAGTAAAATTCTAAGTTGGAGCATGGGTATAATCAAGCTCAGCGCGTTTAATAAATATTTTACGACACGTTGAATGGTTTGAGTCCACATAGGGGAATAAAGTAGATTAAAAAAATTATTTGTAAGATAATTTCAGGGTGAGTAATAGCGGTTCAGTTTAGGGAAAACATTTTTAAAAGAGAAATCCGTTGGAGAAAATATATTGAAAATCAGGGATTACGCTGGCAGGTTTTCGTAAAGGTTTAAAGTCTAGGATTGCTCTTTATTTGGAAAATTTCTTTAAACATTTTCAAAGAAAATAAAAGAATTGGCCTTTCACTGGGGAATCCAATAACGTACGATGATTGAAATATTTTTGAAGAAAAAAAAAGTTGTTTATGAAATCATTTGAAAGTTCACACTTGAACTATAGTGGAAGAAAATAGTATTTGCACACTAATCGAAGAAGTATTTCATTTTCTAGACATAACTTAACCAAATCAATCTACATGCAAAAAGAGCGAAATTGCATCACTTGAACAATAAGTGAAGAGCAATAACACTTGCCTCGATTTACGGAGTTCCTGATTTTCACCTCGATCCTCAACTCAGTTTCAAGACAGCCTTTAGTTGCTAGCCTTTCATTTGGCTCTACCTCCCTTTCCTACTTCTTAACTCACCAGCTCTCACGTCAGTTCACCCGTCGGCTTTAATACTTGTCTTTTTATTCGTCCTTCAGACTACCCGTGCACTGTCCTTGGCCAGGTTCCCATTCGAACCTTTACAAGGTCAACCACCATTCAGTATTAACTCAAGCAAAACCTTATTGTTTGCTCTAACCTACCCATGCGCGTCCTATAACACTTACACATATAACATATATAAACCTATACAATCATATTCACAAAATAGCTTTAGTATAGCCAACTAAGTCAAATAAACGCTTAACACAGATAGCCACTTATTACTTAGATACCTTCTAGGCAACCACTTCACAGCAAATTCACAACATACTTTCAAGTCATCAAATCAAATAAATTAAATAGATTTTAAATAGATTTGCAGGGGAATTTTAGAAAATTTCGGTATGAAGTATTTGTAAATATGACTATTCCCCTGTTTTTCAATTCAACAACCCAAGGAAAATCAAGCTGCCTCAATTGCAGCAAAATAAAGTAAACAAATAATGAAAAGTACCCGCCCGAACATGCGGCACCTAAACACATAAGAAATGTACCCGCCCAGACTTGCGGCATCTAAACACATAAGAAAAATAAATTAACAGTTTATCATTGTTATATAGCATTTGAAAATTACACAACCATGAAATGTATTCTTATTATAAGAAAACTTTCGTCCTCCACCAAATACTACGACTTCACTTATACCACGTAGCACGTAAACATTATCGGAACCAATTACAACAAGTAAAGCCACATAAACTCCGCATATTCTACGATAATTAATAACTACCCACTAACGACCACTAAGCCCGGATATTAACGAGACCACAAAATAATTCCGACAATTACAACAATCAACAACATCAATTAATATCCAACACAATCTCCAACCACAATTCATCTTTCATTTTAAATTGTAACACCTTAGTAATTCTACAATAAACATTTACTATCAATCCATTGTATACCAAACTTGGTATCCAACTAAATAAGATCACAATTAACAACTTTCATTTATAAACCCCCTTCAATTAAGGTCTTTAACTTACTCAAAACAACCTTCCAAAACAGGGCAACAAATCTGCCACCATTGCGCACACTATACTCAATCATTTTAGTAAATTGAAAAATCAATATTTTTACCCAAATCTTTTTCTGAAATCTTTATAATTCCTTCCTTTATCCTCAATAAAAGTTTCTATCCAATTTACAGAGTTTAACTAGGTGAAACATAGTTCCAAAGTGCGAATCCCGAGAGGTTCGGGTGTCCTGCGCGGGTTTCACTAAAACGTCGTTTTCTTCTTACTCGTTAACTCAAACGACGCACCGTTTTCTCCTACACAAACTAGACTCCGAAAAGAACAACTTCCATGAAGACACCACTGCCCAGAACAGAGCACAAATGGTTCGAATTGCACTGGAAAGAACAGATAGTAGCTGGGCAGATTTCTTGGACAGTTTTTACTTTTAAACAACATTCATCTTTAATCTATCATTTCACTAATCCATCAAGCAATAATACCCTTCTCAAAGACTCCCCAAAATTAGTCATAACATCAGTTATAATCAAACATAAACAACCATGGCAAGAACGTTGGATTATGGGTCATACCTCTTAAACAACTAAAGAATAAATCCAAGCCACTATTCATCATCTTCTCCACTTTTCTTCATCTTCTTCTAAACTCTTTTCTTTTCAATGGAAACATATAGAAGCAAGCAAGGATGGGTAATAGACATGGACTCCTCTTCTTTTCTTCATCTTCTCTTCATCTCTCTAAATTTCTCCCTCGATTTTTCTCTCCCCCATTCTTTCTATCTGTCGAGAACTCTCTGGAACAAAGAAGAAGTGGCTGCGTTACTTAATGGGCTTGGCCCAATCAAATAATAACTACTATTCTACCAATCCAACCCAATTTAAAATGGTAATAAACGACTTCTATAAATCACAATTAAATAAAACCTCTGGAAAAATACACTTTTCATTTTTAAAATAAAGAATATAAAATTACGAGCGCACACATATTTTTAAAATATTTTTCGGATCAAAAATGATTTAAATATGAATTTTTACAAATTTTGATCCTTTAAATACAATAAAATCATTAAAATCATTTTAAAATACTACAACACCCAAATTAATTCACCCAACAATTTTAAAAACTCAATAAATACATAAACTAAATATTTCAAAAGATTTCATGATTTTTAATCCCTCCGATTATTTTATAAAATTGACAGAGGATCAAAAATACATGATTTAAATATATTTAAATCCTTAAAAATACAAATAAAATTACACAAACCTTCACAGCTTACCCAAATCATCATATAATCACATAAACACCATCTCAAATACATTTCACCTTTACAACAATATTCACATAACATAACTCATAATTTATATTAAATAAATAATTTTAAATTCGAAATTTTCTAGGGCGTTATATTATCACTCCTGTGATGTCTTCTCCTCCCATCACTTTTGTCTTCGTCTTTATCATCCTTATTCCTCCTAGACTGGGCCATTTTTGGAATTGCACTAGTTGCAATGAAGATCTGAGAATGTGCAGTGCTTCTATTTCTTCAGCATTTCTGACTTCATCCTTCTTCTGTAGTAGATCAATGATAGCAATAATAAGTCTGTGATTTTGAGGAGTGAGAGCACTGGGAATGACCAATTGTTTAATGTCTTCAATTTTGGTGCCAGACTGATAGATGATTGTCCATGGCTTCTTAATCACTTCTGGCAACCTTGAGGTTGGCCATTCCTCAAGTCATCATACAGACTTTTATTGTTCTCATTTCTCTTCTCAATAAGCTCAATTAGTGCATCTATCTCTGAGTGTTTTAGGGCTTGTAGAGTCTTGTAGGTTAGATGCCATATCTTGGACTTGGACACCAGCATTATCTCATTGATCCATAATCCATCTATCTTCCTAAGTATCACAGTGAGATAGTCAATCTGATCCTTCAAGCTCCTCAGATATAATTTAGTGTCATCAGCCTGTTCTCTTGAGACTTTCAGAAACTCCAAGAGTGCATCATCATGGTAGACATTAGAATTTGCAATTTCTTGTAGATTGGCCTCAGTAACCACCTTTACTTCTACAGGCTTGGCACTTTCAGATTTGGAGGATGAAGGTTTATCAGATGGCATACTCCCTGCAACCACTGTAGTTGTGATAGATTGCTTCTGACCACTGGGAGTAATGACATGCACAGTTGGTAGAGTAACCACTGGCAGAGAAGATGGAGGTTCATCAACCTTGGCTTTCCCTTTTCCTGGAACATGGGTTGTAGATTTTGGAGTCCTTTGATGACCACCCTCATTTATCTTGATGCCATTTTCCTGAGGTTTCTCCCTCTTAGGTTTTGAGTTCCTTAATGTCCTCTTCTCTCCCTTAGGCTTGTTGTCAGGCACAGAGGCTGTAGTAGTGACCTTTGGGGTGGAAGATTCTTCAGGTAGAGGGAGACCCATGTGTTTCATCATTGCAGACAACATCAACTGTTGATGCAGAAGAACATCAGCTGTGGTAGTGGCTTGAGTGCTCAACTGCTCAGTTAGAGTTGCAACTTTGTCTGTCAGCTGAGCATTGGAATCTTTGAGAGAAACCACCTCCTTTTCAAGAGTATCCACTTTAGTGAACAGCTCATTGGCCTTAAAACCAGATAGGGATTGATCTTTCAGTCTTTTCACTTCAAACTTGGTCATCTCATGCACAGGGACCTCAGTGACCAGCTTGTCTCCATATTGATTTGCAAAAAGGGTCCTGAGCATGGCATTTGCATCAGTTGTCTGATCAGATAGAATTTGAAATTTATGCCCCAGACCTGTGACAGTATCTTTCAGTAGAGCTAGAATCTTGGTGCAGGTGGAGTTGCAGTATTTGACATCCTTGAGAACATTGTCCAACTGAGGAAATTTTGCATCAAAAGTTCTCTTGATTTCCTCCACTGTAGTGGCTGTTTTGTCACACACTTTGTTGACTTCAGTTTTGACTCCCTTCCCAAGATAGTGTGCAGCCTTGAAGAATCCTTTGTGAGAATCATTCATAGCCTCATACACTTCACCAGGAGTCAGAGATTTGACATTGAAGCCCAGTGAAGTGATGTATTCCTCTCTTAGATATCGAAGAGCTTCATCAAGAGTAATATCATATTTTCCTTGCAACCAGGCATCTACATTGTCATCTCTCTCAACATCATCAATTATCTTTGTCTTTTGCATCTCCACATCATCTCTGTGACATAGCAAAATTGTTTCATAGTCTGGATTTGGCATGTTTGAGGTGACAAGGTTCTGAGCTATCTTTACAAACTCAGGAATCTAATCCATAACTAAGCTTTGAAGTGCTTCAACCATCAATTGTGGTGGAACAGATCCTGATCCTGAAGCACTGTCATGTTGCACAGGCTTCAGCCATTGTGACATAAAGTCAGAGCTAGAGCTAGGCAAGCTAGACTCCTCAGTTACAGATGCAACTTCTGCAATCGGATGGATTGACTCTACTACTGTTGTCTCCATAGGAGTGGGATGAGTTACAACAATAGTTGACACAGGCACAGAGTCTCTAGTGAAAACTAGTGAATCCTCTGTGTTTGTGATGGTGTCATCAGGATATGCCCCAACTTGCATTCCCTCACCATCTAAATGTGGTTCCTGGGTGGTGAGCAAAGTGTCATGCACTAAGTCACTTGAGTCCATTGGCTCACCAAGAGAAAGGAATTCTTGATGATCAATGCCTTGCTCCTCAATTGATTGAGTTGAAGGCTCCAAAGAAATTTGAGTGTTAGATTCTGGAAGAGAAGTGTCTTTTAGAGTAGATTTTGGCAACTCCCCCTGAGAAATAGAGGGAGTTTCAAATGTGATGTGCTCACTCAGTGTTGTGCCAGCCTTATCACTCCCATGTGCTGACTCATTACAAGAAGGTGCATTGGGGAGGATGCTTGATTCTATAGATGCACCCCTGTTGAGAGGATACATCTAGTGAGCTGTTTGCCCCTGATTTTACAACTTCAGCCATTTGTGTGACTGAAGAGGTGGTTTTAGATTTCTTCTTCTTTGGTCTTTGTAAGGGTGACTCAGGTTCCTCACTTTCTATACCTAATTCTACAGCCAATGCTGCTTCAGATAAGATGGTTAAAGGTGCAGAAGCAACCTGTTTTCTATTTTTCTCCTTTTTACTAACACCACCCTGTTGAGAGAATGATGTAGGTGGCTCTGTGTTTGGTAGAGTGTTTGGCTGAGAGGGTTGGTTAGTAAGCCCTGGGTTAGCATTTTGTTCTACTTGCTTGGGCTGTGCCAACTGAGATTTGGAATCAAATATTGGCATGTTGTGGGGGTAAGTCCTAAATAGACTCTCCATATGGGGAGTTATTTTGAGTCTTACATCCACATCATTCCTAGTCTCCAAGTTATCAAAAATGAGTTTGGTCATGGACCTAGGGTAGCCGATTCTAGTCTTATCTACTCCAGGCAATTCAATTAATTTGTTATCTAAAAAATTGAGTGCAGATTGAATAAAACGAGGAAAGAAAATTTCAGTACCTCTCTTGGCTGTGTTCTTACCAAGACTCCCATATAGTTCCTGTAGAATGATTTGTCCAACATCTATCTTTCTCCCATAGGCCAAGGCATAGCCAATTTGCTGCGCAGGTGCACTGATTTGGTCAAAGCTAGACTTCCTTGCTGAGAAGACTTGAAGAAGAGTAGCAAAGACATAACTCCATTCTTTTCTCAAGAACTTCCTATTCAACTTTCCAAGATTGATTACATCTAAGTAGTTGATAAATTCAAAGAATTCTTCTAACTCTGCATTTGTGGCCAGTGTGTCATACGCCTCTTGTTGTAAATCCAATGCTTTATTCATGTCTGATGTAGAGATAGTGATATCCTTTCCTTGAATTTTGCAGTAGACTACATATGAGGTTATAGCATTCTCAAGAGCGATGACTTCCACAGTGGCAGTCCTCCAAAACTGTTCTAGTAGGTCCAGATACAGAGTTGGGTTGGCTGAGAGTGCATCCTTGATATATGATTCGGACATCCATCGAACAAAACACTTGAAGTTTGCATTTGGTGCTTCCACATCGTTAGTTATTGTGATGAAATTGGTTTGAGTGGGTATGGTGAGTTGAGTGTTTGCCATTTTTATAGAGAGAGAAAGAGAACGAAGGTTGAAGAAGAAATTAAGCTTTTGCAGTTAGGGTTTTCAGAGGTTTTGGGAGTTTAGATGCTTGAGAAATCGAATGAAATGAATCGAATAGATGTAAAATTGTATAAGTATGAGGTACTTGAATTGTCGATTAGATATATGTTTTGTATCGACAAGTCAAACATTCGAGAAGTAGAAAACAACTATTCGATAAGTCAAGAAAGGCTTAATCGATATCTCAAGCAGGTTGTAACTTACAGCTGGCAGTTATCTAACTTAGATTTAAATTAGGTAAAATATTTTTTTATGAGTGATTTAAAAATTCTGAATAAAAATCCAAAAACGGTTAAGATTCAGCGAGAATTCAGCCTTTTCAAATGATTCGAGAACTCAAACATAGTATTCGAGAACCCAGTCATTAGAGAACTAAAACACCTTATTCGAGAACTCAAGCATTTCCCTGTTCGATTTCTCTAAAAGACTCTATTCGAGAACCCAAGAGTGTCCTGAATAGACTTGTTAGAGAAGTCGAGTATAAACAAGAAATGAATCATTCGAGAAGTCTGACTTATCGAAATGTTCTTTTCACTCATAAAAATTCAATTTTCACTATCTTTTAAAATTCACCAGACATATTCTATAAAGAATATTCTATTAAATAGTGATTTTCTCAAAATTTCATAGAAATTTCAAGTTGACAAAATATGATTTTTCAACATATGCAACAGATTTGAAATATTTATAAATCATATTTCAGCCAACACTTACTTCAAAAATATTGAGAATTTAGATAAAGTAAGTGTTTACTGCTGCAACAATCTAGGTGATATATGCCTCTGTAGACTGAGATGTCTACTTTCTTGCCTTTAGCATCTTCATCTAATTTGGTGGCAGTGGCCATGGGTGTCTTTGCAGGTGAGCAGTCTTCTAAGTCAAACTTCTTCAATAAATCCTTGATGTACTTGGTTTGACTGATAAAAATTCCATCCTTCCTTTGACTAACTTGCAACCCAAGAAAGAATGTCAACTCTCCCATCATACTCATCTCATATCTGCTCTGCATGAGCTTAGAGAATTTCTCACACAGCTTCTCATTTGTAGAGCCAAATATGATATCATCCACATAGTTCTGAACTAGGATAATATCATCACCATGTTTCTTGTAAAACAGTGTCTTGTCCAATGTGCCTATAATGAATTGATTTTCAAGAAGAAATTGAGATAAAGTATCATACCATGCCCTTGGAGCCTGCTTAAGTCCATATAATGCCTTAAGCAATCTGTAGACAAATTCTGGGAAATGTGGATCCTCAAAGCCAGGTGGTTGTTGCAAATAAACTTCTTCTTCCAACTCTCCATTCAGAATTGCACTCTTGACATCCATTTGATAAACTTTAAAGTTTGAATGAGCAGCAAATGCCAAGAATATTCTGATGGCTTCCAATCTAGCAACAGGGGCAAATGTCTCATCGTAATCAATGCCTTCCTGTTAAGAGTATCCTTTTGCAACCAACCTTGCTTTGTTTCTTACTACTACACCATCTTCATCCATCTTATTCTTCAGAACCCATTTTGTTCCAACAATGGTTCTGTTCTTTGGTGCAGGTACAAGTTCCCATACTTTGTTTCTTTCAAATTGATTCAGCTCCTCTTACATAACAATAATTAACTCTGGATCCATCAGTGCATCATCAAGTTTCTTAGGCTCAATTTGAGATAGAAAGCAACCATAAAGACACTCATTTTGAGTTGCTCTCCTAGTTCTTACTCCTGCATTTGGATCTCCAATGATTTGATCTGCAGTGTGTGACCTATCCCATTTCCTTGAAAGCTCAGTTTGATTTCTTAACCTTAATGTTGCTTCATCATCCAAGTCATGATCATTCTCATTTCCTCCCCCTGTGAAGTTGTCACTATTCACAGGTGTGTCTTGGATGCTAATTTCTTCACTGTTGATTGGCACAAATTCTTCTCTTTCATTATCATTCACTTGAGTTTGTTGAACTTGAGTTTCAACTTCGGTTTCACTCTCTTCATCAGAATCATCTGGATTTTCAAACTTTAATGGATCTCTATCTTCATCATTGGCTTCTTCTAATCCAGGTAGTTTGCTATCATCAAATGTCACATCTGTGCTTTCCATAAATTTCTTTTGACCGATGACATAAACTTTGTATGCAATTCTCTCCATAGAATAGCCAAGAAAAATTCCTTCAAATGCCTTTGCATCAAACTTCCCAACATATTCTGAATTGTCTTTCAACACAAAGCATTTGCTTCCAAAAGTATGAACATACTTTAGAGTAGGCTTCTTTCCAGTCATCAAATTATAAGGTGTCTCTCCAGTATTTTTGTTGATGAGGGTTCTGTTCTGGATATAGCATGCAGTGCTCACAGCCTCAGCCCAAAAACATGTAGGCATCTTCGCATCAAGCAACATTGTTCTAGCAGCCTCAATTAGAGTTCTATTCTTTCTCTCAACAACTCCATTTGTTGTGGAGTCCTTGGAGCTGAGAATTGCTGAGAAATACCATTCTCTTTGCAGAATGCTTCAAGCATGGCATTTCTGAACTCTGTCCCATTATCACTTCTTAATGCAATCACACTTGCATTATTGGCCTTTGCTTCCTTGTCAACTTTCTTTATGTGCTCAATGATTACTTGTGGAGCCTCATCCTTTGATGCTAGAAATTCCACCCATGTATACCTTGTAAAGTCATCAACCATCACCAAGGCATACTTCTTTCTTCCTAGTGACATAATATTGACAGGCCCAAACAAATCCATATGAATTAGTTGCAGGGGCTTGGTTATTGATGTCATTGTCTTTGACTTGTGGCTTGATCTTTTCATTTTTCCTTTTTGACAAGCCTCACACACTCCTTCTTGACAGAATTCAAGTGTGGCATGCCTCTTACTAACTCTCTTTTGACTAGAGAGTTAATGGCTTTGAAGTTCAAGTGTGATAACTTCTTGTGCCATAGCCAACAGTCTTCACTTGATGCTTTTGAGTAAAAGTAACAGACTTTATCCTTATTTGCAGAGTCCATGTTGGCAACAAACAGGCTTCCTTTTCTTACTCCAGATAAAGTAAAATCACCAGTCTTCTTTTGGGTAATCAAACATTCATCCTTGTCAAAATTCACCTTGAATCCTCTATCAGTAAACTGACCAACACTTAGCAGATTATGCTTGAGTCCCTTGACTAGTGGTACATCTTCAATGATGACATTACCAACTTCCAACTTGCCATATCCCAATGTGTTACCCATGCTGTCATCTCCAAAAGCAACCTTCGGGACAGCCTTCTCCTCATACTGTGATAGCAGGGCCATATCACCAGTCATGTGATTTGAGCATCCACTGTCCAAAATCCACATGACCTTCTTTTCACTTTCTTTGCCCTGCAAACACAAAGGTATTACTTCTCCTTTGGTACCCAAACAAGTTTGGGTCCATGTGACTTAAAAACAGTTTTATCATAAACAACATGCTTATTAACTTTCTTGGTATTAGTCTTCTTGTCACTGTTAGAAGTCTTAGAACCTGAGGTTTCAGACTTAGGTGACAGAGGTACCTTCCTAGCTCTAGGAGGACTTGAAGACTTTGACCTTGTGTAGTGTGTGTGAGAATTGTGACTGAACAACCATCAATGAATTGCCTTCTCAGATTGAAACAGCTAGACATAACATTCATATTGCATGGCATACAGTCAAATTTATCACAGAATGGAGCATTTCTATGTCTTAAAGGCACAGAACAATCATAGAAAGGTTTGGGCACACTACCAACAGGTTTCTTGCATGCATGAGTTAAATGATTAGTACTGAAACAATTCTGACAAGTTTTTCTAGGGGCATTAGGCATATAAGCATAGTTGTTATCTTTGTTAATCCCTAGCTTGCCATTTCTGTTCTGTTTCTTCTTAGCCACTTTCTTCTCAGATTCATTTTTCCCATCTGATACAAACTTAACAGACTTCTCAGTTCTAGGTCTACCTTCTACAGGCTTCTTGGCTTTTGACTAGACACTCTCACTCTTAGAGGATGCTGGTTGTTCACTAGACTGTGCCTCATCCTCATCATTCAACATTTGCTTGATGAGTAAGGCATCCTCATCAATTTGAAATGTTGATTCTTTAAAAATTAGAGACTCAGCCTTTTTCATGATGTGAGGCACTTCCTTCTGAATAACTATGTCATCTTCCATGACAGCATAGCCTTTCCTCTGTTTAAGAGTGCCATAGTCAAGTCCAATGGCAGCCTTGGGTTTAGCTTGAATTTTCTCATGATAGGATTGTAGTAGATTAGATGAGTTCTTAAAGGTTTTCAGTTTGAATTCATTTTCAGCTAGTTCATCCCTAAGAGCCTTTTTAATTTGACTAGCACATAAAACCTTATTCTGTAGATATTCAACTTCTTTCTTAATGTTTTCTACTTGCATGGCAGTTAGCTCAAGTTCCTCATTCTTCTTGATTAGTAATACATTTCTAGCAGATAGTTTAGCAATTTCCTCATTAGCAGCAATCATACTAGTATGAATATTAAACATTTCAACAGATAGTTGTTCAATCATATTCTTTTACTCAGAAACAGACATGTCTATGGTAGTGAGAGATGGTACCTGAGAATCTGATGAAGATGTGTCATCCTTGGAATTGGCCATCAAGGCATAGTTGCAGAATCCTTGCTCTTCTTCATCACTATCAGTATCATCCCAACACTTCCCTTCAGCTATGTAGGCCTTGCTTGGTGTTTGCTTTTTAAGAAGGGCCTCATACTTAGCTTCAAGCTCTAGAAACTCTTTATCCTTCTTTTTAGGCTTCTTGCATTCACTAGCAAAATGCCCTAGGTCATTGCATCTATAACATCTCACATATGACCTATCCACATAGCCAGTTTTGAATTTGTTCTTGTTTGCTTTCACAGGTGCCTTGCTCTTGTTGAATGAATGGTTTTGAGATCTAGGTTTGAAGGGTTGGTTCCTCTTGAATATGATGTTTGGAAATTTTCTAGCCATGAAAGCATATGAGGTGTTTTCCATCCTATCTAGCTCTTCAAGAGTATAGAACTCTTCTTTTTCTTTCTCATCAACAGGTTCAGTCACTTTACCTTCATTTTCTTCATCATCTACTATCTCTTATATCCTCAGTTGACTTATAGATGCTTCTAGGTCTTGAATAGATTTTTTGACAATCAAGGCACATGATGCGTTTATCATTCTGCCTTGGTTGGCCTGGATAGCTCTCTTCTGAAGCAACTCAAGCTCATGAGTCTTTAAAACCCCATAGAGCACATCATATGTGATTTTGTTTAAATCTCTTTCTCTTAGAGAAATGACCCTTTGCTCTAGATGATTTGGTGAAGACAATAGAAACTTCATGTTCAACTCCTTGGTGATGTAAACCTTTCCATTCATCTACAACTTAATAACTAGCTTGTGAAATCTCTCAAACATCTCAGTGATGCTTTCCTTGGGTTGTGCCATGAAAGCTTCATACTGTGTGACCAGTATCTGTTTCTTGTTTTCCTTGACCTCATCAGTTCCTTCACATAACACCTCAATGTGATCCCATATTTCTTTGGCAGATGTACACGATGCAATGTTTGCAAACATTGACATATCCATGGAATCTATAATTAGCAGCATGAGGTGACTGTTAAGAGCAACCATCTCCTTTTCTGATTCTGTCCATTTGGATGGTTCCTTGGCCACATAAGTTCTTGGTATAGTTATGGTACCAACAGTCTTTTCAGGTATTTCTTGTTGTGGAACAAAGGGACCATTCTTGAGAATCTAAGGATACAGAGGATGAGATGGTTTGATGAACAACATCATCTTTATCTTCCAGATGTTGTAATTTTCTTTGTCAAACTTAGGGACCTTCACCGTTTTTGTTGTCTTTGGTGTATTCGAACTCATGAACGTTTTCTGTTTTGATCAACAGCCTACTCTGATACCACTTGTTGAGTATTGAAAAAGTTCAAGAATCCATTCACCCCCCTCTATATTCTTTTGCTGTATTCAATACTCAACATAATGAAACAATTTCTTATTTCGATGATGCTATACATAAAAATAGCAATTTTCAACATAAAACACACAAAAGTTAATTTATTAAATATTTTTTTTTAAAAACAGTGCATCGCACGGGTTATAAGCTAGTATAAAGAAAAACGATGTCCAACGTATAATGACAAGCATTTAGGCTACTGTTAGGGGTGTACACAGGTTGGCGAAATCGATCAACCCAACTCAAACTGATCCTATATTCAACCAATCCAAACCGATTAATTTCAAATCGAGTTAAGATTGGGTTAAAAATATTTCAACCCGATGTTAATGGGTTTGGTATGGGTTTTAATTTTTTTTAACCCAAACTAACCTGTTTAGAATTTAGACAACTTAATAAATATATACCAACAAGTTCACTAGTTTAATCCACTATCCATTTATTCAATCCCATCCATATATTATTAGGTTTAGTTTATATTTTATGTCTCGACCTCTTAGTCAGTACTCACAATCATAAATCACACACTCACACTTGTTTACTACATTTTATTTCTAATGGATCCTATCTTATTTTGTGTTGTACAATTAGACAATCTTTTCTATTTATATCATGTAGAAAGCAAAATGTTGAAACAACCTTGTCGGATCATGTTGACTCAAGTGCAACCACTGAACCACATATATAGTATTATGTATTTTTGTCACTAAGATATTTGCGGTGCATTCCTCTTTTTAGTTTCTGTTTCGTCATCCTGAAGTTTTATAAACATTTGGATATAATGTAGTGTTATGCCATAATTTTGACATGTCTAATAATCTCCCAAAGTTCTAATAATTATTAATTATTAATTCAGATTAATAATTATTTCTTAACCGCTAAGTTTTGTCCTCTCTCAGAAATGAGGAAATAATCAATCTCAATCAATAAATAACGAAAAATATCTCCAAACGATATTCTTCAAATCAGGAAGATATCACAACGATAAGATTAAATCAGATAAAATCAGTAATTACCCAGATTAATGAAGTTTATCCCTAAAGTCTCTAAGGGAAAAGACACAAATCAATTTCATAGAACTACGTGGGCTTGATCCAATATAAATTGGTACGTAGGCATCTTGGCAAGAAGATCCGAGATACGAGACAAATCGAGACACCTGCCAAGTCCAGCCCCCTCTTTTTTCATAAACCCTAATCCCCTAAAACAGCCACACACTCATAATTTCGCTCACTATTCCAGCACCCCTCCGATTTCGTGTTGTTACGAAATTCCTCCAACAACATTTGGCGCTAGAAAGAGGGCTTTTTGATTATTCGTGAATGACGAATAATTTACTTAAATTCACGGGAACTTTTTGGGTTTTATCGATACAGACACATAAATAATTGGGGGATTCAATGATGCAAATGGACAGGACGATTCAATTTTGAAGTAACGGCTATAAATGGATGACAATAAAAAAAAGGCTTCGGTGGTGAAGAAGGTGATTTTCGGGTGGAGCCTGATAGGATACTCTCTACAAGCAGCCCGAATTTCCATCTGGGCCTACGACAATTACTGAGTCCGGGACTATGTCACCGTTAACTGGTCCGGACCCGTGAAGTAGCTCCAGTGCGGGGTGATAGAGCACGTGGCGTCTCATGGCTCCCGTCACCATCAAAGGGTCCCAACTAAAAATGACAACTAATGATTACCAATAATTGGCATAATCCAAGAATGAGGATGTCACACTCAAGAAGGTGCCTGACACACTCTCCCACAATTATTCCCCTGGACAGGTGTTGTGCATCTATGCGTCCCAAGTGTCCTACCTACCTAGGATTGAACGCTCATGATTAAAGGTACCAACCCCTAAACCCTAATTCGGGGCCTATAAATTAGACCCAGAAAAGAAGGTTTAGGGGTTACATTCTCTTTTACACACACCCTCCATAATTAGGTACTCTTGTTCTTATCCTTCTCCCTCCAACACCGTTGCTTATTCTCACGCCGGAGGTGCCGCGGGTTCAAGCCCACCTCACGGCATTGTTTTGCAGATTCCCAACCACCAGCTACACCGCATTCCAGGAGTGGGACGGTGGAGGAGGCACCGGATCGGAATATAGAGTTATCATTGGCGCTAGAAGGAGGGGGGTTCTCTGTCCTTTGGTCTCGGTGCCACAGGACTCGACGACATCAACAAACTCTTCAAAAAAAGTTCGAAATCAAGCTGTAAGATCTACAAAACCATTGTGAAACCCTTACTAAAAATGTCATCTTTACTCATTTCTCAGCCATATATGCACGTGCTTAGCGTTACTTAGCTTTCTAGCCCAGATCTGTGATAAAGTTACGATTTTTAGTTTTTAAGCTTAGCCAAAATCTAGATCTGTGCTCATAGTCACCTGCTATATACGTGTATCCACCACCTTGTGTTTTTATCTGAGTATTGAGCCCGTACTTAAGTTGTTCTACACTAAGCTCAGCTTAGACCTGTTACAATCGTTATCTGGTGAATTATCTTGTTTTGAAATTTGGAATCATGGTAAGAGGAAGCAAATCTACTCAAAGAACCAACACTCGGGCACAAGATCATAACCCATCTCCGGACCTGTCCCTAGTACCGGCTGAAGTACCTCCAATCGTCGAAAGGGCAGGGATTGCACCAGGCGATGCCCGAATTGACATTGAAGTCAACCAGTATAAGTATACCGATATGCCTCTGGCTGGAACGCACCTGCAAGATCTTACCCGTGAGGAGCTGGCGGAGGCAATCAGGGCATACTGAACAGCCCGAGCACCGCCACCTCCCGAACCAGAGCAAGCTGAAAACTCCCAGGGTTCTCAACACTCCTACCGATCCAAGAGATATGTCTTTGACCGGATTGGGGATAAAAGAAAATAAAAACAAGCAGCCAATAAAGCTCAAAGCAAAAATCATGAAGTTGAGAAACTCAGAAAGCTTGCCGAACTCAAGGAGAAGATCAGACAGGAAGAAGAAGCGAAACTTGAACTCAAAATCCAGAAGAGGATACAGGAAGAAGAGGACCGAGTCTTAAAGAGGTCCGGATCTAAAAGAATTCTGAGGAAGTCAGTCCGGAGGTTATCTCAGATGAAGATGAGCCCGAAGAAAACTTGATGCAAATGATTCATGAGCTATAGAAGAAAGTGGGTCATGACTCCGGACTTGAGATTGAAGGAACTCTAACCCCGTTTAGCCGATCTCTGGAAGCCATCCCTAGACAAAAGAGCCTGAAGCACTACAACTTCGATTCCTTCGATGGGTTAGGAGACCCTGAAGAACATGTGAATTACTTCGAGCAGATCGCCCTTATTTACTACTATAATGACATCACCAAATGCAGGTTCTTTGCATCTACCTTAAATGGAGGGGCTCCGAGATGGTTCAGCCGAATCCCTTCCTGAAGCATTCACTCCTGGAAAATATTCCGAGAATCTTTTCTGAAGAGATTCAGAGCGAACCGGACTCATGAGTTACACATGTGCCATCTGGAGACTATTCGTCATATTGATAATGAATCTCTCGCAGACTATATGAAGCGATTCCAGGAAGCAATAAACAAAGTTTCACGCTTGGATGAGCGTGAAGCTTTTAGCATCTTTCGGAGAAATCTGGACCCTAATCAAAATGAAAGATATGTCTATGAGTTGATCAACAAAGAACCGGAAAGCCTGGCTGCAGCATACTCTATGGCAGCACGATTTATCAAAGAAAGTGATGTTCTGCAAGCAATGAGAATGACCCGTCAAGGAAATTCATCATACCGAACTACCCACGATGATCGCCCTCGGGGTGGTTATCAACCTGACAAGAGGTTTAAGCCTAATAGGCAAACCAACTATATCCAGAACTCTCAACCATCAGTCTTCGAAAGAATCTCTGAACCTGCTGTAGTGACCATTAATTCGAACTCCAAGTCTGCTAAACCGCCTAAAGCTGACCCGAAGCCGGAGCCTGAGTGGACTCCACTCAGTCGCACCCGGGCTGATATCCTGAAAGAAGTCCGGGACAAACCATACTTTTACCCACCCAAGCCGATGATCACTACCCCAGAGAAGCGTCCTACACACAAGCAATGTGACTATCATGGAACCCATGGTCATACGACTGAAAACTGTTTGTCTCTCAAGTACTTCATCGAGGATCAAATCAAAAAAGGGAACATGAGGCAGTACATAGCTCGGAAAACAACGAAGAAAGAAGCGGGAAAGAAGCATGTGGTCAACGTAATAATGAGGGGATCCAATTCACCTCTCCTAGTCCGGACTCAAGAGATGAAGTAATGATGATCCAGACCTTTCCCGAACAAGTAATAACTTTCAGCAATGCCGACTTTGAAGGAGTTGATCCCAATCATAATGAAGCCTTGGTGGTTAGCCTAGATGTTGCTGAAAACGAAGTCAAGAGAATCCTGGTTGATAACGGATCTTCAGCCAACATCATCTTCAAACATACATTCGACAGAATGCAATTGGGCAGTGTAAGAATGAATGAATGCAGAGAAGACCCACTCTTCGGATTCGGGAACAACTTAGTCCCAATTCAAGGGACATTGTACATACCTGTTCAGTTTGGGACCTTCCCGAAGCAAGTTGCCCATATGATAAAATTCTATGTCATCAATACTCCATCTTCTTACAATATGATCCTCGGCCGCCCGGCGCTAACCAAGCTTCGTGCAGTAACCTCAACACCCCATCTAAAGTTTAAATTTCCCACTCCATCAGGGGTTGGGGAAGTCAAAGGAGACTCTGAAACCGCTGGTCGTTGTTATGGCCAAGCGTTGATCATGCCTGAAACCGATCCGGAGAACAAACGAAAAGCGACTTTGTACCACAAGAACTTGAACCGAAAGAAGCATAGATCTTACTTCAAAAAGGAGCCCGGACATGAAGTCCAAAACATTGAAAGTATTGAAGCTCAGACCAAAGAAGAATTGATCGCCAAGGCCAGAGATTACCTGGAAACAAATACTCAGGCACGGGTGCAACAATTTGTCTCAAAGAAAGATCTGGGAAAGGTCGAACCGGCGGTCGAGACCGAAATGGTCGAGTTGGAAGAAGGTAATCCGGCTCAAAAGATAAAGATAGGATCCGGACTGGATCCAACATTCAGAAAAAATCTTGTGCGACTCCTCAGAAATTATGTGGATGTCTTTGCCTGGAGTCCGGAAGACATGCCTGGACTCGATGAGTCTGTAGTAGTGTACAACTTAGATGTTAATCCTAACAAGAAGCCGGTAAAGTAGAAAAGAAGGAACTTTGCTCCGGACCGACAGAAGGCAATTGACGAAGAAGTTGAAAAGCTCCTCAAAGCAGGAATAATTTGCGAAATAAAGTATCTGGACTGGCTGGCCAATGTGGTCCTGGTCAAGAAACCCAACGACAAATGGAGAATGTGTGTCGACTATACTGATCTGAATGTTGCATGCCCTAAAGACCCATATCCTCTTCCCAGCATAGATCAGCTCATTGATGCCACTGCGGTACATGTGATGTTCAGTTTCATGGACGCATTCTCCGGCTACAACCAAATCAAGATGAATCCGGCTGATATAGCCAAAACTGCCTTCATAACTCACAGAGCCGTTTACGCATACAAGTACATGCCATTCGGATTAATGAATGCCGGATCAACCTACCAAAGGGCAATGGTGGAGGTTTTTAAGGATCAGTTGGGTAGAAACTTGGAGTCTTATGTAGATGATATGATAGCTAAGTCAAAAACAGTTGAGGAACATGTTCCAGACTTGCAGGAATGTTTCGAGAATTTAAGGAAGCACGAGATGAAATTGAACCCGGAGAAGTGCACCTTCGGGGTCGGAGCTGGAAAATTTTTGGGATTCATGATCAGTCAGAGGGGAATCGAAACTAATCCGGAAAAGATTAAGGCAAAAATGGAAATGGAGCCGCCCCGGACTCAGAAAGAAATTTAGAAGCTCGCAGGCTCTCTAGTGGCCTTGAGGTGATTCATTCCAAAGCTGGTCGAATGGTGCTTACCTTTCTTCGAGCTGCTTAAGGGGGCGAAAAACAAAAGAGAGATTAACTGGAGTCCGGACTGCCAAAAAGCCTTCGATTCTATAAAGGAATTCCTGTCATCGCCACCAATTCTATTAAAGTTGAACATGGGGAAGCATTATCACTTTACCTAGTCGCAGGACCACTGGCTGTGGGGGCAGCCTTGATCAGGGAGCATGAAGGACAACAGAAACCAGTTTATTACGTCAGCCAAGTGTTGAAAGATGCGGAGACCAGGTACCCAAATTTGGAAAAAGTTGTATTTGCCCTAGTGACAGCTTCAAGAAAGCTAAGGCATTATTTCCAAGGGAGAGAAATCAAAGTCATAACCGACCAGCCACTAAGAAGGATAATTCATAAACTAGATGTGTCCGGCAGACTCGTCAATTGGGCTGTCGAGCTAAGTCAATTCCAACTCACGTTCGTACCTCGGACAGCAATCAAAGCTCAAGTGTTAGCCGATTTCGTTGCGGAATGTTCCTTTCCCGAACTCCGAGCTGATCCCATGGTCATGGATTCGGGGAAAGAAGACGACTCAGATCCGGAGGCTTGGTCCTTGTACGTTGACGGATCCTCGACAAGCGAAAGATCCGGAGCAGGGTTAATCCTGAGAAGTCCCCATGGTTTTCAGATACATCAAGCTATAACCTTCAAATTCCTAGCAACAAACAACCAAGCAGAGTATGAGGCACTTTTGGCCGGGCTCCGATTGGCCAGATCCTTGAAAGTCCAGAGCCTGAACGTCTATAGTGATTCCCAGATCGTCGTGAAGCAGACCAAAGGGGAATATATTGACAAGGATCCAAGGCTAGCACAGTACCAAGCTCTGGTTAAAAGTTACTTGACTACGATCCCAAGGTTTGAAATGGTTCAGATTAATAGAGAAGAAAATGCAGAAGCCGATACATTGTCAAAGCTAGTCCAGAATGCTGCTGAACTGGATAACTCAGTTTACTTTGAAGAGATTGAGAAACCCACCATCGAAAACGATGAAGTGATGGAAATAGATGATCAACCTAACTGGATGACCCCTTTGATTTCATATCTGGATAAGGGGGAATTGCCCGAAGACAAGAATAAAGCTCAGAGAATCAAGGCCAAAGGTGCTAAGTTTTTCCTGGAAGAAGGACAACTCTATCGCAGAACATTTTCCAGTCCGGTCCTGAAATATAATGGACCAGCCGAAGCCGAATATTGCTTGCAAGAGGTTCATGAGGGGATTTGTGGAGATCATTTATCTGCAAAGGCTCTGGCGTACAAAATAATAAGGCAGGCTATTACTGGCCCAAAATTCATAATGATGTGGTGGAGTTTGTCAGAAAATGCAAGAATTGTCAGTTGTTCAGCAATGTGCAAAGACAGAGTCCGGTTATACCCTCTTCAGTCCTGTCACCAGTGCCCTTTGCTATTTGGGGGATAGACATCGTTGGTCCATTTCCTCGGGCCAAGGGTGATCTCAGGTACTTATTGGTGGCAATCGATTACATGACTAAATGGGTAGAAGCCAAAGCCATGAGAACTATAAATCAACAAGACTGCATCCGGTTCATGGATAACATATTAATGAGGTTCGGGCTTCCTCAAATCCTGGTCTCGGATAATGGGCCTCAATTTGTAGGTTCAGACTTTAAGAACTACTTGAAGGAGAGGGGCATCAAACATAAGAAGTCATCGGTGGCATACCCCCAAGGTAATGGATAAGTGGAAGTAACAAACCGAATTTTGCTAAGGGGGATAGAAAGGAGGTTGTAAGAAAAAGCAATCATGACTACACGTTTCACGAGGAGAATGGACAAGCTCTGGAAATTCGGAATTATGAAGAAATATAAAAAATGTGCTGAGAAACGTTTCGAATCCATTAGCCTACAGCCCCGGATCATGTGCTTTGCACACAATCCGGGCCTGGGAGGCGAGAAATATGGGAATTTTTCTTCCAATCATATCATGCTGGAACTACAGCCCCGGATCATGTGCTCTGCACACAATCCGGGCCTGGCAGGCAAGAAATACGGAATTTTTTTTTCAGCTATTCAAAACAACGAACATTGAAATCGAGAATACTACTCCCCCATCCAGACGAATCTGCATAGGGGAGTGGGGGGGGCAAATGATAGGATACTCTCTACAAGCAGCCCGAATTTCCATCCGGGCCTATGACAATTATTGAGTCCGGGACTATGTCACCGTTAACTGGTCCGGACCCGTGAAGTAGCTCCAGTGCGGGTTGATAGAGCACGTGGCGTCTCATGGCTCCCGTCACCATCAAAGGGTCCCAACTAAAAACGACAGCTAATGATTACCAATAATTGGCATAATCCAAGAATGAGGATGTCACACTCAAAAAGGTGCCTGACACACTCTCCCACAATTATTCCCGTGGACAGGTGTTGTGCATCTATGCATCCCAAGTGTCCTACCTACCTAGGATTGAACGCTCATGATTAAAGGTACCAACCACTAAACCCTAATTCGGGGCCTATAAATTAGACCCAGAAAAGAAGGTTTAGGGGTTACATTCTCTTTTACACACACCCTCCATAATTAGGTACTCTTGTTCTTATCCTTCTCCCTCCAACACCGTTGCTTATTCTCACGCCGGAGGTGCCGCGGGTTCAAGCCCACCTCTCGGCATTGTTTTGCAGATTCCCAACCACCAGCTACACCGCATTCCAGGTGTGGGACGGTGGAGGAGGCACCGGATCGGAATATAGAGTTATTAGAGCCTGCATGAGAGAAAAAATGATGAATAAATTAACTGCAGGTGATATGCGTGAAAAAAAAACAAAAAGAAAAAAGGAAAAAAAAACCTTTAAGCGGATCAAAATAGAAGACAAAGGGTGGAATTATCGTGTGTGGGACCTAAGGCAAAAGAACGACTGTGGTAGTTCAGGAAAAGAACAAGGCCAAGCAATCCTTGCGGCGTACAAAAGAAAACAAAGTAACATGATGGCTCGTTCAAAAAAAAAAAGTGGAGCTTATGGCACAAAAGGCAGCTGCATTCAAGAAAAAAAAAGATAAGTTTTTTATCTTTTTAATTTATTTTTTGCAATTAATATATTGCCCAAATATTACGTCACGCATGCATGCATATATCATGTTTTTTAAATATTTTTTACAAAAAAAAATTTTTATTTTAAAATTCGTGCGAGCAATATATTTTTATGCTTGTAAAATTATTACGATTTGAAAAATATCGTACGAGATACTTATGCTGATTAATTGAAGATATTTATGGCTTGATGAATTGCGGATTTGTTTTACAATCACGTACGAGCTGCATATTTTGAAGAAAAAATATATATGCGAGACACATAATTATGAAAAAGATTTCTACAAAGAAAAGGAACATTATTTTCGAAGAAAATAAATATTGCTACACTCTTAAAAGAGCATATTTATTATTGCATATGGATTTGTAAAATATTTTTCATATATTGTCGCGATAGTACATATATGTCAAAAAAAAATATTTACAAACTTGCGAACTAAGTTGCCAAGTAGGGTAGCCTGGACAAGCTATAAATTCCGCAATGCTACACGCTTAGTAAAGTGCAGCACCCTCTGGATTATTATTGTAGGCCCCTGACCAGATCTTGAGCTCAAGGTCGAATGGGTGGGAAGGCATCCTTATGCACAATATCTTTAAGACATGCACAACCAGCGTGCGTGCAAAGTTCACCAGAAGTACATCTACAGCTCTTAGTGAAGACCCCGCTAGACACATCCTTATGTGGTTGCATCAGACACTTGAAAAGGGTGTATGCCAATTCGGGATATATACAAGCGCCAAGGTCCTAACTAGAAAACAAGGATCGTAAAGGATTTCAAACGAATTATTTATGCTTGCACATTTGAAAACCTTGGCAAATTTGTATCTTATACTGGTCATCGCATGCTATCACTCTTGCATCCGCATACGCCTAACGAGCACAGTGGTGCTCTAAGTGGTGCTCTAAGTGTTTTTCTAATCATCTCTTTTCAGTTTTTCAGCGACTCAAGAAATTTGGAAGCTTGAAGAATTCTTAGTTCTCCACTGCAGCAAGCTACACTGAAGAACTGGGGGCTAGTTGTTATGCCATAATTTTGGCATGTCTAATAATCTCCCAAAGTTCTAATAATTATTAATTATTAATTATTAATTCAGATTAATAATTATTTCTTAACCGCTAAGTTTTATCCTCTCTAAAAAATGAGGAAATAATCAATCTCAATCAATAAATAACGGAAAATATCTCCAAACGATATTCTTCAAATCAAGAAGATATCACAACGATAAGATTAAATCAGATAAAATCAGTAATTACCCAGATTAATGAAGTTTATCCCTAAAGTCTCTAAGGGATAGACACAAATCAATTTCATAGAACTACGTGGGCTTGATCCAATATAAATTGGTACGTAGGCATCTTGGCAAGAGGATCCGAGACACGAGACAAATCGAGACACCTGCCAAGTCCAGCCTTCTCTTTTTTCATAAACCCTAATCCCCTAAAACAGCCACACACTCATAATTTCGCTCACTATTCCAGCACCCCCTCCGATTTCGTGTTGTTACGAAATTCCTCCAACAACATGTATCTTTTTAGTCTATATCTGACATGAAAGTGGAAGACATACATTGTCTACTACTCTATTTCAAATAGTATAGAAGCTTTGCATTTTCTTTTGGTATTGCTAGAATATTTGTTATTTCTTTACTTTATGTGATACCTAGGAACATGCAATCGGTTGAGTAACTTCTGAGCTGCTATCGAATATTCGAATATTGTCAATACATTAATTGTTTGGATTTGATCCAATGGAGTAGTAAGTTGAATTTGATTATGCTTAATTTGTTTCCTTTTTATGTAATTTTTTATTTTATACTACCGACCCAAATCGATTCAATCCGATTTTTTATATATAAGATTGGGTTAAAATTTTATTTTCCATGGATTGGCTTGAAATTTTTCAAATTAATTAAAAATGGGTCGGGTTGAGATTTTCCTCCAACCCGACCCATATACACCCCTAACTACTGCAATAATGGATTAAGCAGTGACGACTAAGTAGATACTAGTCAAAATTTAAGTCCCGATTAATATTTAAAAAGTAATAATATTTTATTTTAATCTTCATTAAATCAAAATCTATCGCTGACAATTCTTCGATTTTATAATTATTGTTCGCATGCATGTTGAATACTAGAATGAAAATATAATCATAGAGACGTAACCGAATATATAATTACTACGGTTGACAACAAATTGCTAGTTGAGTAGTTGAAGGCTTTTAGTATGAACGCGTATGACGAACAATTTCATAATTTTCTATCTGTAAGGAGACAAGTGGGTCACCATATATAGTCACCGCCCCCTTTTCTCCATTTACAGCTTCGTTTCCCCCTTCAAACCATTCTCCCGTCTTCCTCTCAATCATCCAATTCCCCCTTTTTTGTTTTTGTTCCAGTCTTTTGCAATAAAAATCGAACCAAAACCAAACATCTAGAATTTATTTCTCAGATCTATCTTGGTCTTGAGTCCGATTCCGCAAATAAAAATACCTCTAGATTCAAATTCTTCTCCTTAACATCATACCAAAATTTGATGTCATTCCAAGGTCTTTGAATTTTGGTTTTTAGTCTCGCCTTTTGACATTAGTCTCGCCTTGTGGCGTGTGTCTGGCTTGTTACCCTTTTTATTGGGATATTAAGGTATGTTTTTTTTATGTTGGTATGTGTTTTGTTCCTGGCTACTTTGAAAATGATTTATGTGATTTTGTTGGAGATCTATAATTCGTGCATTGGATTTGGGCTGGTGTCGGATATTGCAAGAGCTTACTTTTCACAACTAAAATTTGTTCATCTTATGAGATCTTTCGCCTTCGGCATGTAGATAGCTGGGGTGTTTCTGAACATTGGACTACAGGCGGTGCGTATGTGAAGGTCATTTGTGATATTACTGGTTCCAGGAGTGGTGCATGTTTGATTGATCGGGAAGCCATTTTAATCGTTTTTAATTCAAAGAATTTCGAAATTCATGATGTTAAACAGTCTGAAAACATAAGCGGCTATTTGTTTAGATCGTTTATTTGTTTCCATTCAGATTGTAGTGTAAGTTCAGGGGTTTGTCCTGACTGTGATTTGTGTTTTTCCATGTCTCTTTCAGATCAGATTTTCGATGGGAGTTCTGTTCCCATTGGAGTGAAGTTGTAATTTTGGTTGATGCAAGTTAATAAAATTCCTTGTTATAATATTAACTTAATTATTTTTCCTTCTTTCAATTGAGATAGGTACTCGATTGCTCACATGAAGAGTGTGATGACGCGATGTTTAGATAGCTTTTCCAATTGTACTAGTTGGAGTATCACCAACGGTGTTACTTAAAAATGATTGGCTAAATTATATAAAATATTGATTCTGTAAAATTTGTTGAACCTATAAAATATTGTGCTTTGAGGGTATTGGCTATAATGATTGACTATATTTTAAAAATGGTATATTACTAATATTTCAAATTGTTATTAATGGAATATATTATTTTAATATAGAAATAAGTGATGTGGCAATTCATAGATTATCTATAATTATTGACAAGGATTTTATCCCATTGGAATGCCAACAACATGTTGGTGCAGTGGTTGAGCCACTGGCCTCCTTTGAAGGAGGTCAGGGGTTCGACTCCTGCGTGTGCGTGAGTTTCCTAGTTTGTATTAGGTTTCCTTTCTGAATGTATTTGTATTTCTGTATTTGTAATTCTGTACTTGGCCGGGGGTCCTTCGGAAACAGCCTCCATATTGTATAGGGGCATGGTCTGCGTACATTCACCCTCCTCAGACACCACTTTGAGTGGTATTATAACTGAGTTAGTCTTGTTGTTTTTTATTTTATCCCATTGGAATGGCTAATTTTTTACATATTATGTATAAATTTTATTTTTGAAAAGTCACGTACATTTTAAGCTAATGGCTTGATATGGTTAGAGATGTTCTTAAAGGGTCGATCAGGTATAAATATTTATTGTGATAAATGGTGAAATAAATATAGTAAAACAAATTTGTGATACGTATATAATAGAATATTTGGTATGAAAATAAGGATGTTTTATTTTTGTATGTACCGTAAAAAACTTTTGTAGTACGATTTGCTACAAAAAAATATTTGCTGATAACCGCCATCCTTAATTAAATTGGTTGGTTATAAAGACATTAATTAATAGTTATTTAACCGTGTTTTCCAATATGTGAGTGGTTATAATAATTAGTTATATTTTAAAAATAATATGTTATTATTAGTTTAAGTTGTTAAAAATAAAGTATAATATTTTAATACGGTAATAGATGATATGAAAGTTTGCTACATATCTCTGGAGATTCAACAAAAATAGTCAATGTGAAAAAGTTGACCAAAATTATAGATGAGAGGAATGTCCCCATTGGAGTGATGAAAATTTTAGAAATTATGTGTAATTTTTATTTAAGGCGTGCAAACTAGGCTTTTAGCTAAGAGTTTTCGCTCATTAAGCATCTTCAATGGTTGACATCCTTTAAAGGATGTCAATTTTGTCACATAATAAAAAATAGGGATATTCTATTTGATGTTATTATACAATTGACTTTTTCATTTGATATCATTCGAAGTTTTTGATTTTCAAGTAGCACCATTATATTTTTGGCTTCATCCACATAATACTACTCTAATAACGTAACATTAGTTGATCGTTATAAAATTATAAAATTTTCCATTTGATACAACTAAAATTTTTTGATTTCTAAGTGATACCATTCTACTTTCGGCTTCATCTCCAAAATAACACTATGTTAATGAATGTGATCATTCTGAAAATTCTTTGAATTTCGGTTGGCAAAAGGATGCGGAACAATATTTTGAGGTTTATAAAACAAAAGAGTTTGAACAAATTCATCAAATTCATTAAAAAAAGTGGTATTTTGGAGTTGAAACCTAAAGTAAAATAATGCAACTTAGAAGTAAAAAAGTTGAATGATGCAACTGAGAAGTCAAAAATTTCGAGTTGTATCAAATGGAAAATCTCAGAATTTTATAACGATCAATTAATGTTTGATTAACGAGATATATGTGGATATAATCAAAAATATAATGGTATCACTTGAAAGTCAAAAATTTTGAGTGATACCAAATGAAAAGGCCACTTATACAATGGTATGTTAAAACAGTTATTTCATATTTTCTTGAGAGAATTACCAAAATGCCTATTTTTCCTAAGTTTTTGCCCAAAATACTGATTTTGAAAAAAATGGCCCGAAATACCGACGGGATACGGAGTTTCGGCCTCCGTATTACCCTAATACGGTACACCGTGTACCGTATTATGCATGATACGGAACACGGTCTTCCGTGTTATGCATGATACGGAACACGGTGTTCCGTGTTCGGTGGGTGCGCAGCACTGTCACGGAACACCGTCCACCGTATCATGCATAACACGGAAGACGGAGCTCCGTATCATGCCCTGTTACGGAGGACGCTTCTCCGCATCATACCCCCTATCACGGTACACGATGTACCGTGTCCCGTCAGTAAAAAGGGCCATCCAGTTTCCCAGGTGATTATTTTGGGCCTTCACCCTATTTTTTTTATATTTTGTATCACTTTTGGTAATACTTTCTGAAAATACTCCAAATACTTGGCACGCCTAAATACTATTCTTATAAGAAAATGCATCACATAAATAAATTAGAAAAATAATATTTAATGTATCAATGGATCAAAAAATGAAGTTGGAATCCTATTTTAGGGGATATCAATTTTTGGCATTATTCAAAAAATACGATTCAATTTTAACAAATGACCCCTTAATTAACAATTTTACAATACAAACTGTTTGTCCCAAATACAAATAATGTGAAATATAAAAAAATAATTTAATTTATCTACCTAAAAATAATGTTAAGATATTACCTTCTACAAATAACTAAAAATAATATCTACCAGTTATTAATATTTTTTATTAAAATACGTTATCTTTTAATTTAAAATATAATTTTGTAATCAGTAATATACCCAAAGATATCAAATCAAATATTTCAATTATTAATATATACGTTTATAATATGAAAACATGATTTTAAAATTCGTATGCGTTTATAAAAAGGAAATATGAGTATAATTTGTATTTTGATTCAATTGTATATCGAACAATGACTATTAGATTTTTTTTTGTCACATGACTATTAGATTTTAGTTATAAATAAGAACTGTAAAATCTAGAGAAAATGACCCAATTAACACAATTTCATTATAAACGTACCCAAAATAACATATGTCGGAATTTTTGCCCAAATTCTCACTTTGTATTCGCATGTTCATTATGCGTATTTTACTATTTGTTAAACACTCCCTCATTTTCATGTCTCCAAAACTGTACACTTGTTTGGTTTTTTTTACAAACAAAACTGTACACTTAGTACTATATATGCAACTCTGTCTTTACGGAAAGCTATACTACTGTCTCCAAACTCCTAATACAAACATATGTCAACAATAAGAATAAATCATGGCCTACACCCATATATACTACTAAAACACTACCTAAATTACAGAACTAGTATATTACTCTATAATTAATTTTTAAATTTTTAATATTTTTAAAATGGCCCCGCCATGGGCACTTTTTTAATACTAGGATGTAGCCCAAGATTTACTTCAACAATAAATGAGAAAAGACCCCAATATTACAATTTTAAAACAATTGGTTCAAAACATTCTAATTCAAAAAATTTACCCTGACTTTTCAATTAAAAAATATTCAAATTTTTAATAATTTTTTTTAAATATTATCTGTATTTTCTTCAGGATTCAACAATTAACTTTTGGGATTCAATAGTTCATTTTGGGTCTAGAAATATTTAGAACGACGAATAAATCATATACGAACTTAGGGTTTAGGGATTAGGAATCCTAATATTATTTGCAAATACATATTTAGCAAAACGAAGTGAAAATAACACGAATTTATAATTCAGATTATGCGCATGTACGGTATTCGCATACTAACTACGCAATCCCAGGATGCGTATATAGTGAAATAATAATTGGAAATGAAATAAGCAGAAAATCGACACCCGAAAATCGGGCACACTCATTTCAAAAAACGATAAATCGGGCATTCACCCGAAAATCTAATGATTAGGTATTTTGTATAATTAAATTATTTCATTAAATATTCAATATTTAAATTCCGTCAACGACATATTTAATTTAAAATTTTACAATATTATTTTTAAACCATGCATATTATTAATTAAACTCATATTGAGTTATATTAAATAAAAGCTAAAATAATTAATAAAAAATATTATTATATAAAAAAAATATAATTATAAGATAAAATAAAATTTATTACATATTTAATTTTTTATTGCCTACAATCGACACACAAATCGTACTAAATGATACGTGTGTCCACAGAAAAGAAATATTGGACTTTGAAAAAAGCGTTGAAATCTTGACTTTTGATGTACCATCCTAAGCAGCCAACTAGGATTTTCTGTATGAAAGGTCTACATTAGTTTCTAGACCAGAGACATGTTTTTTGGGTATATGGTATGCATATATAAGCATGTAAAAGTAGAATTCTTGAGCTTTACTTGTCATTTCTTGTTCCATACAATAATACAGAACAACCATCCTCCTCACTTTCATCTGATATACAGTTTCTTGGAGGTGTTCCACACAAAAGTGAAGGTACCCGCAGCATGCATATATTTTAATCAACTTCTAATTTTCTGCCACACACACCTCACTTTTAATCACCTTCTAATTTTCTGCCACACACACCTCACTTTTAATGAGTATTTTTTTTATTGTTTCAAAGTTTTTTTCTGGATTTGGTGCATGAATTTGTAATATGTTGGACTCTCAAATTTATGTTCAGAATAATCAGAAATGATTATTTTTGGTTTCTGGGGGAATGAATGAATAAAGAGAACAGTGCAACTTTTCTCCAAGAGTATTTTTCAGATGTTACTTTTGAAATCTTTTGAGCTTGTAGATAAAGGATTCTACTTTGTCTTTGTGTTTTTAATAAAAGTAAAGGCAAAAACTGCTCTTTACTTACAAAGCAAGAGTTATGTTTTTCCATTCAAAACCACTTTTTTAGATCCTGTGGATTTAAAAAGCTTGTACATAACTTTATTATCACAAGAAATCAAAACCCTTCTATGAGAGAGAAAGAGAGAGAGAAAGAGAGAGAGAGAGAGAGAGAGAGAGAGAGAGGGAGAGTGTGTTTGTGTGTGTATTGTACATTTGTACTCAACTTTATTGACATTTTGATAGGTTTGAAGATGGCTTTGGCAAACATGGTTGTATCTCTCTCAATTTTGGTGATATTATTCTTAAGCTTCTCTAGTAGTATAGGCCAACCAATCTCTTCTGGCACTCAAGCTGGTGAGTCTGCTTTCCTTTTTTTGTTTTAGTTGCTAAATTAACATGTTTGTGTTTGTGCCCATGTCCTGAATTAATACTGATTAATCTCATTTCTTTTAACTGACTTATACGACATGTAATTTAGGACTAACATGTATTGCCAAATTAACATGTTTTGAATTGAGTATTATTTTATCATGTGTGCATATGTGTTTTGAGAAATAATTATTGAGTTATTAGCTCTTTTTAAAAAATAAAATGAAATTTAGAATGACAATTTTCTTTCGGTTTTCTTTTTTCAGAGAATAAGTTGGTAAATGTGGAAAATGGTACCCAGCCTAATAAACAGAAAGATGATACAGTAAGGGTGGATCCTTTAGATCATCTAAAGAAATACAGAGGAGGATATGAAATTAGAGACCTGCATTATTGGAGTGTAAGATTACATTTTATCCCTTTGATTGTATGTGTGCGTGCGTGCGTGCGCGAGCGTTTGTGTCTGAAATTATGATTTTTATTTTCTGTAATCATCTTGTGCAGTCAACTGTCTATACAGGGATACCTGGTTATGCCTTGGGAGTGTTATGGCTGCTTTGTGGAATAGTATATGCATTATTTCTTCTTGTGACCAAATTCTGTTTCAAGACTCATGATAAAAGAAAGCTGAGGAAGAGGTCTTTGTATTCAAGGCAATATTACATCTGGCCTGTTCTTCTAGCAGTATTTTTCACAATCTTAGCAATGTAAGTCTAGCCATATTATTCTTATTATTATTATTATTATTATTATTATTATTATTATTATTATTACATAGCAAAATTTCCATCTTTGATGAGCTTCTCTTATTAACCTTTGTAGAATTGGATGTGGGATAGTTCTTGGAGGGGATGCAAAGTTTCATTCTAGAGCAAAAACTGTGGTGGATATAATTATCGATACTGCGGAAGATGCATCAACAACCATATTTAACACAACAGATGAAATGAGAATTATGAGTCAAAACTTGGATTCAGCGTATGGGGGGACTGCCGAGGCTGCAAGCTTCCTGAATTCTACTTCAGTAAGGCTTGACTCGACAGCTTCAGATATTGAAAGAGAAGCAAGGAAGAACAGGCACTTAATTGACCTTGGACTCAAGATTGTGTATATAGTTACAATGTCCATTATTTCCTTGACCTTGGCTGCTTCCATTGCTTTGTTAGGTGGAGTATGTTTTTATGATGTGCTTGATTTTCACTTCAAATTTCTTCATATTCGTCTTTCTTACTCAACCTAATTTTACATTTATTTTTCTTCACCAGTGTTTGGAATCCTAAAACAGCGTCGAGCCCTTTACCTGTAAGTTAAATTTAATTGATTTTCGAATAGAGTAATCTTTCTGCTTGAAAGAAAGGAGGCAGTGGCTATTTTTTCCTAATGTGTTCTGTCTAAACATACAGGTTTACGATAACATGCTGGCTACTTGCGGTCTTTTGCTGGCTGTTCTTTGGCTTGTACTTCTTCCTAGAAAAGTAAGTCCATTTTTTCTCCTTCTCTTTGTTTCTACACTCGAGAAATCTGCTGTCATAAATACGTACACAGAGTGTTAGCAGGGTCATGAATCATAATTAGCCAGTATTTTCCTCAGTTTTGCAGAAGATACATGCACAGCCCTTGAAAGCTTCCAACGAGATCCTTATAACAACACATTAAGCTCAATTCTTCCATGTGATGAGTTGGTTTCAACTCAATCAGACCTAAAAGAAGTCAGTGCTGGTGTTTACAACCTTGTGAATCAGGTGATAGTTAACTGTGTAGACTGGTAACTTGTATGCACAAGAGAATATAGACCTTCATGAATCGTCTTACTCATTGTAATTAATTTTAATTAACCAGATTTAAGCCTTTTATTGTACAGTTGACTTGGTCCAATTTTTTTTTCAATGTTTAATGTCTTGCAGATTTTCTCAATAATTTTTTTACAACTGTTGCAGGTTAATGCAAATTTATCAGCTCAAGAAGCAGATTCATTTGTTCAGATTTGCAATCCTTTCTCGGCACCACCAGATTACAGTTACCAGCCAGAGAATTGCCCACCTTCTTCAATTCGCATTGGAGACATTCCCGCAGTATGGAATATTCTTTATTGTGACGTAATTATTACAGTATGACATCAATTATATTAGTACATAATCTGATTTTTTTTTCTTTTTTACTTTAATAAAGGCAGTAAAGCTGATTGCATGTACTGATTCCGATGACAACAATCAAACTTGTGTTGGAGGAATATACATATCCAACAGAGATTTTCGGAGGCTGGAGGCTTACACAACTTCCATCCAGAACCTACTCAATGCATATCCTGGTATGGAAAGTTTAGTTGAATGCCAAACAGTGAAAAATGCTTTCGCTGAAATCCTTCAGAAACACTGCAAGCCACTTAAGAGAGATACCCATATGGTATGGGCATCCATGGCCTATTTATCGTCTGTAATGGTAATATTAGTTCTGTTATGGACATATCAAGCAGGCCGATGGCGAAAAGACCACTATTCAGATAGTTCAGTGAAGCCCCATTTTGCAGCATATGTAAGGGAATTTGAAAGAGTAGAGGCAGTCAACAAAGAATCTGATGATCCTAGTTCAGAAGTGTAAATGTGAAATTAGTCATCAGTTCTTGAGAGCCCACATTTTCAAATAAGTGGCAAAACATTTAAATTCAATTTTGTAGGGATTTTATTGGTATATTTATAAACCTGAATGTAGGATATTCAGGTTCATGCAACAACTTGTTTGGAAGAGTTGCGGTTGTACAAATTTTTATAGTCATACAAATTCTTTCTCTTTTTGGAATTGAAATAATGTTTACTAAAGCCAAAATTTAGGGTTTTCAATGTGTTGTCTGGACCATCTGATTGTAATGGAATCTCATTTTATTCCGGCTAACTGAAATGATTCAAACAGCAAATTGAGTGGTATAACCTTTTAGTCTTTAATATACATGAGTTGCACTCCACGAAGAACACCTTATATAAAGAATAATAAAGAACACTTTTCAATAAAAAAAAAAAAAAAAATCGGGGTGAACGGTGCCTACCACGTGGCAATGCCACATCAGCACCAATCAGCACCTACCACATGGCATGCTGATGTGGCACTACCATGTCAGCAGGTGACCTCCCAGGTGAAGTTGCTGGTTGAGCCTCTACAAAACAACACCGGAAGGGGGTTTGAGCCTGGTGGCGTCTCCAGCGTGAGAATAAAAGCAGGTTTTGGAAGATTTAATCAACAAACTAGAGTATCGAAAAGTGGAGGGTGTGTATATGTAAAAAAATGTATGAGAATGTGTAATCCCTAAACCTTCTTTACTTAGTTTATTTATAGGTCAAGGATTAGGTTTTGGGGATTGATATATGAATGTTAGAATCCTAGGTAAGTGAGACACTTTGATGCATAAGATCGTTCATTGTGGCTCCACATGTCATTGATGTCACTATTCAGGATTCCCACTAATCAGAACTCACTTATTCTCACATATTGGATTTGGTATCTGGACTCGATTTAGGATTTCCACTAATCGGGGCTCACTTATTCTCATATATTGGATTTGGAATCTAGACACGATTTGTGCTTTATCAAACTTGGGCTACTTATATCCTATCACGAAGAAAATTTGAAATCTCTGCAAAAGACATCATGTATGCCCTTTTACATGACAATTATTAAGCAATATAAAACAAATAAATGAAAAATATAATATTTATTTTAAACAATAGGATTCAATTTCTATAATATTAGAATCGAAATATCAAAAGTTAGGTATTTGTGTTAATTTTCATTCAAATATTTACTTTATTGGTGATTATTAGTTTGAAAAAAAATGTTCTTTTTTGCTAAATTCAAAAAGTGATTCTTACGAGTACACATCTAAATTTTCTATTTTTAATACATCTCAATAAGCTATTTATTTAGTATAATTACAATAATTTAGATTTGTGCTTTGTAAGAGCATCTTCAATGGGGTTCTTCAAATTGATTTGGCCATATTTTGAAATTTGCTGATTATCTAAAATTTGATAAATCTGTAACGACCTGACTCCATTGGGGCTAGCTATATTTTGAAATTAGAATTGTTCTTATTATTATAATTTTTAGTATTATAGTTTTTATTTTTATTTTTATTGTTGTTGTTGTTGTTGTTGTTGTTATTATTATTATTATTATTATTATTATTATTATTATTATTACTATTACTATTATTATTATTATTATTATTATTATTATTATTATTATTACCAATTGAGATGTGAATAAGATAAAGATCCTAAGCAAACTCAAATTTATTCACACTTTTAGAATATTCAAATTCAATGGACAACACCACAAAAATGATTCTTGATATTATGCATGCGGAAGAAGAAGAAGAACATGAAGCACGAATGAGAATTAGGGATGGGCGTCGGGTCACTTCGGGGTCGGGGAGTGCAATCCCCGCCCCCGATCCCCGAACACCTACCCGCTCCCCGAACCTGCCTCGATCCCCGAACGGGGAATATTTTGCTCCCCGATCCCCGTCTCGACCGGGAAACGGAGATCCCCGTGTGTTGTGGAATAAAAACTAGGTTATGAATAGTGCGGCTAGGGTTTGTGTGTATTCAATGCAAAGGGGTTGGTGAGCTTCGAGCTTTAATGGCTGTTTCCGTGTTCGAGACTGATCGGTCCTCACAGAGTGCCTACGTATCTCATATTGAGAATCAAGCCAAAACGTAGTTCTAGGTGATGGTGCCCTCAGGGCTATGGCGACGAGGGCTCACCTAGGACGTAGTGGCTTGTATGTCCTTATTCGAGGATTGAGCCAAAAACGTAGTTCTGAGAATGAGGGGTCAGGCCCTTATATAGGCTGAGAAGCCTTAGAATTATGGTAGGAATCGGAGACTTGGTGGGCCAGCCACCGCCTCAAGGAAGGTTCTGGATCTATTCCTTTTAGGAATCAGTTTCCATGTTGAGATATGTATCTTGGAGGCTAAGTCATGTAGGAGTAATATCCTTATTTGACTCGTATTGCTGAGCTGGTTATTATCCCTAATATTAATTATGAAATTAATATTATAATTAGGGTTTGGGCCCACCTGGTGGGCCTCACGTTTGGACCATTCTAGGTCTAATTAATGCCACATTAAATGTGTCCTTAGGGCTTACTTTTAGCCCATATCATTTGCCCCCCAACTTCTAGGAAAACTGATCAGGTTTTCCTTGAAGTTATAACGGCCTTTTACGAGACTTGGATCAGGGTTTATTGCTCTTACGCGAGTATTTTCAACAATATCATCTTAATGTAAAGCGCGGAGAGACCGACGCATTTACGACGATGTTGAACGACACTAAACGGTGTTAAATGGCACTAGACAGCGCTAATCAGCCTTAAACAATGTTTAAACAACGTTAAACAATGTTAAATGGCATAAAACGGCACTAACGGCACTACACGGCGCTAAACAGTGCTAACCGGCACTTATCTGTGCTAACAGGCACTAATCGGCGCTTAAACAGCACTAAACGGTGCTAATCGGCACTAATCTGTGCTAACCGGCACTTAATAGTGCTTAATTTCCACTTTTCTTAATTACTGAATCGAAAAAATAAAAACAAAATTTTGCAAACCTGACTCGAGCATCGCTGTCGGTCGGCCGGGCAAAAACCCGTACCGACCATCACTACCGGTCGGCTGGAGTGTGTTACAAGGGGCCGGTCGGCCGGAGACCCGGTCGACTGGTTTTTTTCGGTCGACCGGTTTTCTTCGGTTGGCCATTTTTTTTTTTTTTGAAATGAAGGCAGAAAACCCGTATCGATGATCGAAGTCGGTCGGCTGGAGGGTTCCCCGGAGTGGCGGTCGGCTGAGGAGCCGGTCGGCTGGAACGAGCCCGTACCGAGAGCTGATTCCAGTCGGCTGGAGCATGTCTGTGGAGGCCGGTCGGCCGGTGACCCGGTCGGCTGAAAATTTTTTCCCCTTTTTTTTTTTTTTTGTCGAACCCATACCGACTGTCGACGTCGGTCGGCCGACGTGTGCACGGAAGGCCAGTCGGCTGGGACACCGGTCGGCCGGTTCAATATCCATGCTGGCGGTCGAAGTCGGTCGGCTGGAGGGCTTCCCGAAGGGCCGGTCGGCCGGGACTTCGGTCAGCTACAAAATTTTTTGCTCGGTTTCTTTGTTACAGTGGTTGGCTCGATCAGTGATTTTGATCTTCACATACCGACATCAACCATCGACATGGAACCGACTTGGTCACTATTAGTGATTTTCAATTTTTGCATACCGGCTTCGACCATCGATATGGAATCAATGTTTGGCCATTCATGGCTAGAGTTACTTAATTTCGCATACCGATATCGATCATCGATATTGAATCAATGTTGGCCATTCATGGCTAGAGTTACTTATTTTCGCATACCGATATCGATCATCGATATGGAATCAATGTTGGCCATTCATGGCTAGAGTTACTTATTTTCGCATACCAATATCGATCATCGATATGGAATCAATGTTGGCCCTTCATGGCTCTATTTGAGGTTTTATATAGTACCTTGATTCTCGATATTGACCCTCGACACCAATATTCGTACTTGATTTTCAAACTTGAATATCGACCTTGATCATCGATATTGAACCTCGACATCAATATTCGTACTTGATTTTCAAACTTGAATATCGACCTTGATCATCGAGGTGGAGAAACAAAAACAAAAATGTGAAAACCCGACTCGACCACCACTATCAGTCGGCCGAGTCAAAAACCCGTACCGACAGTCGACGTCGGTCGGCCATCACACGCACGGGAAGCCAGTCGGCCAGGAGGTCAGTCGGCCATGTTGAAAACCCACACCGACGACTGATGTCAGTCGGCCAGAGCTCCTTTGTAGGCCTCAGTCGGCTGCTTTGCGGTCGGCTAGGGCGTCTTGCACTACCAGTGATTTTGATTTTCGCATACCGACATCGATCATCAATATGGAATCTTAACATCAATATCGACTTTTACTACTTGAAAATCAATAACTTCGTCATTCATGACTTTTATTTAAGGCTTCCCCTAATTTCTTGATTAGCTTCAATCTCCTTTTAAGAGTTTCATGCTTGCCTGATCTTAAATGGAAATTACTTCAAATCTTTCAATCACTATGTTGGAATGTTAATTCAATGGCTCATTCTTGAACTATTATTGAATTTCTTGATCCAAGGTTGGTTTTAGTAGTTTTGTTGGCCTTCAATGGCTTCAGCTTAGCTTTCATACTCGAAACGACGTCGGGATCAGCTTTCGACATCGAAATGATGTCGGGACTCTCGACATCGAAACGAAGACCGGTCGGCTGAAGCTTCCCGGGTGCCCCGATCGGCGACCTCCGGTCTGCTGAGCCCCAGTTTTTAAACCTCAACGTCAGTATTCAAATGTCAATATTTGGGCCTCAATGTCAGTATTCGAAGTCGATGACCAAACATACATCCTTCAATTCAAATTGGCTTTCGTGACCTTCTGGGCCTTAACTCGCTTGTTGAATCCTTGGTTTTAAACCTTGAATCCGTTCATGGTTGTTGGTTATCATCAACCCTTAACTCTTATTCTACGATGTAAAAATGATGAAGTCCCTTAGTTCTTGCCCCCTTGCTACATATGGTGGAGGTCTTGCTTCTCGGTTGATCGTTCAAGAAGTTCCCTTGCCATTCAGCTCTTGACTTCAAGTCTGGTATGCCTGGGTTGGTTGTCAACCCTTTATCTTGATTCTAGGTTTCCAACCTTGCTTTGGTTTGAATTCGATTGACGGCTCTTAATTCAAGTCTTTAAACTCAAATGACAAACTCGATTGGAGGCAGACAACCTTTTTGGCCGTCTAGGCTAAACTTTTGTGTCGGGATTTGAGATTCAACTCTCATTAACAGTTTCTGTGCCTTCAAGGCATTATCAGGGAGCCAACCAGTCTCAAGATAAGCTTTGATGGGATCTATCCAACAACCCCCTATATCAATTGGTGCCACCAACCAGTTAATGGTCGGGGCCTCCAAGACCTGGAAGTAAACATTCCCTGCATAATTCTCAATCTCAGAGGAAGCAAACTTAGAGAGGGCATCAGCCTTAACGTTTTCTTCCCTTGGAATGTGCTCCACATAGCACTCCTCAAATTGGGTCATAACACCCTTCACAATCCTTAGATATTTTGCCTTGGCTTCAAACTCGCCATTCACTTGTGATACTTGTTAGGTCCAAATGTGTTGTAGAGGGGGGGGGTGAATACAACTTTTCGATTATGAGAAGCAATAAATACGATGCAATAAATGAACACACAGATTCAAGGAATATATTTCTTTATATATAACTTGAAAAGGTTGCTACAACATTCATTACAAAGTATAACAGAAGTTCAGAGAGAAGTGAATGATTCTAAGCTCTGTGAATATACTCTCTCTCTTTTTCTTGTGTTTTTCTCAATATTGCTCACTAACTAAAAACATTACACAAGTGCTTCTATTTATACTACATGTAATCTATGTCCTGTAGTCTTCAAAGACTAAGATATACGTGGCCCAATGATGTCCACATAAATCTTGCCTTATCTTGAAAGCTTGGAAATCTGCCAATCAGAAGATGCCATGTGTCATGTTGAAGCTGCACTCTAAGTAGAACTTCTACTTGAGAATTTCTACTTAGCCATCTCGAAATTTCTAAGTCGAACTTCTACTTAGAAATATTCTACTTGGCCATCCAGAACATTTAGTACTTAGAAAATATTCTGGTCTTTAACTTGAAACTTCAATGCACATCTTGAGCTTGTGATATCTTCATGTCTTCTTTATTCTTCGGCAAGCTCTTGAACATGGATCTTTATTACTGACATAAACTTGCTATCAATGTCCTGACACTTGATGCACTGGTCTGGTTCATAAGTGACTAGTCTTGATAGTGTTTCTGCTTCTTGAATAAATTACCATATTCACTTAGTAACTTGGCTTTCCAATATTTGCTTTCCTTCTTGTTCACTTGAAATCAATTGGTCTTGTTGATACTGATAGTTATGATCTTGATTCTCGATTTCTCAAATCACTGAGGCCTGAACAACTTTGACTTGAACTTCTCTCAATGATTTCTTCTTGGCTTGATCATAGTTAACATGTTCAATTGTATCAATTACCTTGTCTTCATTTAGTGTTGATTTCTTGTGACTTCTTGTTCTTGATTGTCTTCTGGTTAAGTATCTTTTCTTTTAATTGAGTTACATTAGTTATAGTGTTACAAGTTAATACACTCTGCCTTTCAATCTCCCCCAATTTGATTGTCTAACAATGACATTCAAATTAATGAAGGATAACTCAACTAAACAATGAGACGAGAAAAGATAATTAACATTACAGTCTTGAAAAATATACAATTGAAAAATACTTGAAAACAATACAAAGAACTTAAACTAGAAACAGAATTCGAACCTCGAATTAAAGATCATTTGAATGATTCCTATCACCTGGATTATTTCATATCTTTTAGTCAAACTTGTATCACCTTATTGGATTCACTCTAAGGTGAATTTTCCTCAAGTGAGTTAAAGCAACCGAAAGACATGAAGTTTTTCCAACTTCAAGTTCACACCACTCTGACCTTTAACCCTAATTCCGTTTCCTTTTCCTAGCTTCAGCAGCTTGGTCTTTTTCTTCTTTCTGCCTTCTGCGCTTCTCCTCCTGCTGCTTTTGTTTCTTATATACTGGATCATGAAGCTGCATCCACCTAGCATTCAACAAACTTACTGCTTCCATTTCTAGAGGGTTCCTGGGTTCTGGGTAAGGATGTTTGAAAAGCCTTCTTAGTTTGTCCACCTCCTGAGTAGTCCTGATCTTTGGAATGTCCTCAAATATCTTCATTATAAGCCGAGGTTTCCTATGAGTTTTATCAGCTTTAAACTGATAATAGATCATTTTGAGATAGCCCTTGACACGGTTAGTATTGTGGACACTAGCCGCATCTTGCTCCAATCGTTTCTTTTCCACTACTACATCAGACAGGTAACTCACGAGTCTCTGCTTTTCTGTCACATACTTAACTTCCACATCTTCCCATTTGAACACATATAACAATTTCTCCAGAAATGCAGCATCTTGAGTCTGCAGCAGCCATTGTCTACTCATATGCAAGAATGTTTGATTCTGGTCTGCATCTATGAATACTAAGGCATCAGCTGTATTATCAACAAAAGAGTGTATCCAGTGTACACTGTCTCTTCCTGGAACACCAACTGCCTCCCTTATCTCTCCTTGTTCCAGTTCTCCAGTAGGAAGATTCAGAGCTTCATCTACATTCTTCATAGCTTGAAGAATATTCCATTTCTTCTCTATTAGCTCTGGTTCAATCTTCACATTATCAAGAGGGTTTGGAGCAATGACATCACACTTCCACACCTCATTGCTCTTCTTGAATATGGCACTTTCAATGATCTTCACTGATTTATCTTTAAGCTCAGAAGCGAATCCCTTACCCATCATTTGTCTACAGACGGCTTTAAGAGATTCCACTGAAAGTTCCATTAAGTCCTTTTCCTCCAAGCTCACCCTCTTCAATTTACTGTCAACCACCATCCGGACAACATTTGGATATGTTGAGAATTCTGGACCCTTGTCCTCTGCTAGCTGCATTAACTGATCCCTATACAGAATGCTTAGATTCTCAGAATGAGAGTATTGAATTTTTGTTGCTAGCAAGAACAACTCTGATGCAGATCTTCTCGTCATGAATTGGTCATCCACATACATGAAAGACATTGGGACTCCTTCTGTCAAAGACAAGATAACCTGCCACTCCTTTTGCGTTGCATTGTATCCAACCCTGACTTTAGAAATTAATCTCTTTAAAGCACTCATGTAGTCAGCAGCCATTGGATTCTGCAAATTTAGGTTGTAGAACAGATCATCTGCCTCCTTGTTATGAGCTCCTTTCGTACATGGTCCCATCAATATCTTCCTTGCGTCATCCCACTTCTGCCCTAACCTTCTATTGTCCAGATCAATCTGAGGATCAGCTAGCCTTGCAAGCTCATAATCGTACTGTTTCCCTTGTAGCTCCGCTTTTTTTTCCTGAAACACAGCACGATCTTGCATTGCTTTCATTTTAAAGAACTCAGCTTGTTCCAAGGCTAACCGTTGAGATTTAAGGGTTTCCTCATCAACAGTAATTTCTTCAGGCATTCTGGAAGACATCCCAGCACCTCCACCTTGATCCTTCAATGATCTCTTAATAGCATGTTCCAAAGGTACGTCTTCCATATCGGAATCTGAGTCATGTACCACCTGTACTTTTTCTTGATGACTCAGATCAACGAATGGCTCATCTTGCTCAATCGCTATTGCCTTACCCTTTTTCCTTCTCAGAGCCTCTTCATCAGTAGACGGCTCAATTTCTTTTTCTTTGACAAGATCAGCTTGTTCTTGAATTTCTTCGATTTGAACTCCCTGCTGTCTCGTCTCCTTTCCACTCTCCCCCTTAGGTGAGTTATCCTGAACTCCACCCTGGTCTCCAGATCCACCAGCTGTATAAAAGTCTTCAAACCCAGAACCATAGGTTCCTGCTCCACTAGCACCACCTGTACCAGCATCGGGGGGAGGTTGTTGCGACTCGAAACACTCCTGGGGCACAAAACTTCTGATTGCAAACATCACTCTACTGATCTCCACAGCCAGAGTATCCATTGTAATCTCCATTGCTCCCATCCTCTCATTCAGAGTGTTTCCCAAGACACCACCAGCATGGCCCAAGTCATTTACCTTGTTTGTCAAATCATTAAAAGCTGTAGCTTGACTTGCCATTCGTGCTGCGTAGTCATCAAGAGCCCTTTGATTGTTTCCAATGTTCATCCCTAACTGCCCCATCGTCTGCCCAAACTGCTTCATTTGATTTTCCATAGAAGTCATACGAGTATCAAGATTTTCAATATTAAGGGACGGTGTTTGGTTTAGGTGACCTCGCTCTAATACTCGTTCTGTTAGTATTTGACGCTCGGTTTCGGGCCTTAAAAATGAAGGTCCCTCTCTCCCTAACCTCTCACACACACTCCCTGTCTCACGCTCGTGTATGTCTTCAATAATTGATCCAAAATATGAAGCAGTACCTGCAGAAACTGGATAAGCAATATAATTTGCAGTTATGGGATCAATTGCTGTTGGTTCCTGAGTTGGAATCTCAGGCTGAGAGGCTACAAAGTGTTCTTGTACAACATCAGAACCGATCCTCTTTGTAGCATCAGTACGTACCGGTGAAGGTACGGCTGAAGCTTTTAAAGCTTCATGTCCTCTTGAAGCAACAGTATCTTCAAGAGGTACATAATCATCATCAAAATCCCTATGTGCAGATTGTTCAAGAGGTGAACCACTCTCGTGAGGTGGAGTGGTTGCGTGTGACACACTAGGGTTTGACTGAGGTTTAGAAGTAGCAGCATGAGAAATTTTGGCTTTCTTTCGAGTAAGAGGCTGCTCTTCGGGGTCACTCTCCTCATCATTTCCTACATCTATATGTGCTGGCTGTTTGGATTCCGGTGACAGAGGTGACAGAGAATTAGAAATATAGCTCTCACCCTGGGATAGATCCTGCGGGCTAGCAGTCTCTTGGGTCTGGGAATCAGAAACATAGGAAGAGGAATGAGTAGAATGTAGAGAGAGATTACCTGATTCATTACCTTGTTCGTCACCGCTTTGCTCATCAGGAATCTCTTCAAATGCCTCAGCATGAGCAGACCGATTCTGAGCATGTGATGAAACTTGCGAGAATTCCATCAAAGTGGTAACTCCCTCATCATATGTAAGCCACTGTTGTAAGGTATCAGGAATTGACATCAGTTTTCCATGATGTTTATTCTGATTATCAATTGTCGAAAGTGACTTAGTGCCCATCCCTAGTGGTGCAGATGTTTGACTTCTGGCAAAACTCTGTCTAACTGCAAGAGCATCCTTCGGTATTAAATCATTAATCAGCATCTGTAGGAACCGAGGAAACCAGCAGATAACATCTTTTGTGTTGAGGTCTCTGCTTGCAAGAGATCCCATTACACCAACTATCTCCGAGAGAACTATGCGTCCATAATTTATATCCAGTTCTCTTGCTAGGGCAATTCCAAGGTTTTGCATGGGAATGGAAATTTGATGGAAATCGCTTTCTCGTGCCCGAAAACATCTTGTGATGGCCTCGAAAAAGTAATTCCATTCCACATGAAAGAATTGTTTTTGGATGTTTCCAGTGATCCGGCCAGACGGAGGATAACATCCTATTTCTTCAAAGAAACTGAGGCGTTCGGCAGCTGTAGGTTCTGGATCATAAGCATCTTTTATCGGGAATCCCAGAACCCTGTTGACAATTTGTTCAGTCACCTCATATTCCTGACCCGCTAAGGTAAACCTGAAACCAAAGGGGGTTGATTTACTCCCAAAAGAAACCGCACTAGTCCATAATTGCTGTAAAGCATCATGTACTAGTGTAGGTTTAGCAGTAAAAGCATCACTAGCTTTGGAATACAAATTGAGAAATCGTATCCAAGACTTAAAGCGCGGGAGTTGATCACCAATTTCCGTAGAAATATTATAAAAATTGTTTTTAGCAAGTGAAAATTGGTGAGCCATTTTAATTAAAAGTTTTTCTTTTAAAAGATGTGAATTTTAATATTAATTCTTTGAAAAACAATTAATTAAAGAATTAACCGTTATATCCCTTTTAATTTAGCAAGAACAACAAAAGTCCCTTTTTGAGAAATTAAACTACGGGATCCAATTAACAGTCAATGGAAGGCAAATTTCAAACCAATAATTAAATCTCCACTAACAGTGAAATGCGTGTGTGTGAAATCGTGTATGAACAGATCTGTGAAATTTTGTGTGTATATACGTGTGTGTATATATCGATGAAGATGAACAGTTATACAAGACACAATCACAGAGATTAATGATGACACACAGGTAAGAGGAGTCTAAAATCGGGCATTAATTCGTGGTCTGTATGAGTTTAGTCACAAAAATCACGAACAGTGGTTGTAACTATGAAATCGCTTGTATGTATATGTGGAGGCTGCTGTTAAAATGAATTAGGTAAAGTGAAAGAATAGATCGAGTTAGAGATGTATATATAGACATTAATGTGAAATGACTAAAGTGTCCCTGTTAAAAAGTATGAAAACTCTAAGTACATATAGGGAGAACCCAAGTCGAAATCTATCTCGAAGTCTAAGTTGAAGTCTATCTCGAAGTCTATCTCGAACATTTTAAGTCGAACTTCGAGATAGAGTTCGAGATAGATGTTAACTCGAAAAACTTACCATTTAACTATTAAAGACCATGTAAACAACACAAACCACCAACAGTACTAGGGAAACCTATCTCGAAATTTAAGTATAAATTCGAGATAGACTTCGAGTTAGGAGTTAACTCGAAAAAATCCCCTTAGACACTGAGAACTCTATCTCGAACATCAAGTCGAAATTCGAGTTGAGTTTCGAGATAGAGGATAACTCGAAATTATTAACTTAACTCGAAGTTATTCTCTCAGATCATTTCAAAAAATATCCCCTGTAAGATAGACATTATATGGAATATTTTGAATAAGGAAATAGGCACACTGGTAACTCAAATTCGAACCTAAGTCGAATTTCGAGATAAATTTCGAGATAGAGGCTAACTCGAAATTTTTCCCAGACTTAGAATTTTCAAAACTTCACTCTGGAAGCTCAAATCGAAATTCAACTAGAATTTCAAGATGAGTTTCGAGATAGTGATTAACTCGAAATTTTGAAGATACTTAGAATAATTTGACAATTTTTCTTTGAAAAACTCAACAATTAATTTTGCCAAATTAATATAAATATCAATTCAAGGATTTTAATATATGACATAATTAAAACATTCCTTGATAATTCTAAGGCCTCTAATTACATGAAAAACACAGGTAAATTCATCTAAAAATCATGCAAAATTTAGAATATTATGAATTTAACTCCCCCTATGTTCATGCAATCTAACAAGCATAAATTCAAAGATTTGTACTATTAAATACACTTAAAACACAATGAATTCATGTCAAATAACACTATATGCACCCTATAATAATCATTAATTAGGCATTTTAAAGTCTAAACACATAATGATTAAATAGCTTGCATATACAAACATAAACATGGATTTTACAGATAGAAGGCTTTACTAACTTGTGTTAAGCATTCCCAATTCACCAACCAACCTATTGAATGTTACTTCATCAAGAGGTTTGGTGAATATATCTGCAATTTGTTGCATTGTGGGCACAAAATGTAGCTCCACAGTCCCCTCCTCGACATGTTCTCTTATGAAGTGATACCTGATGTCAATGTGCTTGGTTCTTGAGTGATCTACAGGATTGTTGGTTATGGCAATGGCACTTGTGTTGTCACACATAATTGGAATTTTCTTGTGCTCCATGCCATAATCCTTCAATTGGTTCCTCATCCACAGTATTTGAGCTACACAGCTTCCAGCAGCAATGTACTCAGCTTCAGCAGTAGAAGTAGATACTGTATGTTGCTTTTTACTTTGCCAGGACACCAATCTTCTGCCAAGAAATTGACAAGCACCAGATGTGCTTTTCCTATCAATCCTGCAACCTGCATAGTCTGAATCCGTATAGCCAATTAGATTAAAACTTGTATCTCTTGGGTACCAAATTCCTAGATTTGGTGTGCCCTTGAGATACCTAAAAATTCTTTTGACGGCTATGAGATGTGATTCTCTAGGATCCGCTTGGAATCTTGCACATAAACAAGTCGCGAACATTATATCGGGTCTACTTGCAGTTAAATAGAGAAGTGAGCCAATCATACCTCGATAGCTTGTGATGTCAACTGATTTACCTGATTTGTCTTCATCAAGCTTCGTGGCTGTTGCCATGGGAGTCTTAGCTGCTGATGCATCTTCTAGATTATACTTCTTGAGTAAATCTCTGACGTACTTGGATTGACAGATAAAGATACCATCTTTTCTCTGACTGATCTGTAATCCAAGGAAGAAAGACAGCTCTCCCATCATGCTCATCTCGTATTTCTCTTGCATTAGCTTAGCAAATTTCTCGCACAAGCGCTCATTAGATGACCCGAAGATAATATCGTCCACGTAGACTTGAACAAGTATTAAATCATTCTTCACATTCTTATAGAACAATGTTTTGTCAATTACTCCCCTAGTAAAACCACTTTCAATTAAGAATACGGATAGGGTTTCATACCAACATCTTGGGGATTGCCTGAGGCCATAGATAGATTTGAAGAGAAGATACACAAAATCTACAAGTTCTGGATCAATGAAGCCAGGCGGCTGTTCCAGATACACTTCTTCTTCTAACTCTCCGTTCAGGAAGGCACTTTTCACATCCATCTGGAAAACCTTGAAGTTCTTATGTGCTGCAAATGCCAAGAACATCCTGACTGCCTCAAGTCTTGCAACCGGTGCATAGGTCTCATCATAATCAATTCCTTCTCGCTGAGAATAACCTTTTGCAACCAAACGAGCCTTGTTTCGTGTTACAAGTCCGTTTTCATCCATTTTATTTCTGAATACCCACCTTGCTCCAATTACTGATTTGTTCTTTGGTCGGGGTACCAGTTTCCAAACTTTCTGCCTTTCAAACTGATTGAGTTCCTCTTGCATTGCAATCACCCAATCAGCATCACCAAGAGCTTCTTCTATTTCTTTAGGTTCAAGCTTGGATAAGAACCCAGAATATAAGCAAATATTAGCCAGGTCAGCTCTTGCATTTCTTCTAGTAGACACACCAGCATCTGGATCACCAATAATTAATTCAAACGGATGGTCTCCATTCCATACCCGTTCTCTTGGAAATTGTCTTGATGATTCAGCATGACTTTCTGAGTTGTGGTGCTGACTACTTTGATTACTTTCACTAACTCCCCCTGAGTTAGTACCAGCTCCTACAGAACTAGAGTCAACTCGACTCGAGCCTTGAACAGTAGTTCTTGAGCTGCTATTTACTCCCCCTGAGTTGTTGCCGGTTCGTACTGAAGAAGTCTCTCCTGATCTTGTAGAATTAGCTTGTTCACTAGACTCAGGTTCTTCACGTACACTTGGAACATTTAATGGGACAACCAACTCAGGTTCATCTTCAAGTTCTTCTAAGTCCAGATTCTGAAATTTTAGGGACTCAGGTTCACTAGAATCTCTTGAAATTGATGAGAGTTTGGTATCGTCGAATCTGACGTTGTAGCTTTCAGTCACTTTTCGATCATTTACTAAGAACACCCTATAAGCTGCTACCACATCTGTGGAGTAACCAACAAAGATTCCTTCACGAGCTTTTGCTGCAAACTTGCCTAGATTTTCATCATCTATAAGTACATAGCATTTTGCTCCGAAGACATGAAAGTATTTGATTGTTGGTCTTCTTCCGTTCATTAGCTCACATGGTGTCTTTTCTTTATCTTTTATGATCAAGGATCGATTTTGAGTGTAACACACGGTACTCACTGCTTTTGCCCAGAAATACAGAGGAAGTTTCGAATCATACAACAAAGTTCTTGCTGCTTCAACCAAAGTTCTATTCTTCCTTTCAACTACTCCATTTTGTTGTGGAGTTCTCGGAGCTGAATATTGACGACGTATTCCCTTAGATACACAGAAGTCATTCAGCACTGCGTTTTTGAATTCAGTGCCATTGTCTGATCTAATCGTCTTCACAGTAAGTGTTGAAACATTCTCAATTTGAGTGATGTGATCAATGATTAGGAAAGGTACTTCGTCTTTCGTCATTGCGAACAATACCCATGTATACTTGGAGAAGTCATCCACGATTACCAATGCATATCTTTTCCTAGACAAAGATAGGACATTCACTGGGCCAAACAAATCCATATGAAGAAGTTGCAGAGGCTCGGTGATACTAGAAATTTCTTTGCTTTTATGCGATGCTCGTTTCGACTTTCCCATTTCACAGGCTTCACAGAGTCCTTTCGGAGCGAACTCCATTTGAGGTAGATCTCTCACCAATTCTCGCCTCGCGAGAGCATTCATCGTTTTGAAGTTTAAGTGAGATAACTTTTTGTGCCATAACCAGCTTTCATCATCCGAAGCTTTGCTGTAGAAACAGGTGACTTCATTCTGATTTGCTGAATCCATGTCTGCAATAAAAAGATCTGCCTTTCGAACTCCTCTCAAAGCCAGTGAGCCTTCCTTGATGTGAGTGATTGATACACCTTTCTTGTTGAAGACAATTTCGTAACCTTTGTCACAGAATTGACTGATACTCAACAAATTATGCTTTAATCCCTCAACATAGGAAATATCTTCAATGATGACATTGCCAGTTTTCAGTTTGCCATATCCCTTTGTCACACCTATGCTGTCATCTCCAAAGGTAACATAAGGGCCAGCTTTCATAACCAACTCTGTAAGCAGGGACTTGTTTCCAGTCATATGCCTCGATGCTCCACTATCCAGCACCCATATGACTTTATTTCTATTTTGCTTAATGCCCTGCAATGACAGATTGATTAGACTTTCTTCGGAACCCAACTTTGATTGGGCCCGGCTTTTCGATAAGATCGAGAATCAACAGATTTAACAACAGGAGATGCACTTTTCTTAACATTACTAGAGCTTTCGACTTCCTCCTTTCCTTTCTCAGACTTGACATGTTTATCAGTCCTAGGAGAAGGTTTGTCACTCCTAACTTTAGGAGGACTGACAGTCTTAGCTCTCACATGCTTTTTCTTGATGATTGAACTAGCAGCAGTATTTAAGCATGACTGGCTAGATGCATTCATTAAATTCACAAAAGTTTGCATGACATTAAAAGTGCATGGCATACAATTAGGTTGACCACACTGTGCATGATTCGGATGCAGATTATTCATTGTGTGTGTAACAGGCATGGCATGTGCAGCAGGAACATTTATGTTAGCTTTACATGCATAAGAAAGATGTTCAGTAGATTTGCAGTGATAACATGCTTTCTTTATTCGTTCAGCCTTAACCTCTTTTATGCCTTTCTTCCCTTGTTGTTTAACAGCCTTAGCTCCTAATCCTAGTCTAGATTCATCACTAGGGAAATTGATTTTAACTTGTTTGATAGGAGTTATGGTTTATGCGTTCTGGCGATCTTCCATCTCAATCTCATATCTAGCTATCAATTCAGTCTCTTCTTCTTCTATTCTAGGAACAAGGTGTTTGTAGATGGGTTTGACAGAAGATTTAAAAATGCTAGGAATTTCATTTTTAAGGTCACTGGAACTAGAGTCAATAGGTCTCTTCCCTTCTTTATTAGAAAGGTTAGAATAATCAAGTCCTACACCTACTCCAGTTATCTTCTTAAATACGTCATTATCTACATACACTTTACTAGCAGCTAGTTTGTAAGCTTCACATTTAGTTTCTAACTCAGCTAGTTTGTTCCTAAGACATGCTTCTATTTCTGCCTTAAGAACGAGCTTGTGTTCCAAAGATTTAATAAAATCTCTTAGGGAAGTATCTACAGTGCAAGCAGCCTCTAACTCTTCCACTTTTGCCTCAAGCATTCTGCTTTTGGCGACAAGTGTTTTCTGTTCCTTTTGAGAAGTGTCTAGGCTTTTGCACAACATGTAGATCTCTTCGCTAAGAGCCCCGTTCTGTTCCTTATAATCATCAATGGACATTTCTACTTTAAGGGTTAGAACTGGTACCTCTGGTTCCTCTGATGTCTCAGCCATAAGCGCAAAGTTTGCTACATGAGTAACATCTTCCTCATCTGAATCATCCCAAGCTCTTCCTTCTGTTACTACTAAAGCTCTTTTGCCATGTTTTTCTTTCACCAGCGATTCATACTTGCTTTTGAGGGCTTCAAATGTCTCTTTTGGATAAGTCTGTTTAGGGTTTTTGCAGTCCGAGGCAAAATGTCCAGGTTCACCACAATTATAGCAATTGAACTTCATTTTGAAATCCAACGGAGATTTGTAGCTGGTACTCTTGCCTTTGCTTTTGTAGCCTAACGAACTACCACCACCCTTAGCAGCCCGATAGTAAGATGAAGAATTTCTCTGTGGTCGGTTGCTCTTTCTGAATCTCATATTGCTGAACTTCCTTGCCATGTATGCCACGACACTATCGTCCATGTTGTCCAGCTCTTCTTGGGTGAAGTAGTCATCATCACTGTTAGATGCGCACTCGTCATCATTATCAACTTGATGTGGTGCAAGTGATGATTTAGGCTTTGCTGCAACCATTGCCTTCTTAGACTCCTCCTCATCAGCAACTAATCCTGATGCAGTTTCTTTTCCTTTTGAATCATTGTCCCATGCTTGATCTTGAAGTGTCTCCAGCTCATAGGTCTTCAGAATTCCATAATATTCTTCCAGAGAAGTTGTATGCAAATCTCTGGTTTCTCTGATTGCGTAGACCCTATGTTCAATGCTCTTTGGCTGGTTCCTCAGATATCTCGTATTGGTCTCAACCATGGGGAGAGTAACACCTCTCAGATTCAAATCCAATACCAACTGACTGAATCGTAGATAGACATCTGTTATGCTTTCTCCTTTTCGTATTCTAAAGGTGTCATACTCCATCTTGAGTATAAGTGTCTTGTTGCTTCTAACCTCTGCAGATCCTTCCATGACAACTTCTATCTTGTCCCAAATCTTCTTTGCTGTATTCAAACCTTTGACTATGTTGAACATTTCATGATCAAGGGATTCCATCAAGGTTTGTCTTACAGAAGTATCATAAGCTATTTGCTCCTTGTCAGCATCCGTAAAGTCCGCTGCCTTTTTAGGCTCAGACCGAGCAGGTATAACCTCCTCTCCTTCCGTACGCTCAGGAATAGCTTTCATTGGAACGAATTTACCCTTTTCAAGGACTTCCAGATACTCAGGGTTAATAGTCTCTAAGTAGAGTCTCATTCTGAAAACCCATTCTTCATAGTGATCTCGGTTGAACATTGGGATCTTGAAAGAATTTTTAGGAGCCATTTCAAATCTGGTCACTAAAAGTTTCTAAGTACCCAAGACTAGGCTATGTAGAATATCTATGTAGAACTTCTGCCAAGTCGAAATTTCTCTAAGTCGAAATTTTGCTCAAGTCGAAATTTCTCTAAGTAGAAATTGTCCAAGTCGAAATTCACCAAGTAGAAATTGTCCAAGTCGAAATTCTATGTAGAAAATCTCAAGTAGAAATTCTATGTAGAACTTTTTGTCCTTAGAATAATTTTCTGCAGATTACTTTAATATTGAATAAACAATATCACCTTTTTGACTTTTGATACTTTACACACCGAAAGCAACTAACCCACTTGCTAGGCACTGAGTATGTCTTGTTACACTTTCGGCCAAGGAATATTTATCAAATCAAAAGTACAAAAACACCTTTTTGACTATCTTATTTGTTTGAAAAAGGAGATCAAAAAGTTGTTGGGTTATCTTCTTTGATAAGAACAGATGATGAACACTCAAGAACACCAAATATCAATGAACCCAGATTAATTCACAAAAATTAATTAAAATACACCCAAGCTAAATAATCACACCTGGAGTATTTAAATAATTTTTCGGATGAGTTTTCACTACCAATCGAATTAAAGCACACTTTTCGAAAAAATGAAAAGTAGATCTAGAAAATGAAAACTCACGATTCTTCTACCAAACACAAAGATCTATGTTTTGTATGTTAAACATCCGCTCTGATACCAATTGTTAGGTCCAAATGTGTTGTAGAGGGGGGGGTGAATACAACTTTTCGATTATGAGAAGCAATAAATACGATGCAATAAATGAACACACAGATTCAAGGAATATATTTCTTTATATATAACTTGAAAAGGTTGCTACAACATTCATTACAAAGTATAACAGAAGTTCAGAGAGAAGTGAATGATTCTAAGCTCTGTGAATATACTCTCTCTCTTTTTCTTGTGTTTTTCTCAATATTGCTCACTAACTAAAAACATTACACAAGTGCTTCTATTTATACTACATGTAATCTATGTCCTGTAGTCTTCAAAGACTAAGATATACGTGGCCCAATGATGTCCACATAAATCTTGCCTTATCTTGAAAGCTTGGAAATCTGCCAATCAGAAGATGCCATGTGTCATGTTGAAGCTGCACTCTAAGTAGAACTTCTACTTGAGAATTTCTACTTAGCCATCTCGAAATTTCTAAGTCGAACTTCTACTTAGAAATATTCTACTTGGCCATCCAGAACATTTAGTACTTAGAAAATATTCTGGTCTTCAACTTGAAACTTCAATGCACATCTTGAGCTTGTGATATCTTCATGTCTTCTTTATTCTTCGGCAAGCTCTTGAACATGGATCTTTATTACTGACATAAACTTGCTATCAATGTCCTGACACTTGATGCACTGGTCTGGTTCATAAGTGACTAGTCTTGATAGTGTTTCTGCTTCTTGAATAAATTACCATATTCACTTAGTAACTTGGCTTTCCAATATTTGCTTTCCTTCTTGTTCACTTGAAATCAATTGGTCTTGTTGATACTGATAGTTATGATCTTGATTCTCGATTTCTCAAATCACTGAGGCCTGAACAACTTTGACTTGAACTTCTCTCAATGATTTCTTCTTGGCTTGATCATAGTTAACATGTTCAATTGTATCAATTACCTTGTCTTCATTTAGTGTTGATTTCTTGTGACTTCTTGTTCTTGATTGTCTTCTGGTTAAGTATCTTTTCTTTTAATTGAGTTACATTAGTTATAGTGTTACAAGTTAATACACTCTGCCTTTCAATACTACAAGCCTTGAGTCTCCACAGACCTTGAGGTTCTTGACCCTCATGATTCTTGCCAAGCCTAAGCCAGCTATCAATGCCTCATATTCAGCTTCATTGTTGGTAGTAGGAAAGCCCAACTTCAAAGAATATTCAACTATGAACCCATCGGGGCTTTGCAACACTAAACTTGCGCCACTAGATTTTGTTTTTGATGCTCCATCAAAATAGAGCACCCAATACTCCTTCTGATCAGGTACAAGTTCTTCATCCTTATCTCCACTCTCAGGGGTGGTTACTATCTCCTGTCCCCCGACTTCTTGGTTGCTAATGGTACATTCAACCACGAAATCAGCCAATGCCTGAGCCTTGATGGCTGTTCGAGGCTTATACGTGACGTCAAACTCTCCAATTTCGATTGCCCATTTAATCAATCTTCCACTCGCTTTTGGGCTGTGCAATATGTTCCTCAATTGCTGGTCCGTCAGGACTTTGATTTTTTGTGACTGAAAATATGGTCGTAGCTTTCTTGAAGCTGTTATCATTGCCAAAGCAAATTTCTCGATTGATGAGTAATTTAACTCGGCTCCGTGGAGCACCTTGCTTACATAGTAGATAGGCCTCTGAACCTTGTTCTCTTCTTTAATGAGGACGACACTCAATGCTTGTTCAGACACTGCTAGATACATATAATGAGTCTCTCCGGGACTTGGTTTGGCCAACAACGGGGCTTCGGCCATGTACTTCTTCAACTGTTCAAAGGCCTCTTGGCTTTTATCATTCCATTCAAGATTTTTCACCTTCTTCAATGCTTGAAAGAAAGGTAAGCATGTATCACCAGACTTGGAGATAAATCTCCCTAGAGCGGCCATTCTACCAGTTAACTTCTGTACATCCCTCACAGAACGGGGTGGTTCCATGTCTAAGATTGCTTTGATCTTGTCAGGATTGGCCTCTATGCCTCTTTTCAAAACCATCAGTCCCAAAAATTTTCCTGATCCAACTCCAAAGGCACACTTGGCTGGATTCAACATCATCTTGTGGTGCCTCAGCACTTCGAATGCCTCTCTGAGGTGTTTAATGTGGTCTGCCTTACACAGACTCTTGACTAACATGTCATCAACATAGACCTCCATGGTTTTTCCAATCAGATGGGCGAATATCTTATTCACCAGTCGTTGGTAAGTAGCTCCTGCATTCTTTAGACCAAAAGCCATAACAAGATAGCAGAAAACACCAAAGTCAGTTATGAAAGATACCTTAGGGATGTCCTCCTTATGCATCTTAATCTGATTGTAGCCGTTGAAACCATCCATGAAGCTCAACATCTCATGTCCAGCTGTGGCATCTATCAACATGTCAATCCTTGGCAGGGGAAAACAATCCTTCGGACATGCATCATTCAAATCAGTGAAGTCTATACACATCCTCCACTTCCCATTCGCTTTCTTGACCATCACAGGGTTTGCTAACCATTCAGGAAACTGAATCTCTTCAATAAACTCAGCCTCTAAGAGCTTGTCAACTTCTTGCTTAATGGCATCTTGCCCTTGAGGAGCAAAATTTCTCTTCTTCTATTTTATTGTCTTCCTTTCAGGATCGACATTCAACACGAAGGGTTATAAATTGGGGATCAATCCTTGGCATATCAGCCGTTGTCCAAGCAAATACATCATTGTTCTCTATTGGTCTTCATCCTTGGATTCTCAAGCCAGGTTCTTAAGACATATTGAAGAGTAGCTAGTTCTTAACATCCTCGGCCTTTCGTGGCTTTGACTATTGCATGTGGCTTTTATCTTCTTGCCTTTTATCCAGGGTCCTTTACAGACTTAAACTCTTACTTGGTCGCGTTGTAACCAAACTCTTGACCCTTCGGGATCTTCACTTATGCATTGGTTTGTTTTCCATTCGTGTATTCTTTTATTTTCGGTACTTAGTCATCCTTGACTTGCACTCATCGGGTGCTCGGCACATAAATAAAATCACGCAATCAATGAATGGAAATCAAATTTGCATTAATAACTTGAAATGGGTTCAACCCTTACATAGAGTACTACTGTCCTACTCGGAGCAACATGCTCTTCAATGGTTTCAATGAACCTTATTTCTACTTCTACTAGATAAATATGTAGCTAAGTTCTACTAGGATAGCTTGAGCCCATCGGGGCATCGCAAGACTAGGCCTGCACCAGATTTTGTTTTTGATGCTCCATCAAAATAGAGCACCCACGACTCCTTCTGGTCTTCTCCTTCTTATTCTGAAGTTCACTTCCTACTTGGGGTACTACCTCCTGCCCCCCGACTTCTTGGTTGTCAATGGTACATTCAACCACGAAGTCAGTTAATGCCTGAGCCTCAATGGCCGTCCGAGGCTTCTGTGTGATGTCCTCTGCTGGCTCTTCTCGGTGTTCCTCATTACTACGGACATCCATGTCTTCAATTGGAAGGACCTGCCCCCCAAGTCCGTCAGGCCTTAACGCGGCTACATAACAGCTTCGTGCCATCTTTTGATCGTCTTTATGTTCTCCAACACCATTCCTAGTCGGGAACTTGATCTTCATGTGATAAGTTGAGGCAACAGCCTTGAATGCATGAAGTCCAGTCCTTCCGAGGATAGCGTTGTACGTTGAAAATGCCTTGATTACCAGGAAGTTCAACATCTGAGTGGCCTTCTTGGGCTCCTGTCCAATAGTCACAGGCAATTGAATAGTCCCTTCAACTTTGGATCCTACTCCATTGAATCCATATATAGGCATGTTATTGGGGGTCAACTGAGAATCATTGTACCCCATCTTCACAAATGCATCATGAAACAGAACGTCAACGGAAGCTCCATTATCTATCAAGATTCGCTTCACCTCTGAGTTTCCAATCACAGGAGTTATGACCAATGGGGCGTTATGGGGGAACTTCACCCCTACAAGGTCTGAGTCATCAAAACCAATTGTTGTTTCAGTCCTAGCACGCTTCGGGGCCTCTCCCACGATGTGTATCACTTCTCTGGCATAAGCCTTCCGAGAATTCCTTGTTGTGCCGGCCGCAGTCGGGCCTCCTGAGATCATGTTGATTACTGGCCCTCGGGGTTGTGGGTTACAATCTTGATCGTCATCCCTTCTATTATAATCTCTAATTTGATTAACACGATATTCACCTTTAGTGAAGTGGTTCAATTTCCCTCTACGGATTAAAAACTCGATCTCATCTTTGAGTTGTTTGCAATCATCAGTGTCATGCCCCACATCTCTGTGGAATCTGCAATACTGATTCTTGTTTCTCTTTTCGGGATCACCCCTGAGTGGCTTCGGCCATCGGAAATCCTTATCCTTCTCAATGTCCAACAAGATTCGACTCCTAGGAGTATTCAACCTTGCATACTCAGTGAACCTTGGTCCTTGGTTCTTCTTAGGGGCATAGTCGGAGTCCTCGCTAGTTCGGGGATACTTGTCCCTAGCATCATACTCCTGGTCTTGCTTTTGTTTCTTGGAGTCGGCGTTACCCTTGCCATTACCTCCCGCGGTTTCTTTCTTCATGCTATCCTCAGCCTTGATATACTTGTCAGCCCTTCGCTGGAGCTCAGCCATGTTTTCAGGAGGATGCTTGGCCAATGACCTTTTAAAGAACTCGTTAGTGGTTCCGTGTTCCAGGGCTACCATGGCCACTTTATTCTCCAGGTCAGTGATGTTCAACGTCTCCTTGGTGAACCTCTTAAGGTAGTCTCTCAGATTTTCGATCTTCCTTTGCACCACATACATAAGAGATGCAGAACTTTTCTCATGAACTCTTCCGCTGATAAACTGACTAACGAACGCAGCACTTAACTCCTTAAAGGAGCCAATTGAGTTTGCAGGCAGCCGGCTATACCATCTTTGAGCCATGCCCGACAAAGTTTGGGGGAACGCCCTGCACTTCAAAGCGTCACTTGCAGGCTGCAACAGCAGTGCGTTTGAGAATGTCCTAACGTGGTTCGCGGGATCACCCGTTCCATCATAAGCCTTAATTGTCGGCATCTTGAACTTCCTAGAGATGTGAGCATTCATCACCTCCTCAGTAAACGGGGGTGTGGGATCATCCGGATCCCCAAGTGGCATTAAATCCTTGGGGTTGCTCTTGCGGGTTTCCACCCTTGTTGTTCTTCCAGTTGGGGCATCAGCCCTTCCCTGCCTTCTTGAAGACCTCTCCAGATCTATAAAGGGAATCGATCCCGAAGTTGGAGGAGGCTGAGTTTGATTCAACCTAGCTTGTTCTCTCGCAATATCTTCCTTTATCCTTAGAATCTCGACCTCATGAGCCTTGATTCTCTCAGCAGCTGTCAAAGGAGGTCCATCGTGGATAGTTTGCGTTCTCCTTCTTGGCTCTCTGCTAGCACGTCGCCTCCTCGGGGCTTCATCATGATCATCATCGTCAGTAGATGAATCATCAGTGTAGGGGACAGAGTAGTCATAATACTCTCGGTCTCGGATCTGCAAGGCGTGGCCACTTGGTCCAAGACTGTGAACAATTGGAGGGTCATTAGGCAGACCATACATCGGATTGGTATTCCTGGGGAGATCCGTAGTATGGATCTGTACTACTGGTGGCGGGCGATTGGGATCAACCAGCGTCTAAAGGGAGCTGGTTTCTTGACCCGGATGGATGACCATAGGCAACGTCCTCACAGCATGGGGATTCGTCCCTGGAGGTTGAGAAGCCTGAGTTTGAGTGATCGCCCCTGTCGTTGGGGGTACTTGCTCGGTGACAGGTGGAGCAGAGTTTAGAGGCAAGGCCTCAGTAGAGGCAGCCTCGGTGGAGGTTGGTACTGATCTTCGTGTGTTCACCATGGTTGATGTCTTCTTCCCACAGACGGCGCCAAATGTTGTGGAATAAAAATTAGGTTATGAATAGTGCGGCTAGGGTTTGTGTGTATTCAATGCAAAGGGGTTGGTGAGCTTCGAGCTTTAATGGCTGTTTCCGTGTTCGAGACTGATCGGTCCTCACAGAGTGCCTACGTATCTCATATTGAGAATCAAGCCAAAACGTAGTTCTAGGTGATGGTGCCCTCAGGGCTATGACGACGAGGGCTCACCTAGGACGTAGTGGCTTGTATGTCCTTATTCGAGAATTGAGCCAAAAACGTAGTTCTGAGAATGAGGGGTCAGGCCCTTATATAGGCTGAGAAGCCTTAGAATTATGGTAGGAATGAGAGACTTGGTGGGCCAGCCACCGCCTCAAGGAAGGTTCTGGATCTATTCCTTTTAGGAATCAGTTTCCATGTTGAGATATGTATCTTGGAGGCTAAGTCATGTAGGAGTAATATCCTTATTTGACTCGTATTGCTGAGCTGGTCATTATCCCTAATATTAATTACGAAATTAATATTATAATTAGGGTTTGGGCCCACCTGGTGGGCCTCACGTTTGGACCATTCTAGGTCTAATTAATGCCACATTAAATGTGTCCTTAGGGCTTACTTTTAGCCCATATCACCGTGGGAAATCGGGGATTTTTTACTTTTATTAAAAAAATAAATTTTATACATTTTTTAAAAAATTTCATAATAAAATTAATTTACTAAATTAAGATACATAATATATATTTTAAATTCAATGACCTATTCTAAAAAATATTTTGAAATAATTTTTGTTTGTATTAAAAGATGTTATTAAAATTAAATTAAATTTTACTATTAAACTTTTAAATATGTGAAATGAATTAAAAAATTTAAGTACTAATATTATTTATAAATATATTTACTTATATAATTTAATTATGTATATATATATATATATATATATATATATTTATTTTTTTTAAAAAAAATGAAATCGGGGATCGGGGCGGGGATCAGATCGGGGTCAGGCGGGGCAGATGAAATGCCTATCCCTAATGAGAATGGCTGCTACTTACCTTCATGAACGACATAGAGCGAATTTTGTCTCAAATCATGGTAGTTCTATAATTAATCATCGTATGATAAATCGGAATAGAGAAGAAGGTCATACGTGACTATATCATGATTATTTTTCTGAAACACCCACATATACAGAAATACAATTTCATCGAAAATTTCGAATGCGTAGATCATTATTTTTATGAATTGAAGAAGCAATTGTGGCTCATGATAATTATTTTACCCAACGAAAGGATGTTGTAGGAGTTTGTGGATTATCATCACTTTAGAAAGTGACGGCTACACTTAGGATGCTTAGATATGGATCGGCAACTGATTCTGTTGATGATTACGTACGTATTGGTGAGAGTACTGCAATAGAGAGTTTAAAAAGATTTGTTAAAGCAATTGTTGAAGTATTCAGAGATGAATATTTGAGACGACCAAATAATGGAGATGTCCCTTGATTATTGGCAGAGAATGGACAATAAGGCTTTCCAGGAATGTTAGGAAGTATTGATTGTATGCACTGGAAGTGGAAAAATTGTCCAACCGGTTGGCAAGGTATGTATACAGGTCATGTTCATGAACCAACTATTATTTTAGAGGTAATAGACTAATAGCTTCAAAAGATTTATGGATTTGGCATTATTTTTTAGGATTACCGGGATCTTTAAATGACATCAATGTATTAAACCGATCTCATTTATTTGAAGACTTGGTAGAAGGTCGTGGCCCTAAATTAAAGTATACTATTAATGGTAATGAATATAACATGGGATATTATCTTGATGGTATATATCCTTCTTGGCCAACGTTTGTCAAAACTATTCCAAACCCTCAAGGTTATAAAAGAAAACATTTTGCAACTGCACAAGAATCTGTTAGAAAAGATGTTGAGTGAGCGTTTGGAGTGCAGCAATCTCGATTTACAATGGTTCGCGGCCCTTCACGGTTTTGGGATGTGGGCACAATGAAATATATTATGACAGCTTGTATAATTTTGCATAACATGATCATTGAAGATGAAAGGGAATTACATGGAAGAAGAACACTTTGATACATATGCTGAAATACCAAATGTTATTCCGAATCATAATTATCCAAGTAACTTCACAGAATTCATTCAAGTGCATCAACGAATTCGAGATGAACAAGTTCATATTCAGTTGCAAAATGATCTTGTCGAGCATCTTTGGCGAGTCCATGGTGGTGATTTGGATTAAATATTTTCAATGTCTTTTCTTTCCTAATTTTTTATGTTTCTTTCACAACTTTCGATGTAATTTGCTCTATGGCAATAAGAAATTTCGATCAACAATATCAACAAATTAAAGTCAAGTACATTATTGTAAATCAAATCCACAATGCAAAATAAAATATAATATGTTTTTCAGGATTCTAGCTATGAGAAATCATAATATATTTCTCAGGATTCTAGCTTTGAGGGCATCATAATATTTTGCTTGATCCGGAGCCATTGTACTAGTATCCATTGCCATGATGGAGGCTTCGTAAACCTGTCTTTCCCGGTCCTAGTATCTATTGCCATGATGGTTTTTCCTACTGGAAAATAATTATAGAGTGATCAAATGTTGTTTTTTTAGTAAATTACTTTGTTTAAAAATTGATTAACTAGTTACTTAGATGTCTGACACGAGTTCATATATTGGTTTTAGCTAGGTATTAACGTAAGATGACAATTAGTTACTAATCGACCACATACAAATTTATCATACTGCTCAAACTCAGAAAATGTTTTATTGTATGTCTACATCTAACTTAAAGAACAGGAAAAGAACAATCTTACAGTCCATATAGAGCTGAAAAGAGGTATTAACATAAGAGACACAGAATAATGTAAGCTATGAAGTACCTTATCTTGCTCGGTAGTGCCGCTTTGATTTCTTCCAGTGATTTGATTATAGAAACCAACAAACTTGCTTATCGAGGTGTTAATTGCGGACCATCGATTACGTAACGAAGTAGGCGTCCGATCACTCTCAAAATTTTTATGTTCATGGTAATAGTTCTAGATCCTATTCCAATAGGTGTTTTGTGTCTGATTGTTGCCTTGAACAGGGTCTATGCTAACATTAAGCTAAGCAGATAAAAGTAACATATCCTATTCGATTAAATTTTTTTTTGACCAGCCTTTTTTTGTTTTGCTTGGTTCTTGTTGACTGCGCTCCTGGGATGAAGGGCGTGCTTGTGAGTAAAAAATGTCTTCGACTTCATTATACGCACCATCGTTGAGTAAAGAAGTAAAAATGTGTGCCATTTTAAATAATCCTGTAAAGATTGGCTGCAATATATATGATATGTGAGTAGAGGACCTTTTTTAACACTGTGCCTAATAAACGACAAAAAATTTCTATATATAACTAGTAAGTATCAACCACTAGCCATACCTATAATTGCAATAACAAGAACTCTGATAAACCAATTTATTGTTCTATGCAAAGATTTCATATAAACTTGTTTATTTGCAGAAGTTAAACATCATGGCAGAACTGTAATTAAGTTAGAACCGGATAAGTGATGAAGCAGGACAATTATCTAGCCAAGGTTTATGTCAATATTTAGTTATTAGTCTTTGATGTATGTAGACTTGTACAACTTCTACTTGCTACACTAGTTAAGAACCAAATTCTTTTGTCCATGATCTTAAAGATCTTTATAAAACTTATTCACCTATGTTAGATAGATAAAAAAAATATCATCTGGACAATGGAAATTTCTAAACAATCACACTAGTCATTCACACAACTTTACAAACACTTTAGTAAAAGAATCATATATGTCTAATATGTACTTGCAAGAAAGAATGTCCACAACATAAATAATCATATCAACATAGTGAGAACAAAGCAAGATGTTGAGTTTCAGTCTCGAATGGTGATTTATATTAGTACTTCTTAACTATTCACATATATACAAAGATATACATATAAGTACAATTGAGCAGAAGAAGTTGCAAGGCGCCCGAGTTTTCACAAATTTGGGTATGAATTCTTCGGAATATCAAAGAAAGATGTACAAACCTAATTTTGTGCAATCTTCGAATTGATTTTGAAAGGACCCCGAACAACTTGCTCTCTGAATTTGTAAAAAATCATGAACAAAAACCCTACTTTGATACAAATTGGATAAAAAGAGATGGAAGATATGTACCTCTGTAAAAAGTTCAAGCGACGGGAGTGAAAAAAATTAGCGGGAAAGGAAAAGAAATGAACGGGAGATGACATGGACTTGGCTACAATCTGTAGTGATTGTACAGATATAGCCGATATTGGGGGTTGGCTAAAATTATACACAAAGAAAATGCTCCATTAGAGCATCTCCAATGACGTTAGCTAAAAATGATTGGCTAAATTACATAAAATATTGATTATGTAAAATTTGTCGAACCTGTAAGACATTGTGTTTCGAGGGTATTGACTATAATGATTGGTTATATTTTAAAAATGGTATGTTATTAATATTTCAAGTTGTTATTAATGGAATATATAATTTTAATATAAAAATAAGTGATGTGGCAATTCACTACAGGTCTCTAGAGGTTCGACAAATATAGCCAACATCAAGAGATTATCTATAATTATAGATAACAGTTTTGTCCCATTGGAGTGTAATTTTTTTTACACATTCTTTATAATTCTTATTTATGGTAATTAATTTTAAAATTTAGCTAAGGGATCTCTCCCATTGGAGATGCTCTTAGAATAGTAAAATTCTAACAAATTTTATATAATTTCTAATTTTTGGTAAGTAAATTGAATTTTTTTACTAAGGGCTTTGACCCATTGGAGATGCCGTAAGGATCCATTTATTTTTTGTTCGATTATAGCATTGATATAATTATTATGGATAGGGTGGCGCTCAAATAAGAAAACAATCGATTATTTATATGATTTATATTAGTAGTTTGATTGTTTATCCTTATGATTATTTTACTATAACTAGATTATAGCCCGTGCTACGTAGACGGTAGTTTAAATTTAAATTTCATAATAATTATGATATATAATTATAACGATTAAATAAAGAAAATAGCTTATTATATTTTAGATCAAATAAATTAATATTGAAAGAAATAATATTAATAAAATATTATTTTTCTATATTATAACAAATGCAATCAAAGATAAAATTATTTAGATTTTTTATATCTGTTATGTGATAATATGTATTAATAATCTTACCAAAATTAAAAAATTTAATAAAATTTTCTTTAATAATCTTACCATAAATATTAAGAAAATATATTAATAGTATTTAAATTTGTATACAAATTTTCAATGGATCAAATAATGAATGTGGATCTTTCCCAAACGTAATATGGATACCAAACCTGAATTATCCAGTGGGTTAAAATCAATACAAAATTTTGTTCAAACCTAAATATGGATACCAAATTTTTTTTTTTGAAGCCAAAACGAATACTTTATATTAAATCACGCCATAACACATCGATAAGAAAGGAAGGTACATTACACCATTCCTTACGATCAGACAAGGAACCAGCATCTCTAGCTAAAGCATGAGCTACTGAATTCGCTGACCGCCTAATAAAATAAACTGAATAAGACCCTAAGTCCTTAACAATAGAACGACAATCATCTATAATAGACCCAAAGTAAGAAGAGTCCATCTTTTTACTACCAAACGCATGACAAACCGCCAATGAGTCAAGTTCAATATGCACATGATTCAGGCGCTTCCCCTTCAACCAGGATAACGCCTCCTTAAACGCAATCGCTTCAGCATGCTTTGGATTCACTACACCGGCGAGCGAACCACCAAACCCAGCAACAAACGCCCCCTGATCATTACGAAGAACGTACCCAAAAGAGCATTTACCTTCACTTGTAAAAACCGCAGCATCCACATTACACGACAACCAACCCCTCTCTGGCTTTCTCCAAATCACCACCCCTTCTCTATCACTCAGACTGCTACTCGGCACCTGATTAACTTGGGCTCGTTGCCATTGATAAAGATGCGACCCTGCACTATTAACAACCATCATTGGAGTCTGAAACTTTTTGCTCCAAACTACGCTGTTTCTATGAGACCACACCTGCCAAGCTATTGCACAAATAATCTCCAGTTCCTTTGACACTTTTGACCGAAATAAACTCGCCATTATCTCCTGGAAAGATGACCCTGTACCCAAAAAACCTCCGACCTTAGCTAGCCTCCAGCAATTCTGAGCAAACTGACACGAAAACAGAATATGCTCAGTGTTTTCCAATTCTTCCTGACAAACCGGGCATAAAGGGTAAACCTCAACATACCTCCTTCTAAGATTATCCAGCGTTGGAAGACAATTCTGCAAAGTTCTCCAGATGAAGTTCTTTATTTTTGGTGGCATTGCTAAATTCCAGAACTTAAGCCAATCGAAGTCAACACTCAAGGTTGGCACTCGATTATGGTCTTGACATAAACTTCTATACGCGCTCTTGACTGAGTAAGTCCCCTTCTCCCCTTCTATCCACATCCACGAGTCCTCCGTCCTACTACTGCAGAGAGGGATTTTTAAAATCTGATGGACATCGGTCTCTAGAAATAAGTCCTTCAATATCTCCACGTCCCACTCCATCCTGTCAGTAACCATCAGACTGCATACCTTAGCATCCTCCAACCCATCCCAAACAGGAGTCCTAATTTTCGAATAACCTACTTGAGGAAGCCACGAATCCTGCCATACATTTACTGACTCTCCCTTACCAATTCTTCGAACACTTCCATACCAAATCTTAGGTAAGCGCTATCCACTAATTTATAATTTATAATATATAAATAGATTTCATTTACACGACCTAACCATCATTTTATGAGTAATAATCACTGCAAACGAAGTGATGGTGACTTTCTTGGGCTTGCTGGGATGATAGCTGAAATTAAAGTAGCGGATAAAAAGCGATTTTAATTTTATTTTAAAATTCTCATTTGAGTAAGATCTTGTTTAGGTATATATTTATAAGATTATGAATAAAGAAACGTTTTTTGCGGAATGATAAACTTTTTACTCAATAGGGTTTTTTCAAACTTAATATTTGAATTAAATATTGGGCCTGTTTGGCAACGACTTTAAATAAGTTATTATGAACTTATTTTTGGGTAAAAATTTCGTATTTTGATAATTTTTTTATACAAATATTTTATTTTTGTTTGAGATTCTATAAGTTACAAAAAAAGTTAACTTTTTCAAAAAAAAAATAAAGAATCTCTAACTTTTTCTTAAAATAAAAATTTATTCTGTAAAATAAATTCCTCAAAACACTTCATTGTTGATCACCGAACAATGTCCAATTAGCGACAAAAGAAGAAAAAATGTCTTAAAACTTATAGTTCGTTGGCAAAATAAAAATAAGTAAATCATGACTCACTATAAAAAGTGCACGTCAAATTGCTATAAATTGTAACTTTTTTTTTTTTTATAAATTGTAACTTAATTCCCCACTATTTGAACTAAATTGGGGCTCTGACCACGGATTCTATGCATATCTATCTAACTTTACCAGACAAGCTAGCTAATCACTTGTCGTTAAATACATGATAAATGCTTTACTTGTGGCATGCCAACTTTTTTTTTTTTTTGACATAAATCGTACTTGCATTAATTAGAAATGATCACTTTCGAGTACAAGATTAATAAAAGGATGAGTGACAGACCACTCTCCATAGCCTGACATAAAATATGTGCAGCATTTGCAAGCAAAAGAACCACACGATTCGCAGACCGAAAATCGAAAACTCCTAGCACTTGATCAATGTGCTTTAGTGATTTAGTCCAAGAAATGACTTTCCGAAGGCTAATGGCTTCAACATCTCGTGATTGCCAATTACCTTCTATCTGACAACAGCTAACTCCATCTTCCTTCCGATCCTGAGCTGCAGCCAACACACCAAACATGATAGCAAAAAACACACCCAAACAAAAACAAAACTCGCCACACAGACGAGACAAACAAAACTCGCACACAGACGAGACGAAGAACACGCCAAAAAGCGAGACGAAGATCCAAAATCAAAGTCCTCGGAATAACACCAAATTTTGATATGATGTTAAGGAGGAGAGTTTGAATCTCAAGGTATTTTTTATTTTTGGAATCGGTCTCAAAACCAAGATAGATCTGAGAAATAAATTCTAAGATTTTTGGTTTTGGTTCGATTTTTATTGAAAGAAAAGGAACAAAAGCAAAGTAGAAGGGATTAGATGATTGGGGGAGGAATGAAGAATGGATGGATGGGGGAAAGAGATGAAGATGGAGAAAAGGGCAGTGGTTATGGTGTTTAAGGGAGGTCGACTCTCATTGGGTTTGTACAGAGAGAGAAAGTTTTTCACTCAGTTTTACGTAAGGACCACCAAGTTTAGAATGTTTGTGGCATGCCAACTTAAGTACTGTCTAGAGAGCTTGAGAATTCGTTGGTAAAAAGTCTATGATGTGCGAACTCAATAATGATAAAACTGTTTTGGGAATTTGTATAATATTTCCAAACTAATAGATCATTTTACAAATATGTCCCATCATATTGATTTATTAATTATATGTTCCATTATCAGTTTTTAAGTTTTATAGAGACCAATATACCCTTTTTTTATCAGTTTTTAAATTTTATAGAGACCAATATACCCTTTTTTATTAATTAATTACTATTATAAGTATACTACAATTTTAAAATTTTAACAAGTAAAAAAATATTTTTTATATTTTTTTAGTACAGGACCCGCCAGGGACGCTTTTTTTCATTTTAACCATAAAATAATTTTTTTTTTGTTTTTTTACTTACACAGGCCCCACCAGGGGCACCCTTAACCAAATAAAATATTAAAATTTATAATTTAAATTAATCAAATCATGTTTTTATGAGACATTATATTTTAAAATAAATTTGATTAAAAAGGGTACAATGGTCCTTTTCTGTTAAAATTTGAATGAAAAACTGATTTTAGGATAGATTTGAAATTTCAAATTTATGTAGAACATATTTACAAATCATGTTTTAAATTGAGACATATTATTAAAAAAAAACCCCAACTGTTTTACATAACTGATTAAAAAAATTCAAGTCATGTAACAATTTTTTACTTATGCAACGTTTAACGATCAATTTCTTTTATTATTATTATTATTATTATTATTATTATTATTATTATTATTATTATTATTATTATTATTATTATTATTATTATTATTATTATTATTATTATTATTATTATCTCAAATGTACTTTATGACAAAATTAGTAAAACTACCGTTTTTGGTAACAACATATAGTAAATGATACTCACCGAGAGTTTAGGGTTTACGTGCGGTACTTCGGCACATTTTTGTAGGAGGGCGTCTCTCCTCACAAATAATTTTATATTTATAAATTTTAGGATATCGTTATAAAATATATTCTCTTCGTTTTATTATATATACTAGCTTTATACATGTGCGATGCACGGATAGTTTTATTGATATTTTGTAATTATTGATTATAATTATTTTCTTATAAAATTAGTTTTATTACATTTTGAATGGTTTATTTTTAGTTTTAGTAATAATAATAATACATATATTATATGGTTTGTAGTATACATTTGTTTTTTTTTAAAATGATTTTTCTATATTTTATATTTCAAATTTTAGGTTAATATATTTTTTAGTATTTCATAATTATTTTTTATATTTACCATTTTATTATATTACATATGATATACTTGAAACATATAGGTACTATACTCGTGTTCGTTTAACAATTTATTATTGTTTTTATCTTTTTAATTATGTAATTTAATGATTATTTTAAAAAATGTAGATCTTTGTTATAGTGTTTTTATAGTTTTTTAAAATATTTTTTACTTTTTAGAAATAGGTGTGGTATTGAACATTTTTATTCGTTTGAATATTGATTATTTTTTCATGTTAATTTTACATTTTGCCATGTGGTGTTTATTATGTGTTTTTTTTTTATAGAAATTATAGGTATTTTTATGTGGTATCAATAAAACAATTTATATTTGTTTATATTTTTTTAATAGATTGCATTCTTATAGTTATAGATTGCATTTTTTTAGATACAATATTTATTAACAATATGTACCTTCACAATTTAAAATATCAATAAAACAATTTACATTTGTTTATGTTTTTTTTATAGATTACATTTTTGTTTATGTTTTTTATTTTTGTTTATTATTTGTTTGTTTTATTGACAATACATTTTTATAATTATAGATTGCATTTTTATAGATACACTATTTATTAACAATATTTATATTTGTTTTTTCTTTTGGTGAAGTGTTATGCTAAATTTACGCAAGCGCACGTAGTCACAAGTAATATATGATTAAATCAAGTTCGTTCCCACAGAGATCTAGAATGGTGTTCAATTCAGTAAATATGCCTATGCAACAATGTATGGTTTTAATTCACTGCTAAGAAAAATAACAAATATGGTTTTGATTACCTAAATTAAGCTAAGATGCAAATTATAAAATTAAGAATTAACTAATTGACAAAAATTAAAATCGAATTACTTATATGAGAATAAACATGGAATCCTAGTTTCATCATCTACTTCACTTAGAGTTGCAGCCTTCGATTAAAACATGCGATGGTTTTGATATCTGATCGAATAACACGAAAAGAGTAAAAGTTACCTCTCGGTATACTAGTACCAATCTATGCATACATCCACAAAAGAGATAGAAGATGAATAGGCACCTATTATGTTTAGACCCTATATCTCTATAGAATTTGAAAACATAAAGGTTGAAGCACAAGTTATCCACTTAGATCACATAGGGTAGCATAATATCTCTATTCATGCCACAAATCATGATGCTTAACATCAACCTATCCTATGCTAGCATGGCAAGTTCTAAATCTCAAGATCCACTCTCGTTTAGCAAGAGATTAACAATTCAATTTAGATGTTAGCTACGCATCTAAAAGCATTAAGATTAACCATACGAGGATATCAAGAATTCACCACACATAAATCTCTAAGGCATACAAACTACTAAGCTACATAGATAAATCCACTAGGATCCCACGATAACGATTAGTTCATAATCGAACCTTTCGTCACCATGGGATTAGACGAAAGCATGATATTAAACAAGATAAAGGAGATGAATAAATCAATAATAAAATAAGGATTAGCGAACAAATCCGGAAAAGTAATGAGCATCCACAAGATACGCCTAACAAAGGAATACAAGAAAACTATGTCTAGATCTTCTTGTCGTCACGTTCCTTGCCTTGGCTTCTATCCCTTCTTGCTCTGAACGAATTATGTGTGTAGATTGTGTAGATGATGATTTTTCTGTGCCCCAAGGTGTGTATTTATAGCCCCCAAGTGCCTCCTTGACCAAGCAATTACCGTAATCGAAATAGGATAGAATTCCGGTAATTTTCCTTCTTTGATTGGATTAGAAGTCCAAATTCCATGTTTAGAACTGATTCTAGAAGTTTCAGACCGTTCATGATACTCCATAATGATTGGGAATAGAAAACAAGGTAATTTCCCACTAAAAATAGAATTCTGACAGCTCCTGGGAATTTTCTGGCGCAGCTGGGCGCGGCCGCGCGGAATTCTAGTGTAAATCTGGCGCCCCCGCGCTGCTGAAAATTCTGGCATTTATCCCAGCGCGCCCGCGCGGCTTTTTAGTGTATTTTCGGCGCGGCCGCGCGGAGAACTCTGCTATAAATCTTTTTATGCTCTAGAACATTCTCCGAGCTTCGCGTGGACAGCTTACGGGCCTCAAACGGACTTGTAGAACTCCAGATATGGCCAAAACAAAGTGGACTGCGCAACCTACCGGCAAATCTGAATTTTCCACAATTTTCTCATTTCACTTCCATTTTCTCTTCCGATTCTTTTGCCACTTCCCGTTCTTCAATTCTTGACTTATGAATCCTCATGGTAGCTTAGGGAAATTCACCATCCTTCATTCCAATGCTCAATTCCACTCTAATATCGTTTAGAAACACCAACACTAACCGATAGCTACAACCCTGCACAACTACACAAAACACATCAAAAATACAACAAACTTGAGTCCAAGACAATCAATTTAAGCCGATATAGAATGTTCCAAGTGGATATAAAATCCACTTATCATGAAGATACACTATTTATTGACAATATGTATATTTTTATAAATACACTATTTATTGACAATATGTATATTTGTTTTATAGATACACTATTTATTGACAATATGTATATTTGTTATAATTATAGATTGCATTTTTATGCATTTTTGTTTTTGTTTTTTTTGTAGATTGCATTTACAATTTTAAAATATCAATAAAACAATTTACATTTGTTTTTTTATATTTGTCATTTTTGTTTATGTTTTTTTATAGATTGCATTTACAATTTTAAAATATCAATAAAACAATTTACATTTTTTTTATATTTGTTGAAGATTAAGATTATTTGTTTTTTTTTTATATTTGATAATTTTATATGATTGGTTTGGGTACTTGATTCCATGTAACGGCTTCCATTCACATTATGATGATCCTATTTTTGATGAGGTATCACATTATGATGATCCTATTTTTGATGAGGTAATGTAAAACAATTTACATTTGTTTTTTTATATTTGTTGAAGATTAAGATTATTTGTTCATTCTTTTTGTTTATGTATATTTTGTCTTGTAGACTCCGTGTTGTAGACTCCGTGTTTCACTCTTTCTCTAATTATACTCTCTTTTTACCCCAGACGACCAGACCACCCAAACTCCCTTACGCTAATTATATATAGGATATATATGAGTAAGGCTCTAGAGAGAACATGCTTAAAAAGAAAATGAGAGAACAACTTAAAATATTAATTTTTAAAATTCAAAAAAATTATAAATATGTTTATATCATTAATACAATTCTAAAAAACACAATTATGAACAACAAATACATGTGTAAAAAACTATTTGTGGGATTCTAAAAGAGATTCTTCAAAATTTGTGAGATTCTTAAAAATTTGTTAGATTCTAAAAGAGATTAAAAAAACAAAATTCCCATAAATATTTCTTTCCACAAAAAATTATTCAAGTTTGAGAATCATAAAATGCATCTAAGAATATTTATAATTTTTTGCAATTTTTAAATTAATTTTTTTGAGATGTTCTATCGTTCTCTTTTTAAGCATGTTCTCTTTAGAACCTTGGCATATATATATATATAAGCAAGTGCTCAAATACAAACCATTCTTAAAATGAGAACCTACAAACCAACACTAAATTAATTATATTTCATCTATTCTAAGGTTCCCGCTAAGGGTACCTTCACAAAAGTTGCTTAAAATAATTGGCTCTATCCAACAAAAAAAAAAAAAACTTGCTGTGGAAATGCGAAGCATTTAAGACAGTAAACGGATGAGTTAGGTAGTCATGAGGGCCGAAGGCCCTCGACACACCCGTCAATCGTCTATTGCCTTTACCATTGATTGTCATTCCTTACAACTTTAGAATGATAAAGGCGCGAAGCGCCGTACAAGAAGGTGCGAAGCACCGTTAACCAGTGAAATCCACTGCCACGTCATCACGTGAACAATGATTTTTTTTTTGGATAGAGCCAATTATTTTAAACGTTTTTTGTATTGGGGTACTCCTAGTTTGGTCATTAGATTAACTTGAAATATTAAATTTTGCTTGGTTTGTAGGTTTGTATTTTAAGGAGGTTTGTATTGGAGTAGCCCCCTATATATATATAGGATTGGACTCCATAACAAACACCTTATATAACAAACAATAAAGAACACCTTAGATCTAATAGATTCAATGCCCCTGACGGGGCCACCCAATACAAAAAGTTCTTATTTTTTTACCTTCTATCCATCCATCATCTCAAAAAAAAAAAAAAGTTACTGTTCATGATGATGACGTCATCAGTGACGTCATCATGAACAGTTAACTTTTATTTTATTTTTTTTTTGCTGGCTTGATAGAGGGTAAAAAAATAACAACTTTTTGTATTGGGTGCCCCTGGCGGGGCCAAAGGATCTAATAGATCTAAGGTGTTCTTTATTGTTTGTTATATAAGAGTGTTCTGTATTGAGCAAAGACCTATATATATATATATATATATATATATATATATAGAAAAATTCTATGGAGTACTGTTTAATTGGAGTACGTTGGAGTACATATACATTCTGCATTTAAAATAATTTATTATTTATTATTTTGCAAACCTTGTTATATGAATATCATAATTTCATTGATAATTTTGAAAATCATGTATATTTTGTAATATGTTCATCTTGAAAATCCTTTATGTTTTGCAATCAGAATATATATGTTTTGCAACCCAAATGTTTTTTGCAGAACAATTCATTTTGCAATATTTTGTTAGCAAAACATACAAAATTTTCAAGATTTTTGATGAAATAATGATGTTCATGTAATAAGATTTACAAATTAATAAATTTTGCAAAATTTTGAATGCAAAATGTATATGTACTCCAAGTACTCCAATTAAATGAGTACTCCATAGAGCTGGACTCTATATATATATATGAGAGTAGGGAGCCTGAGATATATCTCAGGTAAGTTTCCTAAGATACTTAATTTTTATATATAAAAATGGGGTGGGCATTTTAGTAAATTCAGAAATTTTTAATTAGCCCTGCGGGCCCAGCAAAACTTAAAGACTATTATACACGTATCTTAGGAAAAGTTCCCTGAGATATATCTCAGGGTCCTTTTTCTCTCTCTATATATATATATATGAAGGGTTTCGAGCATCAAACGCAGCGGAAATCAATAATAAAAACAATAAAATCGAAACCCAATCGCAGGATCCATGCAAAACAAGACGTTTAATTCGTAGTTATGAACGTTTACCTTAAAACGAAGCTTTAACAGTTGATGACAGATGGAGGTCCAAAGCAACTTGAATCACCACGCATCCCGCTCTCGCGATCTACGCTCTACCGGTATCCACACGAACGCTTTTCTCGAAGGATTGATGTGTACTAGCACCCGAAAACTGCTTCTCTCTCTATCTTCTTTATCTCTCTCAAGAACGGCTAGGGTTTTGTAAAACTTGTATCACCATGTAAAATCAGCCATAAAGAGATATATATAGAGGGAAGAGAATTAGTTTTCTAATTATAATCCAATTATAATTAATACTAATCCGAAATTCCAATTTATTATTTAATTAAGTCTCACTTAATTAATTAATAACTAATTTCGGAATTAGTTAAAGTAATTCCATTTTTTCTATTTAATTAATTAATTAAGTCAAACTTAATTAACATTATAAATAGAACAAATTACTTATTTAATTTAAATTCATAATTTAAATTATTTCTCCTTCAAGTGTTCTTTGTGTGTGACCCTATAGGTTATTATTACGTTGGCAACAATTTTAATATCTAATTAAAATTGTAAACAATGAGCGGCATCTAGTAATACATCATTGCTACCCAAGTAATAATAATTAACTGGTGATCCAATTAAACCTTTCGTGATTAATGTTTCCGTGTAATATAATCCCTTTAACCATATATTATAGATTAAACTCGAGGCATGTAATTAGTCATCTTCTTCAACGTTTAATCCGGGTTTCCTTGATCAATGAGTAGATTATTAAAAACAAATCAATATTTGAGCATGGCCATGCATTTTCATAATCTCACTCAATCAAGAGGCCAATAATATCTCTCCTAATAATAGGAGGGTTAAATCCTTTATCTATCATTCATATTTCTCATACGTCTCATAATATACCCGATGTACACTTTTATCATCACCCGGTCAAAGGTAACTTTTAATGTAGTCAAAGTATATTAATCCTCGTATAGAAATATAATGATCTCAAGTCTAAGGATCATTACACCATTATCACTGTGAGTCTTTCTAATGACATTATCAACATGTAGAAACTCACTGTGGGTCAATCCAGTGTCATGTAGAATATTACATGCACCTATGTTCTTGACTTTAGTATCACTATACCTATGACCAATGAGATGTGGTCATCAGTCAACAAACATACTAATCTTTATGCATTATAATTGTCCCATATTATTAATGCTCGATTAGGGATATTTAGGAATATAAACACTATTCATATAATCTCATTTTTAAGTCACATACTTAAAGATATAGAATACATGTTACATATTCCAAGGACATTTATTATTCTAATATTTATTTCGCAGTAAATAAAGACATAATAAATCAATATAGAAATAATCGTTGGAACATAACAAAATAGTCTTTCTTAGAAGCACAACTACATTGTCTCTATGGCACTAACACTATCAATCTCCCACTTGCACTAGAGCCAATCGCCCATGTATCTAATACTCGTGGAACTAGTGTGACCTTCGTGCTTCTGCTGCGACAAAGCCTTGGTCAGTGCTTCCGCAACATTATCATTAATATGCACTTTACATTTATGTATATCTCCTTGACCATTAATCTCATTAATAAGGTGATATCGCCTAAGTAAATTCTCAACCAACCTTCTTGGTTGCTTCGCAAGCATCAATATACTCAGCCTCCATTGTAGAATCATTTACTGTGAACTATTCCAGCTCACAACACTTCTATTTAGACAGAAACCGAATCCAGACTGGGACACAGAATCGTCCCTATCTGTCTGGAAACTAGCATTAGTGTAACCTCTTACAACCAGCTTCTCATCTTCTCCGTATATCAAGAACGAATCTTCAGTCCATTTAAGGTACTTAAGAATATTCTTGACAGCTATCCAGTGACCCTCACCTGGATTAGACTGGTATCTGCTCATCATGTTTAAAGCATACGAGATATCAGGACGAGTACATATCATTGCACACATTATAGAACCAATTGCCGAAGCATATGGTACTTGACTCATACGGTCCTTATCATCTGATGATTTAGGATAGTTTCCCTTTGAGATCACTATCCCATGAGACACCGGGACATAGCCCTTCTTTGCCTCTTGCATCCCAAAATGATGCAACACTTTGTCAATGTATGTACTCTGACTCAAGCCCATTAATCTTTTAGATCTATCTCTATAGATCCTGATCCCTAAGATATAGGTAGCATCGCCTAAGTCTTTCATCGAGAAACTTTTTCCCAACCAAGTCTTCACAGCCTGTAGAGAAGGAATGTCATTCCCTATTAGTAATATGTCATCTACATATAATACTAGGAATGCCACATGGCTCCCACTAACCTTCTTATAAACACACGGCTCATCCTCATTTTGTATGAAGCCAAACTCTTTGACTGTTTCATCAAAACGGATGTTCCATCTCCTTGAGGCCCGCTTCAATCCATAAATGGATCGTCGCAACTTACAAACCATTCTAGCAAACCTTGAATCGACAAAACCCTGAGATTGTGTCATGTACACATCCTCTTCTAAGCTCCCATTTAAGAAAGCAGTCTTGACATCCATTTTCCAGATCTCATAGTCATAATAAGCTGCTATCGCAAGCAAAATCCTGATGGATTTGACCATAGCTACCGGTGAGAAAGTTTCATCATAGTCAATACCATGAATTTGCTTAAAACCTTTCGTCACTAGTCTTGCCTTGCAGGTCTATAAATTTCCATCCATGTCAGTTTTCTTTTTGAAAACCCACTTGCACTCTATGGGTTTTACCCCATCCGGTGGTGCAACCAAAGTCCACACTTGGTTTTCATACATGGAATCCATCTCAGATTTCATGGCCTCCAGCCATCTCTCAGAATCTGGACTGTTCATAGAATCCTTGTAGGTGAGAGGCTCATCATCATCTATAAGCATTACATCGCCACTTTGAGACATGAGAAATCCATAATATCTCTCTGGCTCCTGGCGAATCCTACTAGATCTACGAACAACCTGTGTTTCTTGAGAAGTATTGTTCTCAACATCTTGAGTCTCATTCTGCTCATGTTCCAACTCTGGTTCAACATTATCTTGTAGTTCTCGATCCTTATCGAGGTCTATCGTCCTCCCACTATTTTTCTTAGAAAGCAGTTCTCTCTCTAGAAATACAGCCATTCGAGCAACAAACACTTTGTACTCGGAAGGTTTATAGAAATTATACCTTTTAGTAATGGGTATCCTACAAAATTACATTTATCTGATTTCGGTCCTAGCTTATCAGAGACCAAGCGTTTCACAAACGATTCACATCCCCAAACTTTCATAATTGAAACGCTATTACGTTTATCAGTCCATATCTCATATGGTGTCTTTTGAACCGATTTTGAAGGAACTCGGTTTAGTGTTTGTGTAGCCGTCTCTAGGGCATAACCCCAGAAACAAATTGGAAGATCCGCATGACTCATCATCGATCGCACCATGTCCAACAAGGTACGATTTCTCCTTTCAAACACCCCATTCCATTGTGGTGTTCCAGGAGGAGTGAGTTGTGATACGTTACCACACTCCTTTAGGAAATTCTTAAATTCCAAGCTTAAGTATTTTCCCCCACGATCAGATCGTAGAGTTTTAATACTTTCGCCTATTTGCTTTTCAACTTCAGCCTTATACTCTTTGAATTTTTGAAACGATTCGGATTTGTTCTTCAAAAGATACATATATCCGAATCTACAAAAATCATCAGTAAAGGTTATGAAATAATAAAAGCCACCTCTTGCCATCGTACGCATTGGACCACATACATCACTATGTATCAATTCCAATCGTTTGGTGGCCCTCTCACCTTGTCTGGTAAAAGGAGCTTTAGTCATTTTGCCAATGAGACATGGTTCACATTCCTCGTATGATTCGAAATCAAACTTATCCAAGTATCCATCCTTATGTAACTTGGAAATGCGATTCTCATTTATATGGCCTAAACGACAGTGCCAGAGGTATATGTTTGATTTGAGTCATTTGTCTTAAGACATTTATTATTTATGTTATAGACAGGATTATAAAGATCAAGAACATATAAACCATTAAACAAACGTACAACCCCATATGTAACATTATTCAATGAAAACGAACAACCATTGTTCTGAATCAAAAGCGAAAAACCAATCTTGTCCAAACAAGAAATGGAAATAATGTTTCTGCAAATCGCAGGCACATAAAACAGTTCTCTAGTTCTAAAATAAGCCCAGTGGACAACGAGAAATAACAAGTCCCTACAACTAAGGCAGCAACCTTTGCTCCATTGCCAACATGTAGGTCGACTTTTCCTTTCGCCAAAGTTCTACTCCTTCGGAGTTCTTGCACATTTATACAAATATGGGAATCACATCCAGTATCTAATACCCATGATGTAGAAGTAGACAAATTGACTTCTATAACATAATTACCTGAATCAGAAATCTGAACAACCTTCAGTTTCTTTAGATCCTCCAAATAATTTTGACAGTTTCTCTTCCTTTTACCCTGTTTACACGCATAAAAAGCCTTGCTTGTATCAAATCTCTTGATAGGTCCATAATTAATAATATTTTTAATAACTATTTTATGTCCGTTTTCGTAATTTTATTAATTAATAAATTGTTTTATTTTGTTTTGTAGGAAAATAAAATAAAAACAGATTTCTAGCAGGAAAAGGTGCAAAAAGGGAAAGGAGGTGGAAAATTCTTGAAGTCAAAGAAATTTGAGGAAAAATCGAATACTTATTGGAGAAGAAAAAGGAAATTGAAGAAATTATATTCAATATCAAATTTGTAATTAAAGGGTCCAAGCCCAAGTTTTTCCCTATATATATGGGGCTTCTCTCTTATATTTGAGAGACCACTTTAGACAACACTTTAGACACCAATCTAGATTCAGTAATTAGGAGTAGAGATAGATTTATTATTGTATTTCAATTCAAATTGTTTTGTGCGATTTTATTTACAAGCAACTTTATTCATCCGGTTTCGTTTATTTTACATTCGGCTAATTAAAGCTTTTGTCCAGGGAGTACTTTATCTTCTTTCTTGTTTTACTTGCCCGCATGTTCTGTTAAGTTAGTTTAATAATAATATAAATTCATGCCTTTTATAATAATTTGTTTAGTTTATATTAATATTATGTTTAGCTAATTTTATTGTTCTAGGATGAAGATGAAATTAATTTAATTACTCTTGATTTCTTCTTGTTCCTATTAATTGATTCTCATAATTTTTCTTGGTGCTTAATTGTTCGATTGACAAAGTGATTTTGATATATTATTGTTACTGGATTTATTTTTCATAGCCTATGCTTGCTCTTTGAAGTTTTGATAGGTTATTGTTAGATAACAAGTTTCATAGCATATGCTTGTCTCGTTAATTGATATATCTTTTTTGTGAAGAAAGGGGATTGATTTTAGGACGAGTTGATATTAATTGTGATTGATTAATGAATTCGGATTCCTAGGTTTTCCATATTATTTGATAATCTTTGTTAATTAGGTTAATTAAATCTCATCTCAAATTTTATTGTCTAGTTCGCCTGAGTTAATTATTAGGGTTTCGAAAATTCATAGTCTCTGAGGATCGATCTGTGATTGCTACAACTAAACACTGTGCGCTTGCAGTTATTTTACACAACAAGTTTTTGGCGCCGCTGCCGGGGACTATTGATATTTTTCTTTCCTTGATATTAATTCTTCGGATTAGTTTCTTGTTTTCTTTTGTTTGTTTTTTTTAGGGAATTGTGAAGCGGAGAAAAGCTTGGACAAGAAGATCGTTGGAAGGCCTCGCTGTCTCTTTCGAAATTTTTGGAAGCGCTTTTCGGTATTCCGTATCACCTCTCTCTATTTTTCTTTTCTCATTATAAAAAAAACCCAAAAAAAAAATTAAATATTCAAAAAAAAACCCAAAAATATTATTTAGTTAATTGTTTGTTAAAAACCAATTTGCTGCATCATTCATTCTCTCACATAGGATCACATCATCTAGATTTCTTTACTGTATTTATTGATTTCACGTAGTGTAGCGCATCCATAAGTGTTTATTTTCTTGTTCTTTGTGTGTTGCATCATTCAATCAATCTTAAGGGTGCCACCCAATTACAAGATAAGGTGAGGGATTTCATCACCCTTTCCTAAGCCCACAAATCACTAATTCGTTCATCTTGCATACCCTTTCCTTAATAAAATTAAGTAGACGTTGGCCCTAGGATTTTGTGCTCAACTAGGAAGAGAATCTAGGAGGAACAAATCACTGAGTATTCTTTCGTTTGGTGTCTAGGCAAGCTTGACGCTTACCTGGCTAATTTAGATTGGTGTCTAGAAAGGTGTTTAGCCTCTTGGCAATGCTTGCACCTGCCTGGCCAGTCAGGACAAATGCTTTTTGAGTTGTGACTTTTAGTAGTATCTTATTGTTAGGAGCAAGGTCTAGATTTTTCTTAGGATAATATAGATTTTTCTTTTTAATTTTCCATATTTTTTTTAGGTGTTTACTTATAGCTCTTGTCTGCTACGTGCTTATTTGATTACTTCTCTTGTATGCAAAGTGCTTGGGTTCGAGACACTACATCTAGATTAGTAAGACAAACCAATCTATCATCTCCTAAAGTACTAAGGCAACTTGAGTTCTCTTCACCCACTAGAATTGAGTCAAAAGAATTAGAAGTTCAACCCGTAGTCATGGCTGTTTCACTCAAAGACCGTTGTTACCCCGCTCGTACCGCTCAACCCTCATGCATAGTCTTACCCACAGTAACCGCGAATAACTTTGAAATCAAACATCACAACATTAGCATGTTACCTAGGTTTGCTGGGGTAGAGGGAGAGGATCCATATCTTTTCATTCGAGAGTTTGAGGAAGTGTGTGCTTTGCAAAAACTTCAACAACTAAGTGAGGATTCCATTAGGCTCAGACTTATTAATTTTGCTTTAAAAGAAGATGCTAAACAGTGGTTGTATAGTCTACCCATTAATTTTATTTCCACATGGGAGGGATTTGTTGCTATCTTTCTTAAAAAATATTTTCCAAACCATAAGGCAAACAGGCTTAGGAATGAAATCAACCAATTTCAACAAAATCGGAATGAGTCTTTTTGGAAATATTTTGATAGATTTAAAAAGTTGTTGTCTAAATGTCCTCAACATGGTATAGAAAAATGGAGACTTTGCAAAATTCTTTATGAAGCCTTAGATAGTCAAACCACTGCTTTGTTAGAGTCTATGTGCAATGGTAAGTTTATGGATAAAGATGAAGATGAAGCTTGGAAATTTTTTGAGGAGTTAGCTGAAAGAACAATGTTGTAGGAGTCAACTAGAGAACCTAATCAGGAAGCTGAAAAATCTAACTCATCTAAGGGCTTACGCGTAGTTGGTAATTCTATTGCAACCGAAGCTAAGTTAGCTACGATCACTAGACGTCTAGAAGCCTTAGAAACCAACAATGTGTCATCTCAAATGTCTATCTGTGCAAACTGTAGTTCTCCTAATCATGTGGTAGAGAATTGCCCTGAAATTGAACAAGTCAATGCCATGTTTCAACCTAGAGCTAGGAATGATCCTTATGCACCCACATACAATCCTGGTTGGAAGAATCATCCAAATTTCTCATGGAACCAAGGTCAATACAATCAGTACAATCAAAATCCTCAACTTGCTTTTCAAAAGCCCAATCCTGTTCCATACCAAACTCAAAATCCTAATTCATATCCTCCTCAAAATCTTGGTCATTATCCAAACTCAGTTCCCTTGAATCCTCCTGGTTTTGCTGAATCTGACAAAAGATTTACTTCGTTAGAAAAGAGTATGGAGGCATTACTCAAATCTCAACAATCTTTCATGCAAACCATGACCCAAGATAGGCAACTATTAAATTCTAACACTCAAGCCATATCTAAGCTAGAGGTCCAAGTCAGTAAATTGGCAAACACAATCAGTGAGAGAGAGAAAAATCAATTTCCTAGTCAACCCGAGACTAATCCTAAATTTCATCCAAATCAAAAGTCTCATGAAAATGTGAATTCTGTTATCTCTCTAAGGTCTGGTAATCAATTCAACAATCAGGCTGGTGTCAATACTCAAGAAGAAGATAAGCTAACATCTGAACCAAATCCTTTGCTCTTGAATCCTAGTCTTAAGCAATCTGCGAATCCCGAGAATTCTGAGGTAGATAAATTTGATGAGTCATCACCATCCGATGAACCACCTTCGAAATCCCATTCTGATGTGTCTAATGAAAAAGTCTTTAAACCGAAAGCCCCGTTTCCTCAAAGACTTACTTCAAACAAACAATCTGCTCAGTTAGATAAGATTTTGGAAGTCTTTAAGCAAGTCAAGATTAACATTCCTCTTTTAGATGCGATTCAACAAGTTCCCTCTTATGCTAAGTGTCTAAAAGATTTGTGTACTCATAAAAGAACCACTCATGTTCCTAAGAAAGCTTTCTTAACATCTCATGTTAGTTCTATTTTGTCAAATCAAATCCCTGTGAAGTATAAGGATCCTGGTTGTCCTACCATCTCTTGTGTCATAGGTGATACTTTCATTGATAAAGCTTTACTCGATCTAGGAGCTAGTGTGAATCTTCTTCCATTATCTGTTTATCAAGCCTTGGGTTTAGGTGAACTTAAGAAGACTAGTGTCACTCTTCAGTTAGCTGATCGTTCTGTTAAAACTCCAACGGGTATAGTGGAAGATATGTCGATTAAGGTTGGTGATTTTGTCTTTCCCGTTGATTTTGTTGTTCTAGAAACCGAACCAGTCAAGAATCTCAAAAATCAAATTCCTATTATTTTAGGAAGGCCTTTTCTTGCTACCTCTAATGCTTTGATTAACTGTAGGAATGGTTCGATGAAACTCACTTTTGGAAACATGACGATAGATCTTAATGTCTTTAATGTAGGTAATCAACCTAATGAGCTTTTTGAACAACTAGTAGGAGTTAATTTGATAGATGAGGTTGTTTCGTGGTCAACTCTTGAGGATAATGCAATTGAGTCTTTTCTTGAGAAAGATGTTTTGTTAGAGTATGAGAGTAATAAAGATCTTCATGAGTTGTATAGGAGTTTTTCTTATGATGAGATGTTAGATGAATTGAATGCCATTTGTTCTAAGCATGAAACCCAAATTGAGGATATTTCTTTTAATCCTAAGTCCGTTGTTAAGACTTCTGTAGGTGTTGGTGAGCCACCCACATTCGTTCAGAATCCGTCTATTTCCACTCTTGATCAGTCTTTGGTAGTTGATAATGAAACTCATCATGTTATTTCTAGTGACATAGTTCATAACCAAGAATTTCAAGTAATCAATCTGCTTAAACAACATAAAAAAGCCTCTAATTGGTCTATGAATGATGTTAGTGGTATGAGTTTTATTTTGGTGTGTGATCATACTTCTTTAGTGGATAATGTTATTTTTTTGGGTGAGTTTCACATGTTTGATGATTGTGTTACGAATGTTGTTTTTCCTCGATCTGGTATTGGTTAATATATTTATTTCGTAATGTGTTCCCCATAGTAAAGTTTAGGTATGGGGGAGTTTATGTGAGTGTGTGTGTTTCTTTTATATATGTTTGTGTGTGTTATAGGTAATAATGTTCCTCCGTCATCCTTTATCAGGTATTCTTGTCCTTTTACTTTGTCATTTTTTTCTCTCATTTCCATACATTGAGGACAATGCATAATTTAGGTATGGGGGAGGGATTTAGTAGTATTATTATAAAAAAATCCAAAAAAAATTGAAAAAATCAAAAAAAATCTAGCCTTGTGAAATGATTACTTGTTAAAAGTTGGCTTGATGCACCCTTACAAGCTATAGTACTCTTGTGTTTCTGATGCTTTTGACTGAGAAGTGATATGCTAAGTTCTTGTGCACACACATACACTAGCGAGTTGAAACTAGTAGACTTATTGAATGTTGTAAGTCATTAAAAGGACATGAATATGTGCAAGAAGATTTGGTTTCCATGCTTTGAGTACAAGTAGGTGCATTAAAGAGACTTTTGCTTGGGATTGACTATGTTTAACCACCAAGTGAGATTTTGAGCCTATATGCATATTTTGCATTTTATATTCGTTTGCTTGAGTGTCCACATGTTGTTTGCATTTCTAGCACTTGTTTGAGACCTTTCTTGAAATGCATGACATTATTTGATGATAAGATGATAAAGGCATTTAGGAATAACCAATTATTATCCAAATTACCACACCCTTTATATATGATCAATTAGTTACCCCTTTGAGCTTAATCCTATTTTTTTCGGTGACATACCACATTACTTGCCTAGACCTTTTTCTCGTGTAGCCTAACGTATACTTGATCCCAATTTGTCAAAGGCTAGTAGGAAGTTGAGGGAGTAATAAGGTGTGTGAGATGGGTTAACTTTTGTTCATTACTGTTGGGGAAATATTGGGTTTTGTTGCTTACTTGTTAGTCGTTCAAGAAATTTTTGAAGAAGGATTGTGGTTGTGTATATATTTATAGTATCTATCTTAGCTCTTTAAAAAAAAAAAAAGAAAAAAAAAAGAAAAAAAAAAGAAAAAAGTATATATTATCTGAGAGCATACTTATGTTTTTCTGATCCTTCTTCTTCATTCGACTAGTCAAGAATTGTGTTGGAAAATTTTTTAGAAATCTATGTGGGGAGGATGTACGGTGTTGTGTATGATTTATAATGGTTTCTACTAGCTTTTGACACTTCACCTTATTTGGCCTTACTTGACATACCTTGTCCCTAGCTCCATTACAACCCAAATAAAAGACCTTTTGATTATCATCATTAATGTAGGTTGTGTTAAAGTTAGATTGATACCAAATGTCAAGCATGCTTATGATTTTGTTGGAATGGAGTGATACACTTACCCTTGTTATTGAGTGAATATTCTTTTGTGAGTGAAAGGTGAGTTATTGCTTGTTTTGTGCATATGAGATTCCAAGTTTTGACTCTAAGATGTACTCTTGTGGGCTTAGCATGGTTACCAACTTATTCTTACACTTGACGTGGACTTTTGATGACCTATGCATATTTCTTTGAGTAGACTATGTGAATACTTGCACCTTACACACCAAGACATTGCAAATTCACTTTGATTTCTTAAGTTGATGTAGCATGAGATGACTTGTATGTGTAGTGTTACATTGAGCAATCTTTTACATGAGCTAGATGAATTTTGTGGGTACATTCACTATAGGCCCTCACGAGACCTCACTCGTCTACTAGGGCTGCCTAGGGGTTTAAAGGGCTTGTTGCATATGCCAAATTAAACCGTGATCACCTACGGAAGTGGTATTATTTATATTAGATAGTATTTTATTTTTTATTTTTCTCGAGGACGAGCAAAAGATAGGTATGGGGGCACTTGATAGGTCCATAATTAATAATATTTTTAATAACTATTTTATGTCCGTTTTCGTAATTTTATTAATTAATAAATTGTTTTATTTTGTTTTGTTGGAAAATAAAATAAAAACAGATTTCTAGCAGGAAAAGGTGCAAAAAGGGAAAGGAGGTGGAAAATTCTTGAAGTCAAAGAAATTTGAGGAAAAATCGAATACTTATTGGAGAAGAAAAGGAAATTGAAGAAATTATATTCAATATCAAATTTGTAATTAAAGGGTCCAAGCCCAAGTTTTTCCCTATATATATGGGGCTTCTCTCTTATATTTGAGAGACCACTTTAGACAACACTTTAGACACCAATCTAGATTCAATAATTAGGAGTAGAGATAGATTTATTATTGTATTTCAATTCAAATTGTTTTGTGCGATTTTATTTACAAGCAACTTTATTCATCCGGTTTCGTTTATTTTACATTCGGCTAATTAAAGCTTTTGTCCAGGGAGTACTTTATCTTCTTTCTTGTTTTACTTGCCCGCATGTTCTGTTAAGTTAGTTTAATAATAATATAAATTCATGCCTTTTATAATAATTTGTTTAGTTTATATTAATATTATGTTTAGCTAATTTTATTGTTCTAGGATGAAGATGAAATTAATTTAATTACTCTTGATTTCTTCTTGTTCCTATTAATTGATTCTCATAATTTTTCTTGGTGCTTAATTGTTCGATTGACAAAGTGATTTTGATATATTATTGTTACTGGATTTATTTTTCATAGCCTATGCTTGCTCTTTGAAGTTTTGATAGGTTATTGTTAGATAACAAGTTTCATAGTATATGCTTGTCTCGTTAATTGATATATCTTTTTTGTGAAGAAAGGGGATTGATTTTAGGATGGGTTGATATTAATTGTGATTGATTAATGAATTCGGATTCCTAGGTTTTCCATATTATTTGATAATCTTTGTTAATTAGGTTAATTAAATCTCATCTCAAATTTTATTGTCTAGTTCGCCTGAGTTAATTATTAGGGTTTCGAAAATTCATAGTCTCTGAGGATCGATCTGTGATTGCTACAACTAAACACTGTGCGCTTGCAGTTATTTTACACATCATCTCTCTTGACGAGCCTGTCCTTTAAACATACGTTTAATGTGCTCGATCATGATATAAGAATCAAAATTCTCATAATGTTTTTGCAGCTCAGGACTCATAGTCGCAAGCATAAAACAGGTGACATCGGTGTCATCATCCAAATGCTTCTAATAAGCATTTCGTTGAGCCTCCGTTGCACCTTCAGAGAGAGGTCCAGGGTAAGGAATATCTATGACATAGAGCTTTCGCTCTTGCCTGAGGACAATCCTCAAATTCCTTTGCCAATCTAGGAAGTTAGTTCTTGTCAACTTGTCCTTCTCAAGGACTGATCGTACAGAGAAGTTATTTGAGTTATTTGCCATTTCGAATTTCTACAATGTTAAAATGCATAAAATAATTAGTCTACGGAATTATTAAATTATGTTCAAGTGATTATTCATATATATTCAAAATATATATATATCTCTCACTATTTTTATCAAATTAATAGCCCTACCTATCAATTCGGAAAAGTTTCTATAAACCTTTCTAGTGAGCCAAGATCCATATTTCATCCCTTTTAAGGTCAGCTTTGGCTTTTCTCCTTAAAATGATTATTTAGGTAGACAACATTTGTCAATTATATCATATATAACTCTTGGATAGTTTGGTAGAACAACATTTATTCATATAACAACATTTGTTCCTATTTATCTAATAAATCTTACCAAACTCTATGCCTCTAAGTTCACAATCCTATTGTGGTCACTTAGTTAAGTCGAACCCAATGGTCTAACAGTTAAGTATCACTAACTTACTCGATCGCGTCTTACCAAGATAAATGAGGGTACTCCACTTTGGCGCACCTACCCTTTGTCGATCTAGGTCTTGACGAGTGTTTCCCATTGGAAGGCATCTTAAACTTAATATTTTTCTTAGGGGTTTTAGTTAAAACGACCATGATCCCATCATAAAGAGATTCCCAATTTTTCCTTGAATTAAATACTTCAAATCAAGATTCATCAATGGTTGATTTCCAGGTTATCGGAGAAGACACAATGGTATCACTTAATACCCGACTTCCTTACAGGCATGGCCCGTTGTTGACAAAATCTCCCCATATCAAAATCATTGAAAATTCGTATTTAATTCCGTGTTTCGTAAACACAGAAATCTCATGATCATTATGTTTAATTATAAAATCTCGAGTCGTTACAGATTTTATCTTGTTTAAGCAAGCATGGCATGGGTGATGTATCTAATACATTCAATCATACATGATTAATCTAATTAAAGCACGCATCTCTATGTATTCTACACATACATTCATACATCATATGTAAAGTGCAGTATGTAAACGTGATTGGTTATGGCCTTTATCCTATATGATCCTTTTAAGCTAATGAAAGGATCAAGGTCAATCTATGGTGGTAAAAACATAAATACAGTTACATGTCTTCATTCTTCTTGTCTTCTTGGATCGCCTCCTTGCTTGCTTGTCTTCATGTCTTCATGTACATTACATAAACAAAACAACTATACTAATGTAATTACAAGGAGAACTTGAGTTATATTAGAGATTTAATCATTACAAGGAATGACGACATGCAAGTCGTATTTAGAAACCAAACCATAAACAAAAACCTCTATCCTATGGGTCTCAAGGCCATAACCATCCACCATGCTCAAGTAACAATTAAAGAACATGTCATATTATCTAATCATGTTAAACGATATCATATTTCAGATGATCCAATCAAAGAAATCATATAATGCAAAAATCAGAAAATCAGAATCAAATTCTGAAAACAATAAATCGCCATTTTCAGTCACTAAACGGCGTCAAACGCCTTACAGACTAGTCGATGATAGCTTTGCTATCAGTTTTGTTCAGACGCTCGTTTCCAGTCAGAAAACACATATCGTTTGCAAAAATCGGACACTGGACACAGATTTCACCGAATCTTAACAGTGTATACAGAAATCGTATCGTATACAATCCCCATATCAAGAACAAACATAAATCATATATATATATATATATATATATATATATATATATATATATAAACGTCATCAACATATCATATCCAATATAATCATATAAGTTATAACTCATAAAACGATTTTCAGAAAATCAAAATCAAATTCTGAAAACCATAAATCGCTGTTTACAGGCAGTAAACTATGTCAAACGGCTTACAGATGCGAACCTGACTGCAAAATGTATATGTACTCCAAGTACTCCAATTAAATGAGTACTCCATAGAGCTGGACTCTATATATATATATGAGAGTAGGGAGCCTGAGATATATCTCAGGTAAGTTTCCTAAGATACTTAATTTTTATATATAAAAATGGGGTGGGCATTTTAGTAAATTCAGAAATTTTTAATTAGCCCTGCGGGCCCAGCAAAACTTAAAGACTATTATACACGTATCTTAGGAAAAGTTCCCTGAGATATATCTCAGGGTCCTTTTTCTCTCTCTCTATATATATATATATATGAAGGGTTTCGAGCATCAAACGCAGCGGAAATCAATAATAAAAACAATAAAATCGAAACCCAATCGCAGGATCCATGCAAAACAAGACGTTTAATTCGTAGTTATGAACGTTTACCTTAAAACGAAGCTTTAACAGTTGATGACAGATGGAGGTCCAAAGCAACTTGAATCACCACGCATCCCGCTCTCGCGATCTACGCTCTACCGGTATCCACACGAACGCTTTTCTCGAAGGATTGATGTGTACTAGCACCCGAAAACTGCTTCTCTCTCTATCTTCTTTATCTCTCTCAAGAACGGCTAGGGTTTTGTAAAACTTGTATCACCATGTAAAATCAGCCATAAAGAGATATATATAGAGGGAAGAGAATTAGTTTTCTAATTATAATCCAATTATAATTAATACTAATCCGAAATTCAAATTTATTATTTAATTAAGTCTCACTTAATTAATTAATAACTAATTTCGGAATTAGTTAAAGTAATTCCATTTTTTCTATTTAATTAATTAATTAAGTCAAACTTAATTAACATTATAAATAGAACAAATTACTTATTTAATTTAAATTCATAATTTAAATTATTTCTCCTTCAAGCGTTCTTTGTGTGTGACCCTATAGGTTATTATTACGTTGGCAACAATTTTAATATCTAATTAAAATTGTAAACAATGAGCGGCATCTAGTAATACATCATTGCTACCCAAGTAATAATAATTAACTGGTGATCCAATTAAACCTTTCGTGATTAATGTTTCCGTGTAATATAATCCCTTTAACCATATATTATAGATTAAACTCGAGGCATGTAATTAGTCATCCTCTTCAACGTTTAATCCGGGTTTCCTTGATCAATGAGTAGATTATTAAAAACAAATCAATATTTGAGCATGGCCATGCATTTTCATAATCTCACTCAATCAAGAGGCCAATAATATCTCTCCTAATAATAGGAGGGTTAAATCCTTTATCTAGAATTCATATTTCTCATACGTCTCATAATATACCCGATGTACACTTTTATCATCACCCGGTCAAAGGTAACTTTTAATGTAGTCAAAGTATATTAATCCTCGTATAGAAATATAATGATCTCAAGTCTAAGGATCATTACACCATTATCACTGTGAGTCTTTCTAATGACATTATCAACATGTAGAAACTCACTGTGGGTCAATCCAGTGTCATGTAGAATATTACATGCACCTATGTTCTTGACATTAGTATCACTATACCTATGACCAATGAGATGTGGTCATCAGTCAACAAACATACTAATCTTTATGCATTATAATTGTCCCATATTATTAATGCTCGATTAGGGATATTTAGGAATATAAACACTATTCATATAATCTCATTTTTAAGTCACATACTTAAAGATATAGAATACATGTTACATATTCCAAGGACATTTATTATTCTAATATTTATTTCGCAGTAAATAAAGACATAATAAATCAATATAGAAATAATCGTTGGAACATAACAAAATAGTCTTTCCTAGAAGCACAACTACATTGTCTCTAGGGCACTAACACTATCAATATATATATATATATAGGCCTTTGCTCCATACAGAACACTCTTATATAACAAACAATAAAGAACACTTTAGATCTATTAGATCCTTTGGCCCCGCCAGGGGCACCCAATACAAAAAATTGTTATTTTTTACCCTCTATCAAGCCCGCAAAAAAAATAAAAAATTAAAAGTTTACTGTTCATGATGACGTCACTGATGACGTCATCATCATGAACAGTAATTTTTTTTTTTAGATGATGGATGGATAGAAGGTAAAAAATAAGAACTTTTTGTATTGGGTGGCCCCGCCAGGGGCATTGGATCTATTAGATCTAAGGTGTTCTTTATTGTTTATTATATAAGGTGTTTGTTATGGAGTTTGTTGTGCCCAAAATTTGTAATGGATTTAATTTTAGGCCCATGGATGTTTGGAGGCCCAATTTGAGTGGTTTGAGTGATATTTGAGGAGGATCAGTTTTGGAGGAAGCTCTGGAGGTGGAAAGTTTGAGGGAAGCTCTGGAGGTGGAAAGTTTGAGGGAAGCTCTAGAGGTTCCGCTGTGGAGGTACGAATATGGAGGTAGCTCTGGAGATTCCGCTGTGGAGGTATGGGTTTAAAGGAAGCTGTGGAGGTGTACATTTGAAGGGTAGCTCTGGAGGTGGAGGTTCGGTTTAGAGGGAAGCTGTATAGGTGCAGGTGTGCTTACAGTCTCCACCTCTGTCTAACAGAAGTAAAGTTGGACAAGGACTCTTGTTCCTAAACTTTAGGAGCACGGAAATGGACTCAAGAGATGGACTTTGAGATGGATTCTACTACATCAAATTGGATATACACGTTATATACATAATATATGTGGATAATTACATGAAAATACGTGGATAAATGGACTTCTAGTGTTATACTTTGAGTAGGACTCTACTAGGCAGCTGGCTGATTCAAGGATAAGGCATATTTTAGAGGGAAAACACATAAAAAACGTGGCTTATTGCTCAAGAAAGGAGTCCATGACCTAAAGAACTACATCGGGGCTTGATTCCTATAAATAGGATATGTAGGCAGTTGGCAAGGGGGTTCGGAATTTCACTTCTCTCTACACAAGGCACGTGTAACCTTAGTGATACTTTCCCGGGCACGTCTTGGTCGGAATTTACTGCCATATTGTCCGGTGACCTTGCTAATTCAGTCCCAAAAACACCACAAATCTCCACCCACTTCGGCAATTAGAGCTGGAGCTGAAGCTGCCAGCTGAAGCTGCCAGCTGAAGCTGCCAGCTGAAGCTGCGGACGTGCGAACCTGCTTCAACGTCCGATATCCAAGGACAAATTCGGTTATTCTAGCGATATTTTCTCGGGGTATTGTTGCGGAATTTTCTCACAACATTTTTGGCGCTAGAAGGAGGGGAATCTCTGATCTTTTGAGAAGATCAATGTCTAAAAGCTCCGGCGATGATCGTACCTTGAAGAACGACCGAGGTAATCTTTAAAATGAGCCCGAAAACAGTGTCTTGGGCAAGGATTTCATGGATTGAATTCCAAGTATGGGCAGGATAATCATTACTCTAAAACAAATGAAGAAACGGAGGAGAAATCATGGCTTGTTTGAGAAAAGACGAAGAAGAAGGAGGTAACCACCTTCATATTAGTCATTTGATGGTGAAAAGGCATAAAGGATGATATATGGCTCATAGATGCACATATTTTTGGCTTGATGGAAGAGACCTGGAAAAAAATGGCCGAAAAATGAAGTTTTCAGATGATAACTTCGATCGGAGCTTCTACGACCCGGTAGCTTCTCATGTCAGGGGTGCTGATATGTTTAACTAGGCAGGTGAAGCTGAACATTCATCTGCTACTGGACTGGTCCCAGCTTGACGAAGATGCTGTTAAAGTGGTGGAAGATATCAAGAAAAAGGAGGCTGCTAGAACCAAGGTGGATGATGTTGATCCAGCTGTTGAAGAAAAGGAAACAGAGGTTCCTAACAAGGAGGCAGCTGATACTCAAGCAATTGCCCCAAACGCAGCTGCCCCTACTCCTTCCATCACAGATAAAGGTATGACCACATCCACCTGCTCATGGAGGTACGACCATCTGGAGAGGTTCAGTCGAGAGTTTCTAGTGGCAAAGATAGGAGAGACCTCAATCTCGAGGTTGCACCTATGGAAGAAGGTTTCTATAAGGTTCCCCAAATACTTCATCTTGGCATATGATAAGGAGGTTCTTATGGTCAGAAAATGGAGAATCAATCGGTTAGAGGTTCAGTCGATTAGAGGTAAAGGACTATCGAAGCTCTCATGGTTAAAATTATGGAGTAAATTTAGGTCGTAAGGAGAGTAAGCAGGTGAACCTGCATGGGAAGGAAGGTGGAGCTGGATGTGAACCTCTTGACCAAGGAGGTACCAATGAACCAGGGATGCAGTTGAAGCTATTTATTCAACCTGTTGGGCATGTGGATATAGCAGTACCTGGAGATTGGAAAGGTGCAGCTGAAGAGGTATAGGTACATCTGTGAAGGAGCAGGTACGATTGTGGTTCCACCTTCACCTGATAGAGGTGGAGTATGCAAGGACCTCAAATGTGGGACTTGATTCTTATAAGGAGGTTCCAGTTGACAAGTCCCAATGTCTAGAAGGCACGATCTCGATCTAATGGATCAACCGTGGCGATTCCACCACGCAATGTGAGGAAGCTCAATGTAGAATAACGAAGAAAGCATGTTACCAGGTAGCCTTAATGGAGGAACCTCACGATAAAGGTTCCAGTTTTTTGGGTGGTAACCACCCATAGCATGGATGCAAATGGATGCTCTAATAAAGGATAATGAAGGCAAGGCGCACCATGTGGAAGTTATGACTAAGGATAAAAAAAAGTACAAGGGAACCTTTCAAAGTTCTTGGTTGGTCATGTTGCAGCACCTACAGAAGTAGGTGAAAGAAAGTTATAGGGGTGCTCATAACGGAAGCTTCACCAATAGTGGAAGGTTAAAGGCATTGAGCAAAGGTGCCAAAGGTATGATTTAGGTGAAGCTGAAGCTCCAACAAAAAAAAGGGCATCAAAGAAGCTAAAGGCGAATTGGTACCTCTTATAAACTAAAAGAGGAGAGTGACTTATTCTGAAAAATACAGTAGAAGAAGAATATGAAGCCTCTAAGGTGATCAGCTGATAGAGGAGCCAACAATAAGATTAAAGAGGAAGCTCCAGGAAAGGAACCATCTCAGCTCGTGAAAGATTCAAGCAATATAATTATGGTAATCATCATGATGAAGAATCTCTAGGAGGTTCTCATACTGTAAGCCCCTTAGGCATGATAAATTGGAAGGTGTCTCACAAAGAGGTTCCCCTGCTATAAGCTTCTCAAATATTGGAAGCTGGAATTTGGGAATACTTTATGGAAGGAATTGCAGAAGGAGTAGATGTTAATAATCTCAATAAAATTCTGGAAAAGATGCTATTGGATGAAGAAGGAGGTACGAATGACCTCTCGATTATTAAAGGAAGTGGTGTGAGGTTCACATATATAGCTACCTACCAATCGGCGAATGCTGAATGGAATTTTATATTAAAGGCATGTAAGTAGGAACCTCTAAAAGGAAAATTCACCAGAAACTATGAAAGCCTAGTAAAATAATAGAGCTGACATTGGAATCTCGGTTGGAGAGGATTTTGACTTTTGTTTGTTGAGGCAATGGAAATTAGGTGGGACTGAAGATGCCATCTCAAAATTGGTATATGTCAATAATCTTAATGAAATATGAAGGATCGAAAGGCAACCTGGGTGGTACATGAGTGAAATATTCATCTCAGTTTCGAAGGTGATCCATACAAGGAGATTGTTATCTATCAAGAGGGAGCTCCCCCCCAAGGCACTATCATTGGCAGCTTTCTTGTTAAAAGGATGGAGGTTGATGGGTTTCAACTACAGGAGCAGCTTCCTTGGTATTAACCTGCTGGTTGTAGGTTGGTTGGTTTTAGCTGCAGGAGCAGCTTCCTCGGATTTCACCTGCTGGTTACAGGTTGATTGGTTTCAGCTGCAGGAGCAGCTTCCTTGGTATTAACCTGCTGGTTGCAGGTTGGTTGGTTTCAGCTGCTGGAGCAGCTTCTTAGGATTTCACCTGCTGGTTGCAGGTTGATTGGTTTCAGCTGTAGGAGCAGCTTCTTTGGTATTAACCTGCTTGTTGCAGGTTGATTGGTTTTAGTTGCAGGAGCAGCTTCCTCGGATTTCACCTGCTTGTTGCAGGTTGATTGGTTTTAGTTGCAGGAGCAGCTTCCTCGGATTTCAACTGCTGGTTGCAGGTTGATTGGTTTCAGCTGCAGGAGCAGCTTCCTTGGTATTAACCTGCTGGTTGCAGGTTGGTTGGTTTCAGCTGCTGGAGCAGCTTCTTAGGATTTCACCTGCTGGTTGCAGGTTGATTGGTTTCAGCTGCAGGAGGAGCTTCCTTGGTATTAACCTGCTGGTTGCAGGTTGGTTGGTTTCAGCTGCTAGAGCAGCTTCTTAGGATTTCACCTGCTGGTTGCAGGTTGATTGGTTTCAGCTGCAGGAGCAGCTTCCTTGGTATTAACATGCTTGTTGCAGGTTGATTGGTTTTAGTTGCAGGAGCATCTTCCTCGGATTTCACCTGCTGGTTGCAGGTTGATTGGTTTCAGCTGCAGGAGCAGCTTCCTTGGTATTAACCTGCTGGTTGCAGGTTGGTTGGTTTCAGCTGCTGGAGCGGATTCTTAGGATTTCACCTTCTGGTTGCAGGTTGATTGGTTTCAGCTGCAGGAGCAGCTTCCTTGGTATTAACCTGCTGGTTGTAGGTTGGTTGGTTTCAGCTGCTGGAGCAGCTTCTTAGGATTTCACCTGTTGGTTGCAGGTTGATTGGTTTCAGCTGCAGGAGCAGCTTCCTTGGTATTAACCTGCTGGTTGCAGGTTGGTTGGTTTCAGCTGCTGGAGCAGCTTCTTAGGATTTCACCTGCTGGTTGCAGGGTGATTGGTTTCAGTTGCAGGAGCAGCTTCCTTGGTATGAACCTGCTGGTTGCAGGTTGGTTGGTTTCAGCTGCTGGAGCAGCTTCTTCGGATTTTACCTCCTGGTTGCAGGTAGCTTCTTTGCTATTCACCTGCTGGTTACAGGTAGCTTCTTTGGTATTAACCTGCTGGTTGCAGGTAGCTTCTTTGGTATTCACCTGCTGGTTGCAGGTTGATTGGATTTAGCTGCAGGTGCAGCTTCATTGGATTTTAGCTACGGGTTGCAGTTTCATTAGGAACTTACCTATTTGTTGCAGGTTCATTGGCTTCACCTGCTGGCAGCAGGTTTATTGGTTTCATCTACAATATGCAGGTGCATTGGTTTTATCTATAGATTTTCGAGGATCTAGGTTCACATTCTTGTGGAGCTTCCTTATATTCGCTAGCTCGCGATATTTAAGTGTGGCTTGGACGGATTTGGATATTGGAATTTTGGAGAAACCTCATCAGTATACACCTTTGGGTAGAGATTCGGCAGACCTCTTTAGGCTTAGGAGAAGTAAAAAGGCTTATTAGGTACGACTATCACGCTTAGGTTTAGGTTTTGATCTGTCACTAAAATGTGTCATTTTATTTGCATGACTTATGTGGATTATACGTTTACATGATCTATGGGGATTATATGTTTATGTGTTCGTTTGCTATTTGTTTATGTGAAAATGCTTTCTTGTTAATGGTTTATGTGTGAATCTTGAATGTTTGAATGGTTGGATCTAGTTCTTTATTGTCCTTAGTCATATGTCAAATAAATAGGAGGGTAGTGAGAATATGGACCTGCTAGGTAGATCCTCTTAAGTATGAACCTCTTAGGTACGAACCTCCACGGGGAGTATGGACCAGGCTCGCAAAGTTCCTATGCTTATAGGATCGCGAGGTGCCTTAATGGAGACTGGCTCGCGAAGTTCCTATGCTTATAGGATCACGAGGTGCCTTAATGGAGTCAGGCTCGCGAAGTTCCTATGCTTATAGGATCGCGAATATTGGAATATGGATTGGCATATGGATTGGAATATGGGTTGGCATGTGGATTGGAATTCGGATTGGACTATGAGCTCATCAAACCCTTGTTTGGGTAGTGAAGCTCTTTCATTTTTGAAAATCTTTACGTCAATGGAATGATGTTTAAAAGCATATGGAGACTTGATATGAGTTATACCTACAAGAATCTTAAAAGGCCAAGTTTTGGAAGTGTGGTTTAGCTACCACTGCTTATGGTTTATTGAGGTTCAGGTTCAGGTACAGCTGCATGTTTTTGACCAATTGCTTCTGAGCTGGCTAATATATTTCGAATTCATGTTGAAGAAGGTTTTGCATGTCATATCGAAAGGAAATCCAACGGCTCGAGGGGTACATTAGATTTTCGTCGAAGAGCTGGCAGATTGGAAAAGAGGTTCTCATTATGAGCTTGCTGAGGGGGAGCTTCTACCAAGTAGGTTCAATGGCCGAACCTGATCTAAATCAGAACCATAAGGGAACAGATAAGTTATATTCTCATGTTTTTACATATTAATTATCATGCATGTTTTATGTACATGGATGGAAATTTTTTATAGCCTTAAGCTAAAAACATCATTCGAACCTCATCTTTTCAAATGGATCATTATCTTTAGCATTGCATTAGCTCATGATTATCAAAATGCGTATTTCATATGATTTCAAGGAAACAAGTTTGCATGGATTTATAAAGAAAAGGTTATCATTCCATATACATTTATTAAATTATGCATGGTTTTCAAAAGGTGTTTTCAAATTTGCTAGCTGAAGCTATCAGGTAGGTACCTAGGCACGCTATATGCCTCATAATATAACCACTTGGAAAGACATAGCAGCAATTCAGGAGGTTTTCATAGCTGATCCCTTGGTCCCTCTTGTGGTACGTATATGGAATCACTTATAACTTACAACGCTCGGAGGATCCCAAGGTTTATGGGAAAGGTCTGGAAAGTCCCACGATGCTGGGCATTATATGGGAAGCCCTCAAAATACTTAACAACTTCTTTGGAGGTCCATTGTGATATGTCCGTGGAATTTTTTGAAAATAGTGGCATTATGTCTTGAAAAGTGTGTTCGCCAAGGTTCTACTTGATTGAAGAGGCAACAACGGATTTCTAGACAAAATCATTTGCACCTGCATACTTGCATGAATGTTTTCTATGTGTATGAGCTTTATGCATTATATAGGTGAGCTGTTTAGCTCCAACTACTAATCACTGTTTCTAGTTATTGTCATAGCTCAGGTTTGGAAGTTTAAGGTATCTTTGCAATAGCAGGAGCTCTATACGGAAGCTCCATGGCATGGCTCACGAGGAATTTTTACACGAAGGTTATCTTAGCAGGAGAAAGGAGCATCTTGAGGAGTCAGGTTATGGTTTTCAAGGAAAAATGCTGGAAGCTAGTAGGTTCAGCTACGAAGCTGAGGATGCTTATAACAGGAGGTGGAACATCGTACGTGATCTATGGTATACGGATGGGTCTCATTTAAGGATTCAGATTGAGGTACATATGCAGAAGCATTGTATTTCCTGTTTCTTATGCCGAGTTAGCTCATGTAAGCTTGGAAGTACAGTGTTGAAGCTATGTATCTGTCTGAGAAGGTTAGAAAGGATTGGGCCTCTTCTAGTATTGGTTCCTTTTGCATTCCATGACATCAAGGAACCGGGGGGTAGTTGTTGTGCCCAAAATTTGTAATGGATTTAATTTTAGGCCCATGGATGTTTGGAGGCCCAATTTGAGTGGTTTAAGTGATATTTGAGGAGGATCAGTTTTGGAGGAAGCTCTGGAGGTGGAAAGTTTGAGGGAAGCTCTAGAGGTTCCGCTGTGGAGGTACGAATATGGAGGTAGCTCTGGAGATTCCGCTGTGGAGGTATGGGTTTAAAGGAAGCTGTGGAGGTGTACATTTGAAGGGTAGCTCTGGAGGTGGAGGTTCGGTTTAGAGGGAAGCTGTATAGGTGCAGGTGTGCTTACAGTCTCCACCTCTATCTAACAGAAGTAAAGTTGGACAAGGACTCTTGTTTCTAAACTTTAGGAGCACAGAAATGGACTTTGAGATGGATTCTACTACATCAAATGGGATATACACGTTATATACATAATATATGTGGATAATTACATGAAAATACATGGATAAATGGACTTCTAGTGTTATACTTCGAGTAAGACTCTACTAGGCAGCTGGCTGATTCAAGGATAAGGCATATTTTAGAAGGAAAACACATAAAAAACGTGGCTTATTGCTCAAGAAAGGAGTCCATGACCTAAAGAACTACATCGGGGCTTGATTCCTATAAATAGGATATGTAGGCAGTTGGCAAGGGGGTTCGGAATTTCACTTCTCTCTACACAAGGCACGTGTAACCTTAGTGATACTTTCCCGGGCACATCTTGGTCGGAATTTAATGCCATATTGTTCGGTGACCTTGCTAATTCAATCCCAAAAACACCATAAATCTCCACCCACTTCGGCAGTTGGAGCTGAAGCTGCCAGCTGAAGCTGCGGACGTGCGAACCTGCTTCAACGTCCGATATCCAAGGACAAATTCGGTTATTCCAGCGATATTCTCTCGGCGTGTTGTTGCGGAATTTTCTCACAACAGAGTCCAACCCTATATATATATGTATATATATATATATATATATATATATATATATATATATATGTATATATCTTTTTTAGTTTTTGATCGATAAAATTGATTAAAGTTTAACTTAAATTTATATGTAATATATAATTGAAAAAAATAAAAATGATTAAATCATTAAAAAGTACATATAATTTATTTTAAAATGTAACTTTCGGTTTTTAAAATAATAGATGAATAATTTTAAATATTCAATCAAAAATTGATCAATTTAACCATTAAAAAATTAAAAAGAACATGTAAGTCGGAACGAATAGAATAATTAATTATCATGATGTGATTATATGCTCACATATACATTTATAAAGACAAATGACATTCGGAAAAAGTTAAATAAAATAAATTGAGATCTATATATTGTTCATAACTATTTAATCATTGAAATACTTCGCACCACTTTAATCATAATTTGTCACTTTAGTCGAAATCATAAGGGCGAATTGGTATCGGCTAATACGAAGTGCAGGCTAATACGAAGTGTAGAGAAGGTCGTATAGTCCCGGAGCTAGTAGAAGCTTTAGGAATTAAGGAGGCGTTAAGTTGGATTAAAAACCAAAGCATGTTAATTACCAGCCATAATTGAGACGGATTGTCTTTCGGTGCTTCAAGCGATCCGTTATTCTTCTGCCCAGCTATCATATCTTGGGAGGGTGATAGAGGAATGTAAGGTGTTGATTATTGAGCTTAAAAATCGTCTTGTGACGTTGAATTTTGTTAAACGATCTACGAATAAAGTGGCTCATTTCCTAGCGAGACAACAGTTCTGTGGCTGATCGTATATGGAATGGGGAAAGTGTTTACCCAGAACTCCATCATGTACTGATTAAAGATTTATCGTTTTAATGAATTTTCTTTCCTCGGCAAAAAAAAATTTTAAGAGCATAGCAAGCTGCTATATTTATCCCCAGTCCCTACCATTGAAACTGTGGCTTTAACCCCCTGGGCCCTGGTTCTGTGCACATATATATATGAACTTTATAAGAACAAGATAATCACCTTGTTTTCCATATAAAGATAGGTGTTTTACACGGGTTTTAGATGTTATTGTGCTTGTGTTGATGATTAATCACTCTAATTAATACTAGTAATTAAATTAATTCAGTTTAGTTGAAATGATTCATGCATCATTTTTCACGATTAAAAGCCCACAGCAAGGCTCTGATTTTGTGCACTTCTATCTCAAATTTAAAAGAAGAAGATAACCTCCAGAAGATAACCTCCTTGTCGTTTAAACGGATGATAAATGCATTACAACTTTTACAAGCAGTGTTGCCAACTTGAGAAGTGACCACATAGTTAGCATTATTAAAATGTTTTACATGGGTGTAGAATATGTATACTTGAACCTGTATCACAAGTACGTAAACATACTTTCAATTTAATAAAAAGAACAAGTACATTAGTAGAAATGTATTTACTATTAACAAATAATAAAAGTTGTATCATGATTCATGGCAAGTTATCGTCTACAAATCACCGTTCTTCAAAACTTTTGTCTAGTTTGTACTCGATCATACTCATCTAATGGTTAGTTAAATATGTTAGGCTTGCTAAGCAGTCCTTAACAATATGATATTGTCCGCTCTGGGCCGAGTCCACACGATTCATTTTTGGATCATTCTCAGAAAGCCTCATACTAATGAAGTTAATTTGGCTGCTTATTTACTAGCAATCTGCCCCACCCACAACCGATGTGCAAAATATGTGTACCTTATTTATTTTTAAAGATTTGTAGATATAATTTTTTTGAGTATAAATCAGTCGAGAGTCGAATTCTCATCCTGTGAGCTATGTTTTGCAAATTGCATTCACGTTTATAATATCTTTTTTTTTTAAATTAAATCTAAGAATACTCGTTAATATCCGTTAAATATATTCTATATCTTGATATTGATATAAGTGAGAATGGAACTCAAAATCTTAAAAATGATAAATTAATAGTTTTGTTAGTTAACAACTCTCGATCCATGTATAGTGATAAGCTAGAAATAATCAAAGCCCAATTAGGCCCAATTTTGGCCCAATCTATAAGAAACAAGCCCAACTTGTGAGAACTGGAGGAGCCCAGCCCAGACTAGTGAGCCTTCAGCCCAGGGATCCCCGACTAAAGACACTCAGCACGCGAGAAATTCCAACTCAGCGGACATCTCTATACCTAGCGCTGACCAGAACTTAATTCCAATAATTGGCACGTGTCAATCATGTCGGTGTTGTGGGACAAAAACTAGGTTATAAAATGCGGCTAGGGTTGGTGAGCTTCGAGTTTTGATGGCTTCTTTCACGAGCGGTTCTCGCAAAATGCATGCCTACGTATCTCAATGAGAATTAAGCCAAAAAATGTAGTTCTGCGATGAGGGGTCTGACCCTTTATATAACCCTTTTATATAGGCTTGAGAAGCCTTAAAATCGGAGTAGGGTTAGGTAACTTGATGGGCAAGTCACCTCCTCTATGGAATTCTAGATCCTTCTTTGTAGGAATCAGTTTCCATGTATGACTAGGTACTTTGGAGGCTATTCATAAAGATGTTGTATCCTTATATGACTCTTATTTCCAAGCTGTTAATTTGCCCCTAATATTAATTACGAAATTAATATTTAATTAGGGTTTCAGATCCCATTAATGGGCTTCGTATTTGGACCTAACTAGGTTCAATTAATGCATCATTAATTGTGTATTTATGACTTATTTTTGGCCCATATCATTTGCCCCCTACTTCTGGGAAAATGTTCAAGTTTTCGTAGAAGTTATAACTTGCCTTTATCGAGATTTGGGGTTTATTTTCGTTTCCTTGTCGGGGATTCAATACATAGTGTTTTACGAATATCGCCTTGATGTAGAGTGTGGAGCGACCTACATGTTTAAGACGATGTGCCTTATTCGAGGCTAAGCAATTATTTTCCAATAACTTTTGTTATTGAATTTTGCTCATTTATTTGAAAGAATTATTTATAAAAATCCTTGTAGTTTTCCATACATTTCCTATTTTTATAGGATATTTCTAGTACCCACAGGTATTTTCCTTTATTTTTGACTTATTATTCAAAAATATTAAATTGTGCTTCAAGCATGTTATTTTTCTCCTTTTCTGGAATTTTTGGAATTTAATTTTTTCCCTATTTTGAAAAATAATTTAATAATTATTTTCCGTTTTTCAGAATTTTTATGTACCAATAGATATTTTATTTATTTTTGGTTAATTACCAAAAATAAAATATTTGGGCTCCTAGCCTTAGAAATAATTTTAATCATTTCTAAATTTTTCAGGGTTTTTATAGGGGTTTTAACCTATTTTTCGTTTTTTCAGGAATTAATAAGATAATTCCAAAGTAAAAGATTTTTACTTTTATTTGGCATAAGGAGACAGTCAGCTTGTAGTTTTATTTCACCTTAGGCGGGGGTGATGACCGCCTAGGAAGCTCCTTGTCTTCAACGCCTAGAAACAGAGTCTGGGTGGCGTGCTTGCACGCCAAATTTATTGGGGGTGTTCGGAAGTTAGAGTTTGGGGTGAAATTGGAGGTTTGGGGATTAGAGGTTTGACCAAATTAAACATCTAATGTGAGTGTTTGGTTGTTAGAGGTTTGAGTTAGAGGTTTGGGATCAAAAAGCTAATTTTGAAAAAGCTCATTTTAGGAGCTTTTTCAATTAGAGATTTGCTATGTGTCACAAAAAGTTACTCAAAAAGCTATTTACCCAACACTTTTATTCTAAACAGCTAATTTAAATCTACTTGTCAAAACAGCTAATTCAATCCGCTAGTCAAAACAGCTAATTCAATCAGCTACAGCTAACAGCTATCAGCTAATTGCCAAACAAAGCCATTATTTTTTTTAACAAGAAAAAGGGAATGATCAGCTTGTTAGCTTGGTTCAACCATGGCGGGGTTGATAACCGCCCAGGAGGTATCTTGCCATGCACGCGAAGGAAGCCTTCTTCCATTCAATATTTTCCCCTCTTTTTTCTTTTAACAAAAACAAAAAAAAGCTTCTTTAAAGATTCACCCTTGGCGTTACACATGGCCGTTTAGGGGTCTTCTCACCAAGCACGCCTAGAGGCTTTGAGCGTCTGGGCATTGTAGATTTTTTTTTTAACCTTCAGGTTCTATACATTTTATTTTGGATTTTATATCAAATAGGCCACCCATTTCACTCAAAACTATCAATTAGACCACCCATTCTAAAACTATATCATTTGAACCATTAAATTCATAATAAATATCAAATGAATACCTTTAAAATGTACTCGAGAAGTAAAAATAATTTTTCATTGAGTTCTACACATTTTTCTTTAATGCTTCCATAACCAAACGAAAGGTTAATAATTCTAATATTTCTGATAATATTTTTAGATTTTTAAAAATTCATTTACTATTTATTTTTAATTTTATTATCATTTTCCTTGTTTTAATTTAAAATAAATAGTAAATAAACTTTTTAAATTCTAAATATATTATAAAAAATACTAGAATTCATAACCTTTCATTTGATTACAATAGTATTTAAGAAAAATGCGTAGAAATCGATGAAAAATTATTTTTACTTCTCGAGTACATTTTAAAGGTATCCATTTGATATTTATTATGAATTTAATGGTTCAAATGATATAGTTTTAGAATGAAAGGTCTAATTGATAGTTTTGAGTGAAACGGGTGGCCTGTTTGATATAAAACCCATTTTATTTTTTATAATCTTTACCAAAAAATAAATTATTGGGACTCATGCCTTAGGTCTTATTTTTCAATTTTGGGCTTAAGCCTTTTATAAGGATTTTTGTAGATCCTTCTAGAATTCTTTAGAGGCAGCTCGGCTCGACTCGACTCGTTAACGAGCCGAGCTCGAGCACAAGATCGGACTCGTTTAACTAAACGAGCCGGCTCGGCTCGACTCGACTCGTTAAACGAGCCGAATTCGGTCACAAGATCAGGCTCGTTTAAGTGTAAATTTACACGAGCCAGCTCGACCGACTCGTTTAAATAGGCTCGTTTAGCTAAACGAGTCGGCTCGACTCGACTCGTTAAACGAGCCGAGTTCGGTCACAAGATTAGGCTCGTTTAGTTAAACGAGCTGGCTCGACTCGTGAAAAAAAGCTCGAGTCGAATTAATACTCGGCTCGACTCGGCTCGAATGACAGCCCTACTTATAGAATTTTTCTTTAATTTTCAAATATTATGGGTTTCCCGCCTTTTTATGGCCCAATGACCTGTTGCTAAGCCCAATTACCTGCTATAACAGGTTCATGTAGCATTTTGACATGCTAGCTTTTAGTATGAAAGGGGTGGGGTGTGATTTCGATTTCACACTTCACTCAAATCTTCTCAAAAACTTCTCTCAAATTTTCTTAAAAGAGCACTGCTAGGGTTCCACCGTTGAAGATTTTCGGCCTAGTCTTTGAAGTTTGTGTTCGAGCATTCATCTTCATCCTTTGTGCTTTCTGGGTTCAAGCTTCCACCAATGGCGGATTCTGGCCCATCCCAATCTCAGATATCTCAACCTATTGCTCCTCAGCCTAGGGCTAATCGAGGTAAGAAGTCTCTTGTTCTTGCCAGTGTTTATTCACTTAGAGATTTGCTTACTGAATTTGGGAAAGCCTTTCCAAATATGCTCCATTTAGATGCTTATAATTATCCTTCCAAAAATGATCAAAACGATGTTGATACTATAGCCTTGCTTTTTGGTATAAATGGGCCTTATAGGGCCGTGGCTCCGTGCCCGAATGACCGAGCCTGCTACCCAAAGCTCGGGGCCATTAGAATCCATAGAGAAACCTTTTGCTCTGGTACTAGTCATTAAAATCCGTAGGGGTACCATCTTCATCGTCAAATCGCGATGTATTATAAGTTTAGATTTTCTGCTGAGCTGGTACTTTTAGGTCCGATAAGATTGTAGAAGGGGGTTGAATACAATCTATACCAATTTATCGAAATTTGTCCTTTAGATAAAATTTAGTTTAGACAAATTTGTGCGGAATAAATTGAAACAAATTTCAAGTTGAATATAACAATATATTAACTTGATGGGTGATACAATTTCAGTACAGATTAATTATCAAGTTGATAAAAACAAATTAGAAAATTCGACATGAACTTTTCTAGATTTGTTAATAAAAATCGACATAAGTGCTAGGAGTAAAAACTCGCTAGTAGTACGAGAGATACAAATGATCAACTTCTATCGGATCAGATATTACAAATATTGAGAACTTGATTTCTATGAATTTATTTCTCCTGTGTTCTTGAGCTTGAATAAGAGAGAAAGAGATGCTGGATTCTGTGTTTTGATATGATATTGTAGTGTTCTTTTGTGAAATGAGTCGCCTTTGTCTTTTAATAGAAATTGATCAACAAAGCTTCTAACTCTTTTCCTTGACAATTTGCCTCGAACTACCTTTCAAATGAACTAGCACTACCTTTCAACAAGCCTTATACTACTTTCAGAACTTTGTTCGGTACTACCTTTGAAAATATAATTTTGGGGACTACCTTTGAAGCTTGGCGGTACTACCTTTGATTTTAATAAAGAAATCAGAACTACCTTTTCTGAATTAATAAAACAATTCGGAAAGAATTGTTTTAACACCTGATTTGTTCTGCCAAGATGAGTACCACTTGCAGGAGGAGCAGCTGAGGAACACGCGCAAGCTATTGAAGCTATTTCGCCCGGCGCGTGGAAGACACGCACGAACAGGCGTGTTTGGAGCTTGCCGACAGCATTCTGCATGGGTGATAGACAGTAACTTGTTTCTTTGTTTCTTTTTAATTCTTTTGGTCGACTTCATCATGCAGTACTCCACTTCTTAATTCTTTTTAAAAAGAAACAAAGAAACAAGTTGTTGTCTATCACCCGTGCAGAATGCTGTCGGCAAGCTCCAAAAGATAAGACAACATTCTTTTTAATTCTCTGTCACTTTAGATGAATCCACTTCTTAACGAATACTCCACTGAGGCTTGATCAGATGTCTGAACTTCTTTCAATGTAGTAATTCTTCAAGTCTGTAGATTGACCTTGATCTTTTTCTTCAGACAGATAATACAATTTGAGATTCCTTGTGACAGTCTATATACTATTCACTATTACAATCTTGTTTAAGTTGAGTTGTATCCTCGAAATACAAATAGGCTACATCATATGCCTTTCAATCTCCCCCTATTTGTTTGTCAGACAATAACAAGCAAATACCTAGAGGATAACTCAACTAACTCACTTAAACAAGAAAAAGATTAAGCATTTAAGAGCTTAGTAAATAGTACATAAAAAAATTCTCTGGTTTAAATGTAACATTTCCAGAATCCTCAGTTTATGAAATGATAGATGATTGTTCCTCTAGCACTGAACTGATTTTTAATAGATAACTCATATTCATTTCTGATTCTTCATATCTCTGCCTGATAATCCTTCACATCTTACATTGGTGATTATCATAATCCTTCACATCTTACATTGGTGATTATCAACAGTTCTTGATTTACAATCACTTCCCTTTTCTGACACAGCTTTTCTCACTTAAGAAAAATGATTGTTCCTACTATGTACACAATGGTGAATCAATACCATTTCTATAACTTCTGGGAAATCTACTACTCCTTCGCTTAGCCTTTATATATAGTACATTGAAAGACTAATAGAATAGTATTGTGATGTACTTCTCCTTATATCTCCACTTTCATCTCAACTGAAAGTCCCCTTATTTCTCCATCTAAATCTCCCCTTAGTAACTTGACTTGCTTCTCCTCCTAAGCTCAGTCTGTAAATGCTCCCCCTTTCTAACTTACCCTCCTTTTTCTTGTACCTCTTATTTCTCCCCCTTAGTTGAGGAATCCTCCAAACAACTAGTTGACAAAGTAGTTGATACCAACTTTTAGAGCTTTGTTAGAAAGGAAGTTTCATTTTCTTCCTCATTATGAGTGTGTGATAGTGTTTAGTGTACCTCACAAGTGTTTCACTCTTCTCTACACTCATTTATGTTGAGTGTCTCACTTCTCTCTTTGTTTACACTCTTGCTCACTAGTGTATCACTCATATCACTCATAGCTCCAACATCCATTAGTGTACCTGAAAGGAAAAATCACCCTAGCCCCTTCAAGAGAGGTCGGTGGTGGTGCAATGGGAGTTCGCAAATCCCAAATCCTCGTTGGACTCGTCAGACGAATCTGAGTCATAATCTACAAGTTGCTAGTTTTCCCTTTTTAGGGTTTTCAGATTTGAATTCTGAGAAGGTAGACAATGATCTATAAATTAGTATTGAGATCAAAGTTTCATTCTAATGTCCGTGAAGACATCACCTTGTTAAACTCACCAGGTAAATCTGAATCATAGTCTACAAGTTGCCGATCCGCACCTATGTCGGACCCGTTACCCGCAGGATCCAAAGATGTTCCCTCTGGGGAGTTAGATAATGATCTTGTTAAATTTTGCATTGAGATCAATACCTTCTCTCGAGGTCTGTGAAGACTCTTGGTTCATTAAAGAACCTTTAACTTATAATCCTAACCGTAAAATGGTTGGATTACAGGTTTCCGTTAATTCATCCTTAAGTGTGTTCAATCTCACTTTGTGCATATAAAATATTTTGGATAATGTATAAGGTAGTGACTCTCCAACTGAATATCCCACACATCCTTATTTGCTGCATCGAGTGCAGTTACTCCCTGGTGACCTCTAGTCTGATAGGTTACTTCCTTTTAAGGGGTAAGTCAGAATGTGTTTAAGTTTGACTGTAGTCTGGGGTAAAGGTTATTGGGTTTACAACCTCATGACTAATTATGTGAGAAAACAAAACTCCATTTAGATGAACCTGCATCACAGAATATGAGCAATATAGAGATAGAATGCATTTTTATCTTTGAAAAGTTTTCTGAGAAAATATTGCATTTATCTTAAAAAAAAATGATGTACAGTTGTGATTTCAAAAGATTTACAATGTAAGCAATCACAGCTGTATAAAGAGATTTTGAGTCAGGAAAGATATAGATCTTGAGCCGGTTTTACTAAACAAAAACATAAGCAAAAATTCAATTAATAAGTATTAATCGAATTAATGTAAGTTAATGTTTAAACCAATACAAACAAAACTATCTTATCATATTTTAGGTCCTATCTTCCAATTGTTCGGTCCTGAAAATCGAGCATTAGGTCCTAAAGATCAATTGGATTGACATATACCAATTTGATCCAACTATTAGAAATTGTTAGCAATTGATAGGTCTTGTCTTCCAATTGTTAGATCCTGAAAATCAAACGCTAGTTCCTAAACAATTGAATTGACATATACCAATTTGATATCAACAATGGTCCTATATAAGAAAGTCTGTCAACAACAACAACACAACAAAGAATTAGAATTAAAACTGCAAGTTATGTGTGTGTAAACAGAAGAATAGAATTTCTATGTATTGTATTTTATTAAATCAAAATATTTTGTTCTATAGTTTAAAAGTTATGATTTGTGCTAGCCTTATATTTTTTTTGAATTACTTTTTTGTAATAATTTATTTTATGAAAACTTATTCACCCTTCGTCCCACTTATTTTGTCACCAATCACAAATTCACCTTTCAATCAAATAAATATTTAACATTATAATTATTTAAAATACCTCTTGGAATTGCCTTTGACAATACCTCGATTTAAAATAAATGAAAATAATATTTAACATTATAAATCAACAATTTATAATTATTTATACATTATGATTGGTCACATCACATAATGCCATTAGAAATATAGGGAAAATGTTTTCATAATTTTAATACAAAATATATCATGCATGTCTTTTTATTTAACTACTTTTCAGTTTCCTTTCAGAGTACACATATCGAAAATGTAATTATATTCATAATTATTACATTATATTTCTTTGTTGTGAAAATGAAAAAGGGTAGTTGATTTTCAAAAAATTTGTAACAAAATCTATCCATAAAATTGCATCTTCTTGTAGTTTATTCTAAGATTTTTTGTTTGATTTGAATATGCCTAAAGTAAAGTTTGTATACATTTTTGAATTAAGAAAAGTTTAACATTTCTTTTTCTTTTACTCTTTTTTATATTTATCTATTTATTTTCTTAAAACTCGGAAAAAACCAAATAGAAGTAGTTTTAAAAACCCTTATAAGGATAAGTTTTTTTTATAATAAATTTAATCCACATAGCTAACCCTATGAAGAATTTTGACATTAAAATAAATATATTTAATAAAATTGTATCTATCCGGATAATGCAAATTAATTAAAAAACAAAATTTTTGTACTTAACTATTTGTTTCTTTTTATGTGATTTTTATATTATTATTTTAAAGATAATTTGGATGATAAATCATAGATAATTTATCCAGCTTTAATAGTGAAGCTGTGGATGATATAAAATATATTTGAGCATAAATTATGATGCAAATTTTAATAATTATATTCTCTACCAAATGTCACTAATATTAGGTCCTTATACTTGGAAGACATACAGCTTCAACATACTTAACAAACTAAAAGCAACTCCGATCCTAAACCATATATAGGAATTAGTGAACTCTATGTTAGTTTTGTCTTATTTGCTGAATAAATATAATAGAATTAAATACAATTTATTATATAAATATTGTATTTGTAACTTACATATTAATATGCATTGATTGTCATTATTACGGGCAATTACTTTTTGGGGTGGAGGAATATATAGAATTGCCTATATATTGTGGATAGACATCCAATAGAAAAAACACTCAATGGAAGAAGAGTTGTTGTTCAATATATTACCGGAACCCCCAAACAGTACTTTTTGATCTCATTCATCTTTTACATATCTTAGACAAAATAATATATAAATATATACTCTGGATCTAACATTGGTATCAGAGCAAGGAATACTTCTTCTCTGATTGGTCTGCCTTGTCCAGCTGCTCCATCACATTTGTTTGTCAGGCAATATATGTTCAAAGTTTCTCTTTAATTTGTGGGCTCCGTTTCTCTCTCCGATCTCCACCAGATATCCTTTTTTGTTATATATATTTTTTATTTAGTGCTTGTTAAATGGTTTAAGTAGCATGATCTATTTGTTTATTTTGACTAGCCTTGTTGATCCATGTGTACCGGATGTAATCTTGGCATCTTGCACACATGCTAGTAATTGCAATACTTCACCATGTTATCTTGAGTTGATGTTTTCTAGCTATTTAAGTGATTGTCAGTTGTCTCTGTTTTTTTTTTAATCTTCCCAGGCCTATTTAATGTCTTCAATGTGCTTTGTCCTTGTTTGTCCAGTGCTTTTTTTTTTTGTATTAGATTTATTATCCTCCAATTTTTATTTCCTTTGTTTTGCCATGCTCAATATGATTTAGTTACATACTAAAATTTAGTTTCGTAATATTTTTTTTGATTTAATTGTTAGATGATTTGTGTATAATTATTTTTATCTTTTCTTGCATTAGTGTCTTTCAATTGTCGTTCTCATTAAATTTTTGCTTGTGATAAATGTTAGCTTTATGGGTTATTTGCTTGTGTTAAGTTTTTTATTATTACTTGTTTGATTGACAGTCATTTTTCTAGTCCATGATTGCTTTATATTTGGTTATGCTTTTGTTTATTTTTAATTGGTTCATCATGTGTTGTAAAATTGTGATGACATGTTTTTTCTCGGTTCCTATTTTTATTTAGCATGCATTCATTTATGCTTGCGTGTTTGTTTTTGATAATAATATATGTATATAACCAGCTAATTTTTCATATCTCACGTGTGTGTTATTCTTTGATATGCACATATATATATATATATATATATCTTGTTTTTGCAGTTTTGTAGTAATCTCTGTAATATTTTTTTTATATTGAGTTATTGTGTGGAAGTTACACAATACATGTTTTAATTGTAATAAATTGGGGGTTACAAAAAATTTAAGTTTGCATTGATTTGTAGTAATTGAGCATAGTAAATAATGACAAGTTGATTATTTTTGGTCCGATGAATATGAAAAATTGAATGGTCCTGGAAAATTATCATTGAAAAAGATGATACTGTATTAGAGAAAATTTATAGTAATACTCGAAAAATTGAGTATAATAAAAAAATGAGAAGTTGGTTATATTTTCGGTTTGGAAAATATGAAAAACGAAATGGATTAATTTTTAACAAATATGTAATGACGTGAATACAAATTTTATCGGAAGTGGTAAATATATTGGTTATGTCTGAATTGGTTGTTGAGAGAAAAGAATAATGCTAACATTGCTACTTGGAGCCAGAAAATAAAATTTGATTTTATCTTTGTAGATTGAAATAAATTGTTTGGAGACAATTTGAAAGTGATGCTCAGGATAGAGAGCATGTGAAATATTAGTTTGATAACAAACAATTATTTGACTGGGTTAGAGGAACTCATAAAAGGAATAAGGGCAAATGCCTTGAAAAAGAAAATATCATTGATACCCGCCTGAAAGTGGGAAGGATCGATAAATTATTAAATGATTGAAAATAGGAAAGTTATTTTCAGAAATGTTTCGAGGAATAAGAAACTGTATTTGAGAATACAAGACATTTAGTTGTCATCAATGTGATTATGACAAAAAAAGTTTTTTTAATAGAGGCATGTGTTGAAGTAGATCTAAATGAATATTATTATGATCATGATCTGAATATTGGTATTGAATATAATAGTGCATAATCTTGTTTTTCGCAAGAATCTGAATTATGAGAGAAAAATCGGATTGATTGTGGGAGTTATGTGATCAACCCCAATATAGAAAATTCATATGTTATATATGGATTTTTGAAAGGGAACGATAAGAATGTGTTTGGTTTTAAACTATAAGTATGTCCAATTGTGAAAGGTTTTACGCAAAAAAAATTGAGAAAAATATGTCGAGAATAAATTAGACAATCATGTCTGTATTTTTGAAAAGTGGGAGTTTGTTGACAATATTATCAGTATATGTTAATGATATATTGTTGTCGATAATTAAAAAAGGAATGCTCAACAAAACTAAGTTGGGATTTAGTGGGAAAGTTGAGAATATGAGTGAAATCTGACAAGTTCAGGGAATTAAATATTTTGAATATTTAGTGTGAACTAGAGAGGTATCCGAGTATGCTTAATCGTTTTAGGATGCAAAATTGTAGTCCGGCGCCAACCCCTTGGTAATGGGAAAATGGTTAATGCGGAAAGGCATTTGATGTATCATATGCGCAAGTAGTCGGAAGTTCGATGTTGTGTAATCGATTGACTTGACTTGGCGTATTTAATTGGCCTAGTGAATGGATACGAAAAAAAATCCTGATCAAACCTAGTGAGAGGTTGTGAATAGGATAATGAAGTACTTGAAGTGTACATTGCACCACTAATTGGTTATGAGGCAGACGTGCCTGAATTTATTGATTGTTCTGGTGCAGATTTCGAAGGTGATAAGATGATAAGAATTCAACTTCAAAAGACCTATTGATTTATGGTGGATCCGAAGTTGGGGAAAATAAAAGCATGAATGTGTTGCAAGAAGTAAAAGTGAGAATGTTTAATTAGAGATTATAAAATTTTGACATAAGGTATTTCTGTGAAAGTATTTGTCAATCATGTTAGTTTTGATTGGACATAGAAATATTTGAGTCATTTAATATGAAATGTTATTCTGATGAATAGTAAGAATACAATTTTTGAAATGTTGGAATTGAGAAAAATAATTGAAGATGACTTCAAGCGGTATTTAAAACATATGTAGATTTATAGACTCCATGAAAAGTGGGAGTCGGATAATTATTTGGAAATGACATCAAGTGGAAGATGTTGATTTGATTGAATATTAAAATTGGTTTGAGAATGTATTCTTGAGTGATAGATATTCTCTATAATTGTAGACCCTACTATATGTGGGAATCACGAAATTTATTTAGCAAATATGACAAGTGGGAGATGTTAGTTTTGTCTTATTTGCTGAATAAATATAATAGAATTAAATACAATTTATTATATAAATATTGTATTTGTAACTTACATATTAATATGCATTGATTGTCATTATTACGGGCAATTACTTTTTGGGGTGGAGGAATATATAGAATTGCCTATATATTGTGGATGGACATCCAATAGAAAAAACACTCAATGGAAGAAGAGTTGTTGTTCAATATATTACCGGAACCCCCAAACAATACTTTTTGATCTCATTCATCTTTTACATATCTTAGACAAAATAATATATAAATATATACTCTGGATCTAACACTCTAATCCTGAAACCACCACTTCAAAAGTAAAAATCTTTTTACTTGTTAGCTTGTAGAATCCATCATCTTCTGCTCAAATCCGCCAATGCCAACCATCCTCTTCCAGGCTCATGAGATTAGTATTTGTGATCTGTGGAATTCTCTAACTATTTCAGGAACTAAACATGCAAAGTTAGTGAACGAACTAACTAAAGATCAGCACATCATATTAAAGGGACAACATTTAATAATATATATATACACGACAATACAGACACTCAATTACACATAACAGATCACCTCCAAACAAAATAAAAATTATGCTTTTTTTCCAAAATCTACACACATATCACCAAGTCGACTTCTTTTTTTTCACATTGTTGATGTACTCTCCTCCCATACTTGTATGGTTCTTACATTCTCAAACACCTAAAATAAAAACATAACTTTATAAGTGAGGTTCTTCTACAAATTGTCGATTACATCTCGCCATCCTTAGACAATCTTTCACATGTATCAAAATATTTATAATCAAATAATATATATCATATAATCCATCACAAATTTAAGCAGCAAGAAAACAATCAAAAACTCTCTAACATCATTGATCAAACACTTGGAGTGCAAGAGTTTAAAGAAATGAGATATATAACACACATGTATCAAATAATAAAAAATATACTTACACAAACCAAAAACAACATGAAACAAATAATTATCTATTTTAACCTTACTCAATGTATTAAATGGATCTCGTGCAAAGTTCAATATGCAAAAATGAAGAACAAAAAGATAATTATAAGAACGAAGATAAGAATATACTCAAATAATATAACATTAGCTCCTCTATTTCGAAAAATTCAAAGTTACACTCATCTCATAGTTTTTAACTTGAGAAACTAATCTCATGTGTCTGGGATCTGAGCTTCTTTATATATAGGATAAAATTGTGTTATATAAAATCTCATCTTATAGTGGTGTAATGTGGAAGTCCAAATATAACCTTGAACGATAGTAATAATTGCATAAAGGGTTGTATATGGATAACCAACTAAGCCATACCATTTCTTATACATGTGTCCAATGGTAAAAAATATGTAGTTTTGAGTAAATTTATTGCAAGCCTCTACACAAAGTGCAAAACAATATTCATTTAGTGGTTCTCATCTTTACCAAACAATATGCATATGTTCACGACCTTTTTAAAGACCGTGGCATGCGGGAAATGGAGAACAACGAAACTGCCTGAAAACCAATCAAATTGTAGATAAGAGTATTGACAGAATATTGCATACTAATCTTAATAAATTTATTTAAAGAGTTGTAGATATTTAAATGACTAATATCAATTACTCCACATAAAACTAACTCATAGAATGATATTGTTAATACAATATCAATCTGTACACACCAATCTCATCTTAACATCCCAGACCCAAGCTATTTGTATTTCGATAAAAAAGGTGAACTATATGAATAGTAAGCTAAAAACACATTAAATCGTAACAAATATTAAAAAAATACCTAAAGATTGAGTCATTTATGCATCCTTGTCTTTTGGGCAAACCATCGAACACTTCATTGACAAATTTTAAACTGCAATTAGAATAAAAAAAATCATTAGGTAAATAGTTCAAAAAGATTATAAAGAAAGATTATTACAAATACACAAAAAAGTGGGGAAAATAGAAGCATGTTAACATATGGATCTCAAAATCGAAAATCCAAGTTAAAAATGCTACCATATTTAATACCAACATAAGTAATATGAAGTGTTTGGATGTGTAACACATAATCTTGTAGAGATGAAAATAAGAATACATATACATCAGGCTGAACCAATAATGTTTATATCATCCTCAACCTATGAAACAATTGGTGTGCAATTTCACCATAAATTTAATGAACACTTCATCGACGAACCTTTAAACTGCAATTAGAATACAAAGAAATCATTAGGTAAATAGTTGAAAAAGATTAGTAAGAAGAAAAATGAGAGAGAATATTGAGTGAAGAAGAGAAAGAGAGTTGAAATAATTGATTCATATTAAGACTGTATAATTCATGATTTGAATTCTTGAAAAGAGTGTATAATATTTGGTGTTGTAATTCAAAATGAAGCTTACGGTAGAAGCGTAGTAGAAGCGTAGTATAATATCTAATACGTATAAGTTAAAGTAGTCAAGTGGCAAAATACAGTAAATAGAGAAATAGTTTAAGGTTAGAATGGTAAAATTAGCATAAAAAAGACAACAGCTTTTATAATATACTAGGATTATTGCCCGCTTCGCATGGGTGCAGTTTTTTTTTTATTTATCAAAAATATAATATTGTGGTTTAAAGATAATATCTTTTGTTGGTTTAAAAAAAACATTACTTTTGTATAATGTTCTAAGTTGACTTATGTAACTCCTTTTGAATACTTTGGACAACAATTTTATTTTGACATTTTATTACCTATTTATGGCACTGTCAAATTGATTACACTTCACCTAACAACACTTCTATATGTAACTGTCTTCTGTGTTGTAGTTGATCTTGTAACCCCTTCTTCTCTGTCTCTTCTTTGCAGGATTGTTGTTGGTAACCTTCGTATTTATTTTTTCATCTTCTAATTCATAGTCTGTTTGTTTATATATCATTCTTCTTACTGTAATTTATATATGGTCTCTTGTATGATTTCTCAAAGCAAATTGAAATCAAACCAACATCCATCTCAGAAAATCAAAGAACATTTTATTATTGAGAAAATAAACCCAAAACAAATGTGTAAACACAAATTAAAGTTGACATATCTTTAAATCATGAAAAGTATAAAAACAAAAGGGGTTTAAAAACATGGAAGAATCTCTCGTCATTCTTAATTTATGCCCGCCATGCTGGGCTTTTAATTTTAAATTAAATATATTATATTAACATGGTTTTTATTATTAGGATGAACTTTGATTATTTTTTTGTTTAATTATTCAAATTTGCTAATTATTTATTTAACACAAATGGTTATCCTGTATTCTTTGTTAAATGTCAAATTTCATATATTTCAAAATTAAAATTTATATCTCTAACATATAATCACAATTGTTTTAATTAAATATTTTATAAAATATTTATGTTGATATTAATATAACAAATATATATTTTTATAATTGAAAATTTAAATATTTAATAAGCATCCTCCTCGGCCCCGTCTCCGACGGCGCCTCGAATCCTATATATAATAAATTTAAATTAAATTTAGAAAAATGATAAATCTTTATAACATATAATAAATTTGTATTTTTATATAACATAACTCCTCCGTGTAGAGATTTAACATATAATCATAATTATTGTATTTAAATAAGTTAAAAATATTTATGTTGATATTAATATAAATATTATTATATTTATGTTAATATAAATAAGTTATAAATATAAATGGCTCCTTACTTGAATTAAAATATTTATTTAATCTCCTTGATGTGAATTATAAACAATACTTCTTTCTTGTTTATAAAATATGTCAAATATGAAATGAACTTCTTAATTAAAACTAAAATACTATAATGTAATGAGGTTCTAAAATTAAAATCATATAATAAAAATATAATAATAAGGATAACTTTTGAGGATAACTTTTGATGCCAAAGAATTTACAACTTTTGAAAATAAAAATGAAATTATAATTTGTGTACAATATAAATTATAAATTATATATATATGAATAAGATAAAAATAAATTTAGATATATTGTTATTCATAAAATTATATTAATTATATTACAACATTGAAAATTTTACTTTGAATAAAAACATTATGTATTATTACTGTATGATGTATCAAAGGAAAATTATAAGTTTACAACAGAAGTCAACAATTAGCATGCTAGCATTAGGAAACAATGCAATTGTGTTGCTGAAATAATAATCCCAGTCCTTAGCATTAGGAAGCTGTGATATTCCTAAATTGAACTGGATAGAGAGGCTTCAGATTTGCATACCAGCACCCATACTTTCTTCTGAAATTTAGCTAAAATTGGAAAAATATAATCAAGTGATGTTTTACACTCAAATATACTTAAATATATAAACAGATATATAGTTAAGGATACTATTTTAATACTCACCCAGTGTACTGAAGATGGAAAACCATGAATAAACATAGAGTGGAACCATAAGGTATTTTGTTGACCAATGGAAGTTGATGATCTTTCTCCATAGATAAAAGGTATAGTGCTGATTGTCAGCAAGAAGATATGGGTGAGCAATGCTGCACTAACCAACAGTGGGAGTCATGATACTGTTATCTATCTCTCACCCAATAAATAGAGGTACATGTTACAGAATCAGTCGGATATTTGTACGGTTAAAGTTTATGAACACCCAAGTCACTCCATCCAATAGGTTTTTGAAAAAAAAACAAATGATTTAACAACAAAAAAGGTCATCAAACAATATTCAAAGCATCTTAGATAGAAATTCATAAACTGGACTGGGTTGTCAAATTAATTGTCCTTGAACCATGTAATTTTGACATTCGTAAAGCAAACTATTATTACATGCCTGGTAGTGAAATAAACTCATGCAAACTTGTGCTTGTTGTGTAATGCTAAATATAACTGTGGCATGTCATATCTCATCCAATCATTTCGGCCGGGGGGGGGGGGGGGTCACGAAAATGTGACAATAGTTGGGGGAAGCCCAACTATTAGGGAGATTTCAAGTTACCTTCAACTGCCAGATCAGATACCAAAATGCTAGTGCAGATCTACTAAACGTAGAATCAGTAGCTTAGACATTTAATTTTGACAGGCTCCAGCTTATCTGCGTATTGCACCAATACACGAATTACGAATATGAATATATGACCTTATTTGTAGTTCATCCTATAGTATATCAAAAGAAATCATTGTATTAATATGAATCATTGTATTTGGGTCGGACAGAACACTAAAAAATGTCAACACCGTTGCGATCTATAATATTTATGCAACACGTCAGAGAACAACACACACATTATGAAGCAACCCCTGTTTTCAGACACAACACTGCAGCACAGAAAAACTAAACCAACATACAATCTTTCAGACCCAAATTCTAGCAAAAAAGTGCAAGACAAACATGGTATTCAATTACTTACAGACTCAAAAGATACTACCCAAATTTAACAAACATTTCAATGGCACATTAATATTTGAAAGTTTGATACAAACATGAACATCTTTTATCGATTGAATTATACCTTCGTTCATCTTACTTGGTAATCTACACTTTACTCCTAAATCCGATTGCAAGATAAATTGAGTAAATTTATCCAGACTGTGCACTTTGATCAATTCCAACTGCGAAGCAACGACCTTTACAACCAAGGTCAGTATTCCGCATGCAAAATAAATTTTGTCATCATTAACTACATCAAAACGATAATTGCGGAATAATTTATAACATAAATATTTCTTTATGATACTTCAGCTAAAACAGAATCCAGTAGAAATATAGAACAATAAGCTAAATAAAAACATCAAAAATGAATTTACCCATTCCGTTGAGTATGCATATAAATGTAGAACCAATCATTATAATCAAAAATCACCAATTCTATGTGTACCTGAAACAATCAAAAGAGTGTAGATCGATTAAATTAGGAAAGATAAAAAATCAAAAAGAAAATGCAGAATATAGGTTGCAGTCAGGAGTTAGAATCTGTACATGAGATTTTAAATCTCATAGGGCTCCGAATATGAGACTGCCTGCCTCTATGACAGAATACAGGTTGCAGTCAGGAGTTAGAATTTTACTCATTTCTGCAACCTGCTGAATAAGCAGCATTGTCACTCTCAATATGCGCCGTTAAGTTCATTTCAAATATGTCAAGCAGACAGCTCAGTCACTTGGTGGATTATGCCACTGGACTGTGATGTTCAAGTATGATAATTCTTGTATCAAATTTGGCCGAGATACCAAAATAGTGGCACTGACCACCGCTAAACTGCCTCATATCCGCCTTTCGGCATGAAGCAAATTGAGGTCCATTCCTCTAATTAATGAGTATGTCCAAACAGTTGTATTAATTTATACCTTAAAAAAATGATGACAGATTACTAAGCATAAGCATGACTACCATTATCCAACTCGTCCCCGATTTTAAGTAAACGTACATCCTATAACCTTCTTAATAATCTTTCCATGAACTCGCACATGCCCTTTACTTCCTTTACTTTCTACCACAGCAGCACATGTGTTACCATTGTGATGTTAAGTATGAAATCAAAAGCAAGTCAACAGTTCCAAGACTTTTCCAAAAAAATCTATACATCTTTATGAACTGGGACTTGATATGTAGGATCCATCTTCTTTATTGTCCATCCTTAAGGATCGTCCTAAAGGTAATCAAGGACTAAGTTGTATACATACGGGCAGTCTACCGAATTAACTCTAGGTATAAATCGGATATAAGACCCAACCTTTCATTTTTTTAAAAAGACAACAACTCTACAAAACTTCTAAAATTAAGTTTATATATTAGTTAACAAATGAGACGCTAAAATTTCAAGTTTATTTAAGCTCTAAAAACAAAAAGGAATGAAGTTATGAAATCCTATGATGGTGAAATGAGTGATAACCAATATCAAACACTTACCAACATATTACTATGTTTGTTCATTATCAAGCCTCATCATAGTCCTCTTGAAAATTATGACACAATTGTATACACATCCATGTCCGTAAGTTCCTGCACAGTTTAACAAAAGAAAACCCAAAAGTCATTGGTATATACATATCTTACTATAAAATGTCGTATAAGTTCTAAAAGAATATGATAAATTGAAGAGAGTTTTTACAAAACACCTTATATGCAATCATTCAAAGTCATCATCCTGATTACAGAGAAAAAATCCGGATATTAGATTGAAGATAAATAGGAGATTAGACATTAACATCAGTCCAAATATATTACCTTGTCATCCAAATTGATCAGAAAGGCTAAATAAAATGGATAAAAAATCAGTAGGTTTTCGAACCATAAAGATATAAACTACAAAGTACAAACTCACCTGAAAATAAAACTCACCTGAGAATATGGATGTAGGTAAGAGGTGAAGGGCGAAATCAATTTTCCAGATCCTAATAGATGAGATGATATGGGATACAAAAAACACATACAATCATACATAAATTCTCATATAACTTTAATCAAACACTTGTACATAAACAAAATTCATCACAGTACTGATGCAATATACGAATAAACAACTCGTATAAACATCTACGTTACCTCGTTATAATGCACTCTAAATTTATTCATCGTACTTGACATCATCGGAAACATATCTCGTCCAAAATCTGCAAATAAAATCAAAACTTAAATTGTCAATAAATAAAAAACAGACATAAAATAGAGAAAACAGCAAATCCCAACCAAAAACGAAGATGTACAACTCAACAAAAACCCACATTCTACAACCCTCCACCAACGGAATCATAAAAAACGACATTAAAATCAAAACCGAACTAATGTCGAATCTTACCCAAAAAATAAAGTATCGAAACTAATCAATTTATATCTCAAAAGATAGATCGTAGCTTGTAGATTAATTACATATATAGTTACTGATTTTTGAATGAATGGATTGAAGTATGTATGTATAGAATGGAGAGCCGAGAGGATTTAAGAGAGATAGAGAAATGGGTAGGTCGATGTATGAGAGAGAAGAGAGAGATTTGAATTTCAACCTGAATTTCAATTGAAACTAGTCGATAAAGCTGCGCTTCGCGGCGGCATTACAATTTTTTTAAAAAATTCAATACATATTTACGTTATATTCTATTATTATTATTAAATTCTAATAGTTATTACATAATCTTTTCTAATGAACTGATTTATTGTTAAACACGGTTCTTTCGATTGGGCCACTTTCTCGTTAAAACCGAAATCCCAACTTTAACATATATTATAAAGACTTATATAATAAGTAAATTTTATCCATAAAAATCGAACCCTAAAAATAAAAAATAAAAAATTATGACATCAGTATCAAATTCTAATAGCTAATACAATCTTTTCTATTGAGCCATCTTCCCGTTAAAACATGTTTCGAGCCGTTATTATTTGGAATCGAAATTCTAATTTATTACATATTATTGATGACACTTATCTTATGAAATAACTTTTTTTCTTAGAAATTAAAACCTTAAAAGAGAGTAAATTCTAATTTTTACTTCTTTAAACTTTCGAATATTTATGGAGTTTTAAAATATGAAAATACATCTTATATTTTTTGTATATTATTGATATTCATGTATTAATTTATAGCTTCCACATGGAATTGTTTTTCTGTTATGTTAACGCATCCATTTTTTTAAATGCGAAGACTTTTCGTTACGGGAATAATATTGAATTTATGGACTTTTTCTAATGCAAATATAATTAACTTGTATAAAAAAGTTAAAATAAAGGAACTTTAGGAAAAAGATATAAAGTTTAAAAAAATCGTTTAAGATAATATTCTAGGAATTTGAATGTTGGCGACGGAATTTTCCGTCGGTGAATGCGAAATTTCTTGTAGTGCGTCCTCGTGTTCTATTTTTAATAAAATATTTTATTATATGTATTCTTTATATAGTTAAAAAAAAATTTACCTCCAATTAATTTTTTAATTATATGTACTTTTTATAAATTCAAACTCTTCTTATTTATAAATTAGAACTCATATTTTACTTATAATAAAACTCTTAATTATATATATTACAAACACCTATTTTCCTTCCAATAAAACTTTTAATTATATGTCTTCCCTATAAATTCAAACTCTTATTCTCAATAAATTTGAACACCTATTATGCTTCTAAAATGTTAAAAGATACAATAGTTTTTTAGTTATTAATATTTAAAATCCTAAAATTCTAAAAAAATTAAATATTTTTTCTATATTATATCATCAATATTAAATTTAATATTCAACACGGTTTTCTTTAATGAACCGGTTTCTCATTAAGCATGGTTATTGCTATTGAGCCGCTCTCTCGTTAAGATCAAAATCCTAACTTTTACATATAGTACTTGTATAATAATGTTTATTCATAAAAATCAAATCCTAAAAATGAAATAAAATTTATAACACCACTATCAAATTCTAATAATTAATACAATCTTTTCTAGTGAACCGTCTTTCCAATAATTTGTCCAACAAACTCAATGACTCAATAATATGGTTATATATACATAATTTAATGTGAAAAAAGAGAGTAACTTTTTCTAAAATTACATGATAAATTTTCTAGACATGAGAAAGTAAAAACAAAATATTAAAATTATTTTTATTTACTAATGTTCAATAAAAATAATGACAAAAACAACGATAAAATGAAAAGAATCCTAAATACCTAGAGATTGTAACCAACCTGGTGGAAATCGCAAGAGGCCTGTGGTGCTAACTCGGTGGAATCTTGTGAAGGTAAAAAATTAAATTAACAATAATTACATGATAAATATAAAAGAGTTGTTCAACAAAAGACATATACAAATTCATAAACAAAAGACATGATAAAAAGTGATAAACATGCATAAGTAAAATCATATCCACCAAATATCTAAACAATACGCGCATCCTCTCCTTTATATATATTATATTGATATTATTTAAATTTCTATTTTACTTTCTATAGAACTTTTAATCAAATGTCTAACTCCTATTCTACTTCCTGTAGAACTTTTAATCAAATATCTTGTAAATACTCATTTTACTTCCAATGGAACTTCTAATAATTATATGTTTTCTCTATAAATTTGAATTCTTCTACTCTATAAATTTGAATACTTATTCTACTTGTATAGTTCTATTATGTTAAAATATATTTTTATATTCATTAGTGTTTAAAATTCTAAAATTCTAAAAAATTTGAAAAATAGAATGAGATGATCTAAGAAGCAAATAAGGAATTAAAACAATTCACGTAGAAAATATAAATTAAATTCAAATTTCAATGTATATTTTATTTTTAAAATATTCTATAACATGAATATTAAATTTAACCCATAATACGTCCCTTCCTATTAAACATACTCGGGTTGATCATGTTTTTTAAGGGCCTATTACTCTTCTAACAGAACTTCTAATTATTCCTATAAATTCGAACTCTTCTCCTCCATAAATTAGAACACCTATTTTAACATATTCTACTTCTAATATGATAAAAGTTATTTTCTTATTGATTAGTATTTAAAATTCTAAAATTCTAAAAAATTAAAAAAATAGATTGAATTTATATATTTTAATATATTTGAATTTATATATTCAAAGTTTCAAACACCTATTCTACTTCTAATAGAACTTTTATTTATATGTTTTTTCTATAAATTCGAACTCTTATTCTCTATAAATTGGAATTCCTATTCTACTTCCAATAGAACTTTTAATCTTTTAATCATATGCCTTATAAATACTTATTCTACTTCCAATAGAACTTCCAATCATATGTCTTCTCTATAAATTCGAACTCTTCTTCTCTATAAATTCGAACACCTATTCTACTTCTAATATGTTAAATGATATTTTTACATTTATTAGTGTTTAAAATTCTAAAATTCTAGAAAATTAGAAAAATAGATTGGGACGATCTTAGAGCGCCACCTAAGCTCCCGCGTACCCTCCTTTATATATATATATTGATGGAATGGTATTGAATAAAAGATAAGTAATAGAGAGCATTTGTGTTTAGTTTTTTTGTATTTTGTATATAGACCGTATAAGTCAGCACAGTCAAGTGGCATATTTCAATAGTAAATACGATAGAATTGAGGAGGGTATTATAGTAAAAGACAGTGGCATATTTCAGTAAATACGATAGAATTGAGGAGGGTATTATAGTAAAAGACAGTGCAAATAGCCTTTATAAATGAAATAGATAAATAGAAATTGTAAGAACAATAATGGTTGGAAAAAGGATAATCGGAATTGGGGGAGAAGGGATGGAGGTGAAGATAGAGGAGTGTATACAACAAGTATTAAAGTTAATACTCATCGACGGAAGTCTTGGAGGTTTGGACTTGGGTTTAAGTCCACAATTCTGTTCCACTCTCCTCGATAATAACAATCATGATTGCATCACTCATTCCACTGGTAATTCACTTCCATCTCAATTATTTCATGCTTCAATCTTCCTTCCCATTTCATTTTTGTTGTTTATTCAACTCCATACAATTTGATCAATCAAAATTCTTTTTTTTTTCCTTCAATCATCAATTCAATAACTGTGTTATCATCAATCATTCTTATTAATATTATAAGGCAAAGACAGATTCATTATTATATGGAAATTAAAAGTATATGTATATATTTGCCGGTATCTCGTAAAACCTACTCAAATTCGAACAAGAATCCAAAATTGCAGCAATGAACATCTCATTTACTTATATAACTGATAAAAGACTAGGGCATTTAGCACCTATACAACAAACTTAACATTTATAACTCCCTGCTTATTGCATGCTTATTGATGGAACATGCTTATTGCATTGCAAGTACTACTTTCGATCAGCATCTATTTTGTGATGGAATGAAATGAAGATTATAACTTTGTACTTTTTTTTGTTAAGTGTTTATTTTTTTTTAGTTTTCATTCTTCCTCTGTTCCATTTCTAGCCATCTAAACTAATACCCACCAATATTGCTTCATTCTCCTTCCTAGTGATTTTCCTAGCAAACTACATTATAGAAAATATGCACTCCCTCATTTTTATGAGCTCTAAATTTTGTTCAAAAGTTTTCTTTCAATTCCTTTCCCCATCATAGTCTCTCTAACAAAATGAAGCAAATAGTCATTGGCTTTGCATGATATTTGGCATGCAAAGAACCTGAATCGTTGAACAATTATTAATTTTCACTGTCCCTGTGCTTGAATAGGTTCCATCTCGTATTCTTGTAATTTAAATCATTTCAGCGTCATAATACCTGTTAAATTCTTTCAATCTTAAAACTAGTAAATAGTGTACTTTTAATTGTTAAAAGTACCTAATTCAAAGCATGCATGTTGTTTCGTAACATCCATAATGGTTGAGCTCTAGTCTGCACAGTTATAACATTTGCTAGAAATCAATAAACTTGTTTAATGATTATTGTAATTGTGTCGTGATTGTGTTTAAATTGTCACAAATTTGGTTGTTGATTTTGACTGTCTATGATTGTATGTGGATAGCCCAAAATTCTGTATTCATTATCGTAATTAATAGATAGCTCTGTGCTCAGCATCTTCATTTCATCCTCTGTTCCATTTCTAGTGATCTAAAGTAAAACCCACCTTTATTGCTTCATTCTTCTTCCTTATAATTTTCCTAGCAAACTACCTAGTACAAAATTTGCTGTCCCTAATTTTTGTGCGCTCTAAATTTTGTTCCATTTTTTCATTCTGTTCCTTCCCCCATTATAGTTTCTCCAAGAAAATGAAGCATATATTCATTGGCTCTTTTCGTGATATGCCACAAGCCTAAAAGTAACTTGAGTGTGAGCTTAGGCATGCAAAGAACCAGAATCGTTGAGCAATTTTTGATTTTCACTCTCCCTGCACTTAAATAGATACCATCTCGTATTCTCGTGATTAAAATAATTTCGGCATCATAATACCTGTAAAATTTATTCAGTCTTAAAACTAGTAAATTGTGTACTTTTAATTGTTAAAAGCACCTAAGTTAAAGCATGCTTGTTGTTTTGTAACATCCATGATGGTTGAGGTCTAGTCTGCACAGTTATGCCATTTGCTAGAAATGATTAACTTGCTTAATAATTATTGTAGAATTGTGTCGTGATTGTGTTTTAAATTGTCACAATTCACAAATATTGTTTTGAGTTTGACTGTCTATGGTTGTATGTGGAATGTGGATAGCCCAAAATTCTATATTCATTATTGTAATTGATAGATAGCTCTGCGCTTCAGCATCTTCATGCAACTGCTAATGTTATTATAGTACATGTGGTAGACTACAATGCAATTATAATTTTGAAGCAAAATTTGTAATTATTGTCGATCAATGTTTTTGGCTGTACGCCTGTACCACAGCTTCATAGGCTAATCTTTGAGTAAATAGATACCATTTCTTGCCTGCCTCAGATTTTACTGAAGGCGTACCAGCATATCCTTTATACAAGAATCTCGCATCAGCTTTGTGTAAATCCATATCTTCGGGAGCCTTTTGTGGTCCTAGGAAAAACACAACATTGATCCACACAGAAGAATTCCCGAAACATAAAGAAGAAGAATGGAGTGAATTGATTAGGGAGAAAGGATCCGAACTGGTACAAGTGAGTAAATGTTTGTTTATCACTTTTATACTCTAAATTTGTTTTTGGCTGTATTGACCGTACAAGATCTACCATCATCATGAATGTACTATATCTCATAGCAGGTATTGAAGATGTTGAATTTTGATTTGCATGTTCGTCAGCCTTTCTTTTCCCAGCTCAAAGGTACTAAATGCATCCATTTCAGTATTTTAATTATACATACCTAGTCCTCGACTCCTTGTCCTGCTATGCCTCAAAGCAGTCGGGCAGTGCGCTACAAAGATTGTAGAATTCAGATGAGCAGTTGATTAGATGTTGGAGTTGGTGAACTTTTTTTCTTTGAGAATCCATTTTCTGAAATCTCATTATCACTTGTTGAAATTACAATCCTTGCATCTATTTAAAGTACCACAGTCAATTTCGGAAACCTATACTACCTAAGTGCCATTTTACACCCCTCACCTTCACAATTTCTTTACTATAAACTAAGTTCAACCTATAGTAAAAGTCTTTTACCTTTGCCTTTTTGTTTGCAAGTCTTATCTTCTAAATCATGTCCAACATCCAATTCTTATATTGTGTTGTGCCACTTTTATGCAGATGGACTGAAAACAGTTGAAGGAAGGTGTGCTGTTGGTGACTACAAAAGGTGTTTACTTAAACTCGGGGAGATGGCTTAGTTAGATCGAATCTTATCAGAAATCTGACTAGGCAGTAGTAAGAAGTTGGCTTGTTATTTGTAAATATAAAATTAAAAATTGTTGGTTGCCGGTCTGGCAGAAATTTATTATAGTTGTATCTATGATGAAACTACTAGAATTTTTCCACTTCTATAAATTGTGATTTAATATCTATATTTCACTCTGAGGGTCAATGACCACTGAAACCCTTTTAAATATGAGGAACTACTCCTGAAGCAAAGATCTATGATCCCTTTATTTTATTTTTTTTTACTAAATTCCCATTTCTTAGGGAAAGTGATTGGTGAAGTATGTTGTGGTAAACCTTTAATTTATTTTTTTGTGGTGAGTTAACATTTAATTTGTAAAGTGAATTGTTTAAATTCTACTGAAAGGGTGAAACAAAGTATAGTTTTGCTCAATTATCTGTTATGTCTCTGGTCAGTATTCTAATGTTTTGTTACATGTGATATCAGAATGAGTCCGGGAGCATTAATTCTCTTTAACAAATGTTTGGTGCTTCGGGTTCAGGTAATTGTAGATTCATGCACTTCATCTCTTCCTCTGATGTTCGGAAAAATATAACTCACTTTACTGCAGGATGTCCGCAAATATGCTTCCTTTTCTGCAATGTTAGAGGCAGAAAGTATTGAGAGAGTACTTCCCGGAGTGAAGGATATTGAAGAAGGTATCTTCTTATATTTGTTTTATTATGTCATAATGCTTTTCAATTAAATGGGAACAGAGAAAAAAAATTAAATGGAGGAGTCTTACACTGTTGTCATTTAAAAATCTTTATTTGCCCTTCCATCTTGTTCTGCATGACCTAATCAGATGGAAATTGATCAATCCCTATTATCTTTGATTGCGCCACTCTTGTTAGTTGTTGCTACTTAAGAGTGGGGGACAATCTATTATTGAATTTTGTGTTGAAGATTAGCAAAAACCAGCAATTTGTCAACATCTTAGTTTCCTTTTGATTCCTAAACTTTATTTCTCATCTTCATCAATAAAGTACTTTTTTCTTTTGCGGAAGGTTGCAGGTTTGGTCCTTAAAATGCTGATGACAATTACAGTTCTTTTTTATTTTTCAAATGTTTTTGTACTTTTAGTTGTTGGTATAATTGTGCTGAAACTTTACAGGAGTGCAAATTTACCGAAACTTTTACCCCGAAGAGAAGGAGAGGTTAAATGGTGTTCTCGCAATACGCGTTAAAGAACCATCCTCTCAGCTTTCTGATGTTATGGCTTCCATTCTCAGGGTGAGTTTACTTAAAACAAAGGTTATTCTCCCTGAAGCTGCTGCACAACCATAATATTCTGCTCTTCCCCATAACAATTTCGAACATCGTTCAGAAATATTCACCACTTCTTATCATATTACAAACTATGTTCATCGGTAAAGTGCTATGGAAAAGTGGTTGATTCTTAACAGAAAGCTCATCGCTCCCCTTAATTACCTTCATTTATATGATTGGAATACTAATGCTGCAAGTATATTGATATTTTTCTAAAATGTTCATAATATCCTCAAAATAAGTTGTTCTGGCGAAGTATATACTCCATATCAAATGATTTTAAAATAAAACCTATTATATTTTATCAAGAAAAATTAGTTAACATGGGCATACCCATCTCTGTAGTTCTATGGTTTCTGTCTAACGAAGCATTGGTAGAAAAAATAGTTAACATGGGCATACTATCTCTGTAGTTCTATCGTTTCTGTATAAGAAAAATTGGTTTCTGCTGTGGATGTTTTTCCTTTTTATTACCACTGCTGTAGTCTCCATATAAGGCATGTAAGCAAAATTAACTAGAAGAAGTATTGTTGTGGCAAAAAAAAAAAAGAAGAAGTATTGTAAAAAATATTCTTAATTAAGGCTAGCTGGGTAGTATTTGATACTACTACTACTGTAAGTTATCTGTTTGCATGACATTATCTCATATATGATAGTTTTTATCTGAATGTTTTTGTGTTTTTGACTTGTTACTTGTGAATAGAAATTGATAGTTTTCTGAATGTTTTTGTGTTTGTGACATGTTACTTGTGACTAGAATATCGCTAATCGATCTGGAATTATAAATGATCATTATGCTCCTTGCACACACCGGATACACTCATAAACGCCCTGCTAACCCGCCCTTTTGCAAAGATGATCATGTCGACTGTTTATCGTTCTGCTTCAAATATTTAGTCCATGGTACCATTAGCAAAAAAAAATCAATAATAACAAAAGTAGTTTAATAAGCAAAATCTTTAATCTATGCAGGGTTTGAGTTATGAAGGTGTTCAGCGACTTCTGGGTATAGTTCATACTGAAGGAACAAGTCTAGTGGCACTTCCTCCACCAAGATCATCATTATTGTCATCTTTTTTGTCCCCACATAATGCAAATGTATGAGAAAAACTAGTGATGTCCCCTTTTTGTCTGTTCACTGTGTCTACTATCTTTTTTTATTTCAACATATTTGATTTCCTTGATCAAGTTTTAAAATTTATCACTGTCCATTGTTTATTCAACATTGGCATATATTACTAAAATTAGAATTTAGTTGCTACATTTGGAATGGGGTGTGTTTAAACTTATACTGTTGGTACATGGCAATACCATACAAATACAAGATGCCAATACAGCAACCACCACTTGTTTTTCACAGGGCTGTTATTTCGCATTTGAGTTTTGGTTTCAGTGTCATATTTAATAGGTCCGATAATCATTTCATATGGTGAATGCAACAGTTAAAAAGGTTCAAATACTTCAAGTGATACCCTAATCTTGAAGTATTTGTTAATACTAAATAAATGTCATTTTTTTTCACTGTTCTTATACTCTGTAAATCAACATTTTAAGAGTTGTAAAACAAGTACCTGTCATTGCTTCTTCTGTTTCTCACAGTATTCGTTACAATATTTATCTGTATTGTAATTAAGATTTTTATTCCTTGGATTGAGGTTAAAAGTTCTACACTGACTATTGGAGCCAGGTCACTGGCTAAGCATGTCCATAGGAGCAGTCTGCAATTTTGGGGTAACTTTGATGGAAGTGGTTAGATCATCTGGCTCTTTCTCCTTGACATTTCTATTCCAAGTTGTACCACAAGTTTCTCATAAATAGACATGTTTCATTATGTGCAATCTGCCCTTAAATCCACTTTCTTACTGCATCTTTGATTTAGAAAAATATAATATTCTAAAATTTCGTTTAACTTATGCAAGATTTAAAATTTAGTTATTTTCTTTCAGTACTTTACTTATTGGTTGCAATCGGAGAGGCTGTTAATGTGTGCCCATTTGTTTAGAGTTGGCATGAAAAGAAGTTTAATTAATGTAAGAATCATCGATATGTGGTAAGTGAAGCCACAACAATTTACGGTTTGAAGCAAAAATCCAATTTATCCGGAAAATTAAAAATGCATAGCTCTTGTAGTACCTTGTTTGACTTACATTTTACAAACCCAATCTTGTTCACCTTGTTTTTTCCTCGTCATGTTGTAAACTTCTGATTATGCTATAGCTCTTGTGAAATCTCACTTAAATCACTTCCTTTTAGCCTGTGATGACTTTTGCGAAATCAAATAGGGAAAAAATATATTTTAGATTTTGATTTGAGTTATAAGCTCTATATATCTAATAAGATTTTTAAACGCCAAATATTACATGGAGCTTAGGTACTTTAAAATATGTATAAACAATGAGCACTTCGGTATTTATATTGTCGTCGGGAGTTGGTGACTTGGAACTCCACCAAGTATTGTTCTTTTTAATTTAAGAAAGGATGATGGTTTAATAAGCAGCAATGACAAAAGCTAGTTTGATATTTGGACACATCTTATTATTATAAAATCATATTTCTTTTATTTGCACCGATAGTTATGTTTGCTATCCAGATTCAGCAAAAAATATGCTTGCTTTTGATGTAATCAGGAAGTTGATAGCTAATTGTTGCTGGTTGAATTTGCATATTGTTCCACCACATGGTGTTGTATTTGAGATCCGGGTTCCTGATGGTTATGGATTATGGTGCAAGGTGGTCAGAAGATGGAACCAAGGTATGAATGATTCTGGAGGCTGTGTAGATCATAGTCTTGCATTAGGGAAGATAAGTAGTAAATATTCGTCAAAAAACATGTATTTTCAGGACACGCTAGCCTGCCTGGGATTATTTTGCCCAGGACCGGCCGACCAGCCCCATGGTCAACACCGGTAGGTAAATCATGCTAACCGTGCGGTAAGACCCAGTGGCCGGGCACTTAAGCGATACGCTCAGTAATCCACGGTTACCTTCGTCAAACCTTCCACTGTCTCTCCAACACGGCTACACGCAGGGGGCGGGTGAGGTTCGAACCCGTGACCCTTTGGATCAACGCATGACCTCGTTTCCACTGAGGCAGCTCTCACGCTCTTAAATATTATCTACTATGTGTCTTGATTATCCATTCAACAATCAATTGAAATTTGCAAGTTCTTGTATAACAGTCATATTTTATAAAAAGCCATGTATGCAACGAATAAACATCTTCTATTGATGTAAATCGTCATGCTTGATGGTTATGCAGTTTATAGGATTTTTTGAGCCATACATGGAGAATGGGCACTCAAAGGGTTGGAAGCACTAGATTAGTAAATCTTAATCATCTACGGGGCAGGCTTCTTGAAAGGAGGACATAGGACTGCCCGAGCCGAAGCAAAGAAGTACTGAAAGGCACCGAAGAATGCCAAAGGCACTCCTAGTGGAATAGGTCTACAGTTTGATTAAATACCACACACAAAATTGAACAAAAAAAAACAACTTATCTTCTTTGGTATCATTCTAATATTTTTTTTTTGCCACAAAAATTAAAGGTTTTCATTAAATTGAACGAACACACAGTCGAGACAAACCCCCAACTAATGGTACGACCAGGTTGAAAAACAAAGGCAAGCTAAAATACTTAGCTGATTTGTTTCCGGATCGTTTGACAATACTGATCTGAAAGAATCTGTTAACTGAAAATGAAAACAAAGGCAACCCAATAAATCCAAATTGTACCAACATCCCTGAATACAGTAAAATTACAATTAACCTTAACACATAAAAACCATTTGTAGCCCATTGTTCAGGTGGAGCACCCCAGCTATCTACTTGCCGGGAACCAGCTATAGATTTGCCGTAAGTAAAAACTCCCCAAAGGTGAACACAATCATGTTGTGAAAGATGAGCTCTTGCAATAATCATCACTGCCCCAGCTTCGATGCTGCCTTTCCAAATCTCTCGAGACATCAATTGAAACATTTTTCGGAGTACGGAAATAACAAAACCAAACACACCAAGACATAATAACATATACAAACCACTCCAAAGGGAGAGACCACTCCAAATCGAAAAGTCAAAGATCTCGGATTGACACCAAATTTTGAAATGATGTTAAGCAGGAGATTTTGAGTTTAAGAAATGTGTTTATTTGATATTTCGAGTTCTAAATCTCAACAGATCTGAAAAAGAACTCGAATGAGTTTTTCGAAATTTTTGGAAAAATTCCGATTTATGAGGGGAGTGAAAGGGATTTGTGAAGGTGGATGAAGGCTTGGTTGGAGAATGAGGAGGGAGAAGGAAGAGGAGGAAATCGGAGTTAACTCCGGCCGACTCTCATCGAACTTGTTTTGGTTTTTCAGTAGGGAGAGGTGGGTGATAACATTCACTTGTTTGTTTGCAGAACTAACCGGGATTATTGGATCTTCCTGTTATTCATTAGTTCTGAAATAAATGTTCATGGCATAATTACTTGATGGCAGTTGCCTTGAGATATATTTGATTTCTTCTCTCGAGCAGTTCAGTAAGAAATAGGGGTTACAAAATAGGATCCCGGTCTGGTGCAACCGGTTGCACCGTACTGTTTACACAACACAAGATTCCAGAATCGTTGGATCAATCATCCAACGGTTGTGGTTTAAAAAAAATCGACACCGTACCGTAGAAAGTTTTCGCGGTATGGGCTAATTACTAAAATGCCCCTGTTTGCACACCAAAAATTTACTGTTCACCGTACCACAAAAAGTTTGTGCGGTATGGAGAAATTACGAAAATATCCTATTTTTACACTGCCCGAGTCGAAGCAAAGGAGTACCGAAAGGCACCGAAGAATGCCAAAGGCACTCCCAGTGGAATAGGTCTATAGTTTGATTAAATACCACACACACAAAATTGAACAGAAAAAAAAACAACTTATCTTCTTTGGTATCATTCTAATATTATAGGTTGGTGATAACATTCATTTGTTTGTATTCAAAACTAACCGGGATTATTGGGTCTTCCTGTTATTCATTAGTTATAAAATAAATGTTCATGGCATAATTACTTGATGGTAGTTGCCTTGAGATATATTTGATTTCTTCTCTCGAGCAGTTCAGTAAGAAATAGGGGTTATAAAATAGGCTCCCGGTCTGATGCAACCGGTTGCACCGTACTGTTTACACAACACAAGGTTTCAGAACCGTTGGATCAACCATCCAACGACTGTAATTTAAAAAAACGACATCATATCGCAGAAAGTTTTCGTAGTACGGGCTAATCACGAAAATGACCCCCTGTTTTCACATCAAAAATCTACTGTTTACCGTACCGCAGAAAGTTTCTGCGGTATGGAGAAATTACGAAAATGCGCTCCTATTTTCACACTATAGGCGGTCGCATTTTGGTAATTTCTCTGTACTGCAGAAACTTTCTGCGATATGATATACTTTTTTTTAAATCAGGATCGTTGGATGATTGATCCAACGGTTATAAAACCGTATGTTGTGTAACAGTACTCCTGCATACCCTACAAAATATTGTGCATATTGATTAAAATTGGGTCTAGCTCTGAGTTTTTTTTCGAAAATTGGGTTAAATTTCGATTCCCAATCTGAAATGAATCAAAATAAATATGCCGAAATGCAATTACTTGGGTAATGCGCAAAAGATCTCGAAAAGATAATGATTGATTTGTTTGTGCATTTCATGATAGTAATTTATTGAATTTAAATCCGAAATCTCCTCAACGTAAACTGGGATGTTACAATTAATCTGTCAGACAAAGTGTTGGTTGAAAGAAGTAATGCTAGAGAATAAAGAAAAATTCAAAAATATGTCGAAAATTATGTGGCATGTGTGATTTAACAAAATGAAAAGTTTTAATTGAAAAATTCATATGAAGATACGTGTCATTTTGAATATCTTTTTTTAAATTTTGTTTAGTTCCTAGCATTTATCGGTTGAAAATGATTATATCAAAAATAGATTTGAAAGTTAAGGTGCTATCTATATCTGTATATGTAGAAAGTGTGCAATCAATCTAATTAACTCTAATAATCTATGTTTAAGTAACTATATGAGTAGGCCAGAAACTAAAGTAGAAATGGCCATAACAATTTGGTTTTGTGGAATTGTCCAAAATAATCTTAACTTTTGTGATTCTTCCAGAACAGAAAAATATAATGCCAAGAGTGAATAGAAAGCTGTTAAATCCAGAACAAAGTAGTTTGCAATTGTCTGTATCTTGGAAGCAAAGACGAAATAATAGTAACCTGAGATGATAGACGACACTCCACCCTTTTTATTTGTTTTACAGGATGCATTCTTTTCCTTTCCAATACAATTTTTGTTTTTTTGAAAAGCACCATACTAATATAAAAACAGGAATACATCGAAAGGTATTATCCCAGTTTACAACCAACCGAGGACCTAAAGCAGCAGGGCAGGAACCATCATCTAGAGGACGCATGACTTGAACAAATACAATTTTTGTTTGGTAAATTTTAGTGATAAGAAAATAGATTGTAATATCTAAATTCAGACATTTTTAATATTGGAGTGACATTTTCGTTTGTTTCCTTTTTTATCTCAAAAAGGTAAAAAAGGTAAAATAATAATAATAAAAAAAAAGGGAAGCTAAATGAGACACTTGTTTGTCTAGTTGTCCATTACCAACTTTATCCACACTCGAGTGGCAAAAAGTAGTTGTTAAAGGATTAAAATGGGGGTAAAGGTAATTAGGCATGATGAAAGGAATAAAGGGTAAGTTGGGTCTATCAATCTTTTTTCAAGGGAAAATGCTAGGTACCCCAAATTGGTACCCCAAATTTCTTTCCCAAATGACATGACAAGTAATTATTGGTTATAATTATTATGGGCCCGCCAGGGCCATCCAATTAAAATATTCTAAATTGCCAATTAGTTAGTGCCACATCATTTGGTGTCAAAATTTGGTACCCAATTTGGGGTCTGTAGCACTACTCTTTTTCAAGTTGCTATGTAAATGGACTCTGATAAGGTGGAGGTGGACGATTCTTGGTCCACAAGTTTACCATCCACATATATACTCTGTCTCTAGTCTCTACATACTATAGATACATTATTCTTCTCTTCCATATTCAATTTAACAATTATACAACTTGTGCAGGTCTGTTTTATCAAATGTTGTAAAAATCGCTAGGCGGGTCTACGTGGCGATGAGTCTACATTCTAGCGATTAATCGACTAGGTAGTAATTAATCGGAATATTAATTGGATGTATTAAAATATTATTTTTTATATAATTTAATTTTAATATTTAAAAATAAATTTCATACAAGTAAAAATATAAATATCTTTATTTTATAATTAAATATGATGAGTGAATTTATCCTTTCATGTGTAAATAATATTTTTTATTAATTTTTTTTTATATTTTTAAAGTTGTATTATTAATTTGACTATTTTTTAAAAATTTGACCAATTAATCCACAAGTTTACCATCCACATATATACTCTGTCTCTACAGACTATAGATACATTCTTCTTAGTTCTTCTCTTCCATATTCAAATTATACAACTTGTGTTAGTTTAGCTCTATTAGGAGGAGAACCACAGTGCAGGTCTGTTTTATCTGGTTCATGATTTGTTTTTATAAAAATCTTTTATAAATTTTAATCGCATCATATGGATGCGTGTTGTTGGAGTGATCTAGCTCACATGCATACACAAAAGGCATGTAAAAATTGTGATATTGGACATTTATCGGGTATTTTGTTTGGGTAAGTTTGGAGCTAAACTCTTATAATAGACTTTCACCCATTTTTGGAATAAATTTTGAAGAATAGGATAATAATTAGAATAAATATTAAGATGTTTTATTTGATATTACATCCATATCTATCTATACTATATTATTATAAGCGTTATATTTGGTTGATTGTTGGTTTGATACACTAAATTTGGTAAACTGAATAATAAGATTGTAAAATAAATTTAATCAAAAAAAAGATTGTAAAATAAATAAAAAAGAAATGTTGGATGTAAATGCTAAAACAATATTCTTTTTATAATATATAAAATACTCTTACATGTTCAAGATTCGAATTCCGTCAACAATACTAGAAGTTCAAGGTTCGATTCCCGTCAACAATATATTTTAGTTAAAATTTTACATTATCTATATATTTTTACCATATTATTACTAAACAATTATATTATACTAACTTATAAGTCGTGCAACGCATGACTCCTTTTTTAAAATCTATAATTATATATACTAGCTTATAACCCGTGCGATGCACGTGTTTCTTTTAATATGTTATAAATTTTATTTTACACTATAATTATGTTTTTATTTAATCATTATTTTGTAAAAATTATTTTAATATAATTTAATATAAATTTAGTTAATGATATGCCTGATTTAAAATTTATATTAGAATTTTAATTTAAATATGTCGTTGACGGGATTCGAAACATGAATTTTTTGTAAAGTACTTTAATCATAAAATATACCTTATAATTATATCTAACTGTTTATATTAATTACTAAAAATCTAACAGCAAAATGGTGTAATATTTTGGGGTATACGTTAATGATTGCAAAATTATGAGATTTAAAACTTATATATAAAATTTTTTAAAAAAATACGTCGTTGACAGAATTTGAACCTTGAAATTTTAGTAAATTAATTTAAACATATAATATATCTAATCATTAGATCTAACGGTTCTGATGTTTTACTAAAAATCTAACGGTCATTATTCGTTGTATACAAATTTCTATTATATTTTTTTAGTGATTAGACAATATAGTGTTATATTTTTGGGTATATATTAATTATTGTAAGATTATATTTTAAATAAAAGCTAACGTGTTTTATTTAGAAAGAAATATTATTGAGTGAAAGATACAATATTTTAGGTGTTTATAAAAGGTACTATCATCAATCAATTAAAATTAAACATCTTTTAATTAAAAAAAGACAATCAGCTAATTATCACTAATTATATTATGTATTTTACTATTTATTTTAATAATTAGGATAACCGTACTGAAAATCGAACCGACAAACTTTCAATGCCCGTGCGATGCACGGGTTTATTTAATCATGTTATAAATTTTATCTAATATTACAATTATGTTTTTATATAACATTATTTTTAATATTTTTTAATTTTAATTTAATATAAACAATGTATACGGATTTTCACTACTAGAAATTTGTTAATAGACATCACGCCTTTAACATCGGTCAGTAATGCCACCGATGTCTATGTGTTTTAAGACATCGTTTAAAATAAAATCGATGTCTTTGAGTATTAAGACATCGCTTTCAAGAAGAACCGATGTCTAAAATAAGCTAATAAAAATGAAAAATTCCCACGCCCACCCCCAATAGTTTCCCCTTAGAATATTTTCCCTAATTTGTTAAAATGTTTCCCCCATTAAACGATTTTTTGTTCCCCCCAAATTATCAAACATGTTGTACTACTCAAACACACTCTCCCTCTCAGACAAAACATAAAAACATAAAATCATAAAACAAAAAAACACTCTCTCTCTCTCGTCACTCACCCCTCTCCTCTCAAGAACTCTCTCTCTCTGTGTGTCTCTCTCTCAAAGCTGATTCGACTGGAGATTTGTTCGAGTAGTAAACGCGCTCTTGCATTCAACTTGATTTCTACAAAGCTCGATTTGGGTAAGCTTGCACTGAACCCGAATTAGCTTGCATTGAACTCGAACTATCTTGAATTGAACCATTTGTTCGATTTAGTACTAATTTGGGGATTTTTAAACTTGAAACCCTAATTTTTTTTATTTGGGGGTTTTAATTGGTGATTGGATAAGTGTTTTTCTTTCTTTTAATTTGGGGATTTATAAACTCGAAACCCTAATTTTAATTAGTTTGTTTTTTTATTGAATGTTTATTTATTTTGTGAATTGAATGTTCATTTGTTCATTTTTATTGACTATCCTGCATGTGTTTGTAGCTTAATTAATTGATTGTCCTGCATGTGTTTGTAGCTTAATAAGTGACTGTCCTGCATGTGTTTGAATTAATATTGAATTTGGTTGCTTAATTGACTCGATCTGCTGTGTTTGTAACTTGACTGTCCTATGTTCATTCTAATTGGTACTTTACAATCAATTAAAATGTTAACAATTAAATAAGGTAGGTCATATACACATAAATATCAATGTAATAATATTATCGATTCGATTTATTGATATTTTTAGTGACATATCAGGTAGGTTGAAATGGATAAGTCATGGATTAGAGAAGATAGAGATTCTTTACAGTACGAAATAGGTGTCAAAAACTTCTTGATATTTGCTGAAGAAAATGCTAAAAATCCTAAGAAGATTCCTTGCCCATGTGCACGCTGCGTTAATTTTAAAAAGTTTTCGGTGAAAATAATTAGAGGGCATCTATATGAATCAGGTTTTAGTTTGGGGTATGTTGAGTGGATTTGGCACTGAGAACAGTCTTCTAGGAGTACTAAATCATCTGTTGGTAGTAGTACTCCTGTTTCGAAGCCGATACCTGCTTCGGAAATAGCTAATGTGTGTGAAACAGCTTACAATAAGGGTGATTACGATGATGATTCACACGAGTTTAAAAGGTTTGTAGTTGATGCAGAACAACCTCTGTTTGAGGGAAGTGAGTGCACTAAGCTAGAGTCGGTCTTAAAATTACACAATTGGAAATCTAGGTTTGGCGTTAGCGATATCGCATTTACTGATTTACTTGAAAATGTAGGCTCTCTCCTTCCTAAAGATCATACGTTGCCACCTAGTTTATATGAAGCAAAGAAAACTTTTGCTGATTTAGGACTTGAGTATATCAAATACCATGCATGTCCGAATGATTGCGTGTTATATAGAGGTATCCATGAGCAGGCTTTAGAGTGTCCTAAATGCCGTTTGTCTCGCTGGAAGGTTGGGAAGGATGGTAAAGAGAGGGTTAATATACCAGCTAAGGTCATGTGGTATTTTCCAATAATCCCAAGATTTAAACGAATGTTTAAATCTGCTTCTACCGCTGAGTTAATGACTTGGCATGCACATAATCAAAGTACAGATGGCCACATGTGTCATCCAGCTGATTCACCTTCTTGGAAAAATATAGATTATAGATTGCCTGAGTTTGGTAGTAAAGCAAGAAATATCCGTTTAGCATTATCGGCCGATGGCATTAACCCGCACACCAATGGCCTAAGCAATAGGTACAGTTGTTGGCCGGTTGTATTAGTAACATATAATCTTCCTCCATGGTTATGCATGAAGAGGAAGTTTATGATGTTAACAACGTTAGTTTCTAGCCCGAATGAGCCTGGTAATAATATTGATGTTTATCTACAGCCACTTATTGATGATTTGAAGAAAATGTGGGAAGAAGGTGAACCAAATGTGTACGATGCACATACCAAGTCTTATTTTACTTTAAGGGCAGCTTTGATGTGGACAATAAATGACTTCCTCGATTATGGGAATTTGTCAGGCTGCATCAACAAGGGTTATAAGGGCTGTCCAATCTGCAGTGATGATACCGTAGCTAAATATTTAAGTCGTAGTAGGAAAATGTATTACCAAGGGCATCGTAGATATTTACATGAATATCATCCTTATAGGAGGCAAAAGGCAGCCTTTAATGGACAACAAGAGTTTGGGTGCGCACCTGCACCGCTTAGTGGAGAAGAAGTGCTAAAGCAACAGAATGAACTTAAATTTAATTTCGGGAAGGGGGGGAAGTCAAAGAAAGTGGAATCTACATGGAAGAAGAAATCAATTTTTTTTGAGTTAGAATATTGGAAGTTTCACTATGTCCGTCATTGTCTTGATGTTATGCATATCGAGAAGAACGTGTGCGATAGTTTGATTGGGACACTACTTAATATGAAGTTTAAGACTAAAGACAGTTCTGCCTCTCGTCTTGATATGGTTGACATGGGTGTAAGGGTTGATTTAGCTCCTAAAGTAGGCGATAAGAAAACCTACTTACCTCCTGCAGCTTATACTTTGTCCAAGGCAGAAAAAAGAAAAATGTTGTTGTCATTGTCAAATATGAAACTTCCATATGGACATGCATCAAACATTAAAAACTGCGTATCAATGAGCGATATGAAGATGTATGGGCTGAAGTCCCATGATTGTCATATCCTCCTCCAACAATTACTTCCCGTGTCCATTCGTTCTGTGCTTCCAAAATATATTAGGGTTAGTATAATAAGATTGTGCTTCTTCTTTAACTCTTTGTGTAAGAAAGTTGTAGATGTGTCGAAACTGAATAAACTACAATCAGATGTGATTTTGACCTTGTGTGAGTTGGAAAAAATATTTCCACCATCATTCTTCGATGTTCAGTCCACTTGGTTAGGGAATTACGTTTATGTGGACCGGTTTTTTATAGATGGATGTATCCATTTGAACGGTTCAATAAAGTGTTAAAAAGTTATGTACAAAACCGTTTTTATCCGGAAGGTTGTATAACAGAAAGTTATCTCAAAGAAGAATCAATAGAATTCTGCACGGAATTTGTTAGTGACAGTGGCTCAACTGCTGGTCTTCGGAAGGATGATGGCAAGCTTTCCGGTCCATTATCTGTTGCGACAATGAAGGCAGTGGAAGAAACGAATGAGATGAGGCTCATCTTCATGTTCTTCTTAACAACCCTGAAGTGGAACCATATGTTATGTAAGTAAAATGTAAAAGTGTCTTGATTCCTGCTCTAGTCATTCCATATGTAATTATTCTTATGTAATGTACTTGCTTTCAGGATGCACAAGGAGTATCTGGAAGGAGTTTATCGAGGGAAAAAAAAGAGTGTTCAATGGCTGTTGGGAGAGCACAATCGACTCTTTGCTGATTGGTTTGAAAAAAAAGTTAGTTTACATTCTTCTCCTATTTTATTGTTGTTTTGTATATTTTTGAAGTCTTTAATTAGAGTTCACTTTAATTGTGTTACAACTATGTGTGCAGGTAAGTATTGAATTGATGGAGAATCGTGGAGCTGTTTTCGAAATGATACGATGGTTGGCAGGCAAACCATCATTTTCAGTTTTGACATTTGAAAGTTATCTAGTTGATGGGGTTCGATACTACACCAATGAGCGAGATAATGCAAGGGTTGTTCAGAATAGTGGGGTGTCATTAGTTGCTAGGACAGTCCAAGTCTCTAGCGCCAAGGATTTAAATCCCGTGGAGAGTGACATGACATTTTATGGGATAATCGAAGAAATATGGGAGCTAGATTACCATGCTTTCAAGGCACCTTTGTTTTTGTGTAAATGGGCAGCAAATGATAAGTTCAAGATTGATGAACTTGGTTTCACACTTGTTGACTTTAGTCGACAAGGCCATAAGAAGGACAAATACGTGTCTGTTGACCAAGTCAAACAAGTTTTTTATGTTGAAGATCCAGTTGATACAAACTGGTCTGTTGTGTTAACATCGACGATAAGAGAGAATAGTGAGGTGTACTACGATGATGATCTAGGAGACACCATCTCACATCCCCCATTCTGCTCTGACATCCCTATATGTGATTCCACTAATGATGATGAAGCCACTGTTAGCAACATAAGACAAAATATTAAGGGGATATGGGTGAAAAATTGATAAATATGTTGTATAGTACTACTATTCTCTAATTATAATAGTTTCTCTATGACATTAATATTATCTTTCTGTGAGCCATGTTTCTGTATGAGAATACTAATGCCATTTTTAATTCAATTTGCAAATTTTATTGTGACTGGCTACTTAATTATCTTTATACTTTGTGTTTTGCAATTTTTTTTGTTGAACTTTGCAGATTGAGGAAATACGAGAGAAATGGCAGCAAAGAAGCAAAAAAAATCATCACAAAAAAAAGGTACTGTCAGCTCTGGTGCAACCAAACCACTGCAGATAGAGGACAAAGCACATGTATCAGAAGCTCAAGGCTCAGACTCAGCACATGCATCAGAAGCTCCAAAGTCAGACTCAGCTGGGCAACCCACATCTACTACTGACAGTTTACAAACGAAATCTGGAGGTAAGCGAGGTGTATGTGCCATGTACAAAGTGATTGTGAGGAAAGCACGTGGTAAGAAGTTTAAAGTTTCATGCAATGAGTTAGGAGCTCCTACTGGGAGTGCTAGGCCGAAATTGCAGTCATATGTTGGATACGCGGTTAGGTCAATGATCCCCATCGACATTCCAAGCTGGCCACATGTGGATCCTGAGTTAAAATCAAAACTTTGGCAAGATATTCAAGTAAACTTTGGCTAGTCTATAATTTTTGTAAATTTGTGTTGAGATAGTGTTTAATTATGTATTTTTTTGTGACTGTTAATCATGAATTTTTGTATGTGCTTGCGTGTTCTTCAGGATACATTCAAAGTTAAAGCACGATCTCGGGACTCTATCCTAAAGTCTGCCGGCGTTAAATGGAGACAATTTAAGACTAGATTAACAAGAAAGTATGTTCTACCATTTATTGGACAAAAAAAGAAATTGAATAGGCCGCCAAAGGAATATGAGTTTGTTGGTAAGTCAACCTGGAAAAAATTTGTTGCATAGAGGATTGATCCTAATTGGAAGGTATATAAATGTGATTTTATAATTTATATTTTCTTTTATTATGAATTCTGTACTTTGATTATTTATATTTTAGAATTTAAGACCGATTGTGATGATTACTGAATAGTAATGAATTTGGATGTAGGAAATTCATGAAAAACAAAGCTACAGAGTTGGTAAACGAAAATATCCGCATCGCAAGTCAAGAAAGGGCTACATTGGTTTAAAGGAGGAAGAAGTAATAAGAACATATTCAATTTTGTAATCTTAAAATTTTTGTTGTCATTTTCTTAATATGTTGCTTTATTTTTACAGATTAAAAAGGGGAAGTTGCAACCCGGAGAAAATCCTGATAGGGCAATTTTCTGGAAGAAGGCTCGAAAGCGAAAGAACGAGTTAGAGCCAGAGGACCCTGAATTGGCTGAAGTGTTCCAAACAATTGTAAGTCTTCTGTCATATGGTAGTTAATTTTAATTATTCTATTTTCAAGAACATGGTTCTTTTGTTGACTATATTCATGTCATTATATAGGATACCCTATTGGAGGCACAGGAAAAAGGTGAATTTCACCCATCTGGAAGTGAAGATGTACTGAGTACGGCATTGCAAACTCCTGAGCATTCAGGAAGGGTCCGGGGAGTTGGAGGGTTCGTAACTCCAAAACAATTCTTCAATTTATTAAATGAGAAAAAGATACGAATCACAAAGGCAGAGTTGATGGCCCGTGATCAAAAAATGGCGGAGAAAATGCAGACTCTAGAGTCGGAGCTTGCAACATTAAAGGCATTAATGGTTAATGGCCAAGCCAATCATGGTTCGCCAATATTTTCTGACAAAGCAAGTGTTGAACAAGCGGCTGTACTAGAACAGAAGACAAAACCAACTGCTGCAAAAGGATTGGTGTTGGATGGGGATGATGAAGATTGTGTTGCTATGGAGAATCCTCCGCCTCTGCCTCCTAAAAATCTGGTAAAACTATATATATATATATATATATATATATATATATAGGGTTGGACTCCATAACAAACACCTTATATAACAAACAATAAAGAATACCTTAGATCTAATTGATCCAATGCCCCTGGCGGGACCACCCAATACAAAAAGTTCTTATTTTTTTAGGCTCTATCCATCCAGCAAAAAAAATTGAAAATTTATTGTTCATCGATGACGTCATCAATCGATGACGTCATCAATCGATGACGTCATGATGACGTCATCTGTGACGTCATCGATGAACAGTGCATTTTCAATTTTTTTGCTGGATGGATAGAGCCTAAAAAAATAAGAACTTTTTGTATTGGGTGCCCCTGGCGGGGCCAATGGATCTATTGGAATAAATGATTTTATAGTGTTCTTCATTGTTTGTTATATAAGAGTGTTCTCTATGGAGCAAAGGCCTATATATATATACAGTCTAATTGAAAACATATTTCTAATATAACTGGATTTTGACTTTTATCTATCTTAATTCTAGGTTGGTAAAAAATGTGAGCTTGCAGTGGACCACATACACAACAAGGTTGCTTTCGGTGTTGCTTTTCCCCGTGAAGGCAATTTCTGTGATTTAATACATGGAAAGGCTATGCCGCCTGGATGCTTACGCGTCTCGGTTGACGATTTTATCAAAGAAGAGGCATTAGTTCCGGTGCCAATAGTTGGTGAAATCGAGACTGTCCTACAAGCTGCTGGGTCTCATGTAGCATGGCCCGAGAAATTGATCAGCTACCCTGGTGTTGTGGTATGATTTACCATAAAAAATAATTACATTTCATTTTTCATGCATGCATGATCTATTGAACTAAAAATGCGCATAAATATATATATATGGTTTTATTATCTGTAGATTAAGAAAAAGGAATCAGTACCAATTAACAACAAGGGTGAGCTGCAGAAGTTGAAGGCCCTCTTTACTGAAGCAAAGCCAACTCCAAAAGTACCGAAGGGATTTAATTTATTGTTTAAACATGCAACCTGCTGGATGAAACCCTATGGGATCTCATTACAATTATCATGTGATAAAGAGGTGTTTGGATGCGATAATAAAATCATTTATCCGTTACATGAGAATATTATAGCGTTATTGGAGTTCAAGATGATTGGCCAGGCTGCTATCTCAGCTTATATGCTGTAAGTTACATTTTTTTGTTCTCTGATTATTGAAGGTTCCATATGCATTAATAATGTTAATATTTTTTTTATAGGAACTTGCATTTAATGTTAAGTGGTACTTATGAATCAGACACTTTTGCTTTTGTTGATCCGGGATTGACATATAAACTCAATGATGAGTTTGAAAGTAACATTGTAAAACGACTCAAGGAATTGTAAAACGACTCAAGGAGGGTAATGCTGATCGCATTTTCTTTTTGCCACATAATCACAAGTAAGTGCAATTTGTTAGGAATAATTCATGAGTTGTGATGTTGAGAATAGAATTTTACTTATACTTCTTGTATATCCTGATTTATAAAGGATTTAGCACTTTGTATATAGGATATATGCATTAGACAGTAATCTGTAGAATTAAGTCAGGAACAGTGCATCGAGTACTACATGTCAGGAACTGAGATTTGATCCTGATACGTCAAGTCAAATACTGATCAAAAACTGATAGGATGGTCAGATCCTGATGCAAGATGGAATCCTGATATCAGTCATGTTACTGATGATGTCATTATGGATGCTACAAAAACTGGAAAGTGCTATAAAACAGGATCTTTGTTTGAAGAACAAGCAAGAATATATCATGAAGGAAATAATTTTCTATTGATGGAAACTATCAACTGGATGGCAGAACATTGTCATGCATAGATTATCTTTCTGTGATTAGTTGATAGGTAGCATTATAAATACTCTCTATATCATTGTAAAAAGTGTCGTGGTCGTGCGAAGCAATTGTAAGTTGAGCAATTGAGTTCGTGTGCGTAGCTCTGTATAAGGTTTGTATTCGAGAGTTCGAAACAAACAGAGAGAGATTTATTTTGTCAGCAGCTGCTAAAGGTATTTGTACACCTTTGGTAGAGTTTGTATTTGATCTTATTAATACAAACAGTTTGATTCATTCATTTATTCTTGTTTATCTAATCAAGCAAAAATCAGACACGATTATATAACTTGTATTCAACACCTCCCTTCTACAAGTTATTCGAGTTAACAATTGGTATCAGAGTAGGTAGATTTCGAATAATCATAAAGATCTGCAATCATGTCTGGTTACAAGGATGGGAATACTAAGATTCCTATGCTGAAGAGAAACGAATATACTCTATGGGAAGTAAAGATGTTGCATCATCTGGAAGCAACAGATCTCGATTATCTTGACATAATTAGAGATGGACCTTTTATCCCAACGAAGGTTGTTGGACAAGCAACTGTTGATGGTGAAGTTGTTCCAGAACATACAGTAGAGAAGCCTAAATCTGAGTGGTCAGATAAGGACAATGAGAAATGCTAAAGTGAGAAACATATTATTCAACAGTCTTGATTCTGTTCTCACTAACTATGTTCTCTCTTGTAAAACTGCTAAGGATATAAGGGACAATCTTAAGGTTCACTGTGAAGGAACAAAGCCTGTCAGGAAAAATATGAGGACACTACTTATACAACAGTATGAGTACTTTGAATCCAAGTCTGGTGAGTCACTTACTGATACCTTTGATAGGTTTACAAAACTCATCAATGAGATGGCCATGCATGGTAAATATTATGACTTGGAGGATATGAATACTAAGTTCATGAAAGCCTTGCCTGATTTCTACAATGAGAAAATATCTGCAATTGAGGAAGCTAATAATCTAGATGGGATATCATTAGAGGCAGTGTATGGAAAACTGAGGGCTTATGAACTTGATAAGCAGCAGAAGAAGAGCAGGAGTGAAGGAAAGATGAAAGCTGTTGCACTTATTGCTCAATCTGAATCGAAGAAGCTTCTAGAGGAACATCATGAAGAGCCTGCTATAAAGAACTCAAGGAAGAAGAAAAGCAAAGAAAGTTATGAGTCAGAGACTACTGATATAGATCCTGACAATAGTGATTCTGAATCAGAGATGCAGGAACTCTTTGCAATGTTTGCTAAAGCTTTCAAGAAAGGAAGATTCAACAGGAAAAGATTTAGCAAAGGACCTTTTCAAAAGAAGGAGGAGAAGAAGAGTGACAAAAGCAAAAGTATAATTGTCAAGCTTGATAAGGCCAAGATCAAGTGCTTTAACTGCAGCGAGCTTGGACACTTTGCTAGTGAGTGTAAGAAGCCTAGGAATTCAGGAAAGGGCAATGCAATTTTTTTACAGAAGGATTGGGCTGATTCCAGTGATCTTGAAGAAGAATTGGATTATGACAACATTGCATTGATGACAAATGTTTCAGATAAACCTGGATCTCCAAAGAAAACTTCTTCATCTTCTGTTAAGGTATCACTTCACTCTCTTGATTCATTTGATAGCTTAAATTCTGATGAAATTAGATCTGTCCATGCTGAGTTTAAGAATCTTATGACTAATTTTAGAATTCTTACCAGTGAAAGAGATGAACTTAAGATTAAGAATGATAAATTAGTTGATAGAAATAATTTTCTTGAATCTGAGTTAATTCAAATGGAAGAATACAAGTTAAGTTCTGATAAAGCTAAGCATGATTATAGTGTTATTCTTGAGGCTTATGACTATGTCAGAAAAGAACTAGAGGAAGAGAGAGATGTGATTAAGACCATTAACAATTCTAGTAAAAAGACTATAGAAATCTTTGAAAGTGGAATTCGTGGTAAGGTTAATGGTTTAGGTTTTGATAAAGCTAGACAAGAAGAAAAAATAGCTATTGTCAATGGTGATAGTAAAGTAGAAGCTAGCACATCTAAATCTGAAGGTAAGAAAATTGTTTCTGAATCTAATCATGTTAAATTTGTTGATTCAAAAGGTACTCTTGTTGTACACAAAAGAATTTACAATAGTAATTCAGATGAGAAAGTGTTAGAGAAACCTAAGAATGTAAACATAGGGTTTCTGTCTAAGTCTCAGTTGAAACAGAGATTAGATGGTCTTTCAGAGTCTAGAAAGATCAAAAGAAATAGGAATGGAAAAGAAGGTATTAACAAAGAGAATAATTACAAGAATGTACCTGATGCACCTAGGAAAAAAATGCTATAAGTGTGGAAATCATAATCATTTGGCCCTAGACTGCAATCAAAAAGCTTCTTGGAAAACTGAGTCCAGATTCCCCAAGACTCAGAAAATTCAATATCAACCACAAAAAGCTTGTTATCATTGTGGTAGTTTACTTCATTCCATTTACATATGTAGAGAATATCATGAACTGTATTATGACTATTATTCTTTGAAATCTGAAACTCCTAGTCGCAAACAGTTTGTGAAATTAGAGTCTAAGGTTGACTCTGCAACAGGTAAAGTAAAAGCAAAATCTTCAAAGCATGTTGTTTCAAAATCTAGTAAGAATGGATCCAATCAAAGTTGGGTCCTAAAAAATTCTAACTAGTTACTTTTTGTTTGCAGGGCACAGGAAAGAAGCATTCAATTATCTTGGACAATGGATGCTCTGGACATATGACTGGAAAGAAGTCCCTGCTTACAAAGTTTGAAAGGAAAGCTGGCCCAGTAATATCTTTTGGTGATGGCAACAAAGGAGAAACTCTGGGATATGGCTCAATTGTTTTGGGGAATGTCATCATAGAAAATGTAGCACAGGTTGAAGGCTTGAAACATACACTGTTAAGCATAAGTCAACTGGGTGATAAAGGTTACCAATCAATCTTTGACAAAGAAGGATGCGAAATCTTGAATATGCAGAATGGAGACATTGTTCTAACTGGTCAAAGACATGGTAACATATATGAAGCCAGCTTAAGTGATACATCTAAGGGAATTATTAGATGTCTCTACAGCAAAGCAACAAGTGATGAAAGCTGGAATTGGCACAAGAAGCTCTCACATCTCAACTTCAAGAAGCTTAATCAACTTGTTAAGTACAATCTAGTGAGAGGCCTACCTCAGGCGAATTTTGTGCAAGATGGACTTTGTGATGCTTGTCAGCTTGGAAAACAGAGAAGAACCACTTTCAAGAGCAAGACTGAAAATTCAATTACTGAACCATTTCACATGCTAAATCTTGATCTGTTTGGTCCAGTAAACATTATGTCTATCAGCAAGAAAAGATATGCTCTAGTGATAGTGGATGATTTCACAAGGTTCACATGGGTGTTCTTTCTACACAAGAAGGATGAAGCTCCTCAGCAAATCATTGAACTTGTCAAGAATATTCAGAATAACTCTGAGTACAAAGTCAAAGACTTAGGAGTGACAATGGTACAGAATTCAAGAATTCTACAATGGAGGAGTTTTGTGCAGACAATGGAATCACTTAACAGTTTTCTGCACCTGGTACACCTCAGCAGAATGGTGTAGTGGAAAGAAAGAACATGACTCTCATAGAGGCAGCAAGAACCATGCTTGCAGATGCAAAACTTCCAACCTATTTTTGGGCAAAAGCTATTAACACTGCATGTTTCACTCAAAACTGTACCTTGGTAAATAGTCATGGAAAAACTCCCTATGAGATGATCAAAGGAAAGAAACCAAGTGTGAAATACTTTCACATCTTTGGATGCAAATGCTATGTCCTAAAAGTTCATCCAGAACAACTTGGAAAATTTGAAGCCAAATCGGATGAAGCAATCTTTCTAGGATATTCAGCATCTAAGGCCTTCAAAGTTTATAATCTCAGAACTCACATTGTTATGGAATCAATTCATGTTGCATTTGATGACAAGAAATTTGGAATTCTGTAAACTGATGAAAGCCATGACAAATTGGAATTTGAAAATCTGAAGAATTCTGAGATACTCTCCAGTGATGATGAAGGTTCTCCAGAAGGAATTTCTATTGCTTCTCAAAGGAATGCTACTGTTGAGGGGAAGCAAATAAATCAAGGAGGACACAGTGATCATCAGGAGCAGACTAGCTATTCAGAGTCTACTCCATCAGGAACTGATCCTTCAGAATCTACTGATGAAAGATCAGTAACTAGCAGCAATATGGAATCTATTGATTCTATTGATCAAAGGAGAGCTATTGAAGGCAGAGAGAGTTCTTCTACAAGAAAAACCACTAACTTAGGGGGAGAGACTAGCAGAGGCAATCTACCACCTGTTAGAAAATGGACAAAGGATCATACTGAAGATTTGATTATTGGTGATCCAAATAGTGGTGTTCGAACTAGAAGATCAATTCAGAATGAATGCTTGTATAGTTGCTTTCTCTCAAAGAATGAACCTAAGAAGGTTGAAGAAGCCTTACAGGATCCTGATTGGATAATTACAATGCAGGAGGAGTTAAATGAGTTTGAGAGAAACAAAGTCTGGAAACTGGTACCAAGACCCAAAGATAGATCAATTGTTGGTGCAAAATGGGTTTTCAGAAACAAACTAGATGAATCTGGTATGATTGTAAGAAACAAAGCAAGACTGGTGGCCAAGGGTTACTCTCAGGAAGAAGGCATTGATTATGATGAAACCTTTGCACCTGTAGCAAGATTGGAAGCAATCAGAATGTTTCTTGCATTTGCAGCTTATTCAAAATTCAAGGTATACCAGATGGATGTAAAGAGTGCTTTTCTAAATGACAAGCTTGATGAGGAAGTATATGTGGAGCAACCACCTGGATTTGTTGATCCAAAATTTCCAAATCATGTCTACAAACTTGACAAGGCACTCTATGGACTAAAGCAGGCACCAAGAGCATGGTATGAGACTTTGTCTAAATTTCTTCTTGAAAATGGCTTCACAAGAGGTACAATTGACAAAACTCTATTCTTTAGAAAGATAAAAGGTGAATTGCTTTTAGTTCAAATTTATGTTGATGATATCATATTTGGCTCTACTAATGAAAAGTTGTGTGCTAAGTTTAGCAAGCTTATGCAGTCTAAGTATCAGATGAGCATGATGGGTGAATTAAATTATTTCTTAGGCTTGCAGGTCAAACAGACTGAGACTGGTATTTTCATTAATCAGTCAAAGTATATCAAAGATCTTTTAAGAAGGTTTGACTTTCAAGACTGTGCAGTTGCAAAAACACCCATGGCAACAGCCACTAAACTAGACTCTGATCCTAAGGGAAAGAGTGTGGATAATACTAGTTATAGAGGCATGATAGGCTCATTGTTATATTTAACTGCAAGTAGACCAGATATAATGTTTTCTACCTGTTTGTGTGCTAGATTCCAAAGTGATCCTAAGGAATCTCATTTAATTGCTGTGAAAAGAATTTTTAGATATCTCAAAGGAACTCCAAATCTTGGTTTGTGGTATCCTAGAGAATCTGATTTCTCCATAATTGGCTATTCAGACTCTGATTATGCAGGGTGTAAAATAGACAGGAAAAGCACTACAGGTACATGTCAATTCTTGGGAAACAGATTGATTTCTTGGGCAAGCAAGAAGCAAAAATTTGTCTCAACCTCAAATGCAGAAGGTGAATACATAGCAGCAGGCAGTTGTTGTGCACAACTCCTTTGGATAAGAAATCAGTTGATGGATTATGGTATGACACTTAGTAATATTCCTATGTTTTGTGATAATACTAGTGCTATCAAAATTGCAGAAAATCCAGTTCAACATTCAAGGACTAAGCATATTGATGTCAGGTATCATTTTATTAGAGAACATATTGAAAATGGTACTGTGGAACTTCATTTTGTTTCTACTGACAAATAGCTTGCAGATATTCTAACTAAACCACTTGATGAGTCTACATTCAGTAGATTAGTAAGTGAATTAGGAATGTTAAATTTCTAGATCTTTAACATCTGCAAAAGTAGCAAGGTATGTTGTTTTCAGCTTATATACTTGATATTCTTGTCAGGATCTATATTTGATTGTTAAATGCTTAAGCTGTAACATTGTACTTTGATAAATTTCAGTATGATAGACTTGTTAATAAACATCAGGATTAGGATTACTATCAATATACTGACGTCACCAGTATTGACATCAGGATTGCATCGTCAGTATTAGGATTATGAAATTTTTGTGTTTAACAATTTTAAATCCTGGAGTTTATGTTTTAAGTGGTCCAATTCTGAGTTTTGATTGAGTCTATACTAGCAAGTTTAACACATGCATACTGATAATTTATATATCATTAATCAGATCATTCAATAAACAGGGAACAATAGACAAGATAGATAGATTGAAACTTGTATTTTCATTAATCGAAAGCAGTACATACATGGAAATGAAATACAAACTTCTTTTTGTCTAACTATTACATATTATCCTAATCTTGTCTAATGTTGTAAAGATTGAATCTTGCTTCTTTCATTCACCTGAGAGACAGGACAAGGAGCATCTCAAGATCTTTTAGATGCCTCATATGCTCTTGAATGTCTTCACAGGATGACTTGAATGAGAGTAGCTGACTGAATCCTTGTTTTATTGAGAGCCGATGGAAGAATGAATAGCATCTCCATCAAGAGCAACCTCAGACTCTCGACCAAATTCTTCATCCTCAAGTTTTGAGGAGGTTAGAGGGTGATTGTATCCAACAGATGGATGTTCTAAGAGAAGGTTCTGGACATTATATGGATCTACTCCAACCATGTCTAAAACGATGAGAAAAGTCATCTCTTCAAAGAGACAAATATTGAATCTTTGGTGTTCATCATCTGTGAAAAATCGAAAGATTTGGTTGAAGGTCATTGTGTATTTTGGAAGCTCTGTGTTTACAGAGAGTTTTGTGGGTTTTTGGAGTATGGCATAAGGTGACTGTTTCTTTAATAGAAAGACGAGAGAAGCTGAACAGTCACTTGAGATTATCAATGCAGTCAGTCATTATTGCACATGACTGTATTTCTTGTATTTTCAAGAAATGTTAAACGTCTCTAACCAATTGATTTTGTTCAGAAAATTGTTTAATTCTTTTTCAGGAAAAAGAAAATGCCACTTGGAAACTCCATTTAATCTCTGAAATCAGGATGATAGTGATCAGGAAAGCGAGAGTAATTTCATCAGGATTGATGGCTAATTTTATTATTTTTAATCACATTGAGAATTGTGATTATATTGGTGAAAAAGATCACATTAGAGAATGAAGCTGATCAATATTGATTTTATTTTGATTTTACCCTGATTTATTTAATTGAAATCAATTTTGGATTTTATTTTTCCAAAAATCGTGGGTAAACTGTATTTTTCAGGGACTGACACCTGTCAACCTACGTGTCGACGTGGGTTAGTGGGTCTGAAGGATTTTTGAATATATCTTTATTTTGAGACTCTGATTGTTTATTGCTAACTTTTAATTCGTATTTCCAGAAGCAAAAACATTCTTTCAAGTGCTCAAAATCACTAATCAATTTCAAGATTTCTCAAGTTCTTTTCAGATCAATGGCAGCTCAAAGAAGTCTACCTAAATCAGTAGCTTTCAAATTTGGTGACTTTGATTTTATGATGAATAATCAGGTTGCAGCAATCACCAGCAAGAAATGAGTATTAGCTGATTTTCATCCAGTAATGGATTTTATGGCTATTGGACCTTTGCATTATGCATTGACAGCATCTCCAGAAATAAATCAAGTTGTTGTTTCACAAGCTTGGGAGAATGCTGAGGTAATTGATTCTACTCAGAGTCAATCAGGTAAGATTGTTCTACACTTAGGACAAGATACTTATGACATTACTGAATCTGTTGTTAATTCAGTACTTCGCTTACCTGTTACTGATATTTATGCAAGTGAACCATCTGATGATGATGTAAGAACTATGTTGTCTGCATTAGGTTATAGTGGACCTCTAGACAACATGAGCCAGTTGAATAGGACTTTTCTTAGAAAGGAATGGTCTTTCTTCTTTGATCAAATTGCTAAATGTTTTACTGGTAAATGTAGTTCTTTTCAGCAAATTACTTCTGTTACATCACATATTGCTTATAGTTTGCTTTATGACAGAGTAATAAACATTGGTCACATTATCTTAAGTCAGATGAGTATTAAACTTGGGTCAAGAGATCAAAACAGGAAAATGGTTTATTATCATAGATTTATGCAAATGCTTATTAACCATTTTATTCCTGATGTTGAAGCTAGATTTGGTAGGGAACATTGTGTTTCTTCTTATGTACAGCAAAAGAGAATTTTCTCTGACATTACAAAGAAGGACAATGAAAAGAATCTAGATGAAATACCTGTAATTCATTATCCACAACATGTTCAGGTAATTCTTAAAACTCATCTTCCTACTCTCTACAACTCTTCTTTCTTTTGTGGTGAAATGACTCAGGAATCTCGTTTGGAGGAGAACCCCCCTTTGTCTACCCAAGTAGCCCAAAACATTATAGTCTCTGAAACAATTCAAGAACCAAGTTTTGATCCACAGTCTATTGTTTCAAAGAAACCAACCTCTGGTGTTTCTCAAAAGACATCAGTTGTAAGGAAGAGAAGATTTGTTGTGTCAAGTAGTAGTAGTTCTAGTGAAGATGATGATAATATATCTCTTGCTGAGAGAGAAGAATTGAAGGCTGCAATTCAACTTTCTAAGCTAGGACAAAGAGATGAAGCACCTAGTCACAGCCAGGCTGCACTCTCTCAAAAGGCTGTAGTACTTAAAAAGGGAAAACAGTTACTAGATATTGTCTCTCAAAAGACCGTGTCTATTGAAAAAGGATCTCATCCCAAGATCACTTCTGTGTCTACACCTCTTGAGTCTTCTCAGGATAAATCTTTTGCTCACTATACTAGGAGAACAAGGAGAAAGATTCAATTGTCACCTACACACACAGAGTCTAGTCCAACTAATATCATGTAGGTCTCTACAAATGAAGCTACAATTAAGTCAGCAAATGACTATAAGAGATCTTGATATTGATTCTTCATGGGAAACTACATTATCATACAGACTGGCTATGGGAGTTATTTCTATCAAAGTGAAGCTGTCCAAGCCTGTTCTAGAGTTTCTAGAAGAGTATGGACTTCTACATCAAAGACTTGACTTAATGAAGATGTATTTCTATGTATCTGTCAGAAAACAATTAGTCAAGAAATTTGGACTCTCAAAGCATGTTGTACTTCAATCACTTCATGCATATTTATTTGACAAGGATGTCATTATTGAAGATGCTTCAGCTCAAGGTGAACAACAGGAGGAAGTAGCTAGAGAGAAGCAGTCAACAAAAGATACTATTGCACCAGTGGTGGATAGTAGGACAGATCAGATCACAGTCACTGCAACACAAGAACCATCTAGTCAGAGGTTGGATGACTCAGGAGCTGTGATAGCTGATGATGAAAGGTCTTCTGTGATGACTGAAATTGCAAGTGAGAAACCCTATGATATGGAAGGAATAACTTTGACTGATTTTCCTGAAGATCAAACAAATATTGTTCAGTCAGAGTCTATCCACCTAGAGGGTGAGTCTCAGTAAACAACACTTAAAGATGGCGACATACTAACTATGGTGTCTAATGAAGTATTACTGAAGACATCAGAGTCTAGTAGAGAACCTGAAAGTGGTATACTAGAGCCTGTAGTCTCTGGAAGGAAAGAAGATGTTTGTGAGGGTTCAGAGACTATAGCAGCTCACTTCTTGGAGAAAACCTCAAGCCCCTTGCCAAATGAGGAACCCTCTCTCCATGTGAGTTCAGGTATAAAAACTTCTTCTAAACCCTATTTTTATGTAGGTCATGAGAGCACTTATCCAAATTTGAGTGATACACTTGAAAAAATGGATATTGATTCACAATTTGAGAGGCTGGCTCCTGACCAGGCAAAAGGAGAGGTAGAAAGAGTGTTGAATTTAGATAGTCAAAGTGAGAATGAGGGTATGGATGATCAGCTCCATAGTGAGTGAGAGAAAATTAGGAAACCGCCATCGTTTGATTTCTGGGATCAAGTTTTTCCTGAATCTTGGTCTAATAATCTTGGTATGGATGCTGGTACTTATTCTTTTATCAAGATGTATGAGAAGAATGACTTAGCAAAGCACAATGCAAAGCCAGAAGTTAAAGCTCAGAAGCAAAAAGAAAGGCTTGCAGGAATTATCAACAGAAGAGGAGAAAGGCTAAGACAAACTTCTACACCACCAGTACCAGAAGATATTCCTAATGATCCAAGTATTCCTTTGTTTGTACTACCAATATCAGCAAGAATTGAGACATCAACAGTATCTGATCAATCTAAGGAGGCGTCAGGATTTGTAGATGTTAGTACACAGAATACTGGTGAAGGACAAGATGATCATATTGCAGCTTCAGATCAGAAAGATGAAGATGTTTGTAACTCTAATCGAGTATTATTACTTGAATATCATTCTACACAGACAACTTCTTCTACAAGACTTGAATCTGAAGATATTCCAAACACTTCCAACATTGAAGTCGATTCTGAAGTTCTACAAGACATTCAGAAATCTCAAGTTGAAATTCAATCAAGACTTCAAACACTTGAAGATAACCAAGTCATAATTATGGAAAATCAAGCAGTTCTGATGAATCTCATTTGTTTTGTTACTGAATCTCTTGGAATTAATGTTGTTGATGTCAAAAAGGGGGAGATAAAAATAGTTCAAAGGCAACAGACTGAGGGAGATAAACAGGCTGAGAGGAATAAAAGAGGAACTAAGGATGACAGAGGTGAATCTTATCAGGGAAGTGGTAAAGGAAAAGAAGCATCAAATAGTTGAATTCTTTCTTCTAAGTACTAGGTACTTTGTCTACATTTGAAGAGGGAGGTACTTAACTTCATGATTTTTGAATCCATAAATTCTATTCTGATTGTATTGTTATATGTTTTGACATCAACAACTCAGATTTATGCTTCAGATTTTAAAGCATAAATAGGGGGAGATTGTTAGGAATAATTCATGAGTTGTGATGTTGAGAATAGAATTTTACTTATACTTCTTGTATATCCTTATTTATAAAGGATTTAGCACTTTGTATATAGGATATATGTATTAGACAGTAATCTGTAGAATTAAGTCAGGAACAGTGCATCGAGTACTACATGTCAGGAACTGAGATTTGATCCTGATACGTCAAGTCAAATACTGATCAAGTACTGATAGGATGGTCAGATCCTGATGCAAGATGGAATCCTGATATCAGTTGTGTTACTGATGATGTCATTATGGATGCTACAGAAACTGGCAAGTGCTATAAAACATGATCTTTGTTTGAAGAACAAGCAAGGAGATATCATGAAGGAAAGAATTTTCTATTGATGGAAACTATCAACTGGATGGCAGAACATTATCATGTATAGATTATCTTTCTGTGATTAGTTGATAGGTAGCATTATAAATACTCTCTCTATATCATTGTAAAAAGTATTGTGGTTTGTATTCGAGAGTTCGAAACAAATAGAGAGAGAGATTTAATTTGTCAGCAGCTGCTAAAGGTATTTGTACACCTTTGGTAGAGTTTGTATTTGATCTTATTAATACAAACAGTTTGATTCATTCGTTTATTCTTGTTTATCTAATCAAGCAAAAATCAGACACGATTATATAACTTGTATTCAACCCCCCCTTCTACAAGTTATTCGAGTTAACACAATCTTTATTCTAGCAAATTGGAACACTTAAATTCTCGTAAATTGTAACTTTAATATTTTTAAATACCAGCAGTACTTGCATCTAATTTTCTTAATTAATTTAACTTTGGTATATTTTCTTAATTGAAAACAGTGTGCATTGGATTTTAGCTATACTTTGGCACGATGAAATTTACATACTTAATCCATTGCCGTATCCGACACAATTTCCAGCACTAGAAAAAGCTTTACAAAGGTAACATTTAATTTACTGTTAGATCATTTTGATAAATGGTGAAGTATTCTTGGGTTTTGACATGGAGTACTTTTTTTGTGTGTAGTGCAGTGAGAAGTTTCAATTGTGAAACTGGTAGGGGCAACAAGATGCCGAAAGTAAAATTTCTCAGTGTAAGTATTTTTGCATCTCATTGTAATACTGCATATTATATATAATAGTGGTTTATTTGCCATGTCCTGCCTCATGTGTATTTTTTTTACTCAAATAGGGAAGTCCTAAACAACCAGGTGGTATTGAATGTGGCTACGTTGTTATGCGTTACATGAAAGAGATTATTGAGGACAAGGATTTGTCTTTTGCCACGAAGGTAAACTTTGATGTACTGTCTCTTTTTGCCATTAAAATGTCAGAATATTGTGTTTGCGTTAAAGGATTAGTTTTGCTATTTGTTGCATTTTTTAGTGGCTGAACAAGACTCGAAGGTCTTACACTGAGGCTGAGCTGGATGCGGTGCGTATTGAGGCTCTCGGGTTCATCCAAGAGCGTGTTTGACGTTGCTTTTGATTAGAATTTTATTGTCGGATGATGTTGGTTTAAAAATTTCTAGGAATATATTGGTTGTTTTTGTGGATAATATTGATGCAGTAATTAGCTTTGGTTGTTTCGGATTAAGGTATTGTAGACAATATTGTTTGGTTTCGCTAGCTAGCTTTTGGTATGAATGTTTTGCAACAGTTTGTAGTATGGTTGTTTGAGCCATTGTATGAATGTTTGGTATATGTATGAATGGCTATTTATGTTTTTCTGGGCATCTCTATTGATCAGTTTTTAAATTTCTTCTGTTTGTTACAATAGCAAAAAAACATCAGTTTTAAATGTACAACATATATAAAAGCGATGTCTAACAGAAACACACATGTCACAAATGTTGCCAGAAATCGATGTCTAATAATAATTAGACAACATATATTTATCGAAAACAATACAGGATAAAATACAATAGACATCGGTAAAAAACGATGTTTATAACAAATATACACAACGGTTATCACAAATAAAACTGATGTCTAATACTAACTTAAATAGCGAATAAGTATAAAGCCGATGTCTAATATATTATTCCACATCGGTTACCACAAAGAAAACTGATGTCTGAGGATATATTTAACATCGTCCAAAACCGATGTCTAATACCACTTTATACATCAGTTGCGATAGAAGAAACCGATGTCTAAAACAGACTTAGACATCATATTACTTCTAAATAATGATGTATATGTCGATTTGTGAGTTGTGCACAACATGTTTATTTGCATCTAGCACCTGTAATAGTACGGTAGAAATGTCAGGTTCATGCAATTTATGCAAAACTATTAGATATAAACATCATTTTTTGGTTTAAAATCGATGTGTAATAGCTTCCTTGTTAGGTCCGGAATAACGTAGAAGGGGGGTTGAATACGTTATTTAAAAAATATTTCGATTTTTGATGTGGATATGAGATCAAAAATACTGAATCGAAATAACACAACTGTGTGGGAAATATCTTTTAATAGATAAACCCGGAGGTTTGTTACACAATCTAATCCTACGGATCAGCTACAAAATCAAACACTCCTAAGGATAGTTTAGGCACGAGGACCTTCTACCCGACACTTCCTGAAAGCGGGCTAAGCCGACTTTCCTACTAGATGGACTGTCTAGCAGCTTACACAGAGATGATATAAGAGAGAGAATAGATAGTTGTGTGTGGAGGTGTGTTTTGAAATGAAATACAACATGCCTATTTATAGATTTTAGAAAATCACTATGCTGTACTATTCCAACAACCCCCGTGGGCCCCTCCAGCCACTTTTTGAATAGTAGCCGCCATATGAATAGTAGCCGCCATATGAATAGTAGCCGTGAATAGTAACCATGAATAGTAATCGTGAATAGTAACCGTGAATAGTATTACTATTTTTGGCTGCTTCTTTTGGGCTTCTCTCTTTTGTTTCAAATATTCTGCTGAATTAATTCTTCTCGGAAAATAGTTCAAGTACCAGATTAATTTAATTATTTATTATAAATAATTAATTAATCTGTTACTTAGTTAATTTTCAGAGTAAATTAATTTTTGACAATACCTTGAGATATTATGTTTGTCCTTGATCGTCAATAGGCTTTGGCAATTCTTTCGGTGAATTAATGTGTTGATCCTTCTCGTATGTGCTGACACTTATTGCACTGGTTTGGTTCACAAGTGACTAGCACTGATCTTGATCTTCACACCTTCGTTATATTCCAATTGATAAGCCTACAGCAGTATCTTCAATAAATACATGGAATCTTTTGGCCCTTCAACTGAATCATCTGTACATCTTATTCTGTCACTGAGGCTTGATCATGTTAATGAACTTCTTTCAGCGACTTGATCCTTGTTGGTGCCGGTTCTTCAAATTTTCACGATCCCTGTATAGAGTTAATATTATTTATCTTTTATCCTAGTTGAGTTATATATGTCCTCTATTACATATTACATTACATTATGCTTTACAATCTCCCCATATTTGATTGTTAGGGTTTGACAAGCAAATACCTAGAGGATAACTCAACTGATACAACAAAAAATGAAATACAAAGATAAATAATATTAAAGTACATTCTGGATCATGTATACATTTTCCAGATTTCCAAGTGCAAGACAATTGTTCCTCTAGACTGAACATATCTTCAAGTTTGCCTTTGCTTTCTTTCCACATAGCACTAATACTCCCATTAGCTTTTCCTTTCCCAAAATAAAGTAAATTCCGTGTCAACAACCTTTTCCTTGCCCTTACGCCTAGTAGCTTCTTGATCATCCACCTTCTCCCCCTCAGTTGGGTTATCCTCCAGAGTAGTAGGATGTGGAGTTGGTAAATTAGACGAAGCTGTCTTCCCCAAGGAATGAATTGCATGACTAAACTGGGATGCCATGGAACTTAATTGAACCTAGAATGCATCATGTTGAATAAGTTGCAAATTTTTGATTTCTGCAATGGACTTACAGATATTTTGCAACTCTTTCTCCATTGTTTGGACCCGTGTAAGGAGTCTGCTATATTCCTTTCTGGTTATAGGTGCATGTGGTTGAGTAGGTTGCTCACTCGTATGTTCTGCAGGTGTTTCACTCAACACTCTATATTCACTCGGTTTAGTGGTTTGGGTTACACTTACATGTTCTGTTGGTGTTTCCCTCAACTTTCCTTTAGAGCTTCCACCGATATGTGTACCTGCAAATGAAATCATCCTAGCCCCTTTTTCAGAGGTCACAGATGGTGCAATGAAAGTTCGTGAGCTTCCGTCCTCGCGTCAAGCGAGTTGCCAACCACTGGTAAAGAGTGGTAAATCTCGAAAGAGATCCAGAGATTTTCCCTTTGGGAGGTTAAACTTGAATCGATTAAATGGCACAAAACCCAAGTTTCCCTCGTACGTCTGTGAAGACACTTGGTTCATAAAAGAACCACCCACCAATGGATCTTTCCGTAAAATGGAAGATTCACCAGCAGTTATTGAGGTAGGTAATTCCACCTCGGATGCCTGTGAAGGCATTTGATCTTTAGAAAGATCATCAACCACTCGTATGTTCCGTGAAATGGAACTCAAGATAGTTGCTCCCGTCAATTCAACCTCATTTACATTTGCACTCATTGGATAAGAAAGAATTGTTTCACTAACATTTGCCGTTACCTCAGGTTCATTGGGTTTACTTCGTTTAGAATGAGGTAGAGCGACTGTTGTAACTAACTCCTTATGTGGTGCTGCTGAGGCACTATCTCCCTCAATAATGTGAATAACTAGTCGTTTAAATGACAATTGAGGTGTAGGAGTTTGTTGTGTTTGTGTTTGCATTTGTAGAATGGGCTCTTCGACCTGTGTTAGAGTCGGTGGGATTTCCTGCTCTTGGTCGGGTAAGATGGCCACTGGGGGCTGTAGAAACTGTATTTCCTGTGACACAATAGGGAATATAGAGTTTGAAATAGCAGGGATTGAAATATTACCTTGTCGTATACCTGCTCTCACTGGTCGTGGTAACAACGGAAGTGGGACAGTCTTTAGATATTCAGTTAGGACTGTAGGCACATCCATATATTTCTTTTTGCTTATGTAATTAATTACATTCGTCTTCATGGAAGAACATTCCACCTTTTGACCATTTTCCAAGCGTACCCTGTCTTCATCATTCAAAAAATCATTTAATATTAACTGTAGAAACCTTGGATATAGACATTTGACATTTTGAGTCCGAACATCTCTTGTTCCCAAGCGTTTCATTTTTAAAATGATTTGACCAAGCACTATTTTTCCAAAATTAATCCTCAAATTATTGGCGACCGCATAACCTATTATTTGAATAAATTCAGGTATTCGATCTTGATTTGTTCTATCTGAGGAAAAAACATGGTTAAGAGTGTGAAAGAAGAAATTCCAATACTGGGTTAGAAACGTTCTAGATAGATTACCAGTGTTGAAATTGCCATCTTGGTACCTTATAAAGCGAAAGAACATTTCAATCTGTTCGGGTGTAGGATCAGAAACGAGATTTTCCATAGGAAAATGAAGAATTCGATTAACATCTCGTTCAGTGACCCTAATCGACCTACCAAATAGCCGATATGTGAATGCACACCCGTCCTGTCCAGAAGTGTTAACCGCACTGCAATATAGTTCACACAATGCATCATGGTTAAGCTGCACCTGTGTAACTAAAGCATAGCGGATTAATGAATGTTCATTCAGAAATTGTGTCCAAGCCCGAAATTGCTCATCATGAATGGTTTCGATTTGCTGAATAGAAACAGGATTAACTTTAGCAATTAAAAAACTTCCCTGCAATGCCATTTTCAAAAATTTTGAGGAAATTCAAAAACAAGGGTTAGTGCGTATAACAAGAATATGAAATCCGCTCTAAAAACCACCAGCTAGATTGTGAGATCTTTCCGGTCAAAGCTTGAAATATTCAGCAATTGTGTGTATATGCTATGTATATCTGAAAATTGATGATGTTAAACACAAACAAAAACTCATCATTTATAAGGTTTCAAGTATTAGTGGGTTAGGTGTAATAGTGATAGTTTATGTTTGAAAAATAACACCGCTCAATAATTTCTCACCTAACTACCTAATTAGCCGAAAAAATATCTTATCACCGAAACCTGTCGGCCAAAAAAACATCTTATCGCCGAAACCTATCAGTCTATACACATACACATATAATACTTCTAATTATTATGGATTTAAAAATAATCACACAGTAAATCAAGAATTAATCCACAATAATCAGATAAACTCACAATTAAATAGACATAAAATTAACAAAATATCATTAATTGATATATGTCAATAAAATATTTATTTAATTATGCTACAATTAACTCAATTATTTACTAACTAATTACCATAAAATATAGCATTTATAAGCGTGGTAATTAATATAGAGATGCCTATAAAAATAGGACTGGATGCAAAACAAATTCACAAGTACCAAACATATGGACATTTAAAATACATGTGAACTTATAACAAATTGCAGTTATTGATTATCCAAAATTAATTAGACAGATTTAACATCCCAAGTTCACCAACTAACCTGGAGAAAGTGGATTCATCCAGTGGTTTAATAAAGATGTCTGCAATTTGTTCATCTGTGGGAACAAAATATAATACCACGGTTCCATTCATGACATGCTCTCGTATGAAATGATACCTGATATCAATATGCTTAGTCCTGGTGTGTTGAACTGGATTGTTGGCAATGGCAATGGCACTCGTGTTGTCGCATAGAATTGGAATTTTGTCCAACATGAGTCCATAGTCCTGAAGTTGATTCCTCATCCACAGGATCTGAGCACAACAGCTACCTGCCGCAATGTATTCTGCTTCGGCTGTCGAGGTAGATAATGAGTGTTGCTTCTTGCTGTACCAAGATACCAACCTTCTTCCTAGAAACTGACAGCTTCCAGAAGTACTTTTCCGATCAATCTTACAACCTGCGAAGTCAAAATCTGTATAGCCAATTAGGCCAAAACCTGTTCCTTTAGGGTACCAAATCCCAAGATTGGGGGTTCCCTTAAGGTATCTGAAAATACGTTTAACAGCTATAAGATGTGACTCTTTAGGGTTAGCCTGGAATCTAGCACATAGACAAGTTGCGAACATAATATCTGGTCTACTAGTAGTTAAGTACAAGAGAGAGCCGATCATACCTCGATACTTCGTGATGTCAACTGACTTACCAGATTTGTCTTCATCACGCTTGACTGCAGTTGGCATCGGGGTCTTGGCAGTAGCTGCTTCTTCCATCCCATACTTCTTCAGAAGATCCTTTATGTATTTTGATTGGCAGATGAAAATACCATCAGGCTTCTGAACAACTTGAAGTCCAAGGAAGAAGGACAACTCACCCATCATGCTCATCTCGTACCTACTTTGCATTAGCTTAGCAAATCTCTTGCATAACAAATCATTAGTAGAACCAAATATTATATCATCCACATATACTTGCACCAGAATTATATCATTTTTATGCTTTTTATGAAAGAGAGTTTTGTCGATGATACCTCTTGTAAAACCATTTTCAAGTAAGAACTTGGAGAGAGTATCATACCATGTTCGAGGGGCTTGCTTGAGACCATAGAGAGCTTTGAAGAGAAAGTACACAAAACCTTCAAATTCCTTGTCTTCGAACCCAGGGGGTTGTTCAACATAGACTTCTTCCGCTAGATCTCCGTTCAAAAATGCACTCTTCACATCCATCTGAAAAACCTTAAAGTTGGAGTGTGCAGCAAATGCTAAGAACATCCTGATTGCTTCAAGCCTTGCAACTGGAGCATAGGTTTCATCATAATCAATTCCTTCTTCTTGAGAGTAACCCTTTGCTACCAATCGAGCCTTGTTCTTCGTAACAATACCATTTTCATCCAGTTTACTCCTAAACACCCATCTAGTGCCAATTACAGATTTATCTTTTGGTCTTGGCACCAGCTTCCACACTTTCTGCCTTTCGAACTTATTGAGTTCTTCCTGCATTGCAGTTACCCAATCTTGATCATCAAGAGCTTCATCAACCTTTTTAGGTTCAATTTGAGATAAAAATCCTACGAAATTGCATTCATTCTGTGTTGCTCTTCTAGTCTGTACACCCGTGTCCGGTTCACCAATGATCTGTTCAAAGGGATGCGCTCTACTCCATACCCTTTGTCTCGGCAGATTTGATCTTGATGATTCCCCAAGTTCATAATTGTGTTGAGAGTGATGACTAGTAGATCCAAAATCATTATTTGCTCCCCCTGAGCTGTTGCTTTCAGAGTTTGATGAATCAGAGTTTAATGAACCAGCAGATGCATTCTTTGATGTTTCTTCAGTTGATTGGGGTTCATTTTCATCATTCACTTGCTCCCCCTCAACATGTACTGCTGTCTGATCTACTGGTATAGATTGAACAATAGAGTCTGAAAGAATATCAGAATTTTGTAGATCAGCATTTATGTCTTCATTCTCAAATCTCAGCTGGTCATGTTCATCAAAATCTTCAAGTCCTGTTATCTTTTTATCATCAAAACACACATGGATAGATTCCATGACCACTTTTGTTCTCAGATTGTAGACTCTGAATGCTTTTGTGGATAGTGGGTATCCAACAAAGATTCCTTCATCAGCTTTTAAATCAAATTTGGAAAGCTGTTCTGGATGAGTCTTAAGAACAAAACACTTACATCCAAACACGTGAAAGTACTTCAGGTTCGACTTCTTATTTTTCACCATCTCATATGGTGTTTTACCATGCTTGTTTATGAGTGTAGCATTCTGTGTGAAACAAGCAGCTTGCACAGCTTCAGCCCAGAAGTAAGTTGGCAGCTTTGCTTCATCAAGCATGGTCCTTGCAGCTTCTATGAGAGTCCTGTTCTTTCTCTCTACTACTCCATTTTGTTGTGGAGTTCCAGGTGCAGAGAATTCTTGCTTTATTCCATTTTCTTTACAAAACTCTTCCATGACTGCATTCTTGAACTGAGTGCCATTATCACTCCTTATGATTTTCACTGTATGCTTAGATCCTTTGTCCAGTTATCTGACATGCTCTGTTAAGATTGATGCAGTTTCTTCTTTCTTGTGCATGAAATATACCCATGTATATCTGGTGTATTCATCAACAATAACCAAAGCATATCTTTTCTTTCCAATAGACATTATATTTACTGTACCAAATAAATCAACATGCAATAAGTGATATGGCTCAAGAATTGAGGATTCAGTCTTACTTTTGAATGAAGTTTTCCTTTGTTTTGCCTTTTGACATGAGTCACATAGGCCATCTGGAGTAAAAACTGATTTGGGCAATCCTCTCACAAGATCTTTCTTCACTAGCACATTAATGCTGTTAAAATTCAGATGAGAAAGTCTCTTGTGCCAATCCCAGCTTTCTTCAATTGATGCTCTACTCAGTAGACAGATTGCAGAGCCATCAGAGTTTGTTGAAAGCTTGGCTTCATAAATGTTACCATGCCTGTATCCCTTCAGAACAACTTTTCCTGTAGATTTGCTTACAACTTCACCGTGTTCTTCAAAGAAATCCACATGATAACCTCTGTCACAGATTTGACTCACACTTAGCAGATTATGTTTGAGTCCTGAGACTAGAGCTACAGTTTCAATGATGACATTCCCAATATTGATATTGCCATATCCCAGAGTCCTTCCTATGTTGCCATCTCCATAAGAAACACTTGGGCCAGCTTTCTCCACAAATTCTGATAGCAGGGCTTTATTTCCAGTCATGTGCCCTGAGCATCCACTATCCAGAACAAGGATATTCTTCCTGTTACCCTGCAATCACAAAAACCACTAATGATTAGTTTTAAGGACCCAGGCTTGCTTGGATCCTTTGGCCTTATTAAGTTTGTTAGCTTTTGCAGCAGAAGTCTTATCAGAGTTTGTGCTAACATTTTTATCAGAGTTTATACATGTAGAATCAATCTTGAATTTATTCAAAGAGGGTTTAAGTTCATAATAAGCATAATACAAATTATGATACTCTTTACATGTATAAATAGAATGCCAAATACTTCCACAGTGAAAACAAGGATTCTGTGGCTTAAACCTAACTGAACCACTCTTAACTCCTGACTTAGGAGGTATAGAGTTTATATTTTTATTCTTCTTGCAAAAAGTAGCAAGATGGTTAGGATTTCCACAGTTGTAACATTTCTTCATAGGAGCATTGGGAATAGGCATATAGTTATTGCTTTTATTGATGCCTACCTTTCCATTTCTATTTTTCCTAGGTTCTTTTACCTTGTTCACTCTTTTTATCTCCCTCAGCTTGTGTTTAAGCTGTTTCTGAGACATTAAGTCAATATTTACTGATTTGACTTCCTGTTTTGGTTTGTCAGATTTTGGTACAAACCTCACAGTATTAATTTTGGGCTTTGCAGCCCTTTCAGTAAATACAGGTTTAGAGGTCTCACCTTCTAGGTTGGCAGTTTTCTTTTTATCAGTGTAACCTAGACCTTCTTTCCAACAATCATTCTCTATGATAATCTAAGTAGTTTTCCCAGAGTTAGTCCAAGTTCTAATAATGTTTCTTTCTTTAGCAAGTTCAGATTCAAGATAAGCATGCTTTTTCAATAATTCAGTTTTAACAAAAATAGCATCATCTCTCTCTTTCTGAATTTTTAACATCTGGACTAATTCTAATTCTAGATAGTCATTTCTCTTTCTAAGCTCTAGACTTTCATATTTTATTATTTCATTTTCTAAAGTCTGATCTCTATAGCTAAGATGCAAGGTTTTAAGAAAGATTCTTAACTCAGATATATCAGTAGTATCAAAAGCTAGAGTAGAATGAGGTACCTTGGTCTCAGAAGCTTCAGAGATACTATCAGCATTTGCCATCAAGGCATAGTTCACCTCATCTTCAGAGTCTGAAGTGTCAGCCCAGTCCTTCTTCTTTGTGATGTAGGCTTGACCTTTATCAGCTTTGGCTTTATTGCACTCAGGTGCAAATTGTCCTTCCTCACCACAATTATCGCATTTGATCTTGGACTTGTCCACTTTCTCAGACCTGCCTTCATTTCCCTTAGTTTTTCTGAAATTCTTCTCTGACATGATTGTATAGCTTTTCGGATCTTAACTGTTGTATAATAACAGAGTGGCTCTGATGCCAATTGTTAGGTCCGGAATAACGTAGAAGGGGGGTTGAATACGTTATTTAAAAAATATTTCGATTTTTGATGTGGATATGAGATCAAAAATACTGAATCGAAATAACACAACTGTGTGGGAAATATCTTTTAATAGATAAAACCCGGAGGTTTGTTACACAATCTAATCCTACGGATCAGCTACAAAATCAAACACTCCTAAGGATAGTTTAGGCACGAGGACCTTCTACCCGACACTTCCTGGAAGCGGGCTAAGCCGGCTTTCCTACTAGATGGACTGTCTAGCAGCTTACACAGAGATGATATAAGAGAGAGAATAGAAAGTTGTGTGTGGAGGTGTGTTTTGAAATGAAATACAACATGCCTATTTATAGATTTTAGAAAATCACTATGCTGTACTATTCCAACAACCCCCGTGGGCCCCTCCAGCCACTTTTTGAATAGTAGCCGCCATATGAATAGTAGCCGCCATATGAATAGTAGCCGTGAATAGTAACCATGAATAGTAATCGTGAATAGTAACCGTGAATAGTATTACTATTTTTGGCTGCTTCTTTTGGGCTTCTCTCTTTTGTTTCAAATATTCTGCTGAATTAATTCTTCTCGGAAAATAGTTCAAGTACCAGATTAATTTAATTATTTATTATAAATAATTAATTAATCTGTTACTTAGTTAATTTTCAGAGTAAATTAATTTTTGACAATACCTTGAGATATTATGTTTGTCCTTGATCGTCAATAGGCTTTGGCAATTCTTTCGGTGAATTAATGTGTTGATCCTTCTCGTATGTGCTGACACTTATTGCACTGGTTTGGTTCACAAGTGACTAGCACTGATCTTGATCTTCACACCTTCGTTATATTCCAATTGATAAGCCTACAGCAGTATCTTCAATAAATACATGGAATCTTTTGGCCCTTCAACTGAATCATCTGTACATCTTATTCTGTCACTGAGGCTTGATCATGTTAATGAACTTCTTTCAGCGACTTGATCCTTGTTGGTGCCGGTTCTTCAAATTTTCACGATCCCTGTATAGAGTTAATATTATTTATCTTTTATCCTAGTTGAGTTATATATGTCCTCTATTACATATTACATTACATTATGCTTTACATTCCTGGACATCAGTTAAAAACCGATGTCTATGACATAATACAATAGACATCACCGACAAAGACATCGGTATGAATTTTTAATAGACATCGGCCAGAAACCGATGTCTATGAGCTTTTTTCTAGTAGTGTTTTAATATATTTTATTAATAATTACTCCTTCCGTCCTATTTTATGTGAACCTCTTCCCTTTTTGGTACGTCCCAAAAAGAATGAACATAATATACTTACTATTTTTGAACACTACTCTTCACTATTACACCCACTACTTCTCCACTTTTTTATTAAATAAATACTATTACACCCACTACTTTCCGAGTCCAAATCTTCTACACCACTTTAGGTGTGCCACTCCATTTGCCACCTTAGGTGGTTATTTTTGATTGGGTGGTTGATGTGAATGCAGGGGGTCCCATTTATATTAATGAGAGATGAGCCAATAAAAAACAACCACCTAAGATGGCATATGGAGTGGCACACCTAAAATGGTGTAGAAGATTTGGACTCCTACTTTCCTCCACTATCTCAAATCTATTATTAAATATTAATAGGTCCCACCACTTTACCAATTTTTTAACTAACTTTACTCATTTTTACTACATTTTCTTAATCTCCGTGAAAGTCAAACGGGTGCATACAATTTGGGACTGAGGGAGTAAATAATATGGTGTGATATTTTTGGGTATATATTAATGATTATAAGATTAGTTTTAAATCAAAATAGTAACATGTTTTAATTAGAAAGAAAATATTAATGTTTGAAAGATATGATACGATTGATTTTTTAGGTGTTTATAAAAAGGCAACAACTAAAAGTAAATGTAAATGTGTCGTTGACAGAATTCGAACCTTGAAATTTTAGTAAATTAATTTAAACATATAATATATCTAATCAGTAGATCTAACGGTTCTGATTTTTTTATAAAAATCTAACGATCATTATTCGTTGTATACAGATTTCTATTATATTTTGTTAGTGATTAGACGATATAGTGTTATATTTTTGGATATATGTTAATTATTGTAAGATTATATTTTGAAATAAAAGTTAACGTGTTTTATTTAGAAAGAAATATTATTGATTGGAAGATACGGTATTTTAGGTGTTTATAAAAGGTAATATAAACCTCTTTTAATTAAAAAAAGGCAATCGGCTAATTATCACTAATTATATTATATTACTATTTATTTTAATAATTAGGATGACCGTGATGAAAATCGAACCGACAAACTTTCAATGCCCGTGCGATGCACGGGTTTTTTTATTATGTTATAAATTTTATTTAATATTACAATTATATTTTTATATAATCATTATTTTTAATATTTTTTTTATTTTAATTTAATATAATTTAATTTACTCATGTTTACGGATTATACTACCTATTATAAATAATGTATACAGATTTTTAATATATTTTATTAATAATTAAAAAATATGGTGTGATATTTTCGGGTATATATTAATGATTATAAAGATTAGTTTTGAATCAAAATGGTAACATGTTTTAATTAGAAAAAAAATTAATGAGTGAAAGATATGATACTAGGATGAGTGCCCTATATACCCAAAATTTAGCTTTCTCTCACCAAAATACCCAGATTCGGGAAGTACCGCCCAAAATACCCACGGGATACGCCCATGACAGAGGAGTAACGCTTCGATATGCCTATAGGAAAGGAGTAACGCTTGGATACGCCTATAGAGGATGAGTAAATTGTTCGATACGCCTACACTGAAGGAGCAAGCAAGGCTGGATACGCATGTGGTAGTAGCGCAACTGGAGATACGCATCTTGAAGATGCGTATCTTACGTCCTCACAGAGCTCTCCAATGGCGATTCCGGCTTAGTTTTTTTAACACTTCGTCCGTCCACATCCCTCACATGTCATTCATCTACCATATAACGTTAGAACTGGGGTTCGATTATCTACACACTCATACTAATTTCATAACACTTAAATTGCCGGATTGAAAACGCCTAAAAAATCAATTTCAATAGCTCGAAAACTCCGACGAGCTTCGTTGAGCCCCTGCGGGGCCGGAGGACAAAAACAAAGACTTGGAGGATGAAGTACAAGAGATTGCGATCATTTTAACTTGCTATAGTCCTTCGAAAAGTTAATGGAGAGAGAGATCGAATGGAGAGGCCGGAATCGCCAAAGTCGTCGGCGATGAGAAGAAGAAATGAGATGATTTTTCTGGCGTTGCACAGTAACAGGGGACACGCCCACGGGAGTGGCGTATCCCGTCGGTACAGATGTCGTTAATTTCAGAATTGGGTATTTTGGTTAGTAGGTAGTGAAATATTAGGCATTTTTGGCATTCTTTCATGATACTATTGATTTTTTAGGTGTTTATAAAAGACAATATATTTAACTAAAAGTAGATGTGAAAAAGGTAATTGATTAATTACCATTAATTATATTATGTTAATATTTGTTTTAATAAATAAGATAACCAAACCGAAAACCAAAACTTTCAATGTTTCGACTTTAATATGATAGTACTAGCTTATAACCCGTGCGATGCACGGGTTCTTTTAATAAGTTAAAATTTTTATTTTATGCTATAATTATGTTTTTATATAATCATTATTTTGTAAAAATAATTTTAATATAATTTAATATAAATTTAGTTAATGATATGCATGATTTAAAATTAATATTCTAGAATTTAAGTTAAATATGTCGTTGACAGGATTCGAAACTTGAATTTTTAGTAAAGTAGTTTAATTATAAAATATACCTTATAATTATATATAACGACTCTTATCTATACTATTATATTAAAGTCGAAATATTGAATGTTTTGAAACATTGAAAACCAAAACTTTTATTTTAATAAATAGGATAACCAAACTGAAAACCAAAACTTTCAATGTTTTAGCTTTATTTTAATAATTATGATGACTGTGCTGTAAATTAAACCGACAAACTTTCAATGCCCGTGCGATGCACGAGTTTCTTATATTATGTTATAAATTTTATTTAATATTACAATTGTATTTTTATATAATCATTTTTTAAATATTTTTTAAATTTTAATTTAATATACTCATGTTTACGGATTATACTAATGTTTCCTAATTATAAACAATATATACGGATTTTTAATATATTTTATTAATAATTAAAAAATATGTTTTGATATTTTCGAGTACATATTAATGATTATAAGATTAGTTTTAAATAAAAATAGTAACATGTTTTAATTAGAAAGAAAATATTAATGATTGAAAAATATGATACGATTGATTTTTTATGTATTTATAAAAGGCAATATATTCAACTAAAAGTAAATAAGAAAAAGGCAATCTGTTAATTATCATTAATTATATTATGTTATTATTTATTTTAATAAATAGGATAACCAAACCGAAAGCCAAAACTTTCAATGTTTCGGCTTTAATACAATAACTAGCTTATAACCCGTGCGAAGCACGGGTTTCTTTTGATATGTTATAAATTTTATTTAATATTACAATTATGTTTTTATATAATCTTTATTTTCAATAAATTTTTTAATTTTAATGTAATATAAATTTAAATAATGATATACATGGTTTAAAATTTATACTGGCAAATTCTAAATTATTTTAATTAGAAGTAAAATCTTTGGAGAAGTTGTGTAATTGAGTTGTTACAATAGAGCAGAAGAAAGAGTTCATGAAGAAGTTCAATGCGGGTGGAGGAATTTTAATCGGAATATATATATATATATATATATATATTTTTTTTTTTAAAAGCAGAAAATTATATAGATAAAACGGGCCTAGCCCAACAACCTTACAAACCAACCATTAGATAGAATGCATTGGATTTGTCACCCCCCAAAACATAAAACTTAACTACAATATAGAATAAGCCCACTTGGAAAATGGACTGAAAACACAAACCTTCCCGGCCCAATACTAATAGCAATTATGAAGAAATACTGAAAATAAAACAACCAAGATAGACACCAGACGACTGTTCGATAACCCCCTCGAGACTGAAACCCTAACCCATAATCAGACCATCTCCTCATCTTCTTCAAGCACATCATCAGCAGCATTAACCACTTCATCCGCCCTATTAACAATCCCCGCATTCAGATCATTCTCCGAAATTGACTCATACTGAGGACCAAGAGGACCTAGCTCCATATCACTAAACCATATTTCTCTGATTCTTCCAAACAAGTTCTCAATTTCCACCATGCAATCATAGTTATCTGCCCCATGATTTGCCAAATAGATGGCCATGGCATTACAGTCTTCATTCACTAGATTGACTTCAATCTTTGAGTTACGGTCCATGCGCCTTGTATTGAGTTGTCGAACAATGAAGAAATGGTCTTGAACTACCCCATCAGTGAGAGAATGCCTCCACTCCCAGTAGGCAGCCTGATGATCGAACTCTAGAATCAGCCTATTGTAGCTCCTGAAGAAAGCTTTTTTGAGAGCAAACATCATTGCATGGAATTCGTTGAGCCTTATTTCCTGAATACCTAGTGTGCCAGCATACATCCTCAATATTGTACCCCTGTTATCTCTGAAAACTACTCCTACTCCAGACCTGTTACCATTATGCAAAGGTTCATCGAAATGAATAGCATGGATATTCACCTTGATAAAACCCTATTTGGGTAAGGTCCAGAAAATGTCTGGCTCCATTGATGATAAGATTTGGGAGAAGGGTTTTAGAGGACTGAAGAGAGAGAGTTGATCATATATAGTCCCTAGATGGGTGCATATATACTGATACTAATACACTTAAGGACCTGTTGCTTGTTGCTGTTATCGATACAAGGGATGCACACTAACCAATTCTCTTTTTAGACATTCCATAAGAAAAAACCACTCATTAACTGCTAGGCCTGACTGTTGGTATTTCTGGGGAATGAATAAAAACAAAAAGCTAATCTAAGAATTAAAACTCTAGAAAATAGAGTTAAAATTTGATTAGCTTCTCATATACTCTCTCTTGAATTAGGCTCAACACCACGAATGTAACATTTTTGTTCTGAAAATACCTTTTGCCGCCAAATAATCTGCCTCTCCATTTAAATTTCTGTTGATTTTCTCCAACTCAAAATCCACTTTCCTTGCTAATGAGTAAAAATTTTCATCAAATAGCCAGGCAATGTTATTCAAAACTTTAAAACCTTGCACCAAATATACAAGCTCCTGATTATCTGAAAAAAATCTTTACTTTACATCTTGACCAAGGACTATTGAAAATACTTTCCAACATAAACAACAATGCTTCATATTCACAGCTAATTACCGATGCCCCTTGCTTGGCCCAGAAAAAATAAAATGCAAATTACCTTTCTGATCCTGAATGTAACCTCCAATACCAGCTTTTGAATTATTGCTTTTAGTCCTGGACCATGCACCATCTATGAATCCCCAAAATACTGAGCTATTTGGATCATTGGACAAGGATAATCTGGACTTCTTACTGCAACTAAGAATTAGACCAATCGGATTTATTCTCCATATATTCACCTGATTAGACTCCAACAGATTTAGAGCTTCACACCAATATATAGATCTAATGATAATCAAATTTTCCAAACCCTTCTTATCAATCCTTCTTCCTTCAAAGACACATTGGTTCCTAGCTAACCAAATGGACCAGAGAGTTGCTGACAATATTATTCCCCATGCAGACTTAACTGAAGGGCACTTGAAATACTTCAAGGACTCCCACATGTTACTTTCAAAGACTGTCACTTCCCACCAGCTGCTAACAAAATCCCAACCCCATTTTGCCAGTTCACATTCCCAAAAAAGGTGACTTTGAGATTCACTTTGCAGATTGCACCAGGAGCAGATGCTGACTAGGCCTGTGATTTTTAATCTTTGATGTAATAAGAGTGCAGTTGGAAGAGATTTATGCTCCATCATCCATAGGAATATATGAACCATGGGTGGGATTTTTAGAGACCAGATTAAACTGAAGGGATCTAACTTAATACCTTGGTTATTAGATAAGAATGAATAGCAATCTTTAACAGCAAAAGGTTTACCTGAAAGGTTCTAAATTAGAAAATCAGCCCTGCTCTTTAAATCCACCATACTGACAAGCTTAGATAGGGAACAGGCTGCCTCCTTCTCCCAATTTCTCAATGGTCTGCTCCAGAAAGAATTGGCCAATATGTCTTGTGCTAGTAATTTTCTCTTAAATTCCTCAAAACTGATGTCCTTGAATAGAGAAATTGAATACAATTTAGGCATCAGACTTGCTAAAATGCCTTTCTCAGACCATTTATCCACCCAGAAAAGAATAGAGGAACCATTGCCTATCTTCCAAGAGAAATCAGTGAGGTTCAATGGCAGAATGTCTTGAAAGCTGCTATGAGCACTCAGAATGCTGGAGATAACAACTGAAATGTTTTTGTTCTGAAAGTTGTCTGCAAAAGACATATCCCTCCGAGCATGATATTTCAAACTTAACCATTTGTTCCAGCTTCTATCTCTTTCTTGGTACCATTTGCCTACCCATTTTGCTAGAAGGGCTGTATTTCTCTTGTTGATGTCTGAGATTCCCAATCCTCCTGCTGCTTTGTCTTTTATCATTGAATCCCATTTTATAAAATGCACTTTTCTTACACTTTTGCCTTTGTGACCATAACTTCCCCAGAAAAACTTTCTTCTAATTTGATCTATTTTCTTAGAGACTCCAACAGGGATTTTAAAAAGACTGAGCCAATACACCGGCAAGCTATCCAATGTGGATTTCATCAGAACTAGCCTACATGCTTTGTTGAGGGCTTCTGATTTCCATTTAGCTAATTTATGATCAAATTTTCTAATTAATGGTTCCCAGAAGATTTTCCTTTTAGGAGATGGGCCAATAGGAACCCCCAAGTAGGTTAACGGCCATGCCCCTACCTTACAACCCAAAATTCTTGCACACTCCTGACATAGGTCTTTGTTTTTGCTACATGAGTAGACACTGTTTTTTGAGAAGTTAATTTTCAGACCAGATAATAACTGAAATATTTGTAACACTCTTTTGACTTGTCTGAAAGAATTAGAGTCCCCTTTAACAAACAGAACCGTATCATCCGCAAACTGAAGATGTGTTAATTGACTATCTGAGTTAGGAAAAGATACACCATTGAACATCTTCAGTGCATTGGCTCTCTTAAGCAGTCTGCTCAAACTTTCAGCAACCAAGTTATGTAATAAAGGTGATAAGGGATCGCCTTGCCTCAATCCTTGAGTTGGAGAAAATTGCTGAGAAGGTGCTCCATTAATAAGAATAGAAGTTCTTTTCTGGGAGAAGAATCTTTTGATCCAGTTAATCCAATTGACACCAAAACCCATCTTTTCCATTAACTCAAACAAAAACGACCAGTTAACTGAATCAAAGGCCTTTGCAAAATCCAGTTTCAAAATTACCACCTCCCTCTGACCATTCTTGATAGAATAATAAGCTTCTTGAGCTAAGAGAATGCTTTCCATGGCTTGCATACCTTTCATGAAAGCTGACTGAGAATCTTCGACAAGAATGTGCATGAACTGACTCAGCCTTATGGCTAGCACTTTTATGAATAACTTAGCCACTGAATTAATCAAACTAATGGGTCTGAAGTCACTAACCTTTTGAGGGTTAAGAACCTTGGGAATTAAGGCTATGAAAGAAGAATTCAAACCTGTTGGGAAAGGAGAACCATTGCAGAAGTCTTCAAAGCAAGTAAGGACCTTTGATTTAATTTGAGGCCAGAATTGCTTAATGCATCCAACATTAAAACCATCAGGGCCTGGAGCTTTATCTTTTGCCATAGAGTTTAAGGCCCATTCAATTTCCTCCAAAGAGAAATTCCTAGAAAGCCATTTATTATCTTCCATACTGATTGAGCTAAAGTCCAGAAGTCCCAAAGAGAAAAGCCTTTCAATTGATTTTGTATTGAAAAACTTGTAGAAATGGTCAAAGAAAACTCTCTTCACTTCCTTAACCTCTAAAATCCATCTATCTTGAAACAAGATACCTTTTATGTTATTTCTGTAATTTCTCCTCTGTACCATTTTGTGGTAAAAATTGGAGTTTCTGTCACCAAATAGATTCCATTGAATTCTTGCTTTCTGCTTCAGAGTATCTTTCTTGATGTCAATCAACTGTGATAGTCTTTTATTTAGACTTGCCAGGTCTCTCACCAGAGATATCTTCTGTTCCTCTGACTCTATGATCTCCTCCAGATCTTTGATTTTTTTTGTCTAAATTACCCGAAGAGTTCACTGACCAATCCTTGATGGTAGCTTTAAGATTCTTCAGTGTGAGTTGAATGTTAATCCTAGAATCATTCAATCTGCCCCAGAAGTTATTTAATAAAACCTTTAAATCCGGATCCTTAAGCCAACAATTGAATAGCTTGAAAGGCTTAGGACCCCAGTTTACTGAAGTCCCTTCCAGGAATAGACCTTTATGATCAGAATCACCTCTGTTTAGAGCTAATAGCCTTCAATCTCCTGTATCCATCCAACTTGAGTTGATTAGGATTCTATCCAACCTACTTTTCTTATTCATTGGGCCAAACAACGTAAAAACAGCATTTTGAAGCCTCACATCTGTAAGATTATAATTCTTGATTAGAGCATTCAAACATTGGCACTTTCCTCAGCTGATCTAATGCAATTGAAATCCCCTACAATGCATACTGGTTGAGATGAACAACATTCCACAATATTACCTAAATGCTTCCATAAGGATTTTTTTAACCTCGGTTTTTGTGGAGCATAAATGTTGATCACATTTATCAACTTCTTGCTTGAAATACAATGCAGCAACACCCAAATCCATCTATTACTCAGAGCTGAACTCCTGTTTTGGAAAACAGAGTTGTCCCAAGAAGTAACTAAACCACCAGATAGACCTAAAGAATCTTGAATCAACCAGTCATGCGAGCTTAGGTCCCAAAAAGAACCTTTACGATTGTCATTCCAAGAAGAACACTTTGTTTCTTGTAGACACATGATGTTAATCTTCCTTCTTGCCAGATGTTTCCTTAAGTGACCTTTAAGCCTCTTACTTCTGATACCCCTAACATTCCATGAGATAATTCTACTATCCATTTACACATTCAACTACCATCAAAAGTAAACTTTATATTTCCTGAAAAAGGCAAAGCTATAAACTTCCCTGCTCCAATCTTATTGCTAGTGCAAGTTTACTAGCATCCCTACCCATTGGTAACGTCAGTCCCATCATTTCTGCACTATCCAAGATTAAATCTGCTTCATCCAGTTTACTAATTTCACCACCATCCCTGTCTTCTTGCACTGAGCTCAGACAGCTATCTACATTCTTTGCTTTACTTGATTTTTGAAATTGGTTTTTGCACATGATCATCTTGCCGCTTTTCAATCCAATGTCAAAGGGATTTTTAATTCCTCTAGACTTCTTTTTAGGTCTACCTCTGGCTCTACCCATCTTTAACAGTCCAATATGGTTACATATGGTGTTTTGCGATGAAATGACTACTCCTTCGTTACCCATACTGTAACGCCCCGACTTCCCAATACTGAAAATATACTTTTTATAATAAAATAGACTTTGATATAGGGGAATTTTAGAAAATTTCGACATGAAGGATTCGTAAATCGGACTATCCACCTGTATCTCAACCCAAACCAAATTCCAATTTAACAAATACGAATAAAACTTAATACACCAACGATTCCTCACCGAGGATCGATTCCAGGTTATGGTATGAAACAAGAATCTAAACTATACAAATTATTACAACTTTTATCTCTGATCCAAATACAAACCTCTATATCGCTTAATCAATAGCGCAAAATCCAAATAATATATGTCTGTGCTGGCTCTATAACTAACCTTTGAAAAAATGCACCATCGCTCTCGTTTGAATTTATAATGCGCAGGTATCCAACTCTTTAACCCTAACTGAAAGGGAAGGTAAAACAAAGCAAGCGTGAGCCAAAGAACGCTCAGCAAGTTAATAATATAGTGAAACAACGATATTACGTTAATTCATTGATGAACAATATCAATGAATACTTTATCTCAAAAGATCATTCAATTTCCATCATAGAGTAAAAAAATTTCATTTACTACAAACCATCACTGCCTCAAATAAAACTTTGAGAAAAAGAATATCAAGAAATCCCCCAAATCATTCTTACTCCACTTTCAACGTACAATGTTACTCGCGAAGGGAATAACTGGGAAACTTCTATCAATCCTTAATCTCAATATTTTACTAAGTTCCAAATTTTATCATGTAGAAAACAACTAACTCTGATATCCACAATTTCGAAACTAATGACCATTTTCCTTGAAACATATATATCTTATCAAAAACGTTCCTTCTTTCATCACTTTTCATTAAAACATTCTTTTCTTTAAAACCCTTTCATCTTTGAAATATTCTATTCACAAAACCTTTTTTAAAAACATTTTAAGCTGATTGGAGTTTTTTCACGACTACGGACAATACGGGTGATCAGGCACGTAAAGTCCCCAGACCGGACACAAAGTCCATCTGGACATAAAATTGGGTTCCCAATTAGGAAACACATTGGCCTTTAATGCTGGACTGGGCACTCCTCCAGCCTCTTACGCTGCTGGACTGGGCACTCCCCCAGCCTCTTATGCTAAAAAAAAATGCTGGACCGGCGTCACCCGGCCTCTTACGCCTCCAATCTGAAGGAATCCGTAGAAAACATTTTGACGGAATCCCCGACAATAAAATCTTTAAAATATTTCACTTTTAAGTCCTTTATACTCACCGATAACAGATCAACCCAGTATAAGGAATTTCCAAAAACATTTTTAAATCATTAAGCCTTTTTAACGAGCAACAATAAAAGATTAAGAGTTAGGGAAACAATTGATATAAGGAATCAACAAAGCAATAAGATTTAACTAAACATGGTAAGGTTCAGCAAAACAGAATCATATATCAACAAGGAAACATTAATTAATTAAGGAACAGAGCAATCATTCAGGTTCTAGAATTGAATAACAATTTATAAGGATATCATGGAATAAAGGAATCTGAAGTGCAACAATAGATTTGAGTAACTGCACCAGCTATAACCAATCATTTCAAGGGTTACCAACTAATAAAATTTTCATGGCAAAATTCGAACTTACATAAAAGATTTGAATAGTTTAAAACGATGATTTAAGAAATTCCCAATTACTCAAATCTCACTCTTGTCGGCTAAGCACTCATAGGCTTTAGCTGCCAAACCGGCATGACAATAATGAGTTCAAATAATTAAGAAGATCTCAATTCATTCTCGGCTTTAACCGTCACTGAGCAACACATGCTTCAATAACAGCATAAACCTCGAATTAATTACATCAATTTGAAAGAAAACGTACTTTGAAGAATATTAGCATAGACGTGGAATATTGAAATAAAATAATTTTAAAAGAATTTAACACCTGAACGATAGGTAAGGAAGAATTAACAATGGCAAAATGATTGTTCGTAAATTAATAGAAGAAGAATGTCACTGGTAATAAAAATGAAGAGTTTAGGTACTAGCAAAATGATTTGAAAGAACATCGTTTAATTGACAAGACAAGTTCACATTATTTAAAATTGACAAATGAACGGTACAGATGATTACAAGAAAAGATTTGAAAGAACGCGCATATATAAATAATAGAAACAGTTTCACATCACTTGAACGATAAGTGAGGGATAATATACTTGCCTCGATACATAAGGTTTCCATTTCCAATACTTTAACTCCTTATCACTTTACATCCGTCTCTACTTGACCTTTCTTCGATCACACATCCAATTTTCCTTTATCACTTGTCAGTCCCGATAATTATCTCCTTCCTCTACATTTCACTTACACATGCGCTGGCTCTTAGCTGGCCTCCTATGCGTACCTATATACAGGTAAAGTACTACTTCAGAACGCGTATAACCTCAACCGTCTAATTCTATTCTACCCAAACGCGTCCTATACGCTTTACCACTTAGCACAAATAACATGTAATAATCACATCCTCAAATTAGTAGTATATAAACACTTAGCACGTGTTATCAGCTTACACATATATCAATTTACAAATAGTTCTTATCAAATTACTACAATAATTACAAAATAATTCTAACAAAAATTGGACAGCACCTCCTTTATAATAGGACCTAACCTGTCTGATTCCAATCAACCTAACCAAACAATGTCATCCATTTGGTACATATACTTGATTATAATCATAACAATCCATTTACTAACCAAATCACAATCTCAAGCAATAATTTACAACTTTATAGCTAAAATTTTACCAAGGTTTTGACAACTTTAAAAGCTAATTCCCTCCTTATTTCAGAATTTCGAACACACATGTATATATATATCCATAAGGCCACATTCAACTTGTACACAAAATACCCCCTTTTCTTTTATACCTATCGACACTTTTATCATCCTTTCACCCTGTGCCTTTTACCCTTTACCTCTTAACACACACAGGACTCACATACGCCCACCACATTCACAATGCACAATATAAATACACCCACCAATCCTTTCAATCATTACCCATATAAATCACAGTGTCCTATTCTACTAGATTCTACTATAACCTTACACAAACAATAACCCACCAGAACTCGTTGAAAACCCATCCAATTCATGAACAAATAACACTGGCAACTATAAACACAAATCCTGTCGAACCTAAAATAGGTACAAAATTGACTTAAAAATATATTAGACCCAAACTACAGCGAGAAATTTACATATGGTGTCAAATTACGAAAACAGTCAGTACATTTCATAATTTAATTAACTCAAAACTCGACCCATATGAAACTTCCAAATAAGTCAACAAAATTCATAAAATGTTTATACACCTAACGAACATACAACATTGGTACTAAGTTTAGAATCGGACTCATACCAAGAAGAACAGATTATTTTCGTTGGTATTCACCACAATCACATAACCCATACATATGTATACATGGAGCCAATATATACACAGCACCACACGCACGCCCCGCCACTCCCCTGCACACTTACGCACACACACCGCTAATACACACCACACACCAGTCGGACACACACATACACTACATACTCACAGCTGGGTACAGTCACACCCGACCATGATTCGACACACACTACTGATGCAATACAACGAACAAGGGCTGGGGAAAATGGACTGAGGGGAGGGGAGTTTAATTAACAACCAACATCATCAAGAACACCAGAATCAAGGCTGGTTTGTACCGAAACTTGAGAGAGAACTCACCATCACAAAACACACACACACGGTGTTTACACACACCACCCTACACCCTATACCCACTACCACAGCTGTGTACATCCACAAGCACACACCAGTCCTTGTACACACAACACCTGAAGCGCACACACATAGGCTCGCATCTTACACACACACGGCAGAACAAACAGAGGGAAAGGAGGGGATTATTCTGTAACAATAATCGCCCAAAAACAGGCCACAATCGAAGCCTTACAGAGATGATAAAGAACCGAGATAATCAGCAGTACACGAGAGAGAGATATAAGCAAAATTGTGGAGAGGGTAGAGAGAAATTACGAGTGAGAGGGAGAGAGTGTCACAGAGTGAGGGAGAGAGTTCGAGAGTTTTAGTGAAGTATCCCGAAATTTCAACAAAAACAAAGCTGATAAAACTAATCAGGGATTTAAGGGAATAAAGAGAGAATGACCAAAATGCCTATTTTTCACAAGTCATGGCCCAAAATACTGATTTTGAAAAAAATGGCCCGAAATACCGACGGGCTACGGAGAATTGTCCTCCATATTAGCATGATACGGAACACTGTGTACCGTATTATGCATGATACGGAGCTGCGTCCTCCGTGTTAGCATGATACGGTGGACTGTGCACCGTGTTAGATGGGTGCGTAGCACTGTCACGGAATACCGTCCACCGTATCATGATCTGTTACGGAACACGGAGCTCCATATCATGCCCTGTTACGGAACACGCAGCTCCGCAACAGACCCCCTATCACGGTACACGATGTACCGTGTCCCGTCAGTAAAAAGGGCCATCCAGTTTCCCAGGTGATTATTTTGGGCCATCACCCGGGAATAAAAGGGAAAGGTGGTTACATTTATAAAAATTCGAATTTCTAATAAAGTATCAGATAAAGTATCATTTGACATATTTGAGTTTTTAGTGCTATGATCTTCGATCCTATGCTCAAGTTTAAGATTTACTTGTCCCTTTGATGGTACCTTGCTAAACTTTGAAAATTTCTTTGATTCTGAGGATCCAGATTTGTGGTTTTGTTGAGATCTAGAGCTACCCTTAGAACTTTCTCTGTGAACAAGATTATCTGACAAGAAAGATTTAATATCTTTAACTTCTCTGAAAGATATTTTGAACTTCTTACCTTTTACTAGTACTTGCATATCCTCAGCAACATCATTGTAATTTGTAGATGCAATGCAAACCATTGGATTGACAAAAGAATTATCATCATCCACTTGATAAGACCAAGAAATCCATTCCCCTAACCTCCTTGTAAACGCTTTGAGGTTTTCCTCCAACCATGCATTCATAGGCAAACCAATGCATTCTAGCCAAACTGTTCTCGGCATGATCAAGTCTGTCTCCTCGAACTTTCTTACTACTGAGAACCAGCTACCTAACTTCTCGTTATCCAACTCACACCATTTATTTTGACTTTCATTGTTTAGCAGGAGCTTCCTTTCTGTTAATCCTACCACTCTTATATGATTTAACCCTGCCTTATTCAGCTCTTTTTGTAGAGGGCCAGCTTTCGACTCCTTCCAAGAAAAACCCACCAAAATCCGAAAAAGTCCTTCTTCAACTTCATCATCTACTTCAGCTTCAGTAAATTCAAACATTTTCTTTGCCAAATCTTCTTTTGGCATTGAATCTTTGGTATTCTTATTATCTGCCTCTGTCTCACGCCGAAAATGAGGAACTTTTGGTACCTCATTCTTGTAATATTTTGGTTTTCCTTCGAAGTTGTTAATACTCATGTGGATTCTGTTACCCCAACTTCCTAGGTGTTTGGCATTACTGATTAATACCCCAGCTTCAAATTCATTTTCCATCTTGATGAATCCAAACCTTTTATCGTTCTTATCCCTCTTTCTTGGCAAAATAATATCCTTAACTCTACCACACTTTTTGAAAAAGTTCCATAGTGTTAAGGCTTGAACATCTAATGGTATATTGGCTAAGAAAATAGCTACCTCTTTTTTTGGATCTGACAACAGACTTTTAGATTTCCTTTTCGGCTTGACTTCAACCCATCCTTCATCTCTTTGATTTTTTGGATCTTTCACTGATTTGACTACTTCTGCATAGGTACCTTTGTCTGATCTGACTTTTTGATCACCCCCCAGGAACTGACTTTTCTGATTGATGCTCCTCCAATGAATTTGATGAAGTGCCTTGTTGATAACCGTTTTATCCCCTTGTCGAAATTTTTTCAATATTTCCCCATCCACCAAATCGCCATGAGCTTCCACAAAATCTAATAATATTTGCTCTCCATCCTTGATATATCCTTTGTTGAGCTGAACCCTTCCATCTCTATCTTCTATGCTTGCCGGAGTTCCGATTGAAGATCGTTGAGCTTGAAATTCAAAAATATCGCTGTTATTGCTGCCTCACGTTAACATTAGTAATTAGTTTTTTTAATTAAGTTGTTATTTTATAATATAATAATAACATTATTTATTTTAATAATTAGAAGATGAGAGATTGATTGAGTTGAGATTTGATGAAACTGGAGGAATCAATTAGAGCACGACATGATTTCCAAACACTCCTAAATCGAGGAAGTGTGTTTTTTTAATGATCGGTAAGTAATAAATATTATAAGAGATGTTGTTTTTATAACATATTATTATTTATTTTAATAAATAGGATAACCAAACCGAAAACCAAGGATAACCAAACCGAAAACCAAAACTTTCAATATTTCGGCTTTAATATAATAGTATATATATATATATATATTACTTTACATATCAAATTTTTGTTAAAAAATTGATATATATATATATATATATATATAAGATTTTACATATTCAATTAAATATATGTGCTCTATCTTGAATTCTAAAAATTTGATTTGGACGATTTTACAGCCCACATGAAATTAAAAAATAATCTTTAGTTTAGTGATGGTTTAACAATTATTTGGGAATTGAAACTTTGATAGTCGGTAGTCTAGTCTTCAGTACAACAAAATAAATAAAAGCCGTTAAATCTTAAAATAAATAGATGAAAAACGTTGGATCTAGCAAAAAAATATTTCATATTTTTACGTTAAACTAAAAATTGTATTTATAGTGAAATACGAAAAAAAATGTATGTCAATGATTTAAATCATATATAATTATGTTTTCTACATTGAATAGGATAATCAATGTAGGTCTTCTACACCGAATAGGATTAATGTAAAAATTTGTTATTCTATTTTTTCTTGAGATTTTGAGTGTTTACATTTTGATAATAATTATTAAATCACCACTAAATTAAAGATAATTTATTGAGGTTTGCGTGGGTTGTAAAATCATCAAAATCTGATTTATAGATCTTGAGATAGGGCCCAAATAGTAAATATGAACTTTTTTTAATATTAATAAAAAATAATTAAAATTCAATTATATCATTTTTTTTAATTATATCCTTCCATATGATAATATTCTTTTTAAAATTCAATTTTAATACAATCCTTTTTATATTATAATTTTTTAATATGATTTAATCTTGATCGTCTATTTTTAAAAATATTGTATTCGACAGTTGAGATTATTTTGACAATACAATGACCGAAATTAAGGAACCAAAAGTATGGATAAGAGGCGGTAAACCTAATGAGAGTCTAGAGAGAGAATCTCCTCCTTCTCACTAGAAGCTCCTTTAGCCGTCTTTAATTCTTACACAATTTCCATCAGATCTATACAATCATCCTTCATAAATCCATTCTCCTTCTCAAATCCCCCACCTATACACCAAATTTCTTTTTTCGCTGTTTGATTATGAGTTTGAAAAGGGTTTCCTTTTCGGAGCCTGATCGAGGGCTCAGCAGGGCGGGCTTAGTGTGTGTTCTCAGAGTGGCCTTTCTTCAGGGAAGGGGAAGATTGAAACTTTTATGAGGGGGATGACACCGGATTCCATGAGTTCAAAAAGGGTTTCCTTTTCGGAGCAGTTGGTTACGGCATCGATTAATTCGAAGGGTGTTCTTAGGGCGTGTGCACTAAGTGGCTCCTCTCCTGGAAGGGAGAAGTTTAAACCCATGTTTCGTGTGGCTAAGAGATTGAAGTTTGGGACGGAGTGTACGGAGTATGGTACATCGGGTCTCCATGATGTGCTGGAGGTGCCGGAGAGGACCTTCACTCCCGCATATGGGATTGCTTCTAGGATGTGTAGCTCTCTTGAAGGTAAGATCTGCTACTCCAAGAAGAAAGTTACTTTCAACGATTTTGTTTTTGAAATTAAAGATTCAAATAATGATGTGTCCGATTCAATGGAAGCAACTGGCATTACTATTGGTGCCAATGTGGATTTGGAAGTCAATTCCTATTTGGTGGATGAAGGAATGGATTTTCCAAATTTGGGTGAACAGGTGGCTTGTCGAAAGGCTTGCCTTAGGAAGTCTACTCTTAATGTGGAGGTTGTCAAGCCTGTGAGAAAAACGGTGAAGTGGAAGGATAACATCCAGGTTATTATTGATCAAGATGATGATAGTCAGGTCAATAAGAAGTTGGTTATGGATGAGGAGGTGAGTCATAAGCTGAAGGAAAAGGGCATTGATGAAGCCTTTGAGTACTTAAGGAGTAGTGGTTGTGTTCTGGAAGGGACAGAAAGGGTGTTGAGGCGTATGCTTCGGATACTTGGGTGTGAACCAGGGGGTTACACTTATTTCAATTATTGTTATTGTAGTCGCTACTTGACATTGAATTGTGAGGGCGTGATGAAAAAAGATGTAGAGCTGGATGTTCACAATGTGTGTGCTGGGATTATTCAAAATGTTTTTGATAGTTTGCATTACCGAGGGTATCTTAACTATGTTGCGGTCCTTTCGGGACAGGAAAATGTTGTTATGGATTTGAATCCATGTATGCATGGTGTTGATGTGCAGAGTGTTTACCAAGTGCGTATGCTTGGGTCTTTTAAGATGAGGTACAACGATAAGTGGTATGGCTATTATGGTCATATGATAGAGTTTATTCGAATTGGGCAATCCTACTGCGGTATATTGTTAAACAGGTGGTTATGCGCGTTGCCTGGACAATGTGTGATGGGTTTCAGGTTATGGTCAACAGGGTCGGGGCGCCGGATTGCTGTGACATGGTTGAGGGACGTTCAGTCTTTACTCTCTTCGGTTTTAACTGATGACTGCTGCCATTTTGTGGCAAAATTGGATGGAGACCTGTCTTGGGGAAGCGATGCTCTCTGGTATGTTGCCTTGACCTATTATTCTGGGTCAAGATTGGGTGGCAATCAGATGCAAGATGGGAAGCAGATTTCAGCTGCTTCATATCATGTTATTGAGATGTCTGCTGAGCTAGGCATCGTATTTATAAAGCTATTTGTAGTATTTATAGATTCTAGTTTAGCCTAACTAGCTGGTTGTTGACTCGATTTTTAATTGAGTATATTATGATGTTTTAGTTGTGTTAGTTGGATGTTGAATTCGCGGGGTATGCCCCTAGAATTGTATTAAGTTGTTCCTTTTTGGTATAAAATTTTAATTAGAAAAAAAAGTATGGATAACATCTCTCTTACACTTATTATATATAAGGATATGATAGTAGCTTATAACCCGTGCAACGCACAACTGCGCTTTTAATATCTATTATATTATTGTTATTATTATTACATATTTATTATTAGTTTACATACCAAATTGTTGTTAAAAAATTGACATATATATAAGATTTTACACGTTTAATTTATTATGTTTTTTATCTTTAATTCTTAAAACTTGATTTGGACAATTTTACAGCCCACATGAAATTAACAAAATAATCTTTAATTCAGTGATGATTTGACAATTTTTCTCTAATTAAAACTACCAAGAAACAAAAGAGAGATGAAATTGATGATTTTTTATATTGAAAATTCTACTCGATTTACAAAATCTACTTATATTTCGTTTTGATTATCAAAATAACCTTCTTATTATTTGAAAATAGTTTTACTAACAACCAAATACAATTTTAATAATTAGTGTAAGAGGGATTTTTCCAAAGTTTTGGTAGTCAGAAATCTGGTCCTCAATACAATAAAATAAATAAGAACCGTTAGATATTAAAATATTGATGAAAAACGTTGGATCTAGCATAATTTTTTTTTTATATTTTTAACATATAAACTAAAAAGTGTATTTATATTGAAATACAAAAAAAATGCATGTCAATGATTTAAATCATATATAATTAGGTTTTTTATATTGAATAGGATTATCAATTTAGGTCTTCTACACTGAGTAGGATTAATGCTAAAATTCATAATTATAACTTCTGAGTGTTTCCATTTGGATAATAACTGTTAAATCATCACTAAATTAAAGATAATTTTATGAATTTAGCGTGGGTTGTAAAATCATCCAAATTTGATTTCTAGATCTCGAAATAGATACCAAATAGTAAATATGAACTTTTTTCTTAATATTAATAAATAAAACCATAAAATTCAGTTGTAATACAAACTTTTACATCATTTTCAGATTATAATTTTTTGTAAATTTAATTCTAGTACAACCTTTTTAATTATAAACTTCTTAGATTGTAATGTTTTTTATTATGATATAATCTTAACTGTCTATTTTAAAAATATTAGATTCAACGGTTGAGATAATTTTGGCGGTACAGAGAACAAAATTATGGATAGATATATAAGGATATAATTTAATATCCTTATAATCCAACGGATGGCTTTTAATCCAATCTTTTAATCCAACGAATCATATGCTTTTGGTAGTACAGTTGAAAAATCTGGATCAAACTCTGATGATTCAAACTCTGATAGTCCAAAATCTGACAGTTCAAACTCTGAGCAGTCACATTCAGGGGGAGGATCAAACTCTGAGAGAAGTCATTTGCCTTCAGCTAGGAAATGGACCAAATGTCACACACCTGATTTGATTATTGGTGATCCAGATGCAAGAGTAAGGACAAGAAGTGCAACAACAAATGAATGTCTGTTTCATGCATTCTTGTCACAAACTGAGCCCAAGAAGTGCAACAACAAATGAATGTCTGTTTCATGCATTCTTGTCACAAACTGAGCCCAAGAAGGTAGAAGAAGCTCTTCAAGATGCTGACTGGATAACAACAATGCAGGAGGAGTTAATGAATTTGAGAGAAATGAAGTTTGGACACTTGCACCAAGACCAAAGAATAGGTCTGTTGTTGGTACTAAGTGGGTATTCAGAAATAAAACTGATAGTGAGGGGGTTGTTACAAGAAACAAGGCCAGACTTGTGGCAAAAGGTTATTCACAGCAGGAAGGAATAGATTATGATGAGTCTTTTGCTCCAGTTGCAAGGTTGGAGGCTATAAGGATGTTTTTAACTTATGCCTCTCATAAGAAATTCAAGGTATTACAGATGGATGTGGAAAGTGCTTTTCTGAATGGAAAACTTGAAGAAGAAGTGTTTGTTGAACAACCACCAGGATTTGTGGACCCCAAATATCCAGATTATGTCTATAGGCTTGATAAAGCACTTTATGGATGACTTAAGCAAGGACCAAGAGCATGGTATGAAACTTTAGCTCAATTTCTTCTAGAAAGTGGGTTTCACAGAGGTACAATTGATAAAACTCTATGTTACTTTAAATCTGGTAGTGACTTGCTTCTAGTTCAAATATATGTTGATGACATAATTTTTGGGTCTACTAATGATAAACTCTGTACAAAGTTTGCCAAGCTAATGCAGTCCAGGTATCAAATGAGTATGATGGGAGAGCTTAGTTATTTTCTAGGCCTACAAGTGAAGCAAACAGATGATGGGATTTTTATAAATCAAGCAAAATATACCAGAAATCTTCTCAAGAAGTTTGGTATGCTTGATTGCTCATCTGCATCAACTCCCATGGCAACAGCAACCAAATTGGATAAGGATACAAGAGCATCAGTAGATATGACAAACTACAGAGGCATGATAGGGTCTCTTCTTTATCTGACAGCAAGTAGACCTTATATCATGTATGCAACCTGTCTCTATGCAAGGTTTCAAGTTGATCCCAGAGAACCAAATCTCACAACTGTAAAAAGAATCTTTAAATATCTCAAGGGCACCATAACTTTAGGTCTATGGTATCCCAGAGAGTCAGATTTCAAGCTACTTGGTTACTCTGATGCAGATTTTGCAGGCTGTAAGATAGATAGAAAAAGCACCAGTGTAAGCTGTCAATTTCTGGGTGATAGACTGGTTTCTTGGTACAGTAAGAAACAGAAATCAATTTCTACATCTACAGCTGAGGCAGAGTATATTGCTGCTGGTAGCTGTTGTGCACAGATTCTATGGATGAAGAATTAGTTGCTGGATTATGGATTAAGGTACAGTAAGATTCCTATTTACTGTGATAATCAAAGTGCTATTGCTATGACAGGTAATCCAGTACAACATTCAATGACCAAGCACATCAGCATAAGGTATCACTTTATCAGAGAACATGTAGAGGAAGGAAACATAGAGCTTCATTTTGTGTATACTGACCAACAGCTTGCAGATATCTTCACCAAGCTATTGAGTGAAGCTATATTCACAAGGCTGGTAAATGAACTTGGATTGGTCTCTGGTTTTGACTAGAAATATTGGTTAGACTCAAATTTCATTTATGCAATGCATTACTTATGTTTCTGTGATGTGTTAAATGCTATGTGAACTCAGTTTTTAAACTCTGCTATATAAACTCTGTTCGTAGACTGTCAAACTCTGTTAGCACGTTTTGTCAGTCAAATACTGTTAACATGCTGGATAAACTCTGATAAACTCTGATAATGTTATTGTCTGAACATAAACACCGATGAAGAAATATGTGTGAAGCATGATTCTCAGTCATTAATCATGAATCCTTCTAAGTTTTTTTGATCTAATCTTAGACTGTGCAGAAATCTAACACAACATGATACTGTTTCATATTTATAGTATCTCTTAGTTTATTTATCCTAAACTCTGAGTCTGTATATATTGTGTGCATTGCCTATCATGACTAATGTCTGATGACTGATGATCTCTAAACTCTGTTAAGTTAAACACTGATAATGTTTTTTTCCCCAACATTAGTTAAATATAGGCTATTTACTATTCCTTTGAGATAATGTTGTATCTAGGACGATCCAGGAACTTGCTAGTAGTAAGGGCTAAAATTTCTTAATTTTTGGTGACTAGTCAAAAGACTGGGATGACCCAGGAACTTGCTAGTACTCAGTAAGGGCTAAAATTCTTTAATTTTTGGTGACTAGTCAAAGACTAGGATGACCCAGGAACTTATAAAAAAGATAAGGGCTAAAATTATAGGATTTTTGGTGACTAGGTCCAACCTCTGATTACTGGAATTATATATATTATATATATATATATATATATATATATATATATATATATATATATATATATATATATATATAATTAGATTAGTTATAAATATAACGCCTTAGAAAATCGCTTATTTATAAATGTGTATTTAATATTAGTTACAGATTCCATTATGTGAATATGTTTGAGATGGTCAATTATATGTGATATTGTGTTCACGAATTTATATGATGAAGTACGAGTGTCGTGTAAGCCCGTGTATTTTATTTGTATTTTTGGTGATTTAAATCCATTTAAATCTTGCATTATTGATCTTGTGAGATTTTTATAAAATCACCGGATTTGTCAAAAATCGTGAAATCTTTTGTGTTATCATCTTTATGATATTAGTTGGTTTTTTTAAAATTGTCGGGAGAATTATTTCGGGTGTTTAAATATGTTAAAATGATTTTAAGAGATTTATTGCATTTAAATGATCAAAACTTGTAAAATTCATATTTAATTCATTTTTATCATATAAATATTTTAAAATATGGGAAAACTTGTAATTTCATAAACTATATTTTAGCATTTTTTCCTACAAATTTTCAGATTAATTTCGATTTTTAGAAATTGATTTAAAGTGATTTTTATTTGTTTGCGGCATGTGTAAAATTTCTAAAATACTATTATTCTTTAAATCCCTAAAATTTTAGTGTTCTTTCCCCAATTTCAGTTTTCGGGCTCTGTTTTCTCTAGAACTCTCCCGAGTTCTCTCTCTCATCTCTCTCAATTGTTCTCTCTTTCCCAATCAATCTCTCTCGCACCTTCCCTCTCTCCCTCACCTCTCTACTCACCTACATACGTATTTATATATATAACTGGCGTGTGTGTGCGAGATCGCTTGTGGGTGTGTGCGAGGCTGCAGTGTATGCATTGTCGAGTTGTGGGTGTGTAAGCTACAGTGGTGGGTTCGTGTTCAACCGTATGTGTGTGGGTAAGCTGGTAGTGGTGTGTGTATGTACGTCAACAGCTGCAATTCGAGTTTATTTATTGTTTGTACTGATTTTTGATTACCGATAGTATGCAAATGGTGTGAGTTTTATAACCGTGTTGCTGGGTTTGGGAGTACTGCAGAGTGGTGCGTGCGTAGGTGATATGTATATATAGAGTTCTGTGTGTGTAAGCATATGCGTGTGTTAGCATTGTATGTGTGGGTCTTCACGGTTCTGATGAAGCCGCACTGTGAATTGGCTGTTCTTCAACTGGTGAGTTCGAAATTCGAACTTAGTACTAGTGTGGTTGGTGCGAGACGGTAGAGGCAGCGTGTATGTGTTTTACTTCGGATTTTGTGTAATAAAATGGGGGATTCTTGCTGTGGTATCTTTAGCCAGATGGGGCTACGTGTGGGTGTACTGCTGTTCTTGCTGGTTCGGATAATTGTGAACCGAAAGTATGAGATTTAAAATTGATGAGTTTCGGATTTTGCCTTAATTCGGATTTTAAGAAATTTCGGTTCGAATTTGATGTGCAAAATTGTTTGGTTGTAATTGGGGCTTTTAGTTGATATATGGTTCGTTGTTGTTACTATGTGTATGACTTAGTAGTGCTATGGGAAATCTGGGTGCGGGAATTAATCGAAGGGGGAAGAGGTAGTAAGGAGGGTGACCCTGTTTTGGTGGTCGCATCTGTGTATTGCTGTGATTGTTATTGGGTAAGCGTGGGGGTGAGTTGTGGGTGAACAACTGGGCGCAAGGGAGTGTGGAAAGGGAGTAAGACAGGGAAGTTAAGAGAGTAAATGGGTTATGTGTGGCTGGTTTTAAAAGGTAGCTGGCAAGTGTATTAGAGCTGTGTTGGTTAACCGAGTCGGTGGCCTGGTTTAAGAATTGCTTGACTCGGTTTTGTGTTGATTGTGTGTATAATCTTTGCTTCGAGAATTTTATGTCATAGAATGATTTTAATTCTATTTTTAGGTTGTTTCGAGTTTTGCAAGTTTAGGAGTTAATTGGTTCTAAATGAGGTACATTAGTATGTTTGGGATGTTTATCATATCATACTGAGTCAAATGAATGCTTAGTTATTGTTGTGGGTTGGTTATGTTCCAACAGGAAGTGTACCCGTACAAAGGAGGTTCTGTCCGATTTTCGTAAAATATTTTTATAAATTCTAATAGTAATTTAATAAGAATTATTTGTAAATCGATTTGATACACGTGTTTATGTGGTTTGTCTAGTTGTACTAAAGTATTTTATGAGTATAACCAGTATGTGCTAAGTTGTAAAGCGTTATAGGACGTGTATTGGTATATTAGATTAATAGTAAGGTTTTGGTTGGTTTTGGCACTAAAGTAGTACTTTACCTTGGTATAGGTACGAGTAGGAGACCCGGCCAAGAACAGCGCACGAGTAAATGGAATTTCGAGCAGGGAAGATAGTTATCGAAGCCGACGAGTGTTTGACATGAATTGGCGAATTAGGAAGGAAAGGTGGAAGTAGGACCGAGCAAGGGGTCAACGTGAAGAAAAGTAGAGATTGATGTGAAGTTGAGTCATGGATCGATGTTGTAGGATCGAGAACTTCGTGTATCAAGGCAAGTGTTATCGCTCCTCACTTATTGTTCAAGTGATTCAATTATGTTATATTTATATATCAAATGTGTCGGTCAAACTATGCTTACAAATTGACGTCCTTCTTCAAAAGACGTGCAAATGTTTATATTTCCACCTATAGCTCAAGTGCAAATTTTCAAATGATCTTACAAATAACCTTTTCCTCAATAAAACTTTAATACATGGTATGTTATTGGATTCCTCAGCGGAGTGCCATTTCTTTTATTTTCCTAAAAAATGTTTAAGAAACGTTCTAATCAGAGGGAATCCAAGATTTTAAATTCTTATAAAAACCTTTTAGCATAATTTCTGATCTTAGCATATTTTACCCGATGGACCCTCTTTAGGGGATGTTTTCTTCAAACTGACCTACAATTTAATTATCTTTGAGTTATTTTACAAATGAGCATTTTTAAACTACTTATTTCATTAATGTTGATTCAAACTTGGCACTGTGTTGGTAAATTTTATTAAATGCTTTGCACTTGACTATATCCTTGCTTTATCTTATAATCACAGTTGTTGTTAATCATATTGCAAGTACTTTCCTTCACTTCTTGTTCAAGTGAAATTTACTTTTAATTATTCTGATTATGATGCCACCCCATTTATTATCGATCTCGTCGACATCTAGTGTTGATGCTGTTCTTAATTTTTCACCCCATTTATATATCGAACTTGTCGATATCGAGGATAGAATTGTTGATTCTCTTTTCATTCCACTAGTTGAGTTGTTTTGCTGGAACGTGAGTCTTCCAGATTGTTTGGTTGATAGAGGTTGTCGATTGTTCCGACACCTACTATGGGATATAGAATTGGAATGTTCTTAAAACAGATGTCCCTTCGGGGAGACCATATTATTGGTCAGCAGATGTCCCTTCGGGGAGACCATATTAATGGTCAGCAGATGTCCCTTCGGGGAGACCAGTCTAATGGTCAGAAGTTGAGGCCAATGTGTGCCGTGGATCCATTTAGAGGGACCTTGCTGTGTGCATTGTCCGGGGTTGGTGCGGGTCTGATCAGCCGCCTAACTCCACTGTTTTTAAATATATAAAAAAAATCCAATTCTAATCTATACATTGAGGTTGAGATGCTTCAAAGCTTGATTCCTTTGAAGCCTATGATGATTATCTTTGATTATCAGTTCTCATTGTTGATGCAATTTATTCTAGCGGAGCCTTGTTAGCTCATCTTGGAGTTATAATATTTAATTTCAGCTAATTTCGTTCGTATCATATGATGAGTATTCTTGTTGGTTAAAACCTATATTGTTCTTGACATTGCTATCACTGTTTACACTTGCTGAGCATTGTTGGCTCACTCTTGCTTGTTGTTTGTTTTCTTCAGTTAATAGAGGAGATTAGTGGACCTTGTGTTGATGAGTTTTCATGTTCCAGCGAGAGGTGATGTTTGAGTTGTTGGTTTCGCCGGGTAGTGGTTTGAGCTCGTCATAGGTTGGTTAACTGATTCAATAGAAGGACTTAGTTGTCAGTAATTTGTATAATAATTTTATTCAGAGATGGGACTGTAAAGATGTTATTTGATAGTTGTTTCATACCATAACCTGTATGCGGTCTTGGATCAGGGGTGCTGTATTATATATTTGCTTATGTCCAGGTTTATGTTGTGTTGATTATGGTTCGTGGCCCCATATCTATACCCCAGATTTTTGGGATGCCACAGTTGGTATCAGAGCTACAGGTTATGGTCACTGAAACGGCTAGGATGGATGGGTATACGTGTGTGAGACGGACGTTAGATAGAACGATTTAGGATAAAGTTCGCCTTAGGATATTACGACGAGTAATGCGACGTTGTACGGTCTTTCAACATATCGCACGAGTAGGAGTTCGATTCATTCAAAGACTTGGTTATGAGCGAGACAGATAATCCAGAGCCGCCTTGGCTAAGTGAGCAGTTGAAGCTACCAGTTTGGAGGACATTATCTCGAGACTTTCGCGTACCTTTTAGAATGTTTCTACGACTTTAGTTACGATGTGAACGTTATAGAGAGAATACGAGAAGACTAGAAATAAGATGTGGGAAGCGATTGTTGGCATGAGTTGGAAGTGTGGGCATAGCTGCACGCTACTTGCCATTGATCTCGGTTGAATTCTTAATTGATTCCCCATTTGGGCAGTTGAATTGATTCTTGTTGTTTCTCTGAATTGTTGTAAACTAATTCACGGTTTATATCATCGCTGAGGCATTTGTTGCTCAGTGATGGTTGAAAATCGGGAATGAATTGAGATCTTCTTATTTATTCAACTCATTATTGGCAGGCCGGTTTTGGTAGCTAAGCATATTGGTGCTTAGTCGACAATAGTGAGATTATGAATAATTATGAATTTCTTGAATGTTTGGTTAATCGATAATTGATGCATACCTTTGGTGATCAACTGTAATTCAATTCATGATGAGCTTTGTATATCATATATATTCACTTGAATTCAATATTATTTTTTCAGAAATATCCCTATTTTTAAAGGATACTTGATCCAACTCTATACTTGAAAATTTTGAGACTCTTGAACTCTTTTCATTTTCCCTGAATATTTAATCTTCTTTATCTGAACTGAGATGAACAATCTATGTATATAGGGGATTCAGGGACATTTTATCTCTGTGATAGAAGTCCGGTGGGACGCCACTGATTGTGTTTGTCATGAAAGTACTAAAGACTGGCCATCTTTTTGTACAAGGGCGGTTGACCTAAGTGACAAATACAACCTGATAACAGTTCAAAGATCATATTGATCTCTCAGTTAAATCCTTTCATAAAACGTTTAATCAAACAAAATCCATTGTACATTCATATTGATACCTATTCATTCTATTGATTTCCTTGTCGGAAAAACCTTGATGATTTTAGATTACCAGTGATGAAGAGCCGAGAAGATAGACGCGACAATATTCTTAGAGGTTGAAACTGCGAATACGTGATGAAGAATTAATTAGGCAAGATTGAGAAGTTGATGTTAAAACAGAGATTAAGTATCAAACTAGATTAATTAGTGGATTGGGAACCCATGTACAGGATTCGAGATTATTAAAAATTGAGAAAAAGAAAGGAGCAGGTATCAAGGGCACAAGATTACAGATTTTATTAAAGGTTGTAAAGAGAATGATGATGAAGGTGTTTGGTAGGTGACAGTTAGTGTTAATGAAAGATTGTTTTGGACATCTGTTTAATTTCGGAGATAGTAAATGGAATATTATAAGGTCTCGAGTATTTTGAACCCCGTTGTTGGATATAAGGTTTTTGAACCTAGGAAGGATAATTTGAGTAAAGCAGAATGAAGCCTGGCATATTTGTTTGTAAGAACTATCAGAAGGAAATTAATGAAATTTGAATAAGAAGTAAGATGATTGTATTGGAGTTAATGATTGGTGTGAACTCAATTTGAAGAGTCGTGATTATTAAGAGTAGAAGAGAGTCGACCAAGATGGAACAAGATGAGAAGAAGAGGAAGACAGTGAACCATGAAGTTTTAGAAGCATTTCAACAGAAGCCGTGTAATTCAGTTAAGGGAAGAATGAAGAATTTAGAAGATTTAGAGCAGGGAGCACGGGGCACAGTAGTTGCCTACATAATGGGAATTAGTAGAATTTACCAAGGTCACATGGTTAGAAGATAAGATTTCGAGGAAAAGCATATCTAAATTGTGTTGAGATAAATTCATAAAGTTGCAAGTGTAATCGGATAGAATAGTGTGGTAATAAGTGACAGAATCAGAGATCAAAAGTTGTGCGCCGTACGCGGGGGAAGATAAGACTTGTTGCCAGAGATTGTATCATGTCCTGTACTAGTGGACCCTATGATGAGAGTCACGGAACTGTTTTCTATAAATTACTAGGAAGCTAGAAATTCATTATGACTATGAATGATGATATCAAGAGTTTGATTGCGATGACAGTAAAAAGAATTATGTGTGATTCAGGATTGGATTGATTTCCTAACAACGAAGTACGAGCAAATTGTGAGGACAAGAAAGTGAGACATTGAATTGCAAGGGTTGTAAAGTAGTGTTTTGAGGCAGAAAGAAGATAAAGAAGTCTTAATGAGCATGCAGACCAAAAGATTGTTATACCAAGGTTATGGAAATGTTTTGCACAGAAAGAAATATCATAAAGAGAACAGTTGAATCGAAGCAGATTTTAGTGATTAAGATTATTAAATGTATAATCTGATGGATTACTCGGATTGTCACCAGGTAAGGATGAAGAGTTTGTTTGTTATTTATTTTCCAAAAATAGAAATTAGTTTCAAAAAGTTCAATATAGAATGACATCAATGGAAATGTTAGAGTTAACAATTTGATTAAAGGATCTTCGCAAGAGAAGGAGTAGTAATACTCATCGTATCTTAAGAGGAAAATTATGCGCAAGATTTTTAAATATGGATTGTACGTGGAAAGGAATCAAATTTTAAGACATGTGGTTGGTAATTAAAGAATCAAAGTGAATTTTGTGAAGATGGAGCAATAATGAATTGAGAAAGGTCCATAATACTAGCAGAGGTCGGAAGTTTTAAAGGAGAAGTTGTTTATTGTCATAACATAAAAAGTACATGTTGATACTTTTAAGTAGAAGTATTGATACATGAGTTGGAATTGATAGTAATGGTCTTCGCCCAAGAGTTGAGAAGTCAGATGAGGAAGTTCAAACGCCTAGTCTACAATGAAGGTGATTCATATTGTTGTATTTTAGCGTGAGTTATCAGGGAATTAAGAGGTGCCGAGATGAGGTGACGAACCAAAAGGTGAATGAGTTGAAGAAAAAGAATTGAATAGTCGGGAGGACAAGTGGTGAACATGTATTTGTTCGGAATAGTTCAAAATGCAAGCGATGGATGAATGTCATGATTTTGCGGTTAAGTTGAGTAGTGTTAAACATTAAAGTTATAATGCACAGAGTTAAATTTGAGGACTTGTTGAGCATACAGAGCTATGTTTCAAGAGTTGAGTTCAGAGAACGCGGGATACTGAAATTTCAATGATTTTCGAGGATTGAGAGTTAAATATTGAAGACGTATGGTTGATGTGACGTATGTCAAGTCGAATTTTCTAGTAAATGAAAGTTAGAGTTTATTGAAAAGTGTTGAATTAAAAGTTGTTTTGTGGTCGGTACCGAGGGGGTTATGATCCCGGGACAATAAAGTTACAAACCAGTTATTTTAAAATTTTATTCTTGTGATGGATTATGTCAAAGTCAAGGTTATGGAGCGTGTTAGTTTTTTTTTTTTTAAACTGTGAATTTCAAGGATAAAATGTTTTCGGAGATATTTTCTTTCAAAAGCTTTAACAAACCAAAATGTTTTTATAAGAGTTAGAAATTGAGTTGTTAATCGAATTATGTTTGATGTGTATCTAATGACGTATGTGTTTGATTGTAGTGTTCGATTTCAAGGACACGATCGAGAACATATGATATGAGGTTGGTTGACAGAATGGAATCAAGGTATCATGGATTTATTTAATTACATTTTTACTACAAGTCAAGGCAGGATTAACATAGTGTATCATTAAATTGAGATTGTGAATTAGTGGAGTATAAAGATGAATTGGTTATGAATGATTGGGTTGGTATTTGGAATGATTACGCAGGGCATAGTCCATTATACGAAAAGGTCATGCCCGATTTTCTGTAGATCAGGCATTCGTTTAAGAGTAATAAATGTTTCGAAATAACAAAATTTGTAAGGGTAAGGCTTAAGTTTATTTTGGAGTTTGAGGGCTTACTGGATAAGCCTATCAATGTATGAGTTATTATGAGGAGTCCTAGAGTTGAAGATACAACCTAGGAAATTGGAAGCGAATGTTGAGAAGAACCGTTACTAGTGTTCATAGGATTGATTCTGAGGATAGAATCCTTTGAAGGGGGGAATGATATAACGCCTTAGAAAATCGCTTATTTATAAATGTGTATTTAATATTAGTTACAGATTCCATTATGTGAATATGTTTGAGATGGTCAATTATATGTGATATTGTGTTCACATATTTATATGATGAAGTACGAGTGTCGTGTAAGCCCGTGTATTTTATTTGTATTTTTGGTGATTTAAATCCATTTAAATCTTGCATTATTGATCTTGTGAGATTTTTATAAAATCACCGAATTTGTCAAAAATCGTGAAATCTTTTGTGTTATCATCTTTATGATATTAGTTGGTTTTTTTAAAATTGTCGGGAGAATTATTTTGGGTGTTTAAATATGTTAAAATGATTTTAAGAGATTTATTGCATTTAAATGATCAAAACTTGTAAAATTCATATTTAATTCATTTTTATCCTAAAAATATTTTAAAATATGGGAAAACTTGTAATTTCATAAACTATATTTTAGCATTTTTTCCTACAAATTTTCAGATTAATTTCGATTTTTAGAAATTGATTTAAAGTGATTTTTATTTGTTTGCGGCATGTGTAAAATTTCTAAAATACTATTATTCTTTAAATCCATAAAATTTCAGTGTTCTTTCCCCAATTTCAGTTTTGGGGCTCTGTTTTCTCTAGAACTTTCCCGAGTTCTCTCTCTCATCTCTCTCAATTGTTCTCTCTTTCCCAATCAATCTCTCTCGCACCTTCCCTCTCTCCCTCACCTCTCTACTCACCTACATACGTATTTATATATATAACTGGCGTGTGTGTGCGAGATCTCTTATGGGTGTGTGCGAGGCTGCAATGTATGCATAGTCGAGTTGTGGGTGTGTAAGCTACAGTGGTGGGTTCGTGTTCAACCGTATGTGTGTGGGTAAGCTGGTAGTGGTGTGTGTATGTACGTCAACAGCTGCAATTCGAGTTTATTTATTGTTTGTACTGATTTTTGATTACCGATAGTATGCAAATGGTGTGAGTTTTATAACCGTGTTGCTGGGTTTGGGAGTACTGCAGAGTGGTGCGTGCGTAGGTGATATGTATATATAGAGTTCTGTGTGTGTAAGCATATGCGTGTGTTAGCATTGTATGTGTGTAAGCCGCCTAACTCCACTGTTTTTAAATATTTAAAAAAAAATCCAATTCTAATCTATACATTGAGGTTGAGTTGCTTCAAAGCTTGATTCCTTTGAAGCCTATGATGATTATCTTTGATTATCAGTTCTCATTGTTGATGCAATTTATTCTAGCGGAGCCTTGTTAGCTCATCTTGGAGTTATAATATTTAATTTCAGCTGATTTCGTTCGTATCATATGATGAGTATTCTTGTTGGTTAAAACCTATATTGTTCTTGACATTGCTATCACTGTTTACACTTGCTGAGCATTGTTGGCTCACTCTTACTTGTTGTTTGTTTTCTTCAGTTAATAGAGGAGATTAGTGGACCTTGTGTTGATGAGTTTTCATGTTCCAGCGAGAGGTGATGTTCGAGTTGTTGGTTTCGCCGGGTAGTGGTTTGAGCTCGTCAGAGGTTGGTTAACTGATTCAATAGAAGGACTTAGTTGTCAGTAATTTGTATAATAATTTTATTCAGAGATTGGACTGTAAAGATGTTATTTGATAGTTGTTTCATACCATAACCTGTATGCGGTCTTGGATCAGGGGTGGGCCTGTATTATATATTGGCTTATGTCCAGGTTTATGTTTTGTTGATTATGGTTCGTGGCCCCATATCTATACCCCAGATTTTTGGGATGCCACAATAAAGGGGGTTTAGAAGTTTCTGTATATCATGAAGCGTTATTACAGAGTTTAATGTTCATCAAACAATCAGTGTTTACCATGAGAGTTTGTGCAACCAGTACTTACTGATTTATTTTATGGATTTTATGAAATATTAGATGCTCTAAAAATTGAAGTCGGTAAACTCTGCTATCCACACACAAATATTCACATCTGTGCAGTTTTTGAAAGGGTTACAGTAATGAAGTTGGAAAATTGACAAACGCTGTTGGATTTTGTCTAATACTCTAAGGTATATTTTATTTCAGATAATTTCAAATTTGGAGTAAAGAGAGTTTTTGACAGCTGTTGATTAGTGTAAAAATGTTTAATTATGTCAGTAATTAGAGAGAGAAAGTAGCAGTAATTATGGTTGTAATTACTGAGCATGCACGCCTGTTCCGCTAAATATTTGACACGTGTCCCACTCACACATTTTTCAAAAATCGCGTCCCACTACACATGGTAACTGGTTGCGTGTCTGTTAGATATAATTGATGTAAGTATTAATCAGTGCTTAAGTGTTACAGTGATATATCAGAGTTTAAGCTGGAAGCAGTCAGAGTTTGGATAAACACTGACGGATGAAAGCGCAAACGCTTATTGGTTGGAAGTGAAACAGAGTTTGTTAAACTCTGTCTGGCAGAAGCGTCTACAAGTCAACAGTGATTGAAGATTAATTGACGATAAACATGGAAGCAATATCTTTGAAGATTGGATAGCTATCAAAGAGATTGAGTTGACTTAGAAGACGTGTAACAATTGTAATTGATATCAATTATATAGCTTAATTGTAGGAGTATCAATTTACGATTGTATAGTAGCTGTATGTTTTATAAATACAGTTAGGTTAACCCTAGAAGGGTATCGAAACATTAAAATATTCATTCGGCGTAACCTAAGCAGCTCTCTGTGATATTTTACATCACTGAGAGAGGAATTATTAATTCCAAACAGTTTTTAAGTACAAACACGTGTGTTCTTGTTAATCTCTCATACAATACTTGATTATAATTTGTGTATTCGACCTAACAAGTGGTATCAGAGCCAATCTGTTACTTTATTACAGTTTAAGATCCAAACACAATAATAATCAATGGCAGAGATTCCTCCTCCATCAGGTTCTGAGAAAGCTCCTACTACTGTGAGTAGGTATGAAACAATTAGAGTTCCTATTCTGAGGCCATCAGAATATGCAATCTGGAAGGTAAAGATGACTATGTTTCTGGAAGCTACAGATCCAGAATACCTTGACAGGATTTATGAAGGCCCTCATAAACCTACAAAGCTATCTGCTCCAACTGCTGGTCAAGAAGCAAAAACAGTTCCAAAGGAGAAGAAGGACATGACTCCTGAAGATTTGTCATCTATTGCTAAGGATGCAAAGGTTAGGCATCTACTTCATAGTGCCTTAGACAATGTTATGTGTAATAAGGTGATTAACTGCACTACTGCAAAAGAAATCTGGGATGCACTTGAGGTTAGGTGTCAAGGAACTGCTGCTATCAAGAAGAATATAAGGAACATACTCACACAGGAGTATGAGCATTTTGAGGCAAAGTCTGAAGAAACCATGATAGAAACATTTGACAGATTCTGTAAATTGCTCAATGATTTGTCATTGGTAAATAAAGAGTATGATCTAGAAGACTCAAATCTCAAGTTTCTTCTATCTCTACCTGAAAAGTGGGATGTGAAAACAACCACTATAAGAGATAACTATGATCTTGCTGATACTGAGATTGATGAAATCTATGGACTGCTCAAAACTCATGAATTGGAAATAGAGCAGAGAAACAAAAGATCAGGCAAGAAGTTGAAGTCTGTTGCTCTTAAGGTTGAAGAGAAACCATTGAAGAAGAAATCTAAGGGAAAGGCTTTGGTCATTCATTCTGAAAGTGAATCATCAAACTCTGATAATGATTCAAACACTTCTGAATCATCTGATTCTGAGGATGATGAAGAAGAAATGAGAAAGATGGTTGTTTTGATGGTAAAGACTTTCAAGAAGATGGGATTCAAGAACTTCAAGAAGGGAAAGAAATTCTCCAAGAATGATTCAAAGTTTGACAGGAAGGATTTCAGCAAATCTAAGAGAAAGGATATCAAATCTGGGAAGAGAGACAAGTCTGAGATTCAATGCTACAAGTGCAAGGAGATGGGACACTATGCTCCTGAGTGCAAGAAGGGTAAAACTGAGAAGGCACTCTTCACTAAAGGCAGAGATTGGGCAGACACCTCTGACTCAGATGAGGATGTAAACTATGCTCTCATGGCTACTACTGTTGATGAAGCTGAAAACTCTGAAAACAAGGTACCCCTTACTACCTATGCTTATAACACTGATAATATAACTGAGTTGAGAATTTATCTTAAGGCTTTGGATATCAGTTATAGGGATCAGACTTTAGAGAATGAGAGGATCAAATATGAGAATTCTGAACTAAAGGATAGAAACAAAATTGTTGAAGAAAAACTTGAACACATGCAGCAAGTTCAGAAAGAGAGAGATGATGCTGTTTATCTCGAACAGGAGTTGCTAGGAAAATATAACAACTAGAATCTGAGTTGGAGAAGAAAGATCACATAATTAAAACATGGACTCATTCTGGAAAAGACACTAATGAGGTTTTTCAATCAGACACTGTTGGTCTAGGTTATTCTGAGGAAGATGAACTTAGGTTTCAGAATAAAGTCAAGATTAGACCACCACTTCAACCTAAGAAATTTGGAACATTTGTTAATGAAATAATTGAACCTAGGTTTGAAGGTGGTAAACAGACTGTCAAGAAAGAATCAGTAAAAAATAGTGTTAAACAGGTTAATATTGGTTTAATGATAGATAAACAACTCAAGCATAAGCTTAAGGAGTTAAAATCTGTTAAGAAACAGAAAGTGTCTAGAAATAACAGAAATGGTAAAGTAGGCATTTCTCAGGGTAACTATCCAATGCTTGCTACTTTTGCTCCAAGAAAAACATGTCATAACTGTGGTAGTACTAACCATCTTGCTAGTTTTTGCAGGAAGAACAAAAACATTAATTCTTTACCTTTTAAGTCTGAAGTAAAGAAAGTCAATGTTAGAACTAGACCACAGATTTTGTGCAAACACTGTGGAAGTACTTGGCATTCAATTTATACTTGCAGAAATTATCATGCTATTTATCATAATTACTATGAACCCAAACCAAATCTGAAATGGGTTAAAGTTAATTCTGCAAGTGTAAACACTGATAAAGTTAGCTTAAACTCTGATCATGTGAATTCCGCTGCAAAAGTTAACAGAATTAAGAAAGCCAAAGGATCCAAGAAAGTCTGGATCCTTAAAACTAATCATCAGTAAATATTTGTGATTGCAGGGCATCAGGGAGAGTACCCTTGTCGTGGATAGTGGATGTTCAGGACACATGACTGGAAATAAAGCCCTGCTATCAGAGTATGTGGAGAAGGCTGGCCCAAAAGTTTCCTATGGAGATGGCAACATAGGACATACTCTGGGATATGGAAATATCAATCTTGGAAGTGTCATCATCACAAATGTAGCTCTGGTTCCAGGACTCAAGCATGATTTGCTATCTGTGAGTCAAATCTGTGATAGAGGATATCATATAGATTTTCAGGCTGAATACTGTGAAGTCATCAGTAAATCAACAGGGAAGGTTGCTCTAGTTGGAAACAGACATAACAACATCTATGAGATAAAGTTGTCAACAAACTCTGATGGTAAAGCAGTGTGTCTGTCAACAAGAATGTCCAGTGAAGAGAGTTGGAAGTGGCACAAGAAACTCTCTCATTTGAATCTAAACAACATCAATGAGCTGATTAGAAAGAATCTTGTTAGAGGGCTCTCAAAATCTTTATTGAATATTGATGGCCTATGTGATTCCTGTCAAAAGGCCAAACAAAGGAAGTCATCTTTCAAGAGCAAATCTGAATCTTCAATTGTTGATCCTTATCATCTTCTACATGTTGATCTTTTTGGTCCAGTAAATGTGATGTCTATTGGAAGGAAGAAATATGCTCTGGTCATAGTTGATGAACACACCAGATATACATGGGTGTATTTTCTAGCAAAGCAACTGGACAAAGGATTAAAACACAAAGTCAAGATAATCAGAAGTGATAATGGAACTGAATTCAGAAATGCAACAATGGAAGAATTCTGCAAAGACAGAGGAGTTAAGCAAGAGTTTTCTGCACCTGGTACACCACAGCAAAATGGAGTAGTTGAAAGAAAGAACAGAACCTTGATAGAAGCTGCCAGAACTATGCTTGATGAAGCAAAGTTGCCAACCTACTTCTGGGCAGAGGCTGTTTAAACTGCCTGTTTTACTCAGAATGCCACTCTGATAAACAAGCATGGAAAAACACCATATGAAATGGTGAGGGAAAAGAAGCCAAATCTGAAATATTTTCATATTTTTGGATGCAAGTGCTTTGTGCTGAAAACTCATCCTGAACAGTTGACAAAATTTGATTTAAAAGCTGATGAAGGAATTTTTGTTGGCTATCCACTGTCAACTAAGGCATTCAGAGTTTATAATCTGAGAACCAAAGTGATCATGGAGTCTATTCATGTGTCATTGGATGACAAGAAAATAACTGGACTTGATGAAGTAGATGAACATGATCAACTGCACTTTGAAAATGAAGAATTATTCTCTGATGAAGTAAACTCTGATAAGGCTGAACTGACAAACTCTGTTGAGCTAAACTCTGATCCTCTACTGGTAAATACTGAATAGACTACTCAGTCACATACTAGGGAAGAACCAGTTGAGGGGGAGCATGAAGAATCACTTCAAAGTAATGACTCAAAATCTGATAATGGGTCAACTAAAAATTCTGGGTCAAACTCTGATAACTCATACTCTGAGTAGTCCAATTCAGGGGGGAGCTTCAGAGAATGAAGAAAGACATCAAGAAAATCAGGAGACAATTGATCGAGGGGGAGGATCAAACTCTGAGAGAAGTCATTTGCCTTCAGCTAGGAAATGGACCAAATCTCACACACCTGATTTGATTATTTGTGATCCAGATGAAAAAGTAAGGACAAGAAGTGCAACAACAAATGAATGTCTATTTCATGCATTCTTGTCACAAACTAAACCAAAGAAGTTTGAAGAAGCTCTTCAAGATGATGACTGGATAACATCAATGTAGGAGGAGTTAAATGAATTTGAGAGAAATGAAGTTTGGACACTTGTACCAAGACCCAAGAATAGATCTGTTGTTGGTACTAAGTGGGTTTTCAGAAATAAAACTGATAGTGAAGGGGTTGTTACAAGAAACAAGGCCAGACTGGTGGCAAAAGGCTATTCACAGCAGGAAGGAATAGATTATGATGAGACTTTTGCTCCAGTTGCAAGATTGGAAGCAATAAGAATGTTTCTTGCATATGCTTCTCATAAGAAATTCAAGGTATTTCAGATGGATGTGAAAAGTGCCTTTCTGAATGGGAAACTTGAAGAAGAAGTGTTTGTTGAACAACCACCAGGATTTGTGGACTCCAAACATCCAGATTATGTCTACAGGCTTGATAAAGCACTTTATGGACTTAAGCAAGCACCAAGAGCATGGTATGAAACTCTTGCTCAATTTCTACTAGAAAGTGGGTTTCACAGAGGTACAATTGATAAAACTCTTATTTACTTTAAATCTGGTAGTGACTTGCTTCTGGTTCAAATTTATGTTGATGACATAATTTTTGGGTCTACTAATGATAAACTCTGTACAAAGTTTGCCAAACTAATGCAATCCAGGTATCAAATGAGTATGATGGGAGAGCTTAGTTATTTTTTAGGCCTACAGGTGAGGCAAACAGATTATGGAATTTTTATAAATCAAGCAAAATATACCAGAAACCTTCTTAAGAAATTTGGTATGCTTGATTGCTCATCTGCATCAACTCCCATGGCAACAACAACTAAGTTGGATAAGGATACAGGAGCATCAGTAGATATGACAAACTACAGAGGCATGATAGGGTCTCTTCTATATCTCACAGCTAGTAGACCTGATATCATGTATGCAACCTGTCTCTGTGCAAGGTTTCAAGCTGATCCCAGAGAACCACATCTCACAGCAGTGAAAAGAATTTTCAAATATCTCAAGGGCACCATTACTTTAGGGCTGTGGTATCCCAGAGAATCAGATTTCAAACTTATTGGTTACTCTGATGCAGACTTTGCAGGCTGTAAGATAGATAGAAAGAGCACCAGTGAAAGTTGTCAATTTCTGGGTGATAGATTGGTCTCTTGGTACAGTAAGAAACAGAAATCAATTTCTACTTCTACAGCTGAAGCAGAGTATATTGTTGTTGTAGCTGTTGTGCACAGAATCTATGGATGAAGAATCAGTTGCTGGATTATGGATTGAGGTACAATAAGATTCCTATTTACTGTGATAATCAAAGTGCTATTGCTAAGACAGGTAATCCATTACAACATTCAATGACCAAGCACATCAGCATAAGGTATCACTTTATTAGAGAGCATGTAGAGGAAGGAAACATTGAGCTTCATTTTGTGTCTACAGACCAACAGCTTGCAGATATCTTCACCAAGCCATTGAGTGAAGCTACATTTACAAGGCTGGTAAATAAACTTGGAATGGTCTCTAGTTTTGACTAGAGATACTGGTTAGACTCAAAATTCACTTATGTAATGCATTATTCATGTTTGTGTGATGTGTTAAATGCTATGTGAACTCAGTTTTTAAACTCTGTTATGTAAACTCTGCTTATAGACTGTCAAACTCTGTTAGCATGCTAGATAAACTCTGAGTAATTCTGATAATGTTATTGTCTGAGATGAACACCAATGAAGAAAATGTATGAAGCATGGTTCTCAGTTATTAATCATGAATCCTTCTAAGTTATCTGTGATCTAATCTTAGACTGTGTAGAAATTCAACACAAGCATGATACTGTTCATATTTATAGCATCTCTTAGTTTATTTATCCTAAACTCTGAGTCTGTAAATGATGTGTGCATTGCCTCTCATGAATCATTTCTGATATTGATGACTCCTAAACTCTGTTAGTGACACTCTGTTCCCAAGACATTCACATGGTACTTGATGATTCCTTGTTTGTACTTGTGAAAATTTATAAAACTTGAGATGTGTCATTGTTTATTTTGGTGAGTACCAAAGCATGCCAGCACCCTGTGAGTACTTCAGCCAAATAATGATTGATACATTTTATATCAATCGAATTTTATTGTTGTGTGATGTTCATCAGTGAGTATGTTGCTCTAGAACTTGTTTTAAACCATTTTGAGACTGCATGATGTGTGTGTGCATGAAAATGATAAAGGCATTAGGATCTACCACATTTATCCAAACACTGTTCATAAAACAAAACCCTTAGTGAACCCCTTTGAGCCTTATTAACTGTTTCTTTTAAACTCTGATATATTAAGAGCAGTTATATTCATTTGGAAATTGAAGAGCAAACAGGTGAGAGTTTCTCTGCAAAGGAAAATTTATTTGGTGGATATATATATTAATATATATATATATATATATATATATATATATATATATATCTATATATATACTGATCATCATGTACAAATATGTACTTGCAGTACAACGGAACACTTTGCTCTATCAAATTGTTCAGTTAGCCATTTATCTTAATTCTTCTCACCTGTTTGATTTTAACCAAATTACAACCTTGCATAAACTCCTTTTGATTTGTGCATACATGTATTTAAAGTAGTGTAGATTTGGTGGACAACCAAGAATATGGAAGAATCTGCTTTTACTGATTGAACTTGAGTGTAAACACTTCACCTAAACACTTGTGTGCTATGAGAGTTTGTGAGTTTATCAAATTCCTGGCATGTTACTCACTGAATGATGCTTTGATATCTATCTCTTGATCTTTTTGTCTATAAAGACTGTGTGCTTACTTGGATAATCATGGACATCAAAGGGAATAGGTGTATTCAGATTTCTGTATTTAAGTTACTACAGAGTTTAGCATTTATCATATATTCAGGGTTTATAATGAGAGTTTGTGCATCCAGTGTTTACTGATTTATCTTTATGGATTTTATGAAATATTATATGCTCTAAAAATTGGATTGGTACACTCTGCTTTACACACACAAATATTCACATCTGTGCAGTATTTGAAAGGGTTTCGGTACTTAAGTTGGAGAATTGACAAACACTGATGAATTTTGTCTAAATACTCTAAGGTATATTTTATTTCAAATGATTTCAAATTTGGAGTAAAAAGAGATTTTGACAGCTGTTGATGTGTGTAAAAGTATTTAATTGTGTTAGTTTTAAGAGAGAGAAAGTAGCAGTAATTATGGTTGAAATTACTGAGTCTATGTATCTGTTCTGTTAAATGTGTAACACGTGTCCCACTCACACATTTCTCACTGATCGTGTCTCACTACACATGGTAAGTGGTTACGTGTATTTATGGTGAAACGATTGAGTTTCACTGTTTAACACATATCTAATCATTATTTATATACACGATTCATATTCACTCATATACTTTCACCCACTCACAATTACGTCTTACAAAACTACTCACGAGTCTATTGCATTTTTCACTTGCCCATTTCATCAAACACTTATCATTCATATCATTCTTTTCATATTTTCTTCTCAATCATACTAATGGCAACCAAAGCTTTCACTTCTCTTGGACTTCTGTTTGTTTCTAACAACTATGCAGCACCGTTGGCAAATGAAAACGCTCCAGAAGCATTTCACTTGATGCAGAATTTCTTACGCGATTCGGAGATTGGTCAGGCTTTAGTTGAACCTCAAACACTTTATGCATATCAAATCGCTTCATTCTGGCAAAAATCTGTATACGATGATGGGGGAGAGAATGGGACTCCATCCATTGTATTCACTTATGAAGATCAATAGTTTGTTATCACTCCAAATACTGTTAGATAAACAATGGGGTTTGACACTCATACTTCGTATAGTGTGCTTTCTGAAACAAATCTGCGAGAGATGTTGCAGCAGATTGGGTACTCAGGATCTTTGGCAAATCTTGGATCGGTTAAAAGGCCACAGTTGCGAAAATTGCGAAAAGAATGGAGTTTCTTTTTCGACTGTATTACCAGGGCATTTGGTAACAAGGTCACCAACTGGGATGCAATTCCAACTGACAGTCTCCAAATCGGGTATTCTCTTCTCTATGGTACTAATTTCGATTTTGGAAGACATGTGTTAATGAATTTAGGTGGTAGATTGTCAGCACCTACAACAATGTATTTTGCTAGATTTTGTCTATTATTATTCACTACTTGTGTGCCCAATGTTCAAATTGCTGAGGATGACACAATTCAGCCTTTTAAAGTCAACAAGAGATTTTTCTCTGATTTGACAAACAAAGATGCCACCAAAGAGCAGTTACCTGCCTTGGTTTTTCCACTTGCCTTATAAAACTTCATACACCAACCACAAGAACCTCAACCTACTCCATCCTTAAACACTGATCCCATTTCAAACTCTGCACCCACTAAACCTCAACCCAAATCATCCTTCACTCAACCAAAACCTACATCAACTCCACCTGAACCTCTAAACACTGAACCTTTAAACAGTGAACCACCTAAAACATCTCAATCCCAACCACAGTCTCCTACTAAACATCAACCTGAACAACAACCATCAAAATCCAAGCTCAAACGTAAAGGAAGAACCAAGCATGCTGCTATTAACTCAAGACATAGCACTGCTAGAGCCACACTGGCCAGAAGGGAAAAGAAGGAACGAGCAAATAGGTCCTCATCACCTTCTACTATTAATCTTGATGAAGAAGAGTCAATTTCTAATGAAGAAGAGGTAGCTGTTGAGGTACAGACATATAAGAGAAGGAAGCTGGTAATCTCTGATTCAGATGATGAGATGGTTTTTGAAGCTCCAGAGGTTATTCTTTCAGAAATACCTGCTGTTGAGATACCTGTTGAGATAGATGCTACTAAGGAATCTGAGAAATCACCTGTCCATATGCAAATGGATGATGATAACAGAGATGGCTTTACTCTGGATGATTTTGCTCATAATGCCATGCCATTCTCTAATCATGTTTCTGAAGATACTGGTGCAGCAGATCACGCTACTGTAGTACAGAATGAAATAGTAGCTACTCATACAGAGATATTATCTGATGCTCACCAGGGTTCTGAAACAGGTTGTTGGGATTTATGGGTAATGGAATAGACAACTTAACTAGTTTTATTGGTATACTTAGTTTTACTAAGTAGAACATACTGTCACAGTCTGAAGTGTATTCTTGTAATTTAAAATAAATACTGTCATGTAATAAGTGTAATTCTTGGAAGAAGTTCGATTATGTTCAAGCCTCAAGAAATACATAAGTTCGACAGAAGGAATAAAAGTTACTGTCAAGCCCTGACAGTAAGGTTACAAGGAAACAACATGTTGCCTAGGTCGACAGCAAGTTTCATGGAGTCGACAGCAAGTTTCGACTTGACAGCAACATTGACTGAGATTCTGATGACAGCAACTTTAATATATAGTTTGCGACAGTAAGTTTGGAATTCTTGACAGCAATCTCTGCGGGAAATACATGCTGTCAATCAAAGCACAATTCTTGACAGCAATCTCTGCGGGAAATACATGCTGTCAATCAAAGCACAATTCTTGACAGCAATCTCTGCGGGAAATACATGCTGTCAATCAAAGCACAATCCTTGACAGTAATATCTGCGGGAAATTCATACTGTCAACCAAAGCATAATCCATTGACAGCAAACTTGTGGCAAACACACTGTCATATAGAATCAACTTGATTTAGGAATCTTCTAAGTCAAAGTAAGCGACAGAGTACATGTTCAAAAGAAGCAGGCGTGTTGTAATATTCAACCTTTACAGCAAGCTTGGAAAGTCTATAACTGAAGCTTGAGAGATCACATGGAGCAACCTGTAAAGTCTAGAGCAGATAAAATTGAATACGGCTAGATCTGGGTGGCTCAAATGTGGAAAGTATCTTAAAGTTACTTTGTGATGATCACATGGAAATAAATCATGGAATGAGCTGCAAAAGGAATATAACAGCAACTCAACAACCCATGCTGATAGTGGTAGTACAGTAGACTATCACATTATAAATAGAGCACTCTATTTATACAACAAAGAAATATACACTACAACTGTTATCTCTTGAGTATTTGAAGCTTGAGAATTATTTTGTTCTCAAGGTTGTAGCAAAACTTTGCAAAATAAATAAAACAATTATTTTGTGAAACATCTTGTTAAATATTACTTGTGATTGCATTTCTTCTACTAGTAAATTACAAACTCTATTTAAGTTGTTGAAATAGTTTTTGAAATTTATTAGTATTGCATTCAACCCCCCTTCTGCAATACATTCCGGGACCAACAACTGGTATCAGAGCATTCAGATTAATACACATATCTGAGATCCAAATGGCAAGTATTCAAAGGTCAAGTAATATCAAGATTCCAGCTTTTGATAAAGAAAACTACAACATATGGAAAAAGAAAATTATGTTATTTATCAAAGCTCAGAATCCACTATTCCTAGGTATTCTGGAAAATGGCCCCTTCGTTCCTCAAAAGGAAATTCCATCTGCTACAGTTAATGATGTAGTAATCCCAGCTCATTGGGTTGCTAAGAAGCCTTCTGAGTATAATGACTCAGAAAAAGAAAAGGTAGCACTGGATGACCATCTGCAACTCATTCTACTAGATGCACTTACCCTGGACAAAGCTATGAGTGGAAATATAATAGCATGCAACTCTGCCAGGGATATGTGGAAAAAGATAGAACTGTTATGTGAAGGAAGTGAAGAGGTCAGAGAAAATCAAAAACAAATACTGGTGTCACAATATGAAGCGTTTATGGGCAAGCATGGAGAAGAGTTAACTCACATGTTTGAAAGATTTAGCAAACTAATAGCTGAGCTCCAGATTCATGGAAAGTTTTATGAAAAGAAGGAAGTCAATATCAAGTTTCTGCTAACTCTTCCAGAACATCTTGAGCATAGAGTAACAGCCATAAGAGAAGGAAGAGATTTAAACTCTGTTTCTCTTGAAACATTGTATGGAGTTCTAAAATCTTATGAACTTGAATATTATCAAAAGAAAGCCATACAAAGTGGATCCAAATGATTGATGGCAAACATGGCTGGTGCTCTAGTTGCTCAAGGACCATCATATTTTCAAGCAAGTGAGCAAATTCAAAATGATCAACAGCCTCAATTTTCATCTGTGAAAATTGAAGAGGTGGTTGAAGATGAAGAAAAGGTTGTTCTTCAACTAGAAGATGTTGAAGATGAAGAATTTTTCACTCTAGAAGAAATGGAGAAAATGGATAATCCAACCATGGCTTTTATGGCAAGAAAATTCAAAAATATAAGGTTCAGGAGGAACAAGCCATATAAGCCTCAAGGTCAATTTCCAAAATATAACCAAGGAAGCTCATCAAAACCTGCTACTAGCACCAAGGGAGGATACAAAACAGGAATGGTAGATAGGTCAAAGTTTAGATGCTACAATTGCAATGAACTTGGTCACTTTGCTACTGAATGCAAAAGACCAAAACAAATACAAAGAATGGAGAGAGGAACTGGAAGTCAATTTAAGAAAGGACAAGGAAAAGCCTATGTGGCTGAAGGAAAATGCTGGGATGAATCTGATAATGAAGAAGAAGAGGAATTTGTGAATCTAGCCTTGATGGCTAGAGAGGATGAAGAAGCATCAACCTCGACAAGTCAGGTACCATCTCTAGTATTACTAGATATGTCTTTAAATGACTATAAGCAAACCATTGAGGAAATGAGTACTGAAATGTTTAATATTCATACTAGTTTATCTGCTGCAAATGAAGAAATTGCTAGATTAACTAAAGAAAATGAAGTACTCAGATCCAACAATGATGTGTTGTTGCTTAAGACCAGTTCTATTGATTCTTTAGCCCAGGAAAACGAAAGATTAAAAAATGATTTAATCTGTGCTAAAGAGATAGAGGAATATCTAAGAAAAGAAATTTCTGAAAATGAATTTAAGCTAAAGGCATTTAGAAATTCCTCTAAAATAGTTCAAGAATATCATGAGAAACATACTGAAAGTAAGAAGATAGGCATAGGCTATGATTATAGTAGGAGACCTGGTAAAGAGGCTGTTATACAGAACAATGATGATGACAAAACTGTAAGACCTCACATCCTCAAAAATGTGAGTAATCCAATCTTCAAAAGTACAGAGTTTGAGGTTAATGAAAATTCCCTAGTTATTAATCAAGAACTCTGTGATGAAGATGAGAGGGTTGACAGTGTATCTAAGAAAGAAAAAGATTCTGTTAAAATGACTATGACAGAAACAGTATTAAACAGCCCAACCAAGTGTTCAAAAGATACTGTCAAGAAGTCAACCAAGACAGTAACTTTCAAACCTACTGTCAAGACAGCAAGTACAAAAGATGCTGTCAAAAATAGCTCGACAATATCTTCTGAACAGATTGTCAAGACAGTTGTCTCCAAGTCCAAAAACAGAAATGGGAAGCTAGGCATTGATAAAAAGAATAATTATGCGTATGTTAAGCAGGCACCCAGGAAACTTTGCAATAATTGTGGCTCCTCACATCATTTAACTCATGTTTGTAAGAAATCAACTAGTAGCATATCTAATGCAACAGAGTTGAAAGGGAACTTACACAGAACCCCCATTATGCAAAGAGAATTGGTAGTTTGTAATAACATTGACTGTATGCCATGCAAAATTACTGCCATGAGTACATGTTTTAATTTGCAAATTTCATCTAATGAATTATGTTCTTATATGCAAACTGCAAAGACTTCTGAATCTACTAAAGAAAGTGAGAAGTCTGCTCTCACTAAGAAAAAGTCTAAGTCAAAAACTAAGTGGGTAATAAAAGAAGTCAAGGAACCATCTTCTGATAACATTGTTTCAAATATTGATAAGGTTTCTGATGATACTGAGTATGCAGGACCCAACAAGACTTGGGTACCAAATGCAAATTAAACTCTTTCTATCTTGCAGGGAAAGAAAGGTAAACAGGTCATGTGGATAATTGACAGTGGATGTTCCAAACACATGACTGGTGATATATCCATGCTATCACAATATGTTGAGAAGGCTGGCCCAACAATAACCTTTGGAGACAACAGCAAAGGTTACACTGTGGGATATGGCTGTTTAAAAGCTGGAAATGTTGTCATTGAAGAAATCTCTCTTGTGGAAGGTTTGAAGCATAATCTGCTCAGTGTAAGTCAATTCACTGACAAAGGATTCAAAGTTAACTTTGGCATGATGGAATGCACAATCCACCACAAGAAGGATAGAAGCCTATCTCTGAAAGGAGTAAGGAAAGGAAGCCTATTTGTTGCAGACTTAAACTCAACAAATGAGGAAAGAATATTTTGCTTCTATAGCAAAGCAAGTGTTGGAGATAGCATGCTTTGGCACAAGAAACTTTCGCATCTCAACTTCAAAACAATGAACATGCTAATGAAGAAGGAATTGGTGAGAGGACTACCTCAACAGGAATTCTGTCAAGAAGGACTGTGTGAAGATTGTCAAATGGGAAAACTGAGGAAAGCAATGCATAAATCAAAGCAAGTCAACACTAACACTGAAGCACTCAAGTTGATTCACATGGATCTTTTTGGACCAGTGAATGTTCAATCACTATCCAGAAAAAGATATGCACTGGTCATGATAGATGACTATTCTAGGTACACTTGGGTGAAATTTTTAGAATCAAAAGATGAAGCTGCTCAAGAAATCATTGATCACATAAGGGTACTTGACAGGACCCCTGAAGCAAAAGTTCAATTTCTAAGAAGTGACAATGGAACTGAATTCAGAAATGCTACACTTGGAAACTTCTGCAAAGATCAAGGGATTGTTCAACAATTCTCTGCTGCAAGAACTCCACAGCAAAATGGAGTTGTAGAAAGGAAAAATAGGACACTTATTGAAGCTGCAAGGACTATGTTGAGCAATGCTAAATTACCAACATATTTCTGGGCAGAAGCCATCAACACTGCTTGTTACACACAGAACAGGACACTAATCAACAAGGCTCATGGCAATACTCCTTACTATCTTTTGACAGGAAAGAAACCTACTGTCAAGTACTTTCATATTTTTGGAAGCAAGTGTTTTTTGATGAAAGACAACCATGAAAGAAAAGGCAAGTTTGACACTAAAGCATATGAAGGCATCTTCATGGGATATGGGATAGAAAGGACTGCCTACAGAGTCTATATCATGGAGCACAAGACAATTGAAGAAAGTGTCAATGTCACGTTTGATGAAACCAAGTTTCCAGGGTTACATGAGGATGGTCAAATGCAACCCTTCAGATTTGAGAATCAAGGATACTTTGAAAAAGAAGAATATGTTGATGAAGAACAAAGTCTCACTCAATCAATGGGATATGAGAAAGAATCTGTCAATACTCATAATCTAAATCAAACCTCAGCCCAATCACAGACAATTTCAGGCATCAATCAACAAGACTGTGAGACTGGAGAATTTGAGCTAAATGAGCAAAATAATGAAAATGGTGGAAAATCAAATCCTCATATTAATGAAAGACAATCTCATCAAACAAGTAGCTTGCCTCAATCAACAAAGTGGAATAGAGATCATACCAGTAATCTAATTATTGGAGATTCTAATACTGGTGTAAGGACAAGGAGGAATATCTCTGCTGAAAGCTTATTTTCATGTTTCTTATCTCAAATGGAACCAAAAATAGTTGAAGAAGCATTGTTGGATTCTGATTGGGTGATGGCCATGCAGGAAGAGCTCAATCAATTTGAAAGAAACAATGTTTGGAAAGCTGGTTCCAAGGCCAAGAGGAAAATCAGTCATTGAGACAAAATGGGTCTTCAGAAACAAGATAGATGAAAGTGGAAATGTGACAAGAAATAAAGCTAGGCTAGTGGCCAAAGGTTACTGTCAACAGGAATGGATAGATTATGATGAAACATTTGCACCTGTTGCCAGACTTGAAGCCATAAGAATTTTCTTAGCCTTTGTTGCACACTGCAAATTCAAAGTATTTCAAATGGATGTCAAAAGTGCCTTTCTAAATGGAGAATTAGAAGAAGAAGTGTATGTTGAACAGCCTCCTGGATTTGAAAATGACAAACTGCATAATTTTGTCTACAAACTGTTCAAGGCCCTATATGGTTTAAAGCAAGCACCAAGAGCCTGGTATGACACACTATCCACTTTTCTCCTGGAAAATCAATTTATAAGAGGTATGGTGGATAAAACTTTATTCTATAAATACCATGGCAAAGACATCATTCTTGTGCATATATATGTTGATGACATAATCTTTGGCTCAACAAACGAAAAATTGTGTGAAAAGTTCTCATCTTTAATGAGAAACAAGTATGAAATGAGCATGATGGGAGAATTAGCATTCTTTCTTGGTCTTCAAATCTATCAGAAGAAGGAAGGAATCTTCATCTGTCAATCTAAGTATGTCAAAGAACTTCTCAATAAGTTTAACTTAGAAGATTCATCACCTGCCAAGACACCTATCTCAACAGCCACCAAATTAGAGTTAGATTCTAAAGGCAAGAAAGTGGATTCCAGTACCTACAGAGGCATGGTTGGATCATTGCTTTACTTAACAGCAAGCAGGCCAGACATAATGTTTGCTACATGTCTCTGTGCAAGGTTTCAGGCTGATCCAAAAGAATCACACTTGGTTGCAATTAAAAGAATCTTTAGATATCTCAAAGGCACCCCAAATCTAGGTCTTTGGTACCCTAAGGAAACTGGATTTGATCTAATTGGATATTCTGATTCAGACTATGCTGGCTGCAAGATTGACAGAAAAAGTACTACAGGAAGTTGTCAATTTCTTGGGGGGAGATTGGTGTCATGGTTCAGTAAGAAGCAACACTCAGTTTCTACATCAACTGCAGAAGCTGAATATATTGCAGCTGGAAGTTGCTGTGCACAAATACTTTGGATGAAGAATCAATTAATGGATTATGGACTAGAGTTGTCAAATATTCCTATCTACTGTGACAACACTAGTGCCATAGCCATATCAGACAATCCAGTTCAACACTCCAGAACAAAGCATATTGATATAAGGCATCATTTCATCAGGGAGCATGTTGAAAAGGGAGATGTAAAATTGGTTTATGTTCCAACATATAAGCAACTTGCAGATATATTCACCAAGCCATTGGATGAAGCAACATTTATCAGGTTGGTGAGTGAATTAGGAATGCTAAATCAGGTATGATTATCTAACTGGTTTATCAATTCTCGATTCGCAGCTCATGACAGAAACTTTAAAGGTACTGTCACTAGAAGGTACTGTCATGAGAAGTTAAGGTACTATGTGCTACTTGTTCAGACAGCATGTTTGCTATGACTATGCTAAAAGTATTTTTAGATATCATGTTTGCTATGACTATGCTAAAAGGATTTTTAGATATCATGTTTGCTATGACTATGCTAAAAGGATTTTTAGATATCATGCTTGCTATGACTATGCTAAAATAGTTTTACATGTCTGTCTTAATATGATTTTAAGAAATCATGTGTCCTTAACTTAAGTTATGTGTGTACAGTGACAGCATGATTTTATGATAAGTTTACTGTCAGATAAAACTTATTGTCACTCATGAAGCTGATTGACAGAAATATTGTTAGCGCACAGGTTGCTGTCAATGAAAGTTGCTGTCACAAGAAATTGCTGTCAAAAATGGTAGAGAAAGAAAAGCGCCCAGGTTACTGTCAATGAAAGTTGCTGTCACGGGAAGTTGCTGTCAAAGATAGTGGAAAGATATATATATATATACATTAATTTATATATATATATATATACACATATATTTTTTTTTCCAATCCACGATCTAATAGCAACTGCCACGTAATATAGCAAGTGGAGTTAATGGGAAATATCATTATCACACGTTCAATTAAGAGAGGTTAAATCGATTCATATTATAAACTAAATCTAACGTTTAATCTACTATCACTTTCATTTGCAAAAACCTTTCAATCTTCTGCATCCAAAAACCGCATTTTCTCTCTCATTTTTCAAAGCATTCAACAATGGCACCTAAACAAAGTGTTGCTCAAACCAACTTTGCCGGTATCTTTTCTCCTAGTGATGCTGGTGAAAACTTCAAAGGACTTATTTCGTTCATAAATAAATCCTACCTAGGTCATGCAGTAACCTCTACCCCCAAAATTGATACTGTAAGAATTGAAAAATTCTGGAAGTCTGCAAGTATTCAAGGAACTGGAGAGGATGAAGAAATTAAGTTCAAAATAGATGATGCAAGTCACTCTCTTTCAGTAAAGATTATCAATGAGGCATTGGGTATTGTGTTAAACAGTGGAGAAAACTTTAAGGAATTAGCCACTGATGATACTCTAAAAAGGTTCTTTCTGAAGATTGGGTACTCTGGCTCTAAACTTGAAGAAACTTCTGATAAGTGGTATCAAACAGGAGAAATGGACAGGAAATTTCTGAGAAAAGAGTGGAGTATGATTTTTGATGTTATGGTGAAGGTGTTCTCTACCAAGTCTACAGGCTGGAATGGAATACCATCATATATCAAGAAGCTCACTCATTCATTAGTCCATGGATACAAGGTGAACATTGGAAAATTGATCATGGCACAGTTGAAAAGTGAAATAGGCAAAAAGGTATCCATCTATCCTCGCTTTTTAACTATGTGTATTAATAATATTTGTGGAAATGTTGAGGACAATTCTGATTTTGAAGAATGTCCTGTTTTAAAGAAAAACACACACACTTCTCTCAATACACAAAATTTAAATACACATATTCCACTATGTTTCACACAACACATGGTTAATCAAGTGCCCAACCTTGGTTTTCCATTACCTACAGGATATACTGTCTTCACACTTGAGAATGAGACTGAATTGGACCCAAATTCAGTTAACCCACATTCTACACCATACATTCCACCTAGGGACTCTAGACTACCAAAAGCCCTTAAAATGGCCAAACAGGAATCCAAGAAAAGGACCCTAGAGAGTGCAACTAGTGAACAAGTTGAGAGTCAAGAGGGAGTCACTGCACCTAGTGCAACAAATAAGGTTGGTAATGAAATAGAACCCACAGTAGCCCCTTCTGAGCCTAAGAAGAAGAGAACTAGAAGGGCCAAGGTTACTGTCAGCCACCCTACAGTTTCCCAAAAGACTGTAGAGGATGATAGGGAAATAAACTCACCTCTAGGTGTCTCTTCTCAACAAGGGACATCTATTGAAATTGGCCTGTCTCCCAAGGCACCTTGTAAAGAGTCTGCACAAACTCAAGAACTCACTCTTGAGGAACCTGTATTTGAAGATACACACATAGAGATAGAGCACAGTGAGGAATTCATTCATACTGTTGATGTTCCACAATCTTCTTCTGTGGAACAGCCAATTAATCAATCTGAAATTCAATCTTCTTCTTTCATTCCTACATCTGTTGTTTCTTCTGAACAACCTAGAGAGGGGGACAGTACCAACCCCTCAGGTTTTGATCATCCATCTCAAATTTTGGATGAGCCCCCATCTAGTGGTCCACAAGAACCCATTTCTCAAAGTGAAATGGATACCACTCCATCAAACACTGGATTAGATCAAGATGCAAATTTGCCAGAAATTGAAATAGCCAGCATCTTGATCGATTCCCTCAAAGCATCTTACCCTAGGGAAGTTGCTGTCACAGCCAAAGATGCTGTCAATGACAAACCAGAAGGTACTGTCAATCAATCAAGTGACAGTACCATTCTGACAAAAGATACTGTCAAAGGTCTTTCTAAAGATGCTGTCATCACTGTTCAACCACAACTACAAGAAGGATTAGTTGAATATATCTCTGATGATGACTTGCCTCTTTCCAAGGCCTTCAAGGTAAAATCTACTCTTTTGCATGTTAGTACTGCTCATACTAATGCATCTAGGATGAGTGAGGGAGTGAAAAATAAAAGAGAGATAAAAGAACAGAGAAGTGAGGATAAAAATGAGAGGCAGCCAAATGTGCTGGCAAAAGGAGAGGGACTTGAGCATGTCCAGAGTGATCTTGAGGGAGCCAGTAAACAAAAGGCATTAGGGCTTGAGGGAATTTCTATGAGAGATGATGAGATCATCTATAAAAACAATGAGAGTGTGAGAAACCCAACAACTTCCATGCCCCAGACTTATCCTCAACCTCCAAAGAGGCTTAGGTCTGGTGGTCCTTCTGCATCCACAAATGACAGACTCCAAGCTATTGAAGATAGATGTGCTAAAATGGAGAGCAAGCTGGACACTCTGTCATCTTCTGTAAAGACTGGTTTTGCTGAAATTCAAGCCACCCTGCTGTCACTTTCTTCCTTCATTCAAGCTACCAACTTAACTAAGGGGGAGAAAGTAATAGATCAGAAAAAGGCTGAGCAACCAGAAAGGAAAATGGGGTTACAAGGAGAAGCTGAAAGTTAGGGGAGCAAAGGAGTAAGGGGGAGCAAAAAGATACTGTCATAGCCTCTGGAACTGGAACTGGTGAACAACTGTTTGAAACTGAAGTAGATGGGGAGAAAATGCTAGTATCTGAGGAAGTATTAAAAATGATACAAAGAAATAAAGCATCTTCCATCAAAATTAGTGAACCAGTTCCTGAAAAGAAAGAATCAACTTTGGAGAGGCTTTGGAGAGAAAAGGAGGAGTCTAACAGGATGGGTAAAGGCAAGGGCAAGCTGCCTGAATATATCTCTTCTTCAAAGTTGGTTACCTGGACTGATGGAAGCACATATTCTCAAGAAGAAGCTGATTCTATAACAGTAAGTCATATGGAGAGCACCTTGAACAATAAGGATGAGGAATTCAACAATCTGGTGAATGGAGCAATCACAGAATCTAAAGGAAAACCTGCTAAATTGGCAGAAGCTTTGAAAGAAAAGATTGTAAATCTTTCTATGAAAATTAGCTCAGAGAAGAGGTGGGCAGTTGAAGTATACCTGAAGAGTGGACATTCAATATTCATAACAACTCAACTGCTAGAAACTTTCTCTGCCAGAGTGCAATACATCCTTGGGATTCTAGTTAAGAAAAACTCTACCATCTTCGATGAAAGTCTCTATATGCAACTGAGCACAATGGTTAACAGCAAACTCCCAGAAGTATGTCTCCAGCCATATGGTGTAAGCTTTAAACAGACAACAGCCAAAGGAACTAAAGGACTTGGGTTCTTAACTCTTGAAGGCAAAACATCTCTACAAAGCAAAGTCATCATGGATGTACTTAAGTTATTGTTGAAAGCACCTATCACCAAGGAAAGAATTCAGGCAGTTAAAGATATCCACAAGATAATGGCAAAGAGAGATATGGAATACAGTGCCAAAATTAAGAAGCTCATTGCCAAAGCAAATTCAAGCAGAAATGCTCAAGGTGGAAACTGCACTTTTGATGACACCTTGGAAAAAGATGGTGATGACAATCAAGATGGAGGTGAAGCTGGAGGATCTAAGAAAACAGAACTGGGAGACTCTTCAAAAGAGCAAACTCAAGTCAAAGAAGCAGAATCAAAGGAAACCTCTGAAAATCCTGGAACAAGCAAGAAAAATGAAGAAAAGGGGAAAGAAGAGGAGATACTTGAAGCATCAGAAATTAATCAAGCAGAAATGGAAATTGATAGTATGTATTCTGAAAAAGATACAGTCAACAAAGATGTTGTCAAGGAAAATGAAGTTGCTGTTAAAGATGCTAACAGGGAAGATGAAGATACTGTCATGAAAGATGCTGTCAAAGAAGATACAATCAGAAGCCCTATCAAAGATGCTATCAATGATTCTACTGTCAAATCATCCAAGACAGTAAGAATCAAAAGAAAGTCAAACAGGCCAAAAAGGGGAAAGACTGTCTATTCTGGTCAAAGAAAAGCTACAGGTCTAGGGCTTAAGAAACCAATCCTGAGCAGAAGAATGAACAGCCTGGAACAACTTCAAGAGAAAGCCAAAGAATCAATCACTTCTGTATCCATAGAATTTGATGAGTCAAACAAAAAAGTCACAAGATACATTCTATGGGAGAACAAAGAAAGATTGATTATGGTAGAACCTGATTTCACTCAGATATCAAAATCAAAAGTAATATCCAACAGTCTAGTTCAAACCCAAACACATGTAAGAAGAAGAATTGATTATTTCAATTTGGAAAGAATGGTTGAACTCCTGGAAAGCTATGGTGATATCTCTGAAAAGATCATGGATCCTGTTCAAAAGTACTTTGCAATCAGAAATGCTGAATTCACTGAAAAGCATGGTGACTGGACACTTCCAAATGATGAAGATGTTTTTGAAGCTCTAGGTCTGGAAAATGAAGAAGACAACCCTATCCCTGAGTATAACTGGAATGAAATGCAAAAACCTTATTCAAAGTAAGAGATGGATAGGTATGAGGCAGAGCAGAAATTCAGAGAAGAATTAGCTTCAAGACAAAAATCTCGTCAACAGATAGAAGAAGAGATTGAAGCTCAAATGAAGGAAAGTTGGAGTAAACTCAACAAGGTCAACATCAGTGAATTAAACTATCAGCCAATTGTACTGGACAATCCTTTGAGAATCAAATATGGCAAAGAAGAAGTCTACATAGATAGCTTTTCTAAGTTGAAGACCAGTGTACTAAAAGAACTGTACTGGCAAGTGATAGGATCAACTAACAGTCTTGAAACACTGTGTTCTTGGGAGCTTGATATGATTCTTGATCAGAGGAGAGGAGAGGATCCCAGCCTGGACAAACAAAGAAGGGTAACTTTAAATCAGCTTCCTGGCAAAAGATTCAAGATGGAGGGAGATGTGCTAAAATTCAGATCAATTGTAAAGCAAAATGCTTACTGGATGGAACTTAGAGATGTATTAAACACTACTTCCTCAATGATCAGAAAATACATTGTGGAAAATGAAGATGATGCACAGTCCCCTGAAGAAAAGGAGTTAATTGAAAATCTCAGAAGAGCTCTGAGGGAAAAGGAGCAAGGCGAAAGTTCAAATCAAGCTAAGTAAAGATTTTTTCTTGATTTTTAATTATGAACTTTTATGATACATTTTTTTTTAAAACAATCCAGTTTAATCATTGTTCAGAAATGAAGAGTTTATTCTTTCTGATCTATGTTAGTTAAGTTGTCAGCATGATATTTGTAAATTTGTCCTTATTATCCATAAAAACAAATTGGGGGAGATTGTTGGGATTTATGGGTAATGGAATAGACAACTTAACTAGTTTTATTGGTATACTTAGTTTTACTAAGTAGAACATACTGTCACAGTCTGAAGTGTATTCTTGTAATTTAAAATAAATACTGTCATGTAATAAGTGTAATTCTTGGAAGAAGTTCGATTATGTTCAAGCCTCAAGAAATACATAAGTTCGACAGAAGGAATAAAAGTTACTGTCAAGCCCTGACAGTAAGGTTACAAGGAAACAACATGTTGCCTAGGTCGACAGCAAGTTTCATGGAGTCGACAGCAAGTTTCGACTTGACAGCAACATTGACTGAGATTCTGATGACAGCAACTTTAATATATAGTTTGCGACAGTAAGTTTGGAATTCTTGACAGCAATCTCTGCGGGAAATACATGCTGTCAATCAAAGCACAATTCTTGACAGCAATCTCTGCGGGAAATACATGCTGTCAATCAAAGCACAATTCTTGACAGCAATCTCTGCGGGAAATACATGCTGTCAATCAAAGCACAATCCTTGACAGTAATATCTGCGGGAAATTCATACTGTCAACCAAAGCATAATCCATTGACAGCAAACTTGTGGCAAACACAATGTCATATAGAATCAACTTGATTTAGGAATCTTCTAAGTCAAAGTAAGCGACAGAGTACATGTTCAAAAGAAGCAGGCGTGTTGTAATATTCAACCTTTACAGCAAGCTTGGAAAGTCTATAACTGAATCTTGAGAGATCACATGGAGCAACCTGTAAAGTCTAGAGCAGATAAAATTGAATACGGCTAGATCTGGGTGGCTCAAATGTGGAAAGTATCTTAAAGTTACTTTGTGATGATCACATGGAAATAAATCATGGAATGAGCTGCAAAAGGAATATAACAGCAACTCAACAACCCATGCTGATAGTGGTAGTACAGTAGACTATCACACTATAAATAGAGCACTCTATTTATACAACAAAGAAATATACACTACAACTGTTATCTCTTGAGTATTTGAAGCTTGAGAATTATTTTGTTCTCAAGGTTGTAGCAAAACTTTGCAAAATAAATAAAACAATTATTTTGTGAAACATCTTGTTAAATATTACTTGTGATTGCATTTCTTCTACTAGTAAATTACAAACTCTATTTAAGTTGTTGAAATAGTTTTTGAAATTTATTAGTATTGCATTCAACCCCCCTTCTGCAATACATTCCGGGACCAACACAGGTGAAGAAGTTGAACAAACAATTAAAGCAGTAATCTCTGATATTGTGGCTGAAGCTCTTGCAGAATCTGTTGCTAAGCCCGTTGAGTCTGCAGAACACCCTGCTAAGCATGTTGAAAGTGTGGTAGAGGTAGTTGCTGTGTTTGAAGAGAATGTTGCAGGTGTTGAAAAAGTTGCAGCAACTGTTGCGGAGGATGTTCAAGTTGCAGAGAATGTTGAACATGATAGTATTGAAGCTGAAGGTGAAGATAGTGTAGATTCTGATTCTTTTCAGAGTGCTCCTGTGCAAACCGATACAAAGCATGCACCATTCAATCAGCCTTCAACGTCACATGAAGTTGAAAAAGAGTATCTTGACAAGTTTTCTAAAAATTGGTACAAGGAGGATTGTATCTTTCCAAGAGGGAGAGCAGCTAATTTTGTCAAACAAACTGCCACAACAATTTCTAATCCAGATATTGTTTCTTGTCTGAAAGCCACAGTGGTGCAAGTAAAACACTGGATGGCAGACTGGATGAATGTCAGAAGGCTATTACTGATCTAAAAACTGATCTCAAGGGTAAAGATATGACTTTGGAGTTTGACACCAAACTCAAGATTACCAAATTCTCCAAAGCTCAAGAATCTATGTCAGACAGGTTGACCAAGATTGAAGAAAATCAAACTTTGTTGTCTGGTAAAATTGACTCTATTACCAATTCTCTTGAGTTACTTACCTCAATTCTTGTACGTGATGATGTCAAAAAGGGGAGAGAAATGCTAAGACTAAATGCAGGCAATCTCAAACTCTGACTCAGAAGGATGATGCAGGAGATGGAGGGGCAAGTGGTCAAGGTAAGAAGAATCTAAGGTCAAGGGCAACTGATAAGAGTTTACTAATTGGCAATACTTCTAAGTCAATGTCTGGTGGAGCAAATACTGAGACTCAGGGTACATCAAAGACCCAGAGTTTGCTATTCACTGATAATCCACTGACTGATGAAGAGTTGGCTGCTAAGGTATTTTTAGAAGAGAATGCAGAAGGGGTCACTATAGAAGACATTCAAGCTGAAGAAAGAAGTCTACAAGAAGAACATCTAAAGGCTTTAAAGGTTGGTAAAGGGAAGAGAAATGTAAAAGCTGCTAGGCCTGTTTTTAAAGGCATTGAAATTAAAGAAAAAGTTGGTGATGATCAAAGGACTAAATTGTCTAGAAAACCAACAGATGCAGAAAGTAAGCAAAAGCTTAAAGGCAATGCTGAAGAAGAAAGAGTTTCAAAGAAATCAAGTGCAACCTCTGTTTCTATACAAGTTGTACAGAAGAAAGGAAACACAACCTCTGATTCTACACGGGTTGTGCAGAACTCTCTATCTTTTTCAATACAATCAGTTTTTGGAAAGACATCTGTGTTTGAGGAAACCCCAGAGACTGGAGGTCCTATTGATTTTTCTGATGGAAGAGGATTAACAGGAAAGATTGGAAGAAATAAAGCTGGTATAGGCTCACATAAAGATTCAAGTCAATATGTTGGTCCTAGAGATCCTTCCTCACTGTCTATTCCAGGTCGTGGTGTTACTCAAGAGAGTTTAGACAGACTGGAATCAGTACAGTTGGTCTATCAGAAGAGTTTGGAAAAAGATTTTCTCCTGTATTTTATGTCAGATGGAACAATATACAAGATTGGTGAATTTGATCTTGATCTGAAATACTGGGAAGAACTTGAATATGTTATGTATTTGTTCAAGGTAAAGAATCGAAGAACTGAGTCAGTTGCAAATGTGCTTAGACGAAAGATGCTTCAAAACTTGGCAGCTAGAGGGATGCAATACAACAACAGATATGTGCCTAAGTACAGAGATTGGAATGGAAAGCTTATTTAGATGAAGAAGGGTACTACAAAGTTGAAGACTGATCTGGGTGTTACAGTTCTTGATTTCAATTCACAATCAGAAGAGGTGAAATTCATCAGACTAGGTAATGAGATGAAAAGAAACAAAATCTATGATCTGAGAGCTACTATATATCAAACTGATGAGAATGATCTTAGTTAAAGGAAATCAAGGAAATAATGCAGAGGGAGCTTGAGAATGCTGAGAGACGATTGCTGATAGATTATCTTAGGACGACACCAGATCTTGAGTCGATTTTATAAAAGATGTTCTGTAAGAATTTCTTGTTTTCTGATTTTGTTTAAGTAAGTAGTTTAAACTCTGATTAGTTATTAAACACTGTATTTGTCTATTTTGTTTTGACATCATCAATTATTATTAAACTTGTGCATTTTTGTTAATTAATGAACAAGTTGGGGGAGATTGTTAGATATAATTGATGTAAGTATTAATCAGTGTTTAAGTGTTACAGTGATATATCCGAGTTTAAGCTGGAAGCAGTCAAAGTTTGGATAAACACTGACGGATGGAAGCGCAAACGCTGATTGGTTGGAAGTGAAACAGAGTTCGTTAAACTCTGTCTGGCAGAAGCGTCTACAAGTCAACAGTGATTGAAGATTAATTGAAGATAAACATGGAAGCAATATCTTTGAAGATTGGATAGCTATCAAAGAGATTGAGTTGACTTAGAAGACGTGTAGCAATTGTAATTGATATCAATTATATAGCTTAATTGTAGGAGTATCAATTTACGATTGTATAGTAGCTGTATGTTTTATAAATACAGTTAGGTTAACCCTAGAAGGGTATCGAAACATTGAAATATTCATTCGGTGTAACCTAAGCAGCTCTCTGTGATATTTTACATCACTGAGAGAGGAATTATTAATTCCAAACAGTTTTTAAGTACAAACACGTGTGTTCTTGTTAATCTCTCATACAGTACTTGATTATAATTTGTGTATTCGACCTAACAGTGTCTTAATGATAAAACGTTTGAGTTTAACTTTTCATTTCATATTCGTTCAAACACTTTCACCCACTCACACTTACTTTTTACACAACCACTCACAGTAACTTCGAATTTTTCATTTGAACATTTCATCAAACATCTTTCACTCACATCTCTCTATTCATATTTACTTATCAAATCGTACTAATGGCAACCAAACCCTTCACTTCTCTTAGACTTTTGTTCGTTTCTAATAATTATGCAGCACCACTGAACAATGAGAACGCTCCAGATGCGTTTCATTTGATGCAGAGTTTCTTGCGAGATTCAGAAATCGGTCAAGCTTTGGTTGAACCCCAAACTCTATCTGCATCATAAATTGCTTCCTTCTCGCAACACTCTGTTTATGATAATGGTGGAGAGAATGGGACTCCGTCTATTATTTTCTCCTATGAGGACACTAACTATGTTATTACTCCAGATACAGTCAGAGAAACCATGGGATTTGACACTCACACTTCGTATAGTGTGGTTTCTGAAACGAACCTACGAGAGATGCTGCAGCAGATTGGATATTCTGGGTCATTGGCCAAACTTGGGTCAGTGAAAAGGCCACAGTTGAGGAAAGAATGGAGTTTCGTTTTCAACTGTATGACAAGGGCTGTATCACAAGGGCTTTTGGGAACAAGGTCACCAACTGGGATGCAATTCCTACTGACAGTCTTCAAATCGGGTATTCTCTTCTCTATGGTAGTAATTTCGATTTTGGAAGACTTGTCTTAATGAATTTAGGTGATAGATTGTCAGCATCTACAACTGTGTACTTTGCTAGATTTTGTCAAATGCTATTCACTGCTTGTGTTCCTAATGTCACAATTGCTGAGGATGATAAAATTCAGCCTTTTAAAGTCAACAAGAGAATTTCTCTTATTTGACAAACAAAGATGCCACCAAGGATGTGCCTGAGTTGGTTTTCCCTCTTGCCTTACAAAACTTTATAAATCAACCACAAGAACCTCCACAGCCTGAGTAGACATTACTAAACACTGCTCACACTTCAAACCCTGCACCCACTCAAACTAAACCTAAACCCAAACCTTTATCCACAAAAACTCCAACTCCGCTTAAATCTTCATCCATTCATCCTAATACTACCATAAATACTGAACCACTAAACACTGAACCTCAACCACTTCAACCACAACCTCAGCCTCTTACTCAACCTCAAACATCAAAACCCAAACGTGGGGGAAGAACCAAACATGCTGCTCTTAATTCTAGGCATAGCTCTGCAAGAGCCAAGAGGGCCAGAAAAGAGAAGAAGGAGAGAACTAATAGGTCTCCATCACCCTCTGTTCTTGATGTAGATGAAGAGTCAACCTCTGATGGAGAAGAGGTAGCTGTTGAGGTGCAGACCTACAAGAGAAGAAAGTTGGTAATATCTGATTCTGATGAAGAGATGACTGTTGCAGCTCCAGAGGTAATTCCTATAGAGACACCTGCTGTTGAGGAAAATGTTGAAGAAGAAGTTGTTCACTCACCAGTAAATATGCAAATGGATGAGAACAACAGAGATGGCTTTCCTCTAGATGATTTTGTTGATACTGTCATGCCATTCTCTGATTATGCTGGGATTCCTACTTCATCTATTCCTGTTACTTCTGAAGACACTGGTGCAGCAGATCAAGCTACTGTAGTACTTGATGAAATATTAGCTACTCATACAGAGATATTATCTGATGCTCACCAATCTGTGGAAAAAGGTGAAGAAGTTGAACAGTCAACCAAGGTTGTTAAGTCAGTTGCAGATATTGTCGAGACTGTTGCAGAGAATGTGAGAAATGTTGCAGAGAATGCTGAAGTGCCTATCACAGATTCTGTTGAAGATGCCAGGGTTGAAATTGAAGGAGAAGACAGTGCAGACTCTGATTCTTCTCAAAGTGCCCCTGTGCAAACTGATGCAAAGCATGCACCTTTCACTCAGCCTTCTAAATCACATGAAGTTGAAACAGAGTTTCTTGCTAGATTTTATGCAAATTGGTAAAAGGAAGATTGTATTTTTCCTCGAGGGAGAGCAGCAAAGTTTGTGCAACAAACTGCTAAAGACATTTCCAATCCAGAGATTCTCTCTTGTTTGAAGACTACTGTTGTACAAGTCAAAACTCTGAATGGTCGACTTGATGATTGTCATAAAGCAGTTACTGATCTGAGAACTGAAATTCAGTCTCGAGATATGACTTTGGAGACAGACACTAAACTTAAGATCAATAAATTTTCCAAAACTCAAGACACTATGTTTGCCAGACTGAACAAAATTGAAGAAAATCAGGATGTCTTATCTGCTAAAATTGATTCCATTTCTTCTTCACTGGAATTGATCACCTCCATTCTGATTCCTGATGATGTCAAAAAGGGGGAGAGAGTTGCTAAATCCAGTTGCAATCAATCTCAAACTCTGTCTAAAAAGGATGATGCTGGAGATGGAGGAGCTGATGATCAAGGCAGGAGATTAAAATCTGGAAAGTCCATTGCTCATTCTGGGAAACAGGCAATTGCTAAGTCTGGTGGAACAAACACTGATGGTTAGAGTACTTCAAAGATCAAGAAGTTACAATTCTCTGAAAATCCACAGAATGATGACGAATTAGAATGATGAGGAATTACCTGTGAAAGTATTTCTTGAAGAAAATGAGGAAGGAGTTACACTTGCAGATATTCAAGATGAAGAGAAGAACTTACAAAAAGAATATCAGAAGGCTTTGAAATCTGGCAAAGTGAAGAAAATAGTGGAAGTTTCTAAGCCTGTTCTTAAAGGCATCTCTATCAAAGAGAATGTTGGTGCTAGTCAGAGCTTATCTTATTCAAGAAGAAGACCAACAGAAGAGGAAGCTAAAATGAAGATGAAAGGAAAGGTAGTTGAAGAAGACAAGAGTATAAAGAAGAAAAGTACAACCTCTGTTGCTACACAAGTTGTGCAAAATTCGTTGTCTACTTCATTATAATCAGTTTTTGGGAAAACATCAGTTCTTGAACAAACTCTGAATATTGAAAATACTAGAGGTACTTTTGTACATGGAAGAACTCAAGATGGAAAGATTGAAGGTGATAAATCTGGTTTGGGTTCACAAAGAGAGAAAAGAACAAATACCAGTCCTATAGATCCATCATCACTGAATGTTCCAGGTCTTGGAGTTACACAAGAAAGTTTGGACAGACTGGAATCAGTTCAGTTGATACACCAGAAGAGTTTACAAAGGGATTTTCTCTTGTATTTCATGGCAGATGGAACTGTGTTCATGATTGGTGAGTTTGATCTTGATTTGAAAACTTGGGAAGAATTAGAGTATGTACTCTATATTTTTAAAGTGAGAAATCAAAGAACTCAAAAAGCTGCTGATGTACTGAGGAAGAAGATGCTGCAAAATTTGGCAGTTAGAAGAGACAAGTTGAACACTCAGTATGTTCCTAAATACAGAGATTATCGTGGTAAGATTGTTGAGATGAAGAAAAACAGTGCTAGACTGAAGACAGATTTGGGAGTAACTGTTCTTGATTTTAACTCTGAATCGAAGGAAGCACAATTCATCAGATTAGGAAATGAGATGAGGAGAAACAAGATTTATTCTCTGAGAGCTGCTATTTATCAAACTGGTGAGGATGATCCCAGGTTAAGAGAAATCAAGGAGATAATGAAGAGAGAACTTGAAAATGCCGAAAGAAGATTGCTGATAGATTATCTCAGGACAACACTAGATGTTGAGGCTATTTGATAAAAGTTGCTCTGTAAGAATTTTTTTTGTTTTCTGTAGATTTTGTTTAAGTAAGTAGTTTAAACTCTGATTAGTTACTAAACACTGAATTTGTCTATTTTGTTTTGACATCATCAATTATTGTTAACTTGTGCATTTTTGCTAATGAACAAGTTGGGGGAGATTGTATAATTAATGTAAGTATTAATTAGTGTTTAAGTGTTACAGTGAATAATCAGAGTTTAGCTGGAAGCAGTCAGAGTTTGGATAAACGCTGTCGAATGGAAGTGCAAACGCTGATTGATGGAAGCGCAATAGAGTTTGTTAAACTCTGTCTGGCGGAAGCGTCTACAAGTCAACAGTGATTGAAGATAAATTGAAGATAAACATGGAAGCAATATCTTCGAAGATTGGATAGCTGTCAAAGAGATTGAGTTGACTTAGAAGACGTGTAACAATCGTAATTGATATCAATTGTATAGCTTAATTGTAGGAGTATCAATTTATGATTGTACCGTAGCTGTATGTCTTATAAAATACAGTTAGGTTAACCCTAGAAGGTTATCGAACAATGAAGTTATCATTCATTGTAACCTAAGCAGCTCTCTATGATAATTTACATCACTGAGAGAGGAATTATTAATTCCAAACAGTTTTTAATTGTAAAAACGTGTGTTCTTGTTAATCTCTCATATAAAGCTTGATTATATTTGTGTATTCGGCCTAACAATAATTTTTTGATTTAATATAAAATTTTAGTTAATTTTAGTAATTTTTTTTTATAAATTTATATATGTTCCATTCTTAATTTCATTACATGAATAAATATCATTAATTTAACGTTATTTTTAAATTTATTTTTAAATATCTTAAGAATTCAATAGATATTTTTAAAAACTTATTTGGTGTAACCTAAAATAGTAGAAGAAAAAATCGTAGAAATAAGTGTGTGCGGGCTATGATTCTATTTGAATTAAAATCACATATTTACTAACAAATTCACAAAAATCTATAATATACTATACTATTATAAGCGAAACAGGATACAATTGGTTGGTTGGTCGGTCGGTTAACACCTTCCCAAAAAGTTTGTTAACACCTTCCAAAAAATAAAAAATATTTTAAAATCTATACTATTATATAAAAGCTGAAACATTAAAAGTTTTGGTACCTGTTTTTTGGTACTTCGTGAATTTACTTATTTAACTTTCATTATAAAGAAAAATAAATATACATAAAACAAATAATAATAATAATAATAATAATAATAATAATAATAATAATAATAATAATAATAATAATAATAATAATAATAATAATATAATTAATGGTAATTACTAGAGATATTACATTTTATAAACAGCTAAAAACATCAATCGTGTCATATCTTTCCATCATTAATATTTTCTTTCGAATTAAAACATGTTACCTTTTAAATTTAAAACAAATCTTACAATAATTAATATATACCCAAAAATATCACACCATAATTTTTAAGAAAAATGTAACACCTAAAATAAATAATAACATAATATAATTATTGGTAATTAGTTGATTAACATAATAAAATTAATGGTAATTAGTCGATTGCCTTTTTCACATTAATATAATAAAATAAATGGTAATCGGTCGATTGCCTTTTTCATATTTACTTTTAGTTGAAGATATTACCTCTTATAAACAATTAAAAACAACATATTATCTCTTATAAACACCTAAAAACATCAATCGTATCATATTTTTCGATCATTAATATTTTCTTTCGAATTAAAACACGGTACCTTTTTAATTTAAAACAAATCTTATGTATATACCCGAAAATATCACAGCATAATTTTCAAGTAAATATATAAAACCAAAAATAAAAAATAACATTACATAATTAATGGTAATTAGTCGATTGCCTTTTTCATATTTACTTTTAGTTGAAAATATTACCTTTTATAAACACCTAAAAATATCAATCGTATCATATCTTTCAATCATTAATATTTTCTTTCAAATTAAAACACGTTACCTTTTTAATTTACAACAAATCTTACAATTATTAATATATATATATCCGAAAATATCACACCATAATTTCAATTATTAATCACACCATAATTTTCAATTATTAATAAAATATATTAAAAATCATATACGTTGTTTATGATAAAAAAACATTAGTATAATTCGTAAACATGAGTATATTAAGTTAGATCAAATTAAAATTAAAAAAAAAATTATAAAAAATAATGATAATATAAAAATATAATTATAGTTTAAATAAAATTTATAACATAATACAAGAAATTCGTACATTGCAATACTAATAATTAACCGATTACCTTTTCAGGTAAAACATATCATCTTCGTATTTTTTCTAATTAAATTTCTTTTTTTCTAGAAATATCACGGGTAACATTAATTTTCATTTTCTATGAAACACTAGGAGAAATTTTAATTATAAATTAACATAATTAAATTATAATTAGTATAAACTAATCAATTACCTTTTTCACATAAAGCATGTCACTTTTTATTTTTCACGTTATCTTTTCTATTTTATCTAACTAAAATATCTCATTTTTCAATTATATTAAGGGCAGTTCTATTTAATAAAATAAAATAATCATATGATAAAACTAATAAATAATTGATTAACTTTTTCAGCTAAAACGTATCATTTTTTCTATATTTTCTAAATAAAATCCCTCTTTTTCAAGAAATATCATGGGCAACATTAATTTCTCTTTTTCTAAAAACATTATGTGAGTCGACAGTCTTTTGGGAAGATTGCTAAACCGTCTTTCACTTGTAGGTTTTGGTGATTTGTAGATAACATAGTAAATCCTCCCTTAGGCTTATTTGATGTGACATAAACAAGTAACGAGTCAATCTGACAAAATGTTTTCTCGTACCAATCACAAATTTAATTAGATAAGGAATGTCAATGAAATGATATTTCCTAGTCTAAGTTATTTGTGATATATTTACAGGCAAAGTCTAAATAGCACAAATATCGAAATATCCCGAACACTGGTTTTTCGGACCAAAAATAAATGTTTTATTCAAAACAATGTTCATTTCAAATGTTTTATTCTCAAATATATTCGATATATTTTTCAAAGACTTATTTTCAAAGTGCCTTGCCCAAAGACTTGCCGAAAGAATAAAAATAGATTTTATCCCGGAACCATTAACAGTTTTCACTTAAATTGGATAAAATCTTAAAATATTTAAAATAAATATTCCGAGGACTTCATAGTCATTATTATTTGAGGAATATTATATTTGAATATATTTCAAGTCAAAACTTTAGAGAAAGTATCGACAAGTTACGATAAACGGCTAATGTATTTTATTCCGCCGCGTAAGGACATTTAATCAAAATATTTTTGAATAAAATACCTCCACAAGTTATTTTGAAAACTATGGATATGTCACTAGAATATTTAAAAAGAATTTTAGGATTAATTTCATGATTGTAGCATGATTTTAGCATGACTTTTTTCCGGGACTCCAAAAATCGATACGTAATTGATTTTTTGGTCGCTTAAAAGTCATAGATGGTCAACGAATTTCAAGCTGAAATTTTGACCATAATCCTCTGGGAATATTTCAAGAGGATTCCCCAAGTTTCATAATTTTTAAGTGATTTTTCGATTTATTTCATAATTATGGGTTTATCACTTCGTTTCGGGTTTTTCGGTTAAACCGAACCAAAAAAAGCTTCCTAGATATTTTCTATATTATATTCCACACATGCTGATTGCTGGAGCTTTCTAGGAAGGTGCCAAAAAGCTACTTTATGCATTTTAGTATTTAATTAGTAGCTTGCCACTTGTCTTTTAACCATTGGTCACTAAAACCCTAAATTTGCCTATAAATACCATGCTAAACCCATTCATTTCTTCAAGCCTTCTTGTGCCAAAGAATTGCTGCTCTTTTCTCTCTAGAAACACAGCAATATCAAGTAGCCAAGAGCCTTCAAAAAGATTTGGATGACAAAGCTTTGCTCCTTCATCTTTTATCATCTTGATGCTAACTAACAAGATTAATGTCTTGATGCAAGAAAAGTGTAATCTTGATGCTATTGTGAAGAAATTTACTAAGAGAAATACTATGTTGGAAAATATGGTTTATAACTCCAAATATCTTCTAATAAAGAAGGGTTAGGATATGATGCTAATAGTCCTCCTACAAGAGTCGCACATATTCCTACTCCCACTCGAACTACTACTCATAAAACACCTCTTAAAGTGTGTACATTTTGTAATACAAATGGACATACTAGTCTCTATTGCTATGCAAGAGAAGGTGTATTTAAGGGGAAGTATAAGTGGCTACCTAAAGGAGCTAAACCAAACAAAAAGGAAGGAAAGAAAATTGCTCAATATGTTTCGGTTCAGAATGCTCAAAAGCAACCAAACATTCTTATCGCCAAGAGCCGATTAAATTTCGACCAAGGATCTCTAAAAATGTTGCAAGTTCTAGTACTAACAATGCTAGACAACCGAATGTTCCTAGGATAAATGTTGTTGCTCAAAGCTCGAGTAATAATGCTTACATTCGGAATCATAAGGTCAACATGCCTAGAAATGTAAGTCATTATAATGTTCGATCGAGTCAACATGCTAATATGAGTTATCATGCAAATCCTAGACGTCACAATGCTCATGTTAGAGATAATCATGTGAATTATCATGCCAATAATCATTCTAGAGATTCTACTATTACTATATTTCCCCGTAGTAATGGTCGTGCTTTTCATGGTAATCCTAAATATATGCCAAGGAGAAATCCTAATCATATATCTAATAGGAATCAAGAATCTAGGAATGATATTGTCTATGTGAATGATTATCCCATGCCTAGATTTATTTATGAAAGTACTCGTGTACCATATAATGTGCTAACCCCCGGACCCTTAAGTAAAAAGGGTACCAATCAATTTTATTAAACATTTTTGTAGGTGTGCCTTACTGCTAAGAAAAACGTGTGGTATCTTGATAGTGGTTGTTCACGACATATGACGGGTAATAAATCATTGTTGAACGACATTAAAAAGGTAACCGCCGGTAGCGTAACTTTTGGTGATAACAGTAAAGGTATTATTGTTGGTATTGGTAATATTGGTAATGATAGATTTAAAATATCCGATGTACAGTTAGTCACTGGACTAAAGTACAATTTACTTTCTAGAAGTCAACTATGTGATAATGGTTGCAAAGTTATTTTCCTTCCATCTCATTGTGCTATTTTTGATAAAGAATGGAAGTTGATTCTTAAATGTCCACGTAATAGGAACGTTTATTCGTGTGACTTAAATGATTACGAGAACGTTTGTTTGGTATCCATAAATGAGGATCCATGGTTATGGCACCGCAGATTGGGTCATATTAACATGAAACTCATTAAGAATATTTGTTCAAAAGAACATGTTCGAGGTTTACCTAAACTAAGTTTCGTAAAAGATCACGTGTGTGAAGCTTGTGAAATTGGCAAACGAATTCGTTTGTTCCTTAAAGCAAAAAGCGATGCATTTGAATCGTTTGTTGCACTTTTCAAAAGAATACAAAATCAACAAAATAACACGATCATCTATATTAGGATGGATCATGGTCGGGAATTTGACAATTCAGATTTTGTTAACTTTTGTGAGGAATGTGGTATCACTCATAATTTTTTGGCTCCTTATACACCTCAATCTAACGGGGTTGTTGAAAGGAATAATCGAACCTTGCAAGAAATGGCAAATACGATGTTGAATGAATATTGTAGACCAAAGTATTTTTGGGCCGAAGCTATGTCTAGCATGCTATGTTCTTAATTGAGTGCTACTACGACCTATCAAAATGAAGACTCCATATGAGCTTTATTTTGGTAAAACTCCTAAGATAAGCTATTTCAAGGTATTTGGAAGTAAGTGCTACATTTTGAATTCAAGAGATTATTTAACGAAGTTTGACCCGAAATCTTGTGAGAGTATATTTCTTGGATATTCAAACACTAGCAAAGCTTATCGGGTGTTTAATCTTGAAACTTTAGTTGTGGAAGAATCATTGAATGTTGTGTTTAATGAATCGAAACCGCACTCTAAGTTTAAAGATTTAGTGGATGAGGATGATGATTCGAATGATCCTAAAAATGGTTCTACATCCGGAGTTGAAGATGTAATTCGACAAAAGGGAACCATGGATCTAGGAACTAAAATTCCTACTAATCCTCTCAAAATAAATGAAGTTAAGACTCGATTGCCTCTGGGGATTCCATTGAATAAGAATCACCCTATAGACAATGTCTTAGGTGAACTTAGTAAATGCGTTCAAACACGAGCTCAAGTTCAAAACATTGTGAGTAATATAGCATTTTTATCACAAATCGAGCCCAAATCGGCTAAAGAAGCTTTATTAGACGAGGATTGGATTGATGCCATGCAAGATGAGCTAAATCAATTTACTCGAAATAAAGTTTGGGAACTCGTGCCTCCACCACCCGATACTTCCATAATTGGAACTAAGTGGGTGTTTTGCAATAAACTTGACGAAGGTGGAGAAGTGGTAAGAAATAAAGCAAGATTAGTTGCTCAAGGCTATACTCAAATGGAAGGTATAGATTTTGATGAAACCTATGCTCCCGTAGCTAGAATCGAGTCAATTCGTATGTTTTTGGCTTATGCTTGCTATAGAGATTTCAAAGTCTATCAAATGGATGTTAAATCGGCTTTCCTAAATGGTGTCTTAGAAGAAGAAGTTTATGTAAGACAACCACCGGGATCCGAGGACCATAAACATCCTAATTATGTATACAACTTATACAAAGCCTTAAACGGATTAAAACAAGCTCCGAGAGCTTGGTATGAGCGGTTAAGTAAATTCCTAACCGATAATGGTTTTAAAATAGGAATTGCGGATACTACGCTATTTACCAAGTATGAAGGCGATGATATATTGCTCGTTCAAATTTATGTAGATGATATTATTTTTGGTGCAACCAAAGAATCACTATGTAACGAATTCTCGGATAAAACGAGTAAAGAATTCGAAATGAGCATGATGGGAGAATTAAATTTCTTCTTAGGTTTGCAAATTAAACAATCTCGAGATGGCATTCATATTTCACAATCGAAATATTGCAAAGAAATGCTTAAGAAATTTGAGATGGAAAATGCAAAACCAATAAGTACTCCTATGTCAATCTCCGATAAGTTATCTATAGATGAAACGGGTGTTTCCGTAGATATTAAGAAATATCGAGGGATGATAGGAAGTTTACTTTATATCACGGCTTGTAGACCGGATATACAATTTATTGTTGGTAAATGTGCTCGTTTTCAAGCGGATCCGAAAGAATCTCATTTATCTGCGGTTAAGCGGATATTTAGATATCTTAAAGGTACCACAGATTTAGTTCTTTGGTATCCTAAAGGGCATCCGTTCGATTTAGTGTGTTTTGCTGATTCGGATTATGTCGGGCATTTAATCGATTGAAAAAGCACTAGTGGCACATGTCAGTTTCTTGGTGGATGTTTAGTATCTTGGTTTTCAAAGAAACAAAATTCGGTGTCTAAATCTACTACCGAAGCTGAATATATAGCGGCTGCGAAATGTTGTGCTCAGATCTTGTGGATGAAGCAAACATTAGCCGACTATGTTATTAAATTTAGTGCAGTATCTATTTTATGTGATAATACGAGTGCAATTGATTTGAGTAAAAATCCGGTATTGCATTCGAGATCGAAGCATGTAGATATTAGACATCATTTTCTTTGTGATCATGTTAATAAGGGTGATATTAAATTGGTTCATATTGATACCGAGAATAATATCGCGGATATTTTCACGAAACCACTAAGCTCCGAAAGATTCTCTAAATTGCGATTTGATTTAGGAATGATGGAGTGCCCAAATTAATTTGTCAAATTTTATTCGAAATATATATTACTTTATTTTAATTATCTTGCAACTTAGAGCATTGTTTAAGCGGATTTTCAAGCGACTTGAATGTTCAGATTTCTTCGACAATTTTGTGAGCTGCAAATAATTAACGCCAAAAGTAGTATATAGTTGGTTTAATTTTTGCAAATTAATTTGAATAAGTTCCAAATTATTTTTATTACTTTAAAATCTAATTATTTTTGAAAAATTGGAACTTTGTGCATTTTATTATTCTAAAATAAAATGGCATTTTTTTGGTGGCACAGATATTTGTAGGGAATTTTTCTGATTTATTTTGCATTTTATGTGAATTTTTGAAAACAGTTTTAAATAAAAGAAAAGCATGTAAAATCGGAATAAATTGAATATATGGAGCTGCAGGCATTACGCATATGTGGTGTGCGCATCAGTAGTCAAAAGTCAGAGCATCGAAAAGGCGCGAGCAGATCTTGGCCATAGATTCAAACGTCAGAGGTAATCTCAGCCATTAAAATTCTTTACAAATAATTTCCGTAAAAAGAAATTAAACATCAATCTGTCTCTCTCTTTCTCTCAGGGTTCATACCCTTTCGAAACCCTAGCTCTAGGAATCAAAATTCCAGCCTTGTCTCTGATCATCTCAAAAATCCGACCACATATTCGTGATCCTCACATTCAAATACATACAATCCTCTATCGAGTTTTTCAGTTTGTATCCTAAACTGTTTTTCCCCAAATTCAAAATTCGATAAGGATATTAACAAAGAGCCTTCGACAAATCGTGTAATCGATTTGTGTGTATATATGATGTGTTTAATCGGGTCAGTCAAGCATGGCGCCTCGAAATTACAGTGGTTGCTAATCGTTGATGCTTTAATGCGTCATTGTTTGTCTGATCCGGTGAAACTCAATCATATGATCATTGTATGTATTTGATCATGCCTGAACTTATCATTTTACTGCGATTTTTACTGTGTGCACAGGGGTAGTTGATTTTTATTGATAATCACTGTGCACATACATAAGTAAAAATCATAGTATCTTGATGATGCTTTAGAAATCCTATGTTTTTATCATTGTATTGTGATTTTTATTTTGCGGACAAGGATTGTTGGTACTATTTTTATTGATAATCATTGTGCGCACAAATAAAAATCATAGTAGTATGATGATATCTCGACTTCGTGTGCTAATGGTTGATTATCTCAATGTCCTTGTAAAAGGATTCTCTTGGCTCGTCTGAAAGCCTTCATTTAGTTGTGATTGAGTGTTAGAGTTTCTGACGGACCAAGAGACATCCTTGTACAATGATTTTGTTGATGCCTCTAGCCTCTCTCAATGTTTTTTGTAATGAGATCTTACTAGCTAGACAGAAATTTTTAATTTGATTAGTTTTGATGTAAGATTTCTGCCTAATTAGTAGGCATCTCAATACAATGATCTTGTCTATACTCTAACCTATCCAATGTTTATGTGTTGAGATCCTGTTGGTATGACAAAAATTTTTGGTTGAGTACGTATTGTTAATTTAAGATTTCTTTCTTACCAAAAGGCATCCCAGTGCATTGATGTTGTATGATTGTTGTGATAATCTGGATTGTTTGGTTGGAAATGGATTGATCATTCTATTTTGATATGATTTAACTGTGCTAATATTAATAATTGTTTGCTTGTTAATTGTGTTCTTGTGGTGATTGAATGGTAAGTTACTATATGACTTGGTAATTGTGAGAGTGCATTGGCTCTACTTGTTGAGTTTCTGAGTTTTTGGAATCACTCATGTGAATTACCACCATGAGCCAGATGCACATTATCTAACCCCAACTTACTATCTTAATATGAATGATTGCTTGTAATGGATGTATGATGGTAAAATGTTGGATATATGCATTGCCCTGTCTCTATCAGTGTTGTGAAAAGCGCATTAAGCGGCCGCTTAAGCGGCCGCTTAAGCGGAATCGGAGGTAAAATGCCTAGCTTTTAGTAAAATCGGGTTTTTAAGTGTTTTTCGGGTTTAAGCGGGTTTAAGCGGGATTAAGCGGGTCAAAGACGAATTAAGCGGGTCAAAGACGGATTAAGCGGATGAATTTAAAAAAAATTATAAAATTATAAAAATTATAAAAAAATTATAAAAAATTATAAAGGATGGTGAAAGAATGCATATGTTTCCGTCTTTCTGAAAGAATGCTACAATCTATCTTTCTATCCTTCGGATCTCGTATTATGATAATTATGATGTTTGTATTTTCAAAGTTAATTATGACTAAGTATGATTTTGTGAATGTAGAGATTACTAGTTTTAATTTTTATCATAATATGTTATATCATATGTGAATGTTAGATTTTTTTATAAAAAAATTAATATTATATTTATTTCTATAAATATATAATTATTTATAATCCGATTAATGATCCGCTTTTAAAACCGCTTAAGCGTCCGCTTAACCACTTAAGCGCTAGAAGGTCATCCTGCCGCTTAGGTCCGATTTGCACTTTTCACAACACTGGTCTCTATGTATCTTTGTGCCTTAGTCAGTCGTATTATTCTATTAATGATAATTGTGAGCTTTTTTTTGGATTCGAATTATCATTATATGTGGAATATGTCTTGTCTTTTGGCTACATTGCTTTGTAATCTCATGCTCCTAAATGTGTATCAACTCTTGCAGTGATCCTTCTTGTGTTCTAAACTGTTTCTTTTGGACTTAATGCATGCATAATTACTCTAAGTCTTTGTATGCCCTGTCTCAGTCATTATATGCTTAGTTGCTACCTGTCAAAGACTTGAGCGTATATTTTGGAGTAAGTATGACTTTGGAAAAAGTTTTGGACTTACTAACTCATGATATGCTCTGTATGCTACATTAAGATGCAACTCCATGCTTGTGCACATGAGCTCTAATTTTTGTGCATATCTATAGCAAGTTGCAAAATTTATATAATGTGGAGTATGCCATGCCTATTACTTGCTTCTGTGCTTAGTTTTATAATCAATGTCTCATGCCCCTGATTTGTCATTTACTTTAAATCCCTTATGCTTTAAAATTTGAAATTTCTTTGATTGTCTGATCACTTAGATTGTAATAGGATTTAAAATAAATTCTTTTGAGATTGATTTGATAAAGGATTTGATTGTTTTTAATAATGTACTATCTTCTAAAATTCAGTCCTAATTATCCTATGCTAGACCTAGGTGATTTAAAAATAACCTAAGTTTCTAGAAACACTCTTGCTGGCTCTCATTGTTTTGCATCTACCTGCACTGTATTGGTTTTGATCCTAGCTTTGATCAATTTTCTATGTGCTTGTTCTGTGAACTGAACTGATTTGGTTAGGATCTCTTGTAACTAGTTTGTGCTATGTGAGTGTTTGTGTGTTGCAACTAGTTCCAAAACCAGTTAGGATCCTGAATGACTTGATGTGATAAGTGTCATTTTCTAAATCTCTAGCATTGTGCTCCTATGCTTAATTGTTTAATCATCAACTTTATGAGTATATGTGCTGTGTGAGTTAGTGTATGGTGCTTTATATCTGTGTTGATATATGTATAACTCCATGCTTGCATGAATAGAATTGTTTATGTGTTAGTACAACAGCTGGATTTGATTTGTGTGTGTATACAAATGCTACTTTTCAGTAAAAGTATCCAATGATTGCTAACTACCTTAAATGCATTAAATGTTCTTTGTTGTTGGTGCTTGTTTTGGGACTTATACATGCCTTTTAGCCGAATTTGTTAGCATGCTAGGACTGATAAGAGGCCTTACTTCTCTTCAATCTGTCATACCTTTATATACTTGCTTGTCCTATTGCTACTGTGCATGTCCTGTGTTAACTGCTCTTGTACTGTTGCTACACATATCTCCATGCTTATGTCTTGTAAATTCTGTGTATTTAAGAGGAGTGTTAGCTGCATTCATTTCATCTCTTGCATTGATTTCTCTTGTCTTTATACACATAATTTTGAGCATTTAGTTGCAGTTATTACTTGAGCACCATGAATCCTGTCAACACTACATTATCTTTGTTTCACAACACATAAAACACCATCAAACAAACCAAACCCTCCTTTGGTAACAAGATCAAACTTAAGAGGAGAAGAGCCAAGCTCAACTCAGGTTTGTTTGTTTCAAACAATTCTCATACCAAGTCTGCTAAAAGCAAACTTGTCCCTGGCCAACTGGTAGAGTTATTACCAGACTCTGACTTGTTTAAGATGCTCACTCGAGCCAATCTTGAACCTTTTCTATCCTATCCCTCTAAAAGAGTCTTGCCTAACATGGTTTCTGAGTTTTATGCTAATTTAACTCTAACCCTGGCATCAATGGGACTGTTTTCCTCACATCTGTGGTGAGTGGAATCCCTTGTCTCATTGATCAAGAGACTTTGATAAGTGCTCTCAAACTCCATGCCTCTCTCACTACTCCTGCTCATGTTGACATCTCTAAGTCCTTCTTATTTGACATGAATGAATATAGAAATTTTATTTCTACTTTCTGCAATGTTGAGGTTCCTCACAATGTGTTCTCTAATGATAAAGATTTCAATCCTGCTCACTTCATTCCACTCTGTCAGAATTTGGCTACATTTGTTAAAGATAATTTCTTTCCCTCTCTTGAAAAGTCTGTCTCGTTTATTGATATGAAGATCATGTATAAAATAGCCACAAACAGAATTTCTTTTAACATTCCTCACATGCTCATGACTAAGATGCATGCTGCCTCTAAGGCTGGATATAATCCATATGGCCTTCTTCTCACTAAAGTCTTTGAACACATGAAGTACAACATTTGCATCCCTCCTTTCTTTCATGTCACAAACACAATCTCAGAGCTATGCACTAGGCCTGTCTTGCCTCTTAACATTCATAGAGATCCACCTATGGTCTCTAACATGGCTGTCGAACCTCTTAGGCAAATAGATCTCTCACTGTCTATTCACTATGAGAAATTTAGGACTATGCCTTCTGATTTGGATTTGCTTAAGGTTGAGTATTCTCAAATGAAATCTACCTTGAATATTCTTGTGGCTGACTATGAGAAAATTTCTTCTAAGCTAGAAATTGTTCAGAGTTACTTGAACTCTGCTATGACTAGGTTGACCCTTCTTGAAAACACTCTAAGTCAGCTCATTCAGTTTCAAGTTAACATGCATAGCAACCCTGCTCCAAATGACATTATCCTAGGTATACCTGCGAGTGCTCCTATGCCTAGAGAGACTGAGGTTATTGATCTTGCTGAAAATGATAAGAATGACACTGTGATGGAGGTGACTGTGAAATCTGAGCCTGTTGAGAATGGAAATGGAAATGTGGGAATGGATTGTGACAACTTGGTCAATGAAGTGATTAGTAATGATCACTATAATGAGCTTGACTAAACCTTGGTGGTATTACTGAAACTTGCTTTTTGGATTCTGTGGCTGCTTAAGTTTATTTTATCTATCTATCTATGTATGTGCTTAGTGCTATCTGTTTTTGCACTAGTCTATCTGTTTGCTTGTAGTTGTTGTGTTGTGAGCCTTGTTGTTGGCCCTTTTATGCTGCTTGTGTGTAGTTATACTTCTAACTGTTTTCAATCTTAGTTGGACTTAGAAGTGAACCATGATATACTCTGAATTGATATTAATGATTTGCAGTTTGCTTGCCTTATTGTTGATGCTGATAGTGTTAGTGCCATAGAGACAATGTAAAAATGTTTCTAGCGAGATTATTTTGTTATTTGATGATTATGTTTATGGATTATTCTACATTGATTTATTATATCTTTGTTTACTGCGAAATAAATATTAGAATAATAAATGTCCTTGGAATATGTAACATGTATTCTATATCTTCAAGTATGTGACTTAAAAATGAGATTATATGAATAGTGTTAATATTCCTAAAATATCCCTAATCGAGCATTAATAATATGGGACAATTATAATGCATTAAGATTAGTATGTTTGTTGACAAGATGATCACATCTCATTGGTCATAGGTATAGTGATACTAAAGTCAAGAACATAGGTGCATGTAATATTCTACATGGCACTGGATTAACCCACAGTGAGATTCTACATGTTAATAATGTCATTAGAAAGACTCACAGTGATAATGGTGTAATGATCCTTAGACTTGATATCATTATATTTCTATACGAGGATTAATATACTTTGATTACATTAAAAGTTACCTTTGACCGGGTAATGATAAAAGTGGACATCAGGTACATTATGAGACGTATGAGAAATATGAATGATAGATATAGGATTTAACCCTCCTATTATTATAAGGAGAGATATTATTGGCCTCTTGATTGAGTAGGACTATGAAAAATGCATGGCCATGCTCAAATATTGATTTGTTTTAATAGTCTACTCATTGATCAATAAAACCCGGATTAAATGTTGAAGAGGATGACTGTATACATGCCTCGAGTTTAATCTATAATATTTGGTTAAAGGGATTATATTATACGGAAACATTAATCACGAAAGGTTTAGTTGGATCACCAATTATTATTATTACTTGGGTAACAATAATGTATTACTATATGCCGTTCATTGTTTATAATTTTATTATTGGATATTAAAATTATTGCCAACGTAATAATAACCTAAAGGGTTACACACTTGGAACGTTTAAACGGAGCTTTAATTTAAATTCCGAATTTAAATTAAATAAATATTAATTCGAAATTGGTTCTTTAATTAAATTAAGTTGGACTTAATTAATTAGATCATATTTCGAATTTTATAATAATAACCCAATCAGTTTTGGTTTTATGAGAAGCCCAAAACGAAATAGGGTTTTCAGCCCAATCTCTCCTCTATAAATACATAAGGATGTATTGTATTTGGGTTAAACTTTGCATAATTCATTTTTTGCAAAAACCCTAGCAGCTCAACATCAAGAGAGGCTAGAGAGAGAGAGATCAAGGGCAGTTATCGGCTAGTACCAACTCTAGTGATTGTAGAGACAATCGGGCGTTCGTGTGGACTGATTAGATACGCGGATCTTGCATCAAGGGTTGCGTGGTGATTGCATCTTGGACCTCCATCTTTCAGAATTCGTAAAGCTATTTAACTGGTATGATTTCGTTTCTCCATAATCAACCATGTCTTATACACGGATCCTAGGGTTAGGTTTCAAAATTTTATTGTTTTTATCGTTTTTCCGTTGCGTTTGTTGCCCCGAAATCTATCAGATGCCCTCTTAGTTCTAGTTACTGCATTTGCATTTTTAGATTCCAAGCACACACATGCCACCGTACCTATGGACTGCATTGAGGTCCCTTAGAGTTCTCTTTGATCTGAACCCACGGGGAACTGGCCACAATTAGGTCATGTAGGTGCATTCTTATTCGAATTGTAACTTGACAGATGAGTTGGAATTCTTTACCCTCAGACCTTATAACTCGACTCCACTGTATTGTATCTCTAACCCTTAACTTTGTCAATTCATACTCATTGTTTTATGTACTTTCACATTGACATTGTTATTCGAGTGCTAACAATGCAGGTTGTCCTTCTGGACCATCTTGGTAATCCATGCACTGTATTTTGCCTCAAGATCACGTAGCTTATGCCTTTGGTTCTTGATGCTTGCTCAAGTCTCAGCTATTGCTTGCTCTTAATCAACCTAGCCCTGCACTGCATTCCGAATTCAAGATCTTAGTACTACATTGTAATGTCTTTAAATTCTATTCTTGTATGGGAGAATTAGTCTTGTAATTTGGTTAGGATTATATGGTTTGTAAATTTAAAAACAGTCCACAATTTGTGAAGATTTGTGAAGTAGGACTGTTTGGAGAAATAAGGTAGATTGGTGGATATTGAAAGTAATAGCTAGTAGTAATCCCCCTCCCCTTATGTGTGTGACTATATGTGTGTGATTTAGGGGAAGCATGCTTAGAAATTGTGATATGTTTATGCTCTAGGGGAAGATAAATTATGTGTGAGGCATGCTATGTGACTATGTGCTTAGTTTTTCAAAATAAAGCAAACGGACCCTTGCAAATTATTTTTCGGAAAATGTTTTTACAAAAAGAGGAAGATGTCTCAAATTTTCGAAAACAATTTGTTTTAAAAGGGAAGATGAATTTTTTCAAAATGGTTTTCATAGCAAGGGGAAGTCAGTTTTCAAAATTTTAGGTCACATATTTGCTCACACAATATATCACTTGTGCTCACTTGATCTTATTTTTTTATGTGATATATTAGTTTGCTTGATTTATTTTGTGTTTATTTGCATGTTTGCTCATCTTATTTGGCTTGCATCTTTTTCATATAGCTTAGCATGCATACATTAGATTAGTGGCACACACATATTTAATTTTCGCAAATAGTTTTGACAAATACCAAAAAGGGGAAGATTGTGAGTCGACAGTCTTTTAGGAAGATTTCTAGACCGTCATTCACTTGTAGGTTTTGGTGATTTGTCAAGTTCGAAAGTGAAAAATTAAATTAGATTTAGGAATTTACTAGATAACATAGTAAATCCTCCATTAGGCTTATTCGATGTGACATAAACAAGTAACGAGTCAATCTGACAAAATGTTTTCTCGTACCAATCACAAATTTAATTAGATAAGGAATGTCAATGAAATGATGTTTCCTAGTCTAAGTTATTTGTGATATATTTAAAGGCAAAGTCTAAACGGTACAAATATCGAAATATCTCGAACACTGGTTTTCCGGACCAAAAATAAATGTTTTATTCAAAACAATGTTCATTTCAAATGTTTTATTCTCAAATATATTCGATATATTTTTCAAAGATTTATTTTCAAAGTGCCTTGCCCAAAGACTTGCCGAAAGAATAAAAATAGATTTTTTCTCGGAACCATTAACTGTTTTCACTTAAATTGGATAAAATTTTAAAATATTTAAAATAAATATTCCGAGGACTTCATAGTCATTATTATTTGAGGAAAATTATATTTGAATATATTTCAAGTCAAAACTTTAGCCAAAGTATCGACAAGTTACGATAAACGGCAAATGTATTTTATTCCGTCGTGTAATGACATTTAATCAAAATATTCTTGAATAAAATACCTCCACATGTTATTTTGACTTGAAACTTTGGATATGTCACTAGAATATTTAAAAAGAATTTTAGGATTAATTTCATGATTTTAGCATGACTTTTTTCCGGGACTCCAAAAATCGATACGTAATTGATTTTTTGGTCGCTTAAAAGTCATAGATGATCAACGAATTTCAAGGTGAAATTTTGACCATAATCCTCTGGGAATATTTCAAGAGGATTCCCCAAGTTTCATACTCCCTCCGTCCCATTTTGTAAGACATGGTTTGACTTTCACGGAGATTAAGAAAATACTATTTGACTTGCTAGGTGGTAGCATGTGGTTGGTTGGTTGTGAAAGTGGGTGTATAAAAAATGGGTAAAGTAGGAAAGTAGTGGGTGTAATAGTGTTTATTTAATAAAAAGGAAGTATAAAATAGAGAAGTAGTGGGTGTAATAGTGAAAAGTAATGTTCAAAAATAGTAAGTTTAGTAGGTTCATTCTTTTTGGGACGTCCCAAAAAAGAATAAGTGTCATATAAAATGGGACGGAGGGAGTAATTTTTAAGTGATTTTTCGATTTATTTCATAATTATGGGTTTATCGCTTCGTTTCGGGTTTTTCGGTTAAACCGAGCCAAAAGAAGCTTCCTAGATATTTTCTATATTATATTCCACACATGGTGATTGCTGGAGCTTTCTAGGAAGGTACCAAAAAGCTACTTTATGCATTTTAGTATTTAATTAGTAGTTTGCCACTTGTCTTTTAACCATTGGTCACTAAAACCCTAAATTTGCCTATAAATACCATGCTAAACCCATTCATTTCTTCAAGCCTTCTTGTGCCAAAGAATTGCTGCTCTTTTCTCTCTAGAAACACAGCAATATCAAGTAGCCAAGAGCCTTCAAAAAGATTTGGATAACAAAGATTTGCTCCTTCATCTTTTATCATCTTTTAAGCTTTGTTTTTGGTCCATTTCTTACACTATAAACACCATTCGGCCAACTTCTTCTTGGGGCAGCCTCTTGCACGTTTTAAGCAGTCCCCAAGTGCTCTTCAAAGTATATTTGAGTCCATTTAATCCTCCTTGAATATATCTTTTATTGGTGCTCATTTGGACTTGTTAAAGTGGTGTTTTGGCTCTTGTTTTTGCTCATTTTTGGCACACTCGTAAACACACTTTAAGGCAGCCCCTTGGTCGAATTATTGCAGCCTTGTAAGTGTTGTTTCTTGAGAATTTGAGTCACCCTTCTACTCATCTTGATTCCATTTCTTTTGGTGCTCATTTCAGCTCATTTTTAGTGGGTTTTTAGGCTTGAAACTAGCTCGTATCTCTTGTATTTCTCTCTTAATTTAAAGAGGAGCTTGAGCCTTTGTAAGGTCAAGAGTCATAAGCTAGTTAGTGGGTTTGTGCAAGCTATATATTCGGTATACTAAGTGCTTGAATCTTTTGAATATATACTTGTGCTTAAGTAGTCTTACATTTGTCACCTTACACACTTGTTCTTGAATTAATTCATGTAGTGTGTGTAGACAACTTGTAAGCTACCAAGAGGAAGTTCTTTTAAGAACTTTTTTTGTTTTGCTAAATAGTTCTTTTAAGAACTTGTTAAGCCCTCTTGAAGACCTTAGTAACCAATTGATCTATACTTGGTTATAAGGCAAAGAACTATCTTTTAACTAGTGCTTAATTTGCATAAACTAAGTGGTTTAAACTTAGTACATCTTAAGTTAAAAGAAAGCTTCTTTTAGTGTTGGTTATACAAGTCCCTTCGATCTTATTTGTGTTTATTTCTTTAAGGACTTAACCAAGACTACTAGAACTAGTTTCTTAACCGAAACTAAGTTCAATCTATTCGGCCATCTCTTTCCTTCTATTCGGCCGAGTAGTTCATTTCATAAGTATATATTATTGCATCCACATTTAATTTATTGTCTTGCATTAGTTGTGTGATAAGTCCCTTGTGGACTTCTCCCGGTTACTTACGTGTTTAATTTTCTCGCACTAGTTTAACGCATAATAGCGGCCCTCGTTTTATCCTATAGATAAGCGAGTTACTTTTACGTACGTGTGAGTTGTGTTTATGTGCTTGTGTGTTTAATTTAACGCGTAATAGCGTCCCTCGCTTCGACGAGCTTTATATATTTATATTCGGCCCTATCTTGGCCTAGACTATATTAAAGCCATTTTAAAAGTGCTAAACATTTGTATTCTTCGAGTTTAGTTGCTTGTTTAATATTTTACGAAATATTTACAACTTGCTCTAACTCACTCTTGTGTTGTATAACACATTTTTAATCGTCAATTAAAAGGGATTTAAGTCGTTGGACTTGTATTATATCCTTTGACGTGAGGTGAAGTGAAGTGAGGTGATTCTCGCTCTAAGATCCAAGTCTTAGACACGCCGACGGGCAGTTGGGTGTCTTTGCACCGTGAGGAGGAGAAAAGACCCCAAGATCTAAGACCTAAGATCCAAGATCGTTAAAGGGTGTAGATACGAAGTCTATGCAAAGGGTTACTTACGTGGTTGTGAGGAGGTGACGGGGAGTTACGCTACAAGATAAACTCGTAAGGGGTTTTCTTGCATTGCATTTGAGGAGGTAACGGGGAGTTATATTCCAAGATAATCTTGCAAGGGGTAGCTATAATATTTTGAAGAGGTAACGGGTAGTTAGGCTCTAAGATAAATACATAGTGGTTGTAAAGGCTTCTCCCCCTACTATAAGGAGTATTTTACTTATAGTGGAAGAAATCTCGAGTTCGGGAGGAGCTCGGGGACTGGGGTAGGGGTGTTCGAATCCGTTAGGGGATTGCGGCATCGCGAACCAAGATAAATCGATCGTGTCTTATTTATCTCTTTTATTTTCCGCACTCTATATTACTTGTTTAAATAAGTAATTAATTTTAAAAGAGTAAGAAAATTTAAAAACGCCAATCTCTAATTTTTAAAAGGTAACAAGCTATTCAACCCCCCCTTCTAGCTTATTTCACCCTATTTCAGGACCTATCACATTACGAGCAATTTTATTTAGTAAAATAACATAATTAACTTATAATTACTATAAACTATTCAGTTACCTTTTTCATCTAAAACATGTTACCTTTTTAATTTTCTCTAACTAAATCCTCTCTTTTTCCAATTATATCATGGGCATTCTATTTGATAAGTGGATTTATATCCACTTGGAGCATTCTAAATCGGCTTAAATTGATTGTCTTGGACTCAAGTTTCTTGTAGTTTTGATGTGTTTTGTTTAGTTGTGCAGATTTACAAGGATGTTGATTATGGTGGATTTTTTGTCGTTTTTGGAGATTTAATTTATTAAAATTCGGATTTATTGGGCTGCAAGCGTGAGATTCACTGCTTGGGCCATATCTTGAGTTCTATAAGTCTGTTTTCAGCCCGTAAGCAGTCCACGCGAAGATAACGAGATTCTCTATCATTCTAAGGTGGTCCAGAGGTCCAATTACGTTTGGAACGTTCCAGAAAAACTGAAGAAAAGTTAGCTACGAATTTTCCTTAAAAACAGAATCAGTTTAGGAAACGTATCTTGCAGAAATTCTATTATAATTCTGTTTTGATATTTTCTTGCTGGGCAAGACTTTTAGAGCCTATTTAAACACATCCTACCATTGTAATAGATATATACACATTATCATAGTTTTTATTATTGTATTATAGCTTAGATCTGCAAGGGAGAAAAGGAGAGAAGAGTTCAACGCTCGTGACAAGCAACGGATCTAGATCTACTTCATCCTTTGTGTTACTTTGGATTATAGATTTGTTTTCTCAACTCTTCAGTTTTATTAATATTATTACTTCTTTTATTCATATCTTGTTTATTATCATGTTTTCATCAAATCCCACGATGATGAACGGTTCAATTATGGGCTAATCGTTGTCGTGGGATCCTAGTGGATTTATCTATGTAGCTTAGTAGTTTGCATGCCTTAAAGATTTATGTGTGGTGAATACTTGATATCCTTGTATGGTTGTGCTTATTGAATTTAGGTGCGTCGCGAACATCTAATTTGTTAATCTCTTGCTAAACGAGAGTGGATCTTGAGATTTAGAACTTGCCATGCTAGCATAGGATAGGTTGGTGTTTTGACATCATGATTTGTGGCATCAATAGAGATATTATGCTACCCTATGTGATCCAAGTGGATAACTTGTGCTTAAACCTTTATGTTTTCAAATTCTATAGAGATATAGGGTCTAAACATAATAGGTGCCTACTCATCTTCTATCTCTTTTGTGGATGTATGCGTAGATTGGTACTAGTATACCGAGAGGTAACTTTTACTCTTTTCGTGTTATTCGATCAGATATCAACCCATCGCATGTTTTAATTAAAGGCCGCAACTCTAAGTGAAGTAGATGATGAAACTAGGATTCCATGTTTTATTCTCATATTAGTAATTCGATTTTAATCTCTTTAATTAGTTAATCTTTAGTTTGATAATTAATTTAGTAGTTAATAAAAATCCAATTTGTTATTTGTCTTAGCAGTGGATAAAAACCATACATCGGTGCATAGGTACATTAATTGAATTGAACACCATTCTAGATCTCTGTGGGAACGAACTTGATTTAATCATATATTACTTGTGACAACGTGCGCTTGCGTAATTTTGCATAACAAGTTTTTGGCGCCGCTGCCGGGGATCATCGGTGTTTTTATTTTAGTTTATGTGCTTGTCATCAGTGGTCGTTAGCGTTCACTGACTCGGATTCTTACTTAGTTTGTTTGTTCGTGGTGTTTCAGGTACTTAAGTTTGTATGCGAACACGCTTACAAGCTCGCTTGGAAGAACTGGCGGAAGACGATCTTGTAGAGAATAAAGAGAATAAGGAAGAGGAATCTGAAACTACAGTAGCAATGGCAGATGTAGCAGCAGCTAAGGCTTTGAAGGAGTATTCTCAATCGAAACTCAATGACATCCAGTCTAGCATTATTAGGCCAGCTATTGCAACGAACAATTTTGAGATCAAGTCTGGCACAATTCAGATGGTGCAGAATTCAGTCCAGTTTGGGGGTGCTTCTACGGAGGACGCCAACATGCATGTTCGGGACTTTATCGAAATCTGCGACACTTTCAAATGTAATGGTGTGACGGATGATGCTATCAGGTTGAGGCTTTTCCCATTCTCTCTGAGGGATAAGGCTAAGAGCTGGCTACACTCTTTGCCACCTGGTTCCATTACTACATGGGAAGATCTTGCTCAGAAGTTCCTTACTAAATTCTTCCCTATGGCAAAAACTGCAGCATTAAGGAACCAGTTGACTCAATTCCAACAGCAATCTGGAGAGACCTTGTGTGAGGCTTGGGAACGCTACAAGGAGATGCTACGCAAGTGTCCTCATCATGGCATGCCTGATTGGATGGTTATTAATGGGTTCTACAATGGGTTGGGAGCACAGTCTAGTCCTTTGCTAGATGCAACATCAGGTGGAGCTCTGTGGGCAAAGAGCTATGATGAAGCTTATGATCTTATAGAGATGATGGCTGCTAATGAATATCAAAATCCAACCCAAAGGCTATCTCAAGGCAAGGCAGCAGGATTTTTTGAAGTAGATACAGCTGCAATGATTACGGCTCAGTTGAAAGCTCTTGCTATGAAGGTGGATTCTCTTGCTAATTATGGAGTTCAGCAGGTGGCTAGTGTTTGTGAGCTATGTGTGGGCGCACATGAGACGAATCAGTGTGCTATTTCTCCTGAATCAGTACAGTTCGTGAGTAATTTTCAGAGACCTGCTGCACCAGTTCCAGCCACCTATCATCCGAACAACAGGAATCATCCCAATTTCAGCTGGAGCAACAATCAAGGTGCTCAACAACCTTATCAGCAGCCCTATCAGCAGTTTCAGGGTCAGCAAGCAAAGCCATTCAATCAAGGTTATCAACAGCCTTATGCTCCAAAAGCACCATATCAACCTCCGGGATTTCAGCAGCAACAGCCCCAGGCTCATATGGGGCAATCATCTAATGAAAAATCAGAGATGGATGATTTGAGGATGATGGTGAAGAACCTGCAAGCTTCTCAAAGGATCATGGAGAATCAGATGGGGCAGATTACAAGTGCCTTGGTAAATATGCAACAAGGAACTCTTCCAAGTGATACAATGGGTAATCCAGGCAAGAGGGAGGTCCATGAGCAGGTGAAAGCTGTGACTTTGAGATTCGGAAAAGTCACGAGTGATCCTAAATCAGCAACTGAAGAAGATGAAGATGTTCAGAATCAGCAGGATGAAAAATCTGCAGTGCCAGAAATCGAGAAATCTGATTTAGTGGCTGATCAGCTAGATGGTGAGAAGAGCAAGAAACCTGTTGAAAAGTTTACTCCGAAGCAATCTTCAATGAATAATCAGATCTATCCGCCTCCTCCATTTCCTGGACGTTTGAAGAAAAGTCAAGAGAAACAGTTTCAAAAATTTATGGATGTCTTCAAGAAACTGTCCATTAACATTCCTTTTGTTGAAGCGTTGGAGCAGATGCCAAGATATGCAAAGTTCATGAAGGATATTTTGTCAAGGAAGAGAAGGTTGGAAGAATTTGAAACAATGGCATTGACAGAGGAGTGTAGTGCTGTTCTGCAACAGAAGTTGCCTCCTAAACTGAAAGATCCGGGAAGTTTCACTATTCCATGCACTATTGGAAACCTTTCTTTCAACAAGTGTTTATGTGATTTGGGAGCTAGTATTAATCTCATGCCCTTGTCTGTTTTAAGCAACTTGGTCTACCGGAGCCAAAGCCAACTAACATCTCTTTGCAGTTGGCTGATCGATCTATCACATATCCTAGAGGCATCGTGGAGGACGTTTTGGTGAAGGTTGATAAGCTCATATTTCCTGCTGATTTTGTGATCTTGGATTTTGAAGAAGATAAGAAGATTCCCATAATCTTGGGAAGACCGTTCTTGGCTACAGGAAAGACTTTAATTGATGTGCAAAAAGGAGAGCTTACAATGAGGGTGCAAGATCAGAGTGTCACCTTTAATGTGTTCAAGGCCATGAAATTTCCAACAGAGGATGAAGAGTGTTGCAGTGTGGAAATAGTTGATACGGGTTAGAGAAAGAAGTGTGATCAGTTATGGAGCGAAAAATCTGACATGCATGTGCTAAAGCATCCTATCAGTGATTCCATTGACAGTTCTTCGGTTCGTGATATTTCTAAAGTAAAGCTTGGAAAACTTCCACCACATTTGAGGTATGTCCTTTTGAATAATGAGCTAGTGATTTTTGAAGAGGGGCATGATAACGTGTTACGACGGTGGAAAGCAGATGTTAAGGATGAGGAAATTTTTGTTCAGCCAGTTGAGTCGGAGAAGTACTTTAGAGGTGTGAAGAAGAAAAAGAAGAAGATTTGGCCGTTGGGTAGTAAAATCAAGTTGAAGGCTGAAGGAAGAAATTTGTGGAAAGCAAGCAATCAAGATGTCAACGTTCGAATGAATGGTTTGTCTGTTGAGAACGGTTCGGTTATTCTTTTGAAACCGCCATGAGTTGAGGAAGTAATGTCAAGCTATTGACGTTAAAGAAACGCTTCGTGGGAGGCAACCCATGAATTAGTGTAGAGAGGAAAAAAAAAAATGAGTGTTGTATGAAAAAAAAAAAAAGAATGAGTGTAGTGAAAAAAAAATGATGAACAGTAACGCAACCTGCGCTCCAGTCACGCAGTTTGCGCCCGGGTTACTGCATTCAGCGCAAATTGCGCCTGGGTAACGCAGGTTGCCCCTGCGTTATACCCCATTTAAACCCCCTAACACGCATTCCTGTCATGCGTGACTGCTTTGTCCGCGCCCAGCGCCCTGAAACGCAGCCTTCTGATGCGTTACACCCCCTTTCTGCCCAGTTTTTTTCCGAAAATTTGTATTTTAACCTACAATTTTTCCACCAAATTCAATCCTAACTCAAATTTCTTCAATTCTAAATCCCTATATCTATCCAAATCTTAACCTCTCCAAATCTCTCCTACACTCTAAATTTTTAAATCTCATCTATCCATCATCTTATATATATACACACCTAGCCATACAAATCCAATTCCTCTTCTATTTTATTTAAATCTCCAAAAATTCAATTCTAAAGAGGAATTAATTGCAAGTTCACCTCTCCAATTCGTAGTGGGTTTATTTCTTCTCTCAAATTTTATTTTGATTACGAATTTGTGTTCTTGAAAAATTGGGATTTGTATTATTCTTGATATATTGGGGTATTTTTGGTGTGTTATTGCTTGGTGATTTTTGGTGGAGCTTCTTGTGAGTTGGGGATTGATTCTTTTGGCTCGTAAGCATGGGAGAGATAGTGCCAGTGATGGGAAATTTTCTTTTCGACGGCGGAGGTTAAATTTAATCGGTTGTTTTGAGGCCAATTGCTAAGGAAAGGGGATTTTTGCGAGAAAAGAAATTGTTGGGTATGCTTCGGTTTTCAGGTATGTTTTCTGATATCCCTTGTATTTACTTCCATTCAATGCGGACATTGAATATTTTAAGTTTGGGGGTGGTTTGAGGGATTAGTAGTTGTTGTTGTATTATTTGTTCATGTAGGATTTCATGCTTTGCATATTAGTAGTAGTAAACACTACTAAAAATATGTTAATAGACATCACAGTCTTTAACATCGATTAAAATAAAACCGATGTTAAAAGTCTTTTTAACATCAGTGAAAATAAAACCGATGTCTTTTAAACATTCAGACATCACTTCATTTATCAACCGATGTCTAAACCTTTTCTTAAAAACATTTAGACATCACTTCATTTACTAACCGATGTCTAAACCTCTCCTTAAAAAAATGAACGCGCGCGCCCTCTCAAATATTTCCCCCCTTAATTTTATTTCCCCCTTAAATATTTTATTTGCCCGCTTATAGCCAATTCCATTTCCCCCTTAACCAATTTTTTTGTATTTCCCCCTCACTTTTCTAATATCATAACAAAAAAATAAAAACAAATTAACCTAAACACTATCACTCTCTCTCGACCTCGACTCTCACCTCACCTCACCTCTCTCTCCACTCTCACCCCTCTCTCCCGACTCACAGCCTCACCTCCTCCCTCAAGAACCCTAAATCTCGTCCCTCTCTCTCTCCCCCCCTCCCCCTCTCTATACTCTCATTATGACCATTCTCTTTCTCGAAAATCAATGGACCGGAGATTGTTCGATTCGAATCTACAAAACTATGAACTCAATTCGATTTAGTTAAAGCTCAAATTGGTAAGCGGGTAAGCTTGTGTTTGATTTCAATTTGTTCGATTTAATTTTCAATTGGGGATTTTTAAGCTCGAAACCCTAATTTCACTACTAAGGTAGAGGAAGGCTCACATTCTGATCTTTTGTCAATTCGCGGTGGAGCATATCACTCTTTGGTTCAACTACAAGGTAGCAACTCCTCCTAAAGGTAATATAGTTTTTTTTGGGTGCAAGTATATTACTCATGTATCTGTTATGTAAAATAGTCAATAGCTTCCTTGCCTCAAAATGACAAAAAAATCAACCAAAATTTTGTAAGCAGAAAAGAAAACTGTTTATGGACACCAAGAGTTCGTGTAATGCTAGAAATAGAAATGAATTATTCATTTTTGACTTCTGGTACTTACTAAATTCGTAAGATTGATTTAAATTGTTATAAAGTAATTTGTTACTCCGGAGATGCCAAATTAATTTGTATATGATATCCTGAGTTTGTTTACTCTGTCATGTACCAGGTGTTCTTGTTAAATCTTGTACATAAGGAACCAATTAGTTAGCAGTTAAACTTGCATCAAACTGAAAAGTCTCTATGTAATTTCCAATATTGAAGGCAATGCTTGTTTATTAAAGTTTTTTACATGTGCAATGGTTTGAATGCAGGAACAGGAAATGATATGGAAAAATCTCTCCTGCATACAGTTAGTCAACCCTGTACAATCCTTTACGTAGTTCTTGCTATTATTCGAGGTTACAAATGTTCATGCTATTTTTTGATAGATATTATGGATTTATTGTGATGAATTTTCATTATTATATTCATTAAAAATAAAATTGTCTTTTCTGGTTCTATTATCGACAGGACATAAGCGTTCACTGGATGTAGCAACTATCTTACAAGGGGAGGCCAGATTTTATAGTGTCTTGATGCTTGCTTGGGGTACAAACACATGCTATATTATGCTTCACTATTAAATTTTAGTTTGGGTGTAGTTTCTGCTTTTTATAAAGCTTCCACTTTCTATTGGTGGTTCTCTTCTGATGACTTAATGCCTTTATAGTAGAACTGTTAAATAATACCACAAGTTATATTGTTTGATGTACCTTAAGGTCCAATAACTACCTGTTTTCAGGTTTGGTGGCTGATATTGACATCGAGTCAGAAAGATATAGATGGATGGGGAGCGCACGGATGGATTTCTACGTAAGAAATTCATAACATCAATGTTATTCTGGCATTTCATTTTCTCAGTTTCAGAATGGAAGTGGTGTTAATTCTAATGAACAACGATCAATTGTATTTTAATACTTCTGTGTCATATTAAAAGTAGATTAACTGGTATTATCAAGTAGTTTGTTGCAAGTGTTTTCCTATCCACTATCTTCATGGTATTATCATAGCCCGTTTTACCTTGACAAGTCCGTAAGTGTCCAACATGGATATCTATTTAAGTGTCGATCGGGCTCCTCTCTATCATCACCTAATTATTGTTGTTTTTATTTTGAAGGAGCAATGGAAGTGGCAGTCCTTACGCTGATGGAAGTCCCAATGAGACTGACCGAAAACGGATGAGAAGACTATATCAGTCCAAAGCATACAAGGTGGAGATATCCTATGCTGCAAGGATTCCTATGCAGGCTATTGCACAAGCCTTGCGTGGTCAGGACTCGGAGAACTCCCAGGAAGTCCATATTTTACAGCACTCTATATGTTATTACTTTATGCTTGACTTAGTTTCAACATTAAATAGATACTTTCCCGCATTCTTGCTACAAGTGTTTTTGGAAGATTCAGGGTATGTATAGATTATTTACATTGTAGCCCAAACCAGTGAATGCTTTTATGCCAATAATCAGGTTTCAGCCTTATTGTAGCCCCTCCTTTTCCCTCTAACTACAGATGGTGCTAAACATAAGATTACATATGCCAATTCAATACATGTCGGCTTTCGGCTACCAAAGATAATGCAATACGTTGGTATAACTAGTGTTATTCACACTTGTTAAGTTGTTATCATGACACTACTATTTTCTATGCGTTTCTGTTTTAGTTATAGTTAACATAAATGTTGTGTCCTACTTTCTACTTATGTGTGCCCCATCTTTTTATTTGCTATAAAATGCAATTGACCGGAATAATTTATCTTATGCAGCATCACATTATTATTTCTAGGAAGTTGGTATGTTTTTACTGTACTGATTCCATTTCAATGTTCAGTTGAAAGATAATTCCTTCTGTATATCAAATGTTTTACATATTGTATTCTTAATTAGAGAAACTGTAATGTTCAGTTGAGAGATAATGACGAAACTAATAGTAGTTTTAATATTCATAATATGCATTCAGGATTCATCAGATCATATTGTACAATTTTATGGTGTTTATTCAGGATTCTAAAAATCTTGTTGCGAAGAAGTATGTTAGTTATGTACACACATACCTTGTCTCATTGCATTCTAATATTTGTATCATCATTGATTTAGTGTTGTAAAATATGGACTAGCTTATTTAAAACTTTAACAAATGTAATTCCTTTCTTACTAACCTTTTTAGAAAAGATCATTCTGGTGCTGCTTTTTAACTTGTTCCATGGTGTTTGCAGGCTTTAAAAATCAACAACTATGTTGATGAGCCGTTGCTGCGTGCTTGTGTTGTTTCAGTTAGCAATAACTTCACTCAATTTGAAGGGCGCTCAAATCTCCCCATTCTTCTACTGGTAGTTATGAACTATATTTTGTACATTATAAGTATATGTTGCTTTATATTCCTCTAAAGTTATAAATTAAAAGCTCTATTCACCTAGCAAATAAATGGAGTTCAGTTCCTGTACTAAACTTGCATTCACTTAGCATATAAATGGAGGAATTCAGTTCTGGTACAAAACTTGCATTCACTTAGCATAAGAAAATAATATTAATGTATTGTCATACCCTATCTGCTATATTATGGGATGAAATTAGTACATGCAGTTTATAGAAAAAACCACTTTCACTGGACATGACAGTTTAAGAGAGAAGCTAATTTTGCTTTAGTAATTCATTATTCCTTTTTCAAAAGTTTGACCTTAGTTGTTTTTGTTCGAGAGCAGCTTGCAGTGCCAATAAATAGTATTGAGGTAACTTCCTTATTACTTTTGAAATTACATGAACTACATTTTCTCAAGATTTGTATAATGAATATGCATTACAGAGAAACTGAGAAAGCATTCAAGTATCTAATGTTGTCTATTAAATTTAAAAAAAATCAAGTCTAACCTTTATATCCTGTTTTTAGGATGTATTCTGTCGCTTACCACTATCATATGTTCAAGAGGAGTTTGTGTTGGACCTTCCCCGTTAAAAAATTAAATTAATATCGTGTGGACCATTGGCCCACATATCAGATATTAAACTGATAAGAACAGATATTACACTTGAGACAATGTAGTTGTGCTTCTAGGAAAGACTATTTTGTTATGTTCCAACGATTATTTCTATATTGATTTATTATGTCTTTATTTACTGCGAAATAAATATTAGAATAATAAATGTCCTTGGAATATGTAACATGTATTCTATATCTTTAAGTATGTGACTTAAAAATGAGATTATATGAATAGTGTTTATATTCCTAAATATCCCTAATCGAGCATTAATAATATGGGACAATTATAATGCATAAAGATTAGTATGTTTGTTGACTGATGACCACATCTCATTGGTCATAGGTATAGTGATACTAAAGTCAAGAACATAGGTGCATGTAATATTCTACATGACACTGGATTGACCCACAGTGAGTTTCTACATGTTGATAATGTCATTAGAAAGACTCACAGTGATAATGGTGTAATGATCCTTAGACTTGAGATCATTATATTTCTATACGAGGATTAATATACTTTGACTACTGTTGATGAGTGGATTTCGTAATCAACTTATGTGAGGTTTATAGGTAGTTGTTTAGGCTAGCGATCAACTGTTCTATGAACTAGGTTTGGGTTGTGTTTGTGGGGGTTGAGCTGAACTCGAGGGTATCTCCAATAATCTCAGGTGCCTTTAGAGAAAATTAGAGAACTTAATGCATCGTACCCTGAGGTGCCTACGTACCCTTGTATTTATAGGGATCAAGCTCACGTAGTTCTAATATGATTCTATCTCTTACTGGAATAGCTGCATTCGGTCATCTAATTCGTGTTGGACTCAGGTTCCTTTAGAGCCTTTCACGAACTAGTTTGGCTAAGTGGAGTAGAACTCGAGTTCGTACCCCACTTATGATTCTCTCATTGGTTAGAGTTATTCTAGGATCATCTGCGCCCTAGAATTATACTCAGATACCAATTCGTTTATCTGTTCTAGATGACTTCTAGAACTTTCTGTTGGCAACTCGTAGGAACCTGGTACTCAGGAACCTATATCTCAGGAGCCTGTTTCTCAGGAACCTCCTTATTTCGGGACATATCGCTTAGGGACCTCCCTTTAGGTGTCAGTACCTGCACAAATAACAAACTGGTTAGACTGGATAACTCTTCGCATGCTTTTATCACCTCTATGGTTGTTGCTATGCTAACTCGAACTCTTCTGCTGGGAGGAACCTGGTCTTCTAATGCTCAGCTCAGCTTCCTGACCATTGGGAACCTTCTGATACTCATACTTCGTTAGTCATTTCTTCTATCTGATCTTCATAACTCATACTGGATCAATCTTCTGGCTCGTATGGATCAAACCCTATAGCTTAATGGGCCTAAATCTAGCCCATGGAGATTTTGGGCACAACAAGTACCCCCCAGTTCCTTGAAATCATGTAATGTGAAAGGAACCTATTCTAATTCTACGATTAAAAGTTCAATGTTAAACCATTCTAGTAACAATACCTCGCTTCAACATTTTATATCCAAGCCTACATGAGTTAACTCGGCGTAGGAAACAGGACATAAAATATTTTCAGCTTAATATGATCTTGAGTAAGCTTCCTTTGTATTAAGGAACCTGTTATCTTGCTATTTTCTTCTTCAGATAGCTGCTCTCGAAGTCAACTCGATGCTTGCATTTAGCTCCTCTGGGAATCTAATTCGTCACTCAACTCCACGTCTCTTTAAATTTAATAATTTAAGAATCTATAGGAAGAGATAATGGTTGGCAGCTGGAGATAACTCAAAATTCGAATTGAACTTATCACTTACCAAAGCTGTAGTTAATGCATGAGTTCCCAAGGTTCACACGCCTTTCACACATATACCTCTTCATTTTTACCGCTCCACTAATGCTCTGACGCGTGTACGGAACTGTCTTGATTATATAAACACACTTCTAACTCCAAGTCTAGTTTTTACCTTTACCAAATATCTTCCAAAACCCTTAGAGATAGAAGAAGAAAAAGAAGTCCGACGGTCACTTACTCAATCCAAACTCTCCGTCGCCGCTTTCTTCTAATTAAGGTATGACTTGTTTTCTTTCTGCTCTTTTGACTTCATTTCGTACTATCTGCACTTTCGTGTCTTGCATGTCGATGTTCTTCGTTTCTAATCTTTGTATGTATACATTTGTATCTATTCCATGCTTCTCACACAGTCTTTTACTATACCCTGTTTGTTTGATCATCGATTTACGGTCTTGTGACCCTGACTTCTTCTGGGACTCAATATTGTTTATTCATATTCTGTACACACATGTTTTCGACTTATACTGTAGTTGATATGAGTCGTTTTAATGGTGCGTAGCTTCTGTGTAATTCACCGATTACCTCGTGTCTCATAGTTATGTCTGTCCAAGAACTTTAGAACCACTATTTCTCTTTTAGAAGACTCAAAACCTGATTTTTCTCCGTCTGTCTTTTGCAGATGTCCTCTGATTCTACACCTTCTGACCACTTATCTTCAATTCAACCTTCTATGATGCCAATAGGGGAAAGAACTAGGTCTAGGGTTGTTGTTCCAGACATTGACGAACCTGGAAATATCCTTCTCAAACCTTCGACCTTACCCTCTACAAATCTTCCTACCCCTTCCTTTGTAGATTTGGGGGATGATTGGCCCTCTGACGGAGAAGAAGTGTCTAAGCCTGATCATAGTTTGATCCCAGATCCTGATTTTGATAACGAAGTGTCCGTTGAAAGAGAGCTGTATAAGCAAGAAATTGTACCTTTCTGTGAAAAAATGGATTCTCTTATGACCTCGACTAGGTTAGAGAAATTGTATGAGGAATGTTTTCGTCCATCCTGCTCCATTGTTCTCCCTAAGCCAGGTGAGAGGGCTCACAAGTTTGATACCAAGATACCTGACCGAGGTATTCCAAATGTTGTAACCTCTGCTGCCTTCTTCAAAGTTGGTGTGTACTTCCCTCTACATCCTTTCCTGAGAGAGGTTCTTGACTTCTATGGCTTGGCCCCTCTCCAATTGACACCTAACTCATATAGGTTAGCCATTAGTACCTACATTCTGTACACTAGCATGTTTATAACCCCACTATCTGCACATGAATTAGGTTACTTCTTCAGATTGAAGGACACTGGGAAGGGTTCCGGTTGTTTCTATCTGACTGCCTGGCCTAATCATCAAGGCCGATGTATAAAAGGTGTTAAACAGAACTTTGATCAATGGCAAGAGCAGTTCATTTACTGCTTTGATTGCCCCTCTATCCGCTTTGAATTCAATTGCCGCCCATTAATTCCAAAACAGACTGTTCTTACTGGAGCTTGTTTAATGAGAGCTGAAGAGGCTTTGAAGCACTCTTCGGCCATAAGAGATTGTATGATCCTATTGACCCCTGATAATTTATCTGCCCTAGGTTTTATACCCTCAGCTTCTGGTATGAGTTTCCCTGTTGTTGTCCTTTCTTTTCTATTGTTATACATCTGCACTTTTACCTGCTTATTCGTTATATAAATCTCTGATACTTTCTTGTATTTTCTTTCGCAGATATGGCTCCAAAAGCCCCATCGTTTATCAAAAGGTCCAAGAACGTGGATGAGATTTTCAAGACTGAAACTAAGGAGGTTCCGCTGAATGCAACTCCTATTAATCAAATTCCTGGCACTCCTGCTTCCCAAACTACTCATTCTGGTTCTTCAAAGAGGAAGTTTGCTCAGACAACTCTTGACCTCTCAGCAGCTCCCCAGACTCGCTCGTCAAGGAAGAGCAAAGCAGTGAAAACCGACCCTGATCAATCCTCCAACTTGTTCAAGGATATGATTGACACCCATGTTCCTACAGAGACGATAGCTGCCTGGAGTAAGATGAGTTCTACTGAAGCCATGCACGCCATGAGATTTGCTACTGCTCAATCTGCTTTCTTTGCTCTTAGATACTGCGATGAGTTTGCTGTAAAGACCCAATATGACATCCAACTTCAAGGAGAGATTCGCAAACTCAAAACAGAACTAGCTGCTAGTGAGGATAAGGCAAACATTGCCACTGCGGCTGTCAGAAATGCAAAGATTGTGGAGACCTCTTTAAGAGATGAGAAAATCGAACTTCAAGGTCAGGTCAAGATCCTTAAGGACGAGAAACTGTCGATGTTGGAAAGAACCAATGAACTGGAAGCTCAGGTGGACGCCTTGAATGCTGCTGCTGAAGTTGTGAAGTCATCCATACTTATCAAGGAAAAAGCCAGATATGATGAAGGCTATGATGAAGGTATTAATGACTACATACGTTCCACATGGGAGAAGATGCCCAATATAGACTGGTCCCTCCTGGGTGAAGACGTAGTAGGGATGATCAAAGATTTCGAGGAGAAAGCTGCTGCTGCAACCTCTGTACCTCCCGTGAAAACGGTTGAGAGGTCTCCAGGTGACAACCTTGAGACTGCAGAGGTTCCTGCTCCTGACGTTGTTCAGCCTATCCTTCCAACTCCTCCTGTTGCTACCAAGGGTTCCAATGAAGTTCCTCCTTCGTAATTTCAACAAGATTCTTAAAAACTTTTGATAACTTTTGATGAGGTCACGGGCTCCTCGTAACGCCTCGCAAAATGTAATTTTAAATTTGGTTTTCATGGCCTTCGTGCCAATAACTTTTATGCTGGTTTTCTGGGTCTCTGTACCCATAACTTTCTTCATGGTTTATGATATTTGCTTTTGCTACATATCTCTTGTCCAGGGTAGGCTTACACATATTTCTTTGTTCGAATCTTAACTTTCTATATACTTTTCTTCAAAACATCATGAAACACTTCACTGTTATGCATTAGAGAATAATTCAGCTTCCTTACTCATATGTTCAAGCTTACGTGGGCTAACCCATTGTAAGAAACAGAACATATGCATATTTCCACTTGTTTATTCTCGAAATAAATGCAACAAACTACAGCTGAATTGTAAAACCTGGAACCTCTGTGTTTATATTTTGTATTGATAATCTAAACCGTAGCCTTCTTTAATAATTTCTTCTTCATCATGACCAGGTTCCTCGAGTATTAATCCTGCAAAATAAACATAAAACAAAAAACAGTTAACGTTAGTAAAAGCTTTCTCTTGTTTAATTCGGGTCATCTCTTGGAAAGGTTGCCTGCTTGGCTCCCAATCCTAATCTCTAGGTCCCAACATGCCTCGAGGCCTGTTGGTTCCTTTTTCCTCTTGGAAAGGTAACCTGCTTGGTTCCCAATCCTATTCTCTAGGTTCCAACATGCCTTGAGGCCTGTTGGTTCCTTTTTATGCCTCGAGGCGATTCTAGGAACCTGTGTGCCGTTCTGGGAGTCCACACAGATTCCTCTTCTCCATGTGTCAGGCTAGACATCTTATGAAGGTAAATGCTAAGGATTTTATCCCTTCTTCCCATGTGCCAAAGGCGGTTCCACATGAGGGAGAGCTTATTAGGCTTCTCTTTAAGGTGCCTTTTGTCAGGACTTTAGATGCCTTTTTGTCAGGACTTTAATTCACATGCTCAAGAAACTTGAGGCTTTTGGCAACAATGTCGTGCTCAGTCAACTGAGGCTTTTCAATCTCATTTGCGCAGGAAGCTACCTGAGGCTTTTCTCGTGCCCAGGAAGCTACCTGGGACTTTGCTCAATGCCCAGGAAGCTACCTGGGACTTTGCTCAATGCCCAGGAAGCTACCTGGGACTTTGCTCGATGCCCAGGAAGCTACCTGGGACTTTGCTCGATGCCCAGGAAGCTACCTGGGACTTTTCTCGATGCCCAGGAAGCTACCTGGGACTTTTCTCGATGCCCAGGATGCTACCTGGGACTTTGCTCGATGCCCAGGATGCTACCTGGGACTTTGCTCGATGCCCAGGATGCTACCTGGGACTTTGCTCGATGCCCAGGATGCTACCTGGGACTTGATACTCTTCTCAACAATCTGTCTACAAGCTAATTCTGATCAATCAATCGTAGTCTGCACATTCTGTCAATTCATATTCATACTTCACACATACTGTCAATGCTACAGGAACCTGTCAGCTCAGGTAACCTGCAAAATACAACACCATGCTACAGGAACCTGTTAGTCTAGGTAACCTGTTTCAAAAATTTCAAATTGGCATATGAAATATGAAATCATGGCATGCACAATACTGTCTAAGTAGGAATACTACCCCCCAGTTCTTTTGGGTAATTATTGTTACGTAAAAGAACTATTAAGGAGCTATAGCTGCAAATAATGCACTCAAAATATTCAACGTAGAGCTATACATCGCTCAATACTTAAAAAAGAATCGTCTTGCAAGTAGGGAGGTTCACATCAAGTACCCCCCGAGTACATGCATAATCAAATACTGAAATCAAAATGCTGGTCAGCTATAACTAATAAGCTGCCTTTATTCTTGGGCTGAAAGAGCCTTACTTTTCCTAAGAAAAACATATAAAAGAGTTACTGATAATACTTCTTGAGATGCTCTGCATTCCAAGCTCTCGGAATGAGGTTCCCATCCATATCCATCAAGTGGTAGGTTCCTTCCCAAATGGCTGACTTTATCTGGTAAGGTCCCTCCCAATTTGCTCCAAAGGCTCCATGTGCCAGAACCTTGGTGTTTGGCATGACTTTTCTCAGAACTAGGTCTCCAACTTTAAAAGGTCTTGCCTTCACCTTTTTGTTGTAATACCTTCGAACTCTCTGTTGATATGCTGCTAACTTCATTTGCGAATCTGCTCTCAACTCTTCGACCATGTCCAAATACAGTCTATGATTGACCTCATTGCTTTCGGGATCAAAATACTTTCTTCTCAAGGAACCTGTTCCAACTTCCACAGGTACCATAGCTTCACAACCATAAGTTAGGGAAAAAGGAGACTCACCAGTTGTAGTTCTAGGCGTGGTGTTATACGACCACAAGACTCCAGGAAGCTCCTCTGGCCAGCTTCCTTTCTTATCTTCAAGCCTTGTCTTCAAAGTGTGCTTGATAATCTTATTCACTACTTCAGTCTGTCCATTACTCTGCGGATAATACACTGCTGAAAATGCTTTTTGGATTCCAAACTGCTCACATAATCCTCTAAGCTCTCTACTATCGAACTGCTTCCCATTGTCAGAAATTAGTTTCTGTGGAATGCCAAACCTGCATACGATGGCTCGAAACACAAACTCAGTCAATTTTGACGCTGTAATCTTTGCAAGTGGTTCTGCTTCTGCCCACTTTGTAAAGTAATCGACTGCAACCACTGCGTATTTCACTCCTCCTTTTCCTTTCGGGAGCTCTCCAATGAGGTCTATTCCCCAAACAGCGAATGGCCAAGGGCTAACAATCGATTTAATAGGAGCTACAGGACGACTATCAAAATTTGCAAACTTCTGACAATTACTGCATGCCTGCACAAACTTTGTAGCATCTGCTTTGATGGTTGGCCAATAATATCCTTGTCGAAGAACTTTTATGGCTAAAGAATTACCCCCCGAGTGATTTCCACATACTCCTTCATGAATTTCCTCGAGGATATACTTGCATTGTTCTCCAGCTACACACTTGAGCAAAGGCTGATTGAATCCTCGTTTATACAGAACTCCATCATAAATTACATACCTGGCTGCATGATACCTCAGCTTCCTGATATCACTTTGATTGGAAGGTAGCTCCCCTTTGTCCAGGTAACGATGTATTGGGGTCATCCAGGAATCTTCAACTGGAAATTCAATGTCCATTACCTCTTCCTTGAAAACACTTGGTTGCTCCTAGATTTGAAGTGGAATTACCCCCAATAACGTGGATTCTCTCTGTGACCCTAGCTTGGCCAATGCATCCGCTTTGGTATTCTTTCCTCGAGGTACTTGATCCAGCTTCACCTCTCTGAACCTTGCGATCAACTCCTGGGAGTATCTCAAATATAAGTCTGTTCTTGGCCCTCTCGCCTGAAAACCACCACGAATCTGCCAAACTACTAACATCGAATCACTAAACACTCTGATATTCTCTACTTTCATCTCCAAAGCCAACTTGAGGCCTGCAATCAATGCCTCATATTCTGCATCATTGTTCGTGGCTTTAAAAGCAAAATGAATCGAGCTATAGAGTTGGTGCCCTTCTGGACTAACTAGTTCTATGCCTGCGCCTGCTCCTCCACTGTTAGCAGCTCCATCTACATACAGTGTCCACCAAGGTGCACAGTTGTCATTGTCTGCCTGTTTTTCCACCACCTCTTTTGGCCCCTCTTGGCCAGTAACCTCTACATGAGGTGAAAACTCAATTAAGAAATCTGCTAAAGCTTGAGCTTTGATTGCTGTCTTTGGCTTATATTCTATGTCGAACTGTCCTAGCTCCACAGCCCACTTTAACATTCTTCCAGAAGTTTCTGGCCTATGCATCACTTGCTTAAGTGGATATGAGGTTCTCACCTCAATCTTGTGAGCTTGGAAATAAGGTCGCAGCTTCCTGGAAGCCAGAATCAATGCGAAAACCAGCTTCTCCATTCCTGTGTACCTCGTTTCTGCATCAAGTAACCTTTTACTAACATAGTAAACTGGGCTCTGCTGTCCATTCTCTTCTCGAACCAGAACTGCACTAATGGAATACTCTGACACAGCCAAATAAAGTATCAATGTTTCTCCATCCACAGGTTTGGCTAACAGTGGGGGGCTCCCCAAATGCTCCTTTAACTTTCCAAACGCTCTCACATTCTGCGGTCCACTCGAATTTGTTTCCTTTCTTTATAGCTTTAAAGAACTCCTGACACTTATCAGTGGACTTCGAAATGAATCTATTCAAGGCTGCAACCCTTCCTGTAAGAGACTGAACCTCTCTCACAGTTCTCGGAGACCTCATATCAATCAATGCTTTAATCTTGGCTGGGTTGGCTTCGATACCCCTGTGGTTTACCATGAAACCCAGAAACTTTCCTGATTCTACCCCAAACACACATTTTTGAGGGTTCAGCTTCATTCTGTACTTCCGCAAGATTCCAAACATTTCTTCTAAGTGCTTCACATGGTCAACAGCTTCCTTAGACTTAACTAGCATATCATCCACATATACTTCCATAGTATGGCCAATTTGGTCTTTAAACATCATATTCACTAACCGTTGGTATGTGGCTCCAGCATTAATCAATCCAAATGGCATGCATACGTAACAATAAAGACCTCTATCCGTAATAAAAGAAGTATGCTCTTGGTCAGGTTCATACATAGGGATTTGATTGTAACCTGAATATGCATCCATGAAGCTGAGGAGGGCATGTCCAGCTGTTGCATCCACTAACTGATCAATCCGTGGCAGTGGGAAGCTGTCCTTCGGGCATGCTTTGTTGAGATCTGTGAAGTCTACACAGGTTCTCCATTTCCCATTAGGCTTCTTTACCAAAACAGGGTTTGCCAACCATACTGGGTAGAAAGATTCTTTAACTAATCCTGCATTCAATAACCTGTCCACCTCTTCTTTCAATGCTTGAGCTCTTTCTCCACTAACCGGTCTTCGCTTCTGTCTCACTCCTTTCTTTTCTGGATCAATATTCAACTTATGACACATGACCCTTGGATCTATCCCTTCCATATCTGCATGACACCATGCAAACACATCCAGGTTCTTGCCCAAAAAGGTAATGAGAGATTCCTTTAAGGCTGGATCGAGTTGAGCTCCAATCTTCAACACCTTTGTACCATCTTTGTCATTGATCTTCACATCCAGAGTTTCACCAGCTGGTCCAGCCTTAACCATAGTTTCTGGCATTCGAGGGTCTAAGTCTACCTCCATCCATGTGATTGAGTCCTCTTGAGGTTCCTGGACGGTAGACGGTTCCTGCACTTCGTGCATGACATTCCTTCTCTTTGATGCTGGCTGACTGTCTTCATTGCTTCCATTATGTTTCAGTTTTCGGGATTTTTCTTCATCCAAACCTTCTACCATACACACGTCACCATTCTTGTCCGTAGGGGGTGCACTTTCTATCAGTAAGTACGGGGTATCTGGTCCCCGAAAAACTGGAATCTCAGCATGAGGTTCCTCTTCTATGATCTCTTCAATTCTTATAGCTCTACAGGATGCTGACACAAAACCTTCCAAAGGCGAACCGCGCAGGTCGACCGTTATTTTGTCTGGGTTTTTTCCTGGAAAACTATCAGGAACCTCGTCCATAGGTTCAGGCAATTTAGCAGCTCTAGCAGCATGTTGCAAAGCTTTGGTGTAACACTCTCTAGACTCATACTGACATCCTCGAACTATACCAACTCCATTTGGTGTCGGGAACTTCATAGTGAGGTGGTAAATGGAGGTTATTACCCTCATATCCTTCAAAATGGGTCTTCCCAAAATAGCATTGTAATTCATATTCTCTTCTATAACGATGAATTCTGCCAACTGCGTAATGCAACATGGTTTATCACCTAAAGTTACTGGCAAACGAATCTTACCTTTGATAGGAACCTGATTATTAGTGAATCCGTACAAGGTATCGTTTGTTGGAGTTAAATCTTTATCCAGAAAATGCATCTTCTTGAAAGCTGAGTAAGATAGCAAGTTTACAGAGCTTCCATTATCAACTAGCACTCGATGAACCTCATAAGACCCAATTCCTGCCTCAACAACCAAAGCATCAGTATGGGGATGATGTACCCAGGAAGCATCTTCTTCAGTGAAAGTAATATCTGCATCCTCTCCTTCGAACAACTTTGGGGACCTCTGTGACAGATTGTAAATACTGGTTAAAGGACGTTCTTTAGCCTCACGGGTATACCTCTCCATGGCATTCCTGCTGCTTCCTCCAATGTGGGGACCTCCTATAATTGTGCGTATGCACCCAGCCTTAGGTGGTCCTTCCATCACGACAGGTTCCTGTGTCTGTGTCTTCTGAGTCTTCTCATCTCTATATTTTTTTCCTTCCTGAGCCACCCACTCACTCAATTGCCCTTGTCTGATTAGAGTTTCAATTAGATCTCTGAGGTGACGACAATCTGCAGTATTATGCCCATTATTATCATGGAAGTCACAGTATGGGCGTTCATTCTTATTCCCTGAGGGACCGGTTCTGAAAGGCTTCTTAAACCATGAGGACTTCTCATTCACTGCGTAAATGTGATCAATCGGAGCTACCAAAGGGGTGAAAGTTTCATAGACAGGTCTCTCATGTTTATTGTTGTTATAGGAAGCTGGTGGCGGTACCTGACTCATGACAGGTTTAGTTGGATTCACAGCTTCAGGCTTCACCTGGGATGTGCGACTAACCACCTTTTTATTGTCACGACCATTGGGGCTTCTTTGTCTCGACCTCTTGCTTCCACTTTGCCTTACAAAATCTGGATCCTTCCTTAATTCAGCTAGAGACTCCTCCACCAGACGAAAGGGTTCTGCCTGGGCATAAAAATCTGCCAACTTCTCTGGTTCTTTTCCCTGCAGTGCTTTCCAAAAATCTGAGCCTCCTTTGACTCCAGCAATTAAGAAGTTCTTTATTGTTTCCTCAGATGCTTTCCTAACTTTAGGAACCTCCGCATTAAACCTCTTGAAATATTCTGTCAACGTTTCACTAGGTCTTTGTTTGATATTGGCTAAGGTATTGGTTGGTGGTGCAAATGCAACAGATGCTCTAAATTGAGTGACAAAGAGCTTCCCCATACTTGCCCAAGAACCAATCGAATCTACAGGTAACCTTTTGAACCATTGATGGGCTCCGCCCTGTAGAGTCGCAGCCAGTAACCTGCACCTGGTGGCTTCCTTCACTTGATAAACATCCATCTCTGTGTCAAAACGACTAAGGTATTCAATGGGATCAGTAGTCCCATCGAATTTCAATTCATTCGAAGGCCTGTAAGACCTAGGCAGAGCCGACTTTCGAACCTTCTTGGTGAAAGGAGAAGCTGTTATAGGGTTCACAGCAAGATTCTTCTCGTCCTTGAGTTGAGCCAAAATTTTCTTGACATCCTCTGCTGTCACCTCCCCAGTAGCTTCCGCCTTTGTCTTCTTACTCGTTCCTTCTTCCTCTTGCGACTCTGCTGCGCTTGATTCTTCAGTATCCTCACCTGAATCCGTGCTTTCTTCTTCAATTATCTCGACAGATGGGTCTTTATCTTTCTTCTTTTTCTTTGAGGAACCTCCAGTCTTGGTTTTCTTCTTTTCCTTGGACCCTGTATGGCCCTTGCTACCAGTTTTACTCTTCTCAGGATTCTCCATATCTTCCTCACCATTATCTTGCTTCGGTTCTCCACCATCGTCTGGAACCTCCTCTCCATTCTCAGATTCTTCAAAATTCAACTGTTTCGGAGTAACCTTCGACTTCTTACTTTTCTTTGCCTTCTTTTTCTTCTTTTTGCTTGAAGCCTGCTCCAAAGTCGACAAACGTTCTCCCACAGTCTTTAAGATTTCCATCATGGCTGCTTTAGTAACCTTCGGTGCTCTTGGAGGAGATGTGTTCCCCTCATGAATCTGTCGTTCAGAACGGGTTGCTTCGCTATCCGAGTTGCCTGACATCTTTTCCACTCTTAAGATATTAACTATCCCCTCCTTCTAGCGCCAATATTGATGAGTGGATTTCGTAATCAACTTATGTGAGGTTTATAGGTAGTTGTTTAGGCTAGCGATCAACTGTTCTATGAACTAGGTTTGGGTTGTGTTTGTGGGGGTTGAGCTGAACTCGAGGGTATCTCCAATAATCTCAGGTGCCTTTAGAGAAAATTAGAGAACTTAATGCATCGTACCCTGAGGTGCCTACGTACCCTTGTATTTATAGGGATCAAGCTCACGTAGTTCTAATATGATTCTGTCTCTTACTGGAATAGCTGCATTCGGTCATCTAATTCGTGTTGGACTCAGGTTCCTTTAGAGCCTTTCACGAACTAGTTTGGCTAAGTGGAGTAGAACTCGAGTTCGTACCCCACTTATGATTCTCTCATTGGTTAGAGTTATTCTAGGATCATCTGCGCCCTAGAATTATACTCAGATACCAATTCGTTTATCTGTTCTAGATGACTTCTAGAACTTTCTGTTGGCAACTCGTAGGAACCTGGTACTCAGGAACCTATATCTCAGGAGCCTGTTTCTCAGGAACCTCCTTATTTCGGGACATATCGCTTAGGGACCTCCTTTAGGTGTCAGTACCTGCACAAATAACAAACTGGTTAGACTGGATAACTCTTCGCATGCTTTTATCACCTCTATGGCTGTTGCTATGCTAATTCGAACTCTTCTGCTGGGAGGAACCTGGTCTTCTAATGCTCAGCTCAGCTTCCTGACCATTGGGAACCTTCTGATACTCATACTTCGTTAGTCATTTCTTCTATCTGATCTTCATAACTCATACTGGATCAATCTTCTGGCTCGTATGGATCAAACCCTATAGCTTAATGGGCCTAAATCTAGCCCATGGAGATTTTGGGCACAACAACTACATTAAAAGTTACCTTTGACCGGGTGATGATAAAAGTGTACATCGGGTATATTATGAGACGTATGAGAAATATGAATGATAGATAAAGGATTTAACCCTCCTATTATTAGGAGAGATATTATTGGCCTCTTGATTGAGTGAGATTATGAAAATGCATGGCCATGCTCAAATATTGATTTGTTTTTAATAATCTACTCATTGATCAAGGAAACCCGGATTAAACGTTGAAGAGGATGACTAATTACATGCCTCGAGTTTAATCTATAATATATGGTTAAAGGGATTATATTACACGGAAACATTAATCACGAAAGGTTTAATTGGATCACCAGTTAATTATTATTACTTGGGTAGCAATGATGTATTACTAGATGCCGCTCATTGTTTACAATTTTAATTAGATATTAAAATTGTTGCCAACGTAATAATAACCTACAGGGTCACACACAAAGAACGCTTGAAGGAGAAATAATTTAAATTATGAATTTAAATTAAATAAGTAATTTGTTCTATTTATAATGTTAATTAAGTTTGACTTAATTAATTAATTAAATAGAAAAAATGGAATTACTTTAACTAATTCCGAAATTAGTTATTAATTAATTAAGTGAGACTTAATTAAATAATAAATTGGAATTTCGGATTAGTATTAATTATAATTGGATTATAATTAGAAAACTAATTCTCTTCTCTCTATATATATCTCTTTATGGCTGATTTTACATGGTGATACAAGTTTTACAAAACCCTAGCCGTTCTTGAGAGAGATAAAGAAGATAGAGTGAGAAGCAGTTTTCGAGTGCTAGTACACATCAATCCTTCGAGAAAAGCGTTCGTGTTGATACCGGTAGAGCGTAGACGCGAGAGCGGGATGCGTGGTGATTCAAGTTGCTTTGGACCTCCATCTGTCATCAACTGTTAAAGCTTCGTTTTAAGGTAAACGTTCATAACTACGAATTAAACGTCTGTTTTGCATGGATCCTGCGATTGGGTTTCGATTTTATTGTTTTTTATTATTGATTTCCGCTGCGTTTGATGCTCGAAACCCTTCAGTTTGATATTGATAGAACTTGGAAAGACACTATTGAGACGGAAATGAAACCACGTCCTTATGTTCACATCAAGCGCAATATCCTTGCTTGCCTTTTTATACTTTTTTTAACTAAAAAATTTGTGTTTATTATGTGTATTTATATGTGAGCAGTGGTCCTCAACTGAATTAGGTATCTACCTTGTCAAGAAAAAAAAATGTGATGCAGGTGATGCTGATATTGGATGTATAAATTACATTTCTTCTGATTGTTCTGAGAATTGTGTCTGCAAGTACTTTATATTACACATGTATCTACAATGGTTTTTTGCAGTTCTGTTTAAAACTAGAAGTTCTGAGATCAGTCTTCTTTATGACTAGTGTTTAAACATGCTCTTACAGGATCCAATGTATAAGTTGCTCAAAATCTTGTCGTTGCTCGGACACGTGTACTAACAGTCCATTTAGAAAGTAAAAAAAGATTGAAGTTGTGAAGGTAGAGTTTATTTGGTTTTGTGCACTGACTTTTATTTTTTATTAGCTGTTTATACTTAAATATTTGGACATCAAGCACATGGGCACTCAGAATTTTTACCTTTGTGAAGTTCAGAAAGACTTGACAATTGATGCGACTTTCAAGGGGAACTCCTCAAGATTTTTGAACCACAGTTGTGATCCCAACTGTATCCTGGAGAAATGGTCAGTATGCTAATCAGACAAGTATATCTTTATTGATGTTCCACAGAGAATAAAAAAACAAGTGTATTTATACCCACCCCATCTCAGTCTGCTATGTGTATATTAGGGGAAAGACGTGTGGGAATGTGATGATTATGGTTACAAATCACAGTTACGTTCTTATTTTAACTTTTAATATTAAATCAATCAACATAAGTTGCCTTGTAAACTAAAGATTGTGGATATTTATTGTCGTGGATGCAGAGAGGAATATGTAGACTCTCTTGTTCATCACAGTCTATAGTTTTACAAGTGAACACTGTTGTACTAATCGAGTCATCCTATCGATTTAAGTTGGTGATTGTTGTGACATTGCAAGGCGTGGCTACTTAATAAGTAATGCCCAACACCTGAATTGCTTGAAGGATTGCATGTCAACTTTGGAAAACCTCTTTGCAGAATCTACTGCGAATGACAGCAACTGGAGTTGTAATCTTTTTTTGTGGTAATCTCAAGCAGTAGTAGCAAGCTATCAAGTCAGCGGCAATACCTGATCACTGGAGCTCACATGGATATCTATTGTTCCTGTCTGGGATTCAAAATTCTTCAACTCCTCATTTAATCAAGTTCATGTATGTAATTTGGAAGAATGCATTCATGTAATCAGGAAATAGTTTCATATCTTTTTTATAATGCTTTGAGTTTGGCTAGTTCCGCAAATATTAGTTGTAGATTGATTCGGATTGGTATGGATGTTTTGTATTAAGGTACACATGAATGTTTGGATTATGGTTGTTTGAATGATAGTGCTTGAATGCTTGGATTATAGTTGTCAATGACATTTGAGTAAATTCTGGTTATTTTTGTCTTTCTATGCATCATTTTCTGTACTACAACTATTTGCACATAGTTTATCTTTATAAAAAAACTGTTATATTATACGTCTTAAACATCAGCTGAAAATGATGTCTGAGGGATCTCAGACATCGGTTTTAAAAATAGGTAACCAATACAATAGATATCTTCAACATCGTCTAAAACTGATGTCTATGGTCACATTATACATCGGTTTTCTTAATATTCACTGATGTTAATAACGGCTTAGACATCAATATTTGGAAAAAAAACAGATGTCTATGTCAAATTATTCTATGTTTGCTATATGTTAAATAACATCTAAGACCTCTAATATAACAATTCAAAAGTTAACCTCGTGTAGTTAACCCAAGAAGACAGTACATAAACATCAGAAATATTTATAAAACTGATGTATTATATGTTAATAGACATCGGCTAGAAACCGATGTCTAAACTTTCGACTTTAGACATCACCGACAAAGACATCGGTCAGGATTTTGCAAAGACATCGGCCAGAAACCGATGTCTATTAGCGTTTTTTTAGTAGTGAAATTATGCATTTATGTTCGTGTTATCTACGTTTGTTTCATATAGGACATTCTGTTTTTATGTTCGTATTTTATGTGAGTTCATAATAGTTTGCATTTGCACCCATGCTTGATAGGAATTTTGTGTTGTTGACGCTTTTGATTGAGAAGTGATATGCTTTGTTCTTGTGCACACACATACACTGGTAAGTTGAAGCTAGTAGACTTATTGAATGTTGTAAGTGATTAGAAGGACATGAATATATGCAAGATGATTTAGTTTGCATGCTTTGAATACAAGTTGGTGCGTTAGAGAGATTTTTTGCTTGGGATTGAGTATGTTTTTCCACCAAGTGAGCTTTTGAGCCATATTGCATAGTTGTTGCAATTTATTCGTTTGCTTGAGTGTCCATAGATTATTTGCATTGCTAGCAGTTGTTTGAGGTCTTTCTTGAAACGCATGACATTATTTGACGATTAAAATGATAAAGGCAATTAGTAATAACCGCATATTTTCCCATATTACCACACCATGTTTACATGATCAATTAGTTACCCGTTGAGCTTAATCCTATTTTTTCGGTGACATACCACATTACTTGCCTAGACCTTTTTCTTGTATTAGCCTTACATTAATTTGAACCCATATTGTCAAAGGCTAGTAGAGTGCTTAAGGGAGTAATAAGGTGTGTAAGGAGGGGTTTATTGTTGGTCTTACTTTTGGGGGAAATATTGAAAATTGGGTTTGGTTGTTTACTTGATAGTCGACATGTGTAATAAATTCATGGGATCGTTGTTATTGTTTATATTATTGTTTGTGTTATATTTAGCTCTCGAAAAAAAAAAACAAAAGAAGAAAAAAAATAGGAAAAAAAAATAGAAAAAAAAAGAAAAAAATATATATATTATGAGAGCATGTTTGTTATTGTTGTGATCCTACTTTAGTCGACTAGTTGAGTGTTTGTTTTGAGTAAAAATTATGTGGGGGGAAATATGGTGTTGTGTACGATGTATTATGGTACTTACTAGCTTTTGACACTTCACCTGTTTTGGCTTATTTGACATACCTTGTCCCTAGCCCCATTACAACCCAATTAAAGACCTTTTGATTATCGTCATTGATGTATGTTGTGTAAGAGTTAGATTGATACCAAATGTCAAGCATGTTTATGATTTTGTTGGAATTGAGTGATACACTTACCCTTGTTCTTGAGTGAATATTCTTTGTGAGTGGATTGTGAGTGTTTGCTTGTTCTTGCGTATGAGATCCCGAGTGTTGTCTCAAAGATGTGCTCTTGTAGGCTTAGCATGTTTACTAACTTATTTATTACACTTGACATGGGCTTGTGAGAACTTATGCATGTTCATTGAGTAGACTATGTGAATACTTGCACTTTCGACACCAAGACATTGCGTATTTACTTTGATTCTTAAGTTGATATGGCATGAGAAGATTTGAAGGTATGGTAGGATATTAGTAGTAGATTAATTGCATTTGCATATTAGTTGCATTCATGCATTGCATTGCATTAGGTTAAATGGATTTTGTGGGTACATTCGCTATAGGCCCTCACGAGACCTTACTCGTCCACTAGGGCTGCCTAGGGGTTTAAAGGGCTTGTTGCATATGCCAAATGCAACCGTGATCACCTACGGAAGTGGTACTAGTTAGTTAGTTAGTTGTAATTGTTTATGCTTGAGGACAAGCATCGGTTTAAGTTTGGGGGTGTGATAAGTGGATTTATATCCACTTGGAGCATTCTAAATCGGCTTAAATTGATTGTCTTGGACTCAAGTTTCTTGTAGTTTTGATGTGTTTTGTTTAGTTGTGCAGATTTACAAGGATGTTGATTATGGTGGATGTTTTTGTCGTTTTTGGAGATTTAATTTATTAAAATTCGGATTTATTGGGCTGCACGCGTGAGATTCACTGTTTGGGCCATATCTTGAGTTCTATAAGTCTGTTTTCAGCCCGTAAGCAGTCCACGCGAAGATAACAAGATTCTCTATCATTCTAAGGTGGTCCAGAGGTCCAATTACGTTTGGAACGTTCCAGAAAAACTGAAGAAAAGTCAGCTACGAATTTTCCTTAAAAACAGAATCAGTTTAGGAAACGTATCTTGCAGAAATTCTATTATAATTCTGTTTTGGTATTTTCTTGCTGGGCAAGACTTTTAGAGCCTATTTAAACACATCCTACCATTGTAATAGATATATACACATTATCATAGTTTTTATTATTGTATTATAGCTTAGATCTGCAAGGGAGAAAAGGAGAGAAGGGTTCAACGCTCGTGACAAGCAACGGATCTAGATCTACTTCATCCTTTGTGTTACTTTAGATTATAGATTTGTTTTCTCAACTCTTTAGTTTTATTAATATTATTACTTCTTTTATTCATATCTTGTTTATTATCATGTTTTCATCAAATCCCACGATGATGAACGGTTCAATTATGGGCTAATCGTTGTCGTGGGATCCTAGTGGATTTATCTATGTAGCTTAGTAGTTTGCATGCCTTAAAGATTTATGTGTGGTGAATACTTGATATCCTTGTATGGTTGTGCTTATTGAATTTAGGTGCGTCGCGAACATCTAATTTGTTAATCTCTTGCTAAACGAGAGTGGATCTTGAGATTTAGAACTTGCCATGCTAGCATAGGATAGGTTGGTGTTTTGACATCATGATTTGTGGCATCAATAGAGATATTATGCTACCCTATGTGATCCAAGTGGATAACTTGTGCTTAAACCTTTATGTTTTCAAATTCTATAGAGATATAGGGTCTAAACATAATAGGTGCCTACTCATCTTCTATATCTTTTGTGGATGTATGCGTAAATTGGTACTAGTATACCGAGAGGTAACTTTTACTCTTTTCGTGTTATTCGATCAGATATCAACCCATCGCATATTTTAATTAAAGGCTGCAACTCTAAGTGAAGTAGATGATGAAACTAGGATTCCATGTTTTATTCTCATATTAGTAATTCGATTTTAATCTCTTTAATTAGTTAATCTTTAGTTTGATAATTAATTTAGTAGTTAATAAAAATCCAATTTGTTATTTGTCTTAGTAGTGGATAAAAACCATACATCGGTGCATAGGTACATTAATTGAATTGAACACCATTCTAGATCTCTGTGGGAACGAACTTGATTTAATCATATATTACTTGTGACAACGTGCGCTTGCGTAATTTTGCATAACACTATTTAATAAAATAAATAATTAATTTTATAATTACCAATAATTAACCAATTATCCTTTTCAACTAAAATCATCATCTTTTCTAAATTTCTAAATAAAATCTCTCATTTTCTAGAAATATCACGGAAAGCATTTATATAATTATCATCAAATAATCTCATTTAAAAATTTAAGCAATCAAAAATCATGTTTTAAAACAATTAATTCAAGTTAATGAAAAATATCATATAATATTAAAAAAAAAATCCATGCATCGCACGGGTTTTAAGCTAGTGCATATAAAATTTTATTTTGCAAAAATTAAACTACATATTTTACTTAATAACGAACTCTTTTAATTATAATCCAATTAATTTTCAATTACATACTCTTTCAATTATATTTGAATTAAAATCACATATTTATTAATAAATTTACAAAAAATTATAAATCTATACTATCTATCTATACTATTATATTAAAGCCGAAAGATTGAAAGTTTGTCAGTTTGGTTTTCGGTTTGGTTATCCTAAATCTATACTATTATATAAATTCCCGAACATTAAAAGTTTTGGTACCAGTTTTTTGGTACTTCGTGAATTTACTTATTTATCCTTTGTTAAAAAGAAAAATAAATATATGATATTTATACTTTTAAAACATCTATAATAAATAATAACATAATATAATTAATGATAAGTAGTCGCTTGCCTTTTTTCACATTTACAATTTAATTGAAGATATTACCTTTTATAAACACCTAAAAACATCAATGTATCTTCCAATCATTAATATTTCCTTTTGAATTAAAACATGTTACCTTTTTAATTTAAAACTAATCTTCATTAATATTTTCTTTTGAATTAAAACACGTTACCTTTTTAATTTAAAACTAATTTTACAATCATTAATATATACCCGAAAAAATCACACCATATTTTTCAATTGTTAATAAAATATATTAAAAATCTGCATACGTTGTTTATAATAAGAAAACATTAGTATAATCCGTAAACATGAGTATATTAAAATTATATTAAATTGAAATTAATTAATAATTATATAATACCCGAAAAATTAAAAATTTTGGTAACCATTTTTTGGTGTATGTTTTTTGGTATTTCGTGAATGTACTTATTTACCTTTTATAAATAATAACAAAATATAATTAAAGGTAATTAGTCGATTGTCTTTTTCACATTTACTTTTAGTTGAAGATATTATCTTTTATAAACACCTAAAAACCTCAATCATATCATATTTTCCAATCAATTCATATTTAGCAATAATTAATATATACCCAAAAATATCACACCATATCATATAATCAGTAACAAAATATAATAGAAATTCGTATTACGAATATCTAGCAATAATTAATATATACCCAAAAATATCACACCATATCATATAATCAGTAACAAAATATAATAGAAATTCATATTACGAATAATGATCATTAAAGTTTTAGTAAAAAATCAGAATCATAAGATCTAATTATTAAATATATTACATGATTAAATTAATTTACTAAAATTTCAAGTTTCAAATTTTATCAACGACATATTTATTTTAAAATTTTATAATATAAGTTTCAAACCATGCATATCATTAATTAAATTTATATTAATTTATTAATATTAAAGTAAAATAAAATATTTTAAATAATGATTATATAAAAATATAATTATAACATAAAATAAAATTTATTACATATCAACAAAAATCCGTGCATCGCACGGGTTATAAGCTAGTATTAAAATAAATGATAGAATAATATAATTAATGGTAATTAGTTGATTGCCTTTTTCATATTTACGTTCAGACGATATTACCTTTTATAAACACCTAAAAACATAAAGCGTTTTATATCAAAGTGGCCACCCATTTAACTCAAATGTATCAAGCAGAACCACCCATTCAAAAATGATATCATTTGAACCATTAAAATCATAATAAATATCAAACAAATACCTTTAGATATGTACTCGGAAGTAAAAGTAATTTTTTATCGAGTTCTACACATTTTTCTTAAATACTACTGTAATCAAATGAAAGGTTCAGAATTCTAGTAATTTTGATAATATATTTAGAATTTTAAAAGTTTATGTACTATTTATTTTTAATTAAAACAAGGAAAATGAGAATAAAATTAAAAATAAATAGTAAATGAATTTTTAAAAATCTAAATATATTATCAGAAATACTAGAATTATTAACATTTCGTTTGGTTATGGAGGTATTCAAGAAAAATGTGTAAAACTTAATAAAAATTACTTTTACTTCTCAAGTACATTTTAAAGTTATCCATTTGATATTTATTATGATTTTAATGATTCAAATGATATCGTTTTTAAATGGGTGGTCTAGTTGATACATTCGAATGTAATGGGTGACTACTTTGATGTAAACCCCAAAACATAAACCATGCCATATCTTCCAATCATCAATGTTTCTTTTCTAATTAAATACTTTTTAAAAGATAATTTTGCAATCATTAATGTATACCCAAAAATAATATATTATATTACCATTTGGTTTTTATTAATTAATAAGAATCGTTAGATGTAATTACAAGTTATATTTTATGATTAAATTACTTTACTAAAAATTCAAGTTTTGAATCCAATCAACGAAATATTTAACTTAAAATTTTAAAATATAAATTTTAAATTATGCATATCATTAATTAAATTTATATTAAATTAATGTTAAAATAATTTTTAAAAATAATGATTATATAAAAACATAATTATAGCGTAAAATAAAATTTATAACATATCAAAAGAATCCCATGCATCGCACTAGTTATAAGCTAGTAAGGATATAATTATAAACTACTCCAAGAATTTCAAAGTTCAATTCCTGTCAACAGCATATTAAATTTAAAAAGTTATTTAATATACAAGCAAAAAAACTATTATTTAGAATACTATCAAATAAGTATTATTATATTTTTGAGTAGTGCTAGGTTCCCCAAAAAATTCCCAAAACTTTTACCAAATGTCGTGGCATGAAAAGTGGCGAGTTTTAATTTTTGGGCGCATATGTATACACGTGGGGTCATTATTATTATTAGGAAAGTTACCATTTATTCACCATGTCATGTCATTTGGGGAAAAAATTTAGGACAAAAATTTGGGGAACATAGCATTTCCCTATATTTTATTATTTTCTATAATTTATTCTTACTAATTAAAAAACAAATATTAAAATTGTGAATTTTTATCAAAGCGCCGGATTTCTAAATTCTCATACCCCCCCCCCCAATTCCTTCTAAAGCTTTTTGAATAATTTTTATTAATTAATTATAAGATAAAAATATTAAATACTAAGATAAAAATCATTAAAAAAATTTATGTATCGCACGAGTTATAAGCTAGTATATAATAAGCGTAAGAGAGATTTTATCTGTATTTTAGTTTGGTCACTATATTACCAAAATAATCTCAACCGTTGAATCTAATATTTTAAAAAATAGACGATCAAGATAATATCATATAAAAAGAAAATTCTAATCTAAAAAGGATACAATTTAAAAATGTTGTATTAGAATTGAATTTTAATAGGAAAATTATAATCTAAAAAGGATATAATTAAAAAAGTTTATATTAAAATTGAATTTTATTTGTTTATTTATTAATATTAAAGAAAATTTATATTTACTATTTGCGCTCTAACTTAAGATCTAGAAATCAGATTTGGATTACTTTATAGCCCACGCGAAGCTCATATTTAGTTTAGTGATGCTTTAGTAATTATTATCCAAATGAAAACACTCAAAATCTCAAGAAAAATACAATAACAAATTTTTGCATTAATCCTATTCAATGTAGAAGATCTACATTGATAATCCTATTCAATTTAGAAAATCTAATTATGTATTATTCAAATAACTGACATACACTTTTTCATATTTTAATATACATACACTTTTTAGTTTATATATTAAAATATAAAATATTTTTTTATGCTAGATCTAACGGTTTTCATCTAATTATATTAAGATCCAACTATTCTTATTTATTTTGTCATACTGCGACAGACTACCGATTACCAAAATTTTGAACAAAATCCCTCTTACACTTATTATTAAAATTGCATTTGGTTGTTAGTGAAACTATCTTCAAATAACTTTAAAGAATGGTGTTCTGAAAATCAAAACGAAATATAAGTAGGTTTCATAAATTGAGTAGAATTTTTAACGTAAAAAATCGTTAATTTCTTCTCTCTTTTGTTTCTGCATAGTTCTAATTGAAAAATAATTATTGAACCATCACTAAATTAAAGATTATTTTGATAATTTCACGTGGGTTGTAATATCGTTCAAATCAAATTTTAAGAAATTCAAGATATAACACTAATATTAAATTAAAAGTGTAAAATCTTATATTTATCAATTTTTAACAATAATTTGATATGTAAATTAATAATGTATAAATAATAAAAATATTAATATAATGATAAATATTAAAAAAGGAGCCGTACAAGAATTATAGTTAGTAGTTTACTAAAATGATTAAGCCTGTTAAATAAATTTTGAAATAAACAAATTGGTCATTGATGATCCATGGACGGATCTATTAAAATTTTGGCTCTAGCCACGTACTAAAATGATCGTATGCTAGTAACAACTTTAGTTTTTTTTTCTTTTTGAAGCCAACTTTAGTTAATGTAATCAAAAATTATTTTCAACTAGAAAATAATGAAAGTGCAAGTAAATTTCGGTTCAGATAAATCAGCCAAACAAAATATGCATTTCAGAAGTGATTGGTATTATTTTAATCAAGGAAGTAAAATATATTATGTTTTATTATTTGGTGATTTTGTTTGCTTTTTACTATAGTCCACAAAAGGTACCCCAAATTGGTACTGACATAGTGAAAATTTTTGATTGGGTGATTGATTTGAATGTAGAGGGGTCCATTATTATTATAACCAATTAAATTGCTATACATTTGGGAAATTTTTTGGGAATCAATTCGAGATACCTAACATTTTCCTTAAATTATCAATATTATGCGTTTAATATTCTTTGTCTTTAGACTGTTTGTCATGAGAAGAAAAAATTGTCAATAGAATCCAAAAAAGAAAAAAATACTAACATATTCTCTCTCCCCCTTTTAACCCTAGCCTCCATTAAATAGTTTTGAGAGGACTTCCATCGATTTTCATCGATAAAAAATTCCAGTTTCTTTTCATTTTTTCTGCTTTCTTATCTTGTTTCCTTTAATAAACCTCCCAATTTATTTGGGTTTCAATAAGTTCCCAATTTATTTGGGTTGTATTAGTCTCTTCTTGTGAGAATTGAGTTTTTGTTTTAATTGGGTTTTGGTGTTTTTCATGGCCGAGATTATAAATCGACAATATTTTCATGATTTTGATTCAAAGTTGAAGGTTCTTATGCGATCGCATCTATGGTTGATAGCTCAAACAAGATTAGATTCAGATGGAAAACAGAGCGAGTACATATAAATCTCCAAATGGATGCGGTGAAGAGGGTGCTTGTAAATATATGATCTTAAACAAATTACGTGATCATATCGAAGAATGGATTTATCAGCTGTTGTTTATGTTTATGTTTGATATGACTCGACTATGTTTGTAGATGTGGTATGACATATCATTAATGAATTAAGTTTTACTAAAAAAAAAAAATTTCGCAAAAATTGAAACATACATGTTGACGTGGCCACATTTTTAACATGTACGTAAAAAAAAAACTTCATTTTAAAAGTAAATTGTAAAATAGTAGAGTTTCCAATTCAATGTAAAATTATATTTTCTAAATTTAACTGATAAACTCTTTTTACTCCTTACAAAGTATCTGATAATGATCTTTTAGATTTTATTTAAATATTAAATTGTCTATTAAACTAACGTCATTGTGATTGGTTGGGTCCGTTTTTGATTTTAGACAGGTACTGTATTATTTGTGCACATAATTTCTCTAGCTGATCATGTAAATTATTGACTTAATGTTCTAATCATTGAATTGATTAAGATTTTATGATTGAGTTCTTCGCATTCTTTCGTACATGAAGCATCTATAAAGTTCTTAACCCTTTCTTTTTTATTAAAATTATGTATAATCAATGTTTACCTAACAGTCGGCAACGTGAAGTTTTGTACTTTTGTAGGCGTCGTCGTGTTGCTCTAAATGGTCATCGAATAGTAAATTGTTATTTTGCACTAAAAAAAATAAATCAATGTATAAATTTTTTTAATAAATAAATTTATATATCTTGATTAGTATATATTCTAATAAATTTTAGAATGAGGAAGAATTTAATTCAGGACCTCAAACAATGAAAAAAGTTAATTTTTATCAATTGAGCTATCTAATCACCTTGTATATTGATGGCGTATCCAATTTTAAATATATAGAAAAATAAGATTTATTCTCAAAATGATAATTTTTATAAATTAAGCTATCTATAATCTAATCACCTTGTATATTGATTGCATATCCAATTTTAAATATAAAGAAAAATGAGATTTATCCTCGTGAATCTAATATTCCGTTGGTTTGGAGTTTGGACATATATACTTTGCAATTTATTGTATTATCGTGTCTTTGTCATGGTTCTAAAAATCCCCGATTTAGTCGATTAATCCCCGATTAATCCTCTGTAAGGTAACCAACCGATTCGATTTTTGAAATCCGATTAATCCAGTGAATTTATTTAAAATGATATGTTTAATTGTAAATTAGACTAATATATTAAATATTATTATAATATCCGATTAATACTCCGATTAATCCTTCCGATTAATCCCCGATTACCCGATTAATCTTAAATCGATAACTCAACCGATTTATACCGATTACCGATTTTTACAACCATGGTCTTTGTTGAGTCCTTCGATAACTTTGTGATCTTCAGACATAGATCTTCATCTTTCCAAGCCATGGCAATTTAATGCCTTGTAGCTATTTTAACCATGCATACTTTCTTGATATTTATATGAAACACATATATAACAAATTGATCAAATTTGTTAATGAAAAGAAACACATATTTAATGAAGTATTATAGAACATAATATACATATATTTTGCTAATAAAAGATTTCGTATATGATAAGGGTTCCGATGATAGTTAGAACAAGCAATCCTTTTATGTTCTTTTTCATTGAAATTTTATCCACTATTTATAGGCTTTCTTAGCCACATCTCCACCCTTTCATCATTTGTAACTACCCCATAATAATTCACAATAAATTAAAATTATAACTCCCACAGAAATAATATTTGTAACTCCTACAATCAATATTATTTGTAACTTCCAATTTATGTATACAATAAATATTGATTTGTAACTCCCAATTCATAATCAAAATATAATATGTACCTCCATGTAATCAATGTATTTAATATTCCTTTTTTTATATTTATTAAATAAGTCAAATATATAACATCTCCCACTTTGACATATTTAATAAATATCTACATGACTCCCACTTTTCTTGTGGTGTACGAATTAACTATTTAAGTTTACAATCTTCCAAGTTTATCAAAAATAATTCTTTATCCACTCCCACTATTTGTGAGAATAACATTCATTATGTCACAAACTTAATAATTTTTTTATCTTATCAGATCAACATGTTTGATAAAAAAAAATTCAAAAAATATCCCTTTAATAAGTTTACAATTATATATCACACATTTTCACTTTCACTTCATGTATTGCAACACATTCATGTCTCATATAACCTTTCCAACTTCAATTCCACATTATTAATTAAAAGTGTATCCCGAAGTTGAATTCTCAATTACCAAGATCACATTCGATATATATATATATATATATATATATATATATATATATATATATATATATATATATATATATATATATATATATATATATATATATATATATATATATATATATATATATCGCAATAAACAATAACTCTAGGTACGTCTACCTAATTCACCAATTTATTAACAATACTCTGTAAGTACATGATCCTCTTTACAACCTCTCACTAGGTTCAAGCAAAATTGCTTCACAATCCACTCACAAGGATAACAACATATGACAAGTCAAGTCAAGTCAATCGATCACATAACATAAAATATATTCAACATCCGACCACTTGCATATATTACATTTAATGATTTCATTCCCACATTAATTATTTCCCCTCTAACAATAGGGTTCACACTGGACTGCAACTCTGCATCCTAAAAATGATTAAGCGTCATACACACTTCTTAATTCAAGCTCAATGTTCCTTTTTATCCCTCACAAACCGGATTCTTGGAACATATTAAATTTCCCGAATATCTTTCATCACAAATCTTTAAATGAGATCCCACAGTTTAACAATTCCTTCTCATTTTTCGCTAACAATTTATCATCAAGATATTCAATATAATCGTAAACAAAACTCCCACTTTCAAAATTACTGACACAACTTTCTAATTCTTTATCGATATAAAATTCCCAATTTTTTCGTAAAAATTTCTTCACCGATCATATCTCAAATTTATAAACACACCAACAACTTTATTTTCTTTTTCAAAATTCATTTACAACCAACGAATTTTCTATATTACAACTCCGACTTTTATTTCAATTCCATGAACTAAAATTCTTTCGATTTCATTTCGAAAATTCTAATTTTATACTCACCATTTTGAGTGTCACAAAAAAAACATCTTTTTCTTTTTTGCTCTCTGTTCTAAGAGTCACTATAATTTCTTCTATAACATTGTCATCTATTTTAACAACGATTCCAAATTAACTTAATACCACGTATAACAACGGATTTCAACCAAACAAATTATTTTAAACAAGAACACACATTTTCTAGTTCATTAGATGCATCAACTTAACCACACCTTGCTGGCGTCGTTTTTCAAAATGCCTTATTGAGTTCTTTAACTCCTTAGTCCAACAAGACCAACAAATTCTTGTTTATTAAAATCTGGACACTTGCCCCAATTTTCTTGTAAATTAAATAAATAACCTTTTTCAAAAATTTCTCTTTTAATTTCTATATACTCTCTATTCCGAGTATCATAAAAATATTTTTTACAAAATATTATCTTTTAAACTCATAAATTTTCTGATTGTCTCCAAACAATCAATATTTCTCTCTTTTTTTCGACTCCGTTAACAAAAATACAAAACACAATTATTTTAACACATTTTCTTTTCCTTGCCGCTCTCCATCTTGAGAGCCACACAATTATTCTCGAACACGGTATCATCTTTTTAAACGGTAAATTTCAAATTGTACATAAACAATTTATTAATCGTGATTATCTCACAAACTAATACCACAAATAAAACTAAGATTAAAAAAAACTAATGACACAAAACTTAACAAATATTTTAAAAAAAATTATTAAAAGATTAAAGCAGGCAAACTAAGTAATCAAATTTATTTAACACAAAAAAATTGATAGGAACAGTTTACGCAAATAAACCACTAAATAAACCACTAGAACATATAAATAGGCAAAAAAATATATGACAATAGGCCGCGGTTATATGAAAACAGAATGATTAAAAACCAAAGACATCAATATCAATATGCTAGAATAAGAAATTAAAAGTGCAATACAAAATGGTGGCTATATAAAAAAATGAAGCAAGAAAGGCCAACTAGAAAATTAACAAAACATGTATAATTACCTGACCAAAGAACTATACACGGAAGACGAAACAAGCACCATCCACAATTATTCATAAATATGCAAATAACCGATTGGTAATAACAAAAAAAAAATTACCATAAGACACATGATCAACTACAAAGCTCTACTAAAATAGTATGCAGTTTATCACAAGTCCACAAGATTATTGAAATAAAAAAATGGCACCAGTACTACATACATAGAGGAAAGTGACACCAAAAAAATATATGGATGACATGCATGAGACTAGTGATTAAAACACAAATCAAGTAGATGGCAGTAGTAAACAAAAGAAAAAATTATGACATGAAACAGTATCAAAAGTTTAACCAATAACCGAGAGAAAACATGCATCACCCGACATCCAAAAATAAAAGGATATATTAATCGCAAAAATGCCCAAGCAATCATCCAAGCGCTCTTCCGAAAAGTGTAACAAAACAGAGAAGCCAACACCAAGGATCGATATATGTAAAAAACTAAAAGCTCTGATACCAATGAAGTACTAGCATAATAACCCGTGCGAGGCACGGGTCATTTTCCAGAAATTGATAGAGAGATTTTCCAGAAATTGATAAAGAGGTCAAAGTTATGTAAAAAACGTTTTCACTTCTTACTAAAAAAACATAAGTAGCACAATGGTTTGGAGGAATATTTATATAGAGGAGGTTGTTGGTTCAATTCATCACAAACACAAAAATAACTTAATTTTTATCTTCAAAATAAGGGAGTGGCAATTAGTGTAATTTTGTAAAATACAAGGGTAAAATAGTAAATTCACAGGGGCTTTATTGGCTCAAAATACCCCTAAAAAAACCCCTTGTTCTCCTATTATATATAGAAGATTATTATTGAACATAATATACATATATTTTGCTAATAAAAGATTTCGTATATGATAAGGGTTCCGATGATAGCTAGAACAAGCAATCCTTTTTTTCATTGAAATTTTATCCACTATTTATAGGCTTTCTTAGCCACATCTCCACCCTTTCATCATTTGTAACTGCCCCATATTAGTTCACAATAAATTAAATTATAACTCCCACAGAAATAATATTTGTAACTCCTACAATCAATATTATTTGTAACTTCCAATTTATGTATACAATAAATATTGATTTGTAACTCCCAATTCATAATCAAAATATAATATGTACCTCCATGTAATCAATGTATTTAATATTCCTTTTTTTATATTTTTTAAATAAGTCAAATATACAACATTTAACACATGTAAGTAGTGGTCAATGAGAAGAAATATACCTTCAAGTATTGTTAAGATTAGCCTGCATCTATCTATTCCAAGAGTTGTTAGATCCTAATATGTTTGTAGAAGGGGTTGAATACTTTAATCAACTTTAATCAAATTTGTTCGGTTCATGATATATTAATTTAAGAACAAATTTATGTAGAATAAAATGAAACAAGATTCAAGTTCAATATAGATTATATTAAACTTGAAAGGTATTACAAACTCAGTACAGATTACAATGTTTGAATATCAAACTAATTAAAACAAATATAGAATAAATTCAACATGAACTTATCTATTTTTGTAATAAAAAGATCGAATGCTAAAAAGCAGTTCGAGAAATATACTATGAATTTTGATCCATTAGATAGTTTCAAAAGTACAAGTAAACAAATTCTAGAATCTTAAATTGATTATAAAGTCTAGAAATTAATTCACTGTGAAATCTTTAAAGCATCTGTGTTGGTCTTTAAGAAGAGAGAGATGTGATATTTGTATAATATATCCCAAATTAATAATATATTTTACGAATATATCATTTTTTATTCAATAATTACAATTATGTCCTATGATTAATTTTTAAATCTTATATAACTCATATACATATAAGAGAGTAGGGAGCCTGAGATATTTTTTTTGAAAATCGGAAAATATATAGATAACAGGCAAGCCTGTGCAGGGTACATAGGATTAAATCGATACATAAGACCTAGTAGTACAGATAGAGAACCTAATAGTAGAAATGCATGGAAAAGAGACCACTAAACCACTAACTAAGAATTGAAAGGGAAACCACTGGGAAAAAGGAAGCCTTCAATTCTTTGCATCTTGCACCTCAAATTGATCAGGGAGTCTGAGATATATCTCAGGTAAATTTCCTGAGATAGTATAATTTTATACGTAAATATGGGTGGCATTTTTGTAAAATCATGATTTGTTTAAAATTTTATTAATTAGCCTTGCGAACCCAATAAATTTTAAAGAGTATCTGAGGAAAGTTTCATGAGGTTAATCTCAGGATCGTTTTCTCTACATATAAGTAGTTTATAAATATTTATCTAATACAATTAGAATGTGTTATATAAATAAGGAATAGTAAATAGCCTATATTTAACTAATGTTGGGGAAAAAAACATTATCAGTGTTTAACTTAACAGAGTTTAGAGATCACCAGTCATCAGACATTAGTCATGAGAGGCAATGCACACAATATATACAGACTCAGAGTTTAGGATAAATAAACTAAGAGATACTATAAATATGAAACAGTATCATGTTGTGTTAGATTTCTGCATAGTCTAAGATTAGATCACAAAAACTTAGAAGAATTCATGATTAATGACTGAGAATCATGCTTCACACATATTTCTTCATCGGTGTTTATGTTCAGACAATAACATTATCAGAGTTTATCAGAGTTTATCCAGCACGTTAACAGTATTTGACTGACAAAACGTGCTAACAGAGTTTGACAGTCTACGAACAGAGTTTACATAGCAGAGTTTAAAAACTGAGTTCACATGGCATTTAACACATCACAGAAACATAAGTAATGCATTGCATAAATGAAATTTGAGTCTAACCAATATTTCTAGTCAAAACCAGAGACCATTCCAAGTTCATTTACCAGCCTTGTGAATATAGCTTCACTCAATGGCTTGGTGAAGATATCTGTAACACCCCCAAATCCGGGGTCAAGGATTTGGTAGCTACGCGGAAATCCTCAATGTCAAATTACTTGTTTAACAACATCAAACCATCTGTAATCATTAAAACTGAAATATAACTCTGCGACCCCAACCACCAAGCATCTTTTAGGTCATAGGGCTAGAAACAAGAACTGAAATCTTTACATCTTCATTACATCCATTCTATTACATCGCACTATGTCTTACAAATCTTATACTACTAGTATAGCTTCGTTGGGAAGTACACCAGCAACTAGTACTACTCAATACAAAGTAATATATTTTACACATCAATGTCCCTACATATAACTTACTCCAGCTATAGCTTTTCAGGATCATATCATCTTCATAAGGGCGTACTGCCTGCTTCTTCTGAGCCATGCAGATAAGCCTCAACCGACTACCTTCCTCTGAAAGGTTAATATTTGAAAACCAACAAGTATGAGCGAAAGAATTGCCCAGCAAGTTAATAATAGAACTTTACAATATATATAACAATACACACAAGGGTATTCAATATCTAATGATATTTAATATCATTTCTGAAACATTTAACTATGGAATTTCAATAAAGGAAGTATAACCTTTGATATAACATCAAATGAACAATCTGAGATCATAATAACCATAGTAAGCTTCATACCTTAGCAAAATGGTATAAGTTGTAGTCTCAATACCCTTTAATAAAACTCTTCAAAATATGCAGTTCAATATACTGCTACTACAAGTGTTTTCATCAAACAGAAACCAAACTATAAAAAGATCCCCTTTTTAGTATTCCACAAGTCTGAAAGTATATACATATAAGTATATCATTTTTTTATCACAACCCCCTACAGTTCAATATTCTGTATGGGATATAACTTTTTTAACCACTTGATAAGTTTAAGACTCAGAGGTAACTAATAGTAAGGGAGTCAAGGTTTTTGAGACGAACCATTTATGAGATACCAAGTCAATACTTCTCAAGCTTGAAAATATTTATATATATGTACATCATTTTTGTCAAAACACTTGACAGATCAAGGGACTGCACCTCAGCAATATAATAACAGTTCTGGAATATATTCGAAACCGTACGACATGCACTGACGAACATGGTGTTAGTATATTGTAAAAGATGAAGTTATAAGATAGTTCAATATAACCTTTCCGCAAAATATCTGCTATATAGAATATAAGCAGAATATCAACATATAACTTAAAATATGAAGTTATAAGGTGATCCAATATCAAAAACCTCATTATCACAACTCATGTTATGTAAGGTATCAACAGAGTCATCAATTGTAAGATAAAGGATGAAGTTACAAGGTAACTCAAATTATATTTCCGAAGGAATATCTGCTATGCCAAAGATAAGCAAGATATCATCATTTTCATAAAAGAGGAAGTTGCAAGAAAGATATTGCAATTCCAGTTTCAAACACTTTTCAACTCTGTCAACAATGATGATGTTGCAGAAAATAATTAGATTCTGGATAGTGAACCAATACTGGAGTATGTCGCGCCAGATGACACCGCCTTACGATGATTAGTCGCAGGTTGTGTATCTCATGATTTGTTTTACTACCGGTAGAAGGAAGAACATATGGACACCACCATACGCCGGATCTCCCTAGCCATCTTTGGGCTTAGACGGGACCGGCGCCACTCGGACCCTATTTCTAGGATGGACTGTCCCACGGCCTCTTATACCAGTTTCAATGATGGACTGTCCCACAGCCTCTTACACATACTCCTAGTTCGAATAATCCATGATTCTGAAATGTAAAGCTCGTCCCCCTTTCCCCAAGTATAATACTTGTTGATAAGACTCCACGAAGTAGTCGTATCTAGTTGGAAAGGAAAATTCATCAATATTTCCCAAGCTGCTGCTTGTTAATGGATACCAACTTGTTCCAACATTCTTACCCCTCGAATTATGAGGAAGTAACAAAAAGATTTAATATGATGAATAGCAACCATGTTGCGAGTGAAAAGAATAGTTTCAAAAGAGTTGTGACCGAGAAGTCAAACAAGGTAAATAACAACTCTCATCTAAGGTTCCCTTATAATTTGGGAGATAGATTCGAATGAAGAATAGAGTTTGAGAATCTTCCTTGATAAAATAATATTAATAATAAGACTCATGGATAGTCTACATAATGTTCGAAGATCGAAGATAATATTTGAATGAAGCGAATCATTCTTGAAACGAGTTAGAAGAATTAAATAAATATTCCAAAGATTATTTCTTACGTCAAAAATATTGAAGGAATAATCTTAATATAAGATATTGCTCAACTGGATATTCGAAAAGATATTGATTAAATAAATAAAGATCGAATGAATATTCGAAATAATATTCTTTATTTAACTTAATTAAATCCTTAAGGAATATTCAAAATAATATTCGATGAATAAATCGACCCTGAGTGAATATTAAAGATGATATTCATTAAATAAAGTTCAAGTGAATAGTTAAAAGGATATTCATTTACTAAATAATCTCGAATGAATATCCAAAATAATATTCATTAAGTAATCATCTCAAATGAATATTTAAAATAATATTCATTAAATAAATAGCGGAAAATATCTACTTAATTATTTTCCTCTAAAAATAATCTCGATCTATATTTAAGGAATGTAAGTCATACGCCCTTCGCTAAGGGCATTTGCAAAACCCGGCTTATAACTAATATCTCATATCTAGCTTATAAGCCAACTACTCAGATCGTAATCAAGTATCATAATATACTTTCGAAAATAGTTATGTCTTCCAATAGCATATTTAACAGAAATAAAATTCATAAGGTATTTCTCGAATGAGATAATACTCAAATAACATTCCTCGAAAGATATAGTAAGCAAATTCAATTCCTCGAAGGATAACATATTCAATTGACAATCCTCAAATGGTTTCCAAGTAATTAATGTTTATAAATAAAATTCCTCAAATCAAACATAATCTGCCGATGGAATCCCTCCGGGTTTCCACGACTATCACTATATCACAAAATACCGACTCCCGGTTTAGAGTCTAAAACAATGAATATGCTCTTATATCTGGAGCTACAAGGTATACCGGTTCATAAATACTTATCTCTAAAGATCGCATATAACCAAAAGGTCAAATTCTATTTTAACAGGAAATAAAATTATAGCAAAACTGTTTAACAGTATACCTGGCAAATGCAGTATTATACAATAATATTCCAACAGTATAGGTTTTGAAAACTTGCTTAGGCAGAATCAAAAGATAATATTTTAACAACTATGGAAGTCCTTAGATAGCCTCCAATTAACATTCTATATCTTTTAAAACACTTAGGATATTTAATAATTAAATACATAATATTTATTGAATAAAAACATTCAATAGCCCCTTTTTAAAAGAATATTCAAAATTAATAATCATTTAATAAGGTGATTATTTCAATAATTTTTACTACTAATATCGAAATATGTAATAACATCAAATCACCCCAAATGTAACTCTTGGTATATTTCCAATCAAAACCAAGACATTAACTCTCCGGCAGTTCCCGGATTTTAAGTACTTTATCAAAATAATTATCGCCGACTCTCGGTCAATAGGAAATAAATACTATGTAGGAAAATCCTTTTTAAATGAATATGATAAATAATATTCCTAGAATTAAATAACCCATCCAATAACATACATCAATATCATTCTAGATATTCTTAATCGAAAATATTCCAAGTATAATATTTGCAGTACTCTATAAACAAGATACCGTTTAAGGGGAGGTAAGTCATAAATTATAGGTCTCCATCGACAACATTTTAAGTCATGGGATTTTGACAATTGACATAAGCAGAATTTAATAATATTAGCAAAGCCCAAAAATATACTGGTTTTGATGAGAAAGCACATGGTTGGAAAACTTGCAACTATGGATTTAAATTTAATCCACACATTTCATATATTTCAAAATACAGATACTCTGAACGATAGAGTATGCATAAATAAACTTGCCTCTGGTCCTTAGCAAAAAACAGAATCGCGAATAATTCCTTCGCACATCGTCCAAGCATTTCCATGGAGGTAGTTTACCTTTCTTTATACGACGCCTCGATCTTCCCTTTTTGATGTACGTCGATCCACTTGATTATACCCTAATGGTACTGAAATAGTTACGAGCACGTGTCAGTCCAACCTCGTATCTCGAGTAGACACAACTCAGAATTACCACTAAGTCACCTAAAGTCGTACTATAGTTGTTATCCATATAGTTGACTACTCAAATACCAATTAATACACATAACACATTTTGCAAAGAAGATGAAATAGAAAAGTCCCTCTTTTATAAAGTGGACATTTCCAGGTGTTAAACACATCACAATGCTACACAATTATAACACTTAATCAAACTCCACTTAACATATACAACTATAATGCCATTGACATTCTATGACAACTTAATTAATATTTAATCATCAAAACATACTTAATCCTCGATAAAGGCTCATAATACCCATTTAATCTTCAAGACACATTTAATCCTCGAATTAGCACATAATCCTCGGAACAACAATTAACCTCCAAAATACTTCACTTAGCACATATTCACGTAAACAATTAACATCCACTTCATGCCTCTAGACCATTTACATTAAATGAGTTAAATAAATTTAAATGCAGGGGATTTTTAGAAAATTTCGGCATGAAGTATTCGTTTATCAGATTATGGGCACAGCCCCTCAAATACAATTCAACCCTGTTTTTGCAAAAATAAAGCTGCCTCAACTTGCAGCAAAGTAAACAAGTAAGAAAAGTACCCGCCCAGACATGCGGCACCTAGCACATAAGAAATTCTGCCTCGACATGCAGTAAATACATAATAATTTACATTAGCATTAACTACTACTTACGATACATCAATAATCGTATTACTCCGCATTTTAATGATGCACGTGACCATCAATCATTGATATTCGTAAGCCCTAGGGAACAACCCCTAGCATTAACTATTACTTACGCTATATCAATGATCATATCACTTGAGCATATTAATTATACTTGTGACAATCAATCATTGATATGCTAATTACGAAAATTATCACATTAGACTCACCAATTAAATCTAATTTAATTACAACAATCAAATAATTAAATTACTACAATTTAAACAATATATAGCAATTACATCAAATTTAATATGAAAATTAAATAATTAATAAACTACGAAAATATACCATTTTCGTTTCCGATCCGATCCGCCCAAAAGTCAACCCACCGAAAAATCAATCTCCGCCATCTTTCTTTCTCATCTCTCTCTCTCTCTCTCTCTCTCTCTGCGCCATCTCACAATCAACTCCCCCCATCACTGGTTCTTCCTCCCAATCGCGGCCACCACCTGATCTGACCGACCACCACTGCACAGCCGCCGCTGGCCAACCCTTCTCTAGCCGCTGCTCTCCTCCGCGCGCCACCAGGTCGTCCCCGCAGCACTCCTCACGCCATACACACTATACACGCACATATATGTATGTAATTAACCCCCGATTCCTCTTTTCTCTCTTACCCACTGATTCCCCCACCCTTTTCTATCTACCCGATCTGTTTTCTCTCCCCGAGGTGTTGTCTCTGCGTGTTTGTGGTTTCAATCGGTTGTGCGTGTCTTTGTATGTATCTGTGTGTGTTCTACTGTTAACCTAATGGGCCTTGGGCCCAATAACATTTAAAACCACACAATTAATCACTACATACTTAAAATAATATTTAGAGTTAAAACTCTAATTTGAAAAAAATAAAATTTCTAGCATAATTAAATACTAGAATATTTTTAAAGATTTTCGGAGAAAGAAATAGAATTAAATCTAAATTTTCTAAATTGATATGCATTTTACAAATTATTAATAATTTAAAAAAACAATTCATAAAATAATAATTGTGATTCATAAATCACAATTTACAGGGCTTTATAATAATACTACAAACATTATTGTTTTAGTAAAACCTTGAATTCTCGATTTTATGTATTAATCGAGTAATTTCTGCAAATCCTCAAATAATTAAAATAATCATTTTCTAAGGATTTTAAAATCTCTAAATTATTTAGCAATTTATAATAAAATCTTTACTAAATAATTTCACTCCAAAATTAAATCTTTATCCAAATAATTTATGGACTCGAGATATCTACTCGGTCCATAAAATTTTTAAAAAGGGTCCCGGTTCCACTTTGTTAATAGTATTTTTGTTGTTCGTTCGCAGGGAAGGACTGAATGTAATATCAAGTTTAAGTATCTTATCTCTCACAATTTAGAAGTGTAGAAGAATGTTTGGTTTGTTTATAAACTAAATTAAATTAATTATCAATCGAGAATAAAATATATGAGGAAAACAATCCAAGAATTGGGGTTCTTCACTTGGTTTCAATACACATTCAATATCTATGTGACATCTACGTTCTTACTCTGCTGAAAACAATTCTTCTAAGTGTTAGTGTAGGTGCCCTTGAGGCAATACATTGTTTCTTGAATAAACCTTATGTCATTTGATTATTAAATAAATGTATTTATTATGACTCTAATTACTGCGATATTTGTTAGCATAATAAATGTCCTTAGAATAATGATACACATTATATAGTTTAAGTATATATAACTTGAATTTGAGATTATATAATATATCATATTCTTAAAGGTCCCTAGTCGAGTATTATTATACATGACAATAATAATACATAAATAGACTAGTATGTTTTTGACTGATAACCACATCTCATTGGTTATAAGTATGGAGATACTAAAGTCAATACATAGGTACATGTAGGGTACATGGTACTGGACAGACCCACTGTGAGATTCTTCATGTTAATCAAGTCATAAGAAAGACTCACAGTGATAATGGTGTAATGATCCTTTGACTTGAGATCATTATATTTCTATACGAAGATAATATACTTTGACTACATTAAAAGTTACCTTTGACCGGGTGATGATAAAAGTGGACATCGGGTATATTGTGAATCATATGAGAAATATGAATGATAGATAAAGGATTTAACCCTCCTATCAAATAGGAGAGATATTATTTGCCTCTTGATTGAGTGAGACTATAAAATGCATGACCGTGCTCAAATAATGATTTGTCTTAATAGTCTACTCATGTATCAAGTAAACCCGGATTAAATTATGAAGAGGATGACAATAAACATGCCTCGAGTTTAATCTATAATATTTGGTTAAAGGGATTATATTACACGGGAACATTAATCACAAAAGGTTTATCGGATCACGATTTAAATATTATTTAATTGGGTAGCAATGATGTATTACTAGATGACGCTCATTGTTTATAATTTTAATAGAGAATAAAATTATTGCCAGTTAAATAATAGCCTACAGGGTCACACACATAGAACACTTTAAAGGAAGAATTAATTTAAATTATGAATTTAAATTAATTAAATGATTAGTTGGCTTTTATTATATTAATTAATTAAGTTGGACTTAATTAAGTTATAATAATAAAATACAAATTATATATGTCTTTAATAATTAAGTATGACTTAATTATTATTATTGATTTAAATAATAGGATATGATTCCATTATTTAATTAATCAAGTTGGACTAGGTTTTTGGCTTGGGCTTAATGCTCCATACTACCTTATATATTGATAAGGATGGTAAAGGGTTGTTAATTTTTTTGGTACGACAAAAACACAAGAGAGACAGCTGCAGCAAACCACAACCCTAACCCTATATTCATATCTTTTCATTGGAGGCTAGTACTTCACTTCCAATCAAGAACGTAAGACGAAATTGAAGGTGTTCGTGTGGATACCGTAGAGGGGGCTTCAAAGAGGAGTGCTCAGTAATCGTGGGAGGCTTGCATCTCCATCGTTTTTGTATGTAAAGCTTCGATAAGGTAAACGTTCTATCTACCATGATTATAGGATATATTATACATGGATCCGTGGCTTGGTTTCGATTTTATTTACTGTTTTTCGCTGCGTATTGATGATCGAAACCATCATTGGTATCAGAGCTGCTTGTATAATATGATAATCTGGTTATATGTGATGTATACGATATGATTCAGAAGTTATCAAAACTGTTTGTTTCTCCCGGGAACTATACTGTATGTTCATGCGTTTATATATAAACTACTGTGATTCTGTGTAAGCTGCGTCTTTCTTTGGTCTGTAATGATAAGGTTAAATCGTGGCTAAACGTCGAGATCTGAGAAACCAGTAACACGACTACATGATCAGTAATTACCAGTTCTGAGTTCCCCCCCCCCCCCCCGTGAACCCTACTGCATGCTATTTACGAACTGCATGATACGTTTTATACTGGTTTTGATTCGTTTAATGATCTGTTCTGTTTTAATGGGATTAAAACGTTATATTAACCTCTAAAATCCAGTTGGAGTCGAATCAGATACTCAGTAGTACAGTTCATGCATAAACAGATACATACGTGTTTATACATACAAACGCGTTCTTATATATATATATATATATACATATATATATATATATATATATATATATATATATATATATATTTCGATAAGTTTTAGATGTTAATCATTCATAATCGGATATATATATATGACTGTGATATTACTAATAGTAATCGTATCCTCTGTATAACAAGTTTAATTTTGGATTCATACTGATGAACACGATGGACGTCTGAAAGCCCAGAAATTTGCTACAGTAAAAATAGTACAGCAGACACGCATCTATAGGATGCGTATCGTGGTTTAATAAATCTGTTGCCTGTTAACGTGACCATGACATGCGTTATTGTATTATTTAATAAAAAAAATAAAAAAATTAATTAGTAATTTAAGATTACTAGATTAATATTTAATTAAAGTGTGTTTATTTTATTATTTGTGATTTGATCATATTTAATGTTGTACAAAATTGTGATTATACAATTTGTGTTGATTTTAATTGCTATGTGAGCATGATGCATGGTTATGGCCCCAAGACCTTGTTTTAATTTATTTTATTAATTTTAATTTATGGTTTGTAATAATTAAATACGACTTGCATGTCATTTTTCTTTTGTAATTATTTTATCTCGAATGCAACTCGAGTTCTTTTGTAAAATGTTTCAAGAGGAGCTTGGAGGCAATCAAGGCAACTTTGGAAGCGAAACAAGAGATTATGTAATAATTAGTTATTACCACCATAGATTGACCATGATTTTTCCATTAGCTTGGAAAAATCGCATAGGATTAGGCCATAACCATAGCATATTATTTTATGTGATGCACTTTACATATGATGTATGTATAGAGTAGCAAATGTATGCATATTTTTAATTAGATTAATGATGTATGCATGTATTAGATACGTCACCCATGCCATGCTTGCCATGCTAAACAAGATAAAATCTGTAACGATTCGAGATTTTAAAATGAACAAACGATCATGAGATTTCTGTGTTTATGAAACACGGAATTAAATACGAATTTTCAATTATTTAGATATGGGGAGATTTTGTCAAAAAAACGGGTTTTACCTGTAAGGAAGTTGGGTATTAAGTGAGGCCACTTGTGACTCCTCCAACAACCTGGAAATCAAACTATTGATGAATATTGATTTGAAGTATTTAATTCAAGGAAAAATTGGTAATCTCTTTATGATGGGATCATGGTCGTTTTAATTCAAAACCCCTTAACAAAATATTAAGTTTTAATCGGATGCTTTCCAATGAATGAACACTCATTGAATCCTAGATCGATAAGGGGAATGACTGCCAGTGGCAGGGGACTCCTGTCTATCGTGGTGAGATGTGACGAATATAAGCGGTTATATTCGACCGTTGTATCATTGGGTTTAACTTAACTGAGTCGTCATAATAAGATGAAAATAAACGGTTATATTCAATTATTATGAACTTAGAAGCATAGAGTTTGGTTCAAAATCTATTAGATAGACACGAACAATTGTTGTTCACCAAACTGTCCAAGAATTATATATGATATAATTGACAATTGTTGTCTACCTAAATAATCATGTTTTAAGGACTACCAGTGGTTGACTTAGGATATGACGAAATATGGATCTTGGCTCACTAGAAAGATTTATTGGATATTCTTTTCGATTTAATAGTAAGGGCTATTAATTTGATAAAAATATTGGGAGATATATTATGAATATGTCATAATCACTTGAACATAATTAATGTAACAATCTAACTTATCTTATGCATTTTTATCATTGTAGAAAACAAGTGGCACAAAACACAAACAACACTTTCTCTGTGCGATCAGTCCTTGAGAAGGACAAGCTGACAGGATCGAACTTCCTTGACTGGTCTAGAAATTTGAGAATTGTTCTCATGCAGGAAAAGAAATCTTATGTGATTGATATTCCTCCACCGGCAGTCCCTGCTGCCAATGCCACTCTTGCTCAACAAAATGCTTATTAGAAGCATATTGATGATGCGACTGATGTGGCTTGTCTTATGCTTGCCACTATGGATGCTGAGCTTCAGAAGCAGCATTTTGATATGAATGCTTATACTATGTTTGAACATCTTTCAACGATGTTTCAATCACAGGCTCGTGTGGAAAAGTTCAACACAAGCAAAGCACTCTTCTCGTGCAAGCAGGGCAATGGACCAGTCGGACCACATGTTCTAAAGATGATTGGGTATTGCGATTGCCTTGCTCGTTTGGGTTTCCCGTTTCAGCGAGAGGCTCAAGTCGATATAATCTTGCAATCTTTGAACAGCGACTATTCTCAGTTCATAATGACTTTTAATATGACTGAGCAAGATAAAAATCCTATGGAATTGTTGGCCATGCTGAGGACCACTGAAGCAAATATGGTCAAGGCACCTGAGAAAGCTCCCATAATGATGGTGGGCAAGAAAGGTGCTAAGGGAAAGGGGAAATGGAAGGGCAAGAAAAAGGTTGCATCAAAAGATCTTGGTCCTTCTAAGCCCTCTTTCAAAAAGGCTAAAAAGCCGAAGAGAGATGTCGCAAAGGCTGATAAAGGTGATTGTCACTATTGCCACAAGCCTGGTCACTGGAAGAGAAACTGTCCAGCTTATTTGGAGGATCTAAAGAAAATGAAGGGTGTTCAAATTTCTGGATCAGGTATTTATGTTATAGAATTCAATCTGTCTATTTCTACATCTTGGGTATTGGATACTGGATGTGCTTCTCACATTTGTATAAATGTGCAGGAACTGCAGAGAAGTAGGACTTTGGCTAAGGGAGAAGTGGACCTACGAGTAGGCTATGGAGCAAGAGTTGCTGCTTTAGCCGTAGGAACTTATTATTTATCTTTGCCCTCTGGGCTTGTTTTAGAACTTGAAGACTATTTTTTACGTGCCTGCGATTCGCAGAAACATTATTTCTGTTTCTTGTTTGGACAAGAAAGGTTTTTCGTTTACAATAAAGAACAATAGTTGCTCTTTTGCTTTAAATGATTTAACCTATGGTGTTGCGCGTTTATTTAATGGTTTACATGTTCTTGATTTAGATAATTCTGTCTGTAACATAGAAAACAAACGACTTAAAGTTAATGACTCAAATCAAACATACCTCTGGCATTGTCGTCTAGGCCATATAAATGAGAAACGCATATCCAAATTACATAAGGATGGATACTTGGATAAGTTTGATTTTGAATCATACGAAAAATGCGAATCTTGTTTGCTTGGTAAGCCCCTTTTACTGGTAAGGGTCAAAGGGCCACTAAACATTTGGAGCTAATACATAGTGATGTATGTGGCCCAATGCGTGTGATGGCTAGAGGAGGCTACTACTACTTCATAACATTTACTGATGACTTCAGTAGATATGGATATATATATCTTATGAAGAACAAATCCGATTCTTTTGAAAAAAATTCAAAGAATACAAGGCTGAAGTAGAGAAGCAAATAGGCGGAGGTGCAAGTATTAATATCTTACGATCTGATCGTGGGGGTGAATACTTAAGCACCGAATTTAAAGAGTATTTAAAAGAGTGTGGTATTGTATCACAACTCACTCCGCTAGGTACACCTCAATGGAATGGAGTTTCAGAGAGGAGAAATCGTACCCTGTTGGACATGGTACGATCGATGATGAGTCATGCAGTTCTTCCAATAAGTTTTTGGGGTTATGCTCTAGAAACAGCGGCTTTCACACTTAACCGTGTTCCAACCAAGAAGGTTCAAAAGACTCCATATGAGATATGGGAGGAGAAACGGTCAAGCATGAACTTTATGAAAGTTTGGGGATGCAAGGCGTTTGTAAAACGTCAAGTATCTGACAAGCTTGGACCTAAATCCGAAGAGTGCAATTTTATGGGATACCCTAAAGAAACAAAGGCGTATTATTTTTATAGTCCTTCTGAGCAGAAAGTGTTCATTGCTCGAGATGTTGTCTTCATGGAAAAGGATTTTGTTTCCAAAAGAAATAGTGGGAGAACTATAGATTTCGATGAAGATCGAGAACCACAAAATAGCATTGAACCTGAGATGGAACAAGAGCAGAATAACGATAATGCTCAAGAAACACAGGTTGTTCGTAGATCTGGTAGAATTTGCCATGAGCCAGAGAGATATGGATTTCTTTTGACTCAATGTGGGGATTTGATGCTCATAGATGAAGATGAGCCTCTCACATATCAAGATGCTATGAACAGTCCAGACTCTAAGAGATGGCTTGAAGCCATGAAATCCGAGATGGATTCCATGTACGAAAACCAAGTTTGGGATTTGGTTGATCCACCTGAAGGGGTAAAACCCGTAGGGTGCAAGTGGGTTTTCAAGAAGAAAACTGACATGGAAGGAAATGTTCAGACCTATAAAGCAAGACTGGTTGCGAAAGGGTTCAAACAAATTCATGGTATTGACCATGATGAAACTTTCTCACCAGTTGCCATGGTCAAGTCCATACGGATTTTGCTTGCAATTGCAGCATTCCATGATTATGAAATCTGGCAAATGGATGTCAAAACAGCTTTCCTTAATGGGAGCCTAGAAGAGGATGTGTACATGACACAACCTGAAGGTTTTGTCGATCCAAGGAATGTTGGCAAGGTATGTAAATTACGTCGATCCATTTATGGATTGAAGCAAGCCTCTAGGAGATGGAATATTCGTTTTGATGAAACAGTCAAGGAGTATGGCTTTATTCAAAACGAGGATGAACCTTGTGTTTACAAGAAGGTTAGTGGGAGCCATGTGGCATTCATAGTACTGTATGTTGATGACATACTACTAATGGGGAATGACATACCTTCTCTAAAGGCTGTTAAGACTTGGTTAGGGAGAAAATAGATCTATCAGGATAGATACCAGTCTAATCCAGGTGAAGGTCACTGCCGTCCAGTGACCTTCACCTGGATTAGACTGGTATCTATCCTGATAGATCTATTTGCTGCCTAACCAAGTCTTAACAGCCTTTAGAGAAGGTATGTCATTCCCCATTAGTAGTATGTCATCAACATACAGTACTATGAATGCCACATGGCTCCCACTAACCTTCTTGTAAACACAAGGTTCATCCTCGTTTTGAATAAAGCCATACTCCTTGACTGTTTCATCAAAACGAATTTTCCATCTCATAGAGGCTTGCTTCAATCCATAAATGGATCGACGTAATTTACATACCTTGCCAACATTCCTTGGATCGACAAAACCTTCAGGTTGTGTCATGTACACATCCTCTTCTAGGCTCCCATTAAGGAAAGCTGTTTTGACATCCATTTGCCAGATTTCGTAATCATGGAATGCTGCAATTGTCTTAATAGTCTACTCATGTATCAAGTAAACCCGGATTAAATTATGAAGAGGATGACAATAAACATGCCTCGAGTTTAATCTATAATATTTGGTTAAAGGGATTATATTACACGGGAACATTAATCACAAAAGGTTTATCGGATCACGATTTAAATATTATTTAATTGGGTAGCAATGATGTATTACTAGATGCCGCTCATTGTTTATAATTTTATTAGAGAATAAAATTATTGCCAGTTAAATAATAGCCTACAGGGTCACACACATAGAACACTTTAAAGGAAGAATTAATTTAAATTATGAATTTAAATTAATTAAATGATTAGTTGGATTTTATTATATTAATTAATTAAGTTGGACTTAATTAAGTTATAATAATAAAATACAAATTAGATATGTCTTTAATAATTAAGTATGACTTAATTATTATTATTGATTTAAATAATAGGATATGATTCCATTATTTAATTAATCAAGTTGGGCTAGGTTTTTGGCTTGGGCTTAATGCTCCATACTACCTTATATATTGATAAGGATGGTAAAGGGTTGTTAATTTTTTTGGTACGACAAAAACACAAGAGAGACAGCCGCAGCAAACCACAACCCTAACCCTATATTCATATCTTTTCATTGGAGACTAGTACCTCACTTCCAATCAAGATCGTAAGACGAAATTGAAGGTGTTCGTGTGGATACCGTAGAGGGGGCTTCAAAGAGGAGTGCTCAGTAATCGTGGGAGGCTTGCATCTCCATCGTTTTTGTACGTAAAGCTTCGATAAGGTAAACGTTCTATCTACCATGATTATCGGATATATTATACATGGATCCGTGGCTTGGTTTCGATTTTATTTACTGTTTTTCGCTGCGTATTGATGATCGAAACCATCACTAAGGTTATAATGTTCCCTTCCAAGATAAAATATAATGTCTACAACTACACCTTAATTGTCACTTCCTTGATAAAATCAAAGTACAATCATAAACTATTACGCACCAAGAATTATAAGTCTCACAACTCTCCTATTAATCTTCCAATCAAATATTCGAGTTATGTCTGTTAAATCTTGTACTAAAATTGCAACTCCTCTTCCAAGTTATTACAATCCCTAAAATCTAATCAAAGGTTCATGACGCCCCTAATTGTGTTAAGCCCTCAATAACAGATCAGCAAAGCAAGAAAATCTCAGATAATTAAACACACATGAATACCAAGGAATACTACCCAATCCTCAGATTAGAGATTTAGTTACACATAATTAAATTCACAAAACAAGAATCAATAGAAATAGAAGAACTCATAATTATAAGATTATAGAAAAAACTTTAATCTTCAATCTTCAAAGAAAATAATAGTTCTCCCAAAAATCTCCCAAAAGAAAGTGTTTACAAATTTGTTTGCGTAATATATTTTTTTTCGATCCTCTTCTCCTCTAAAATAATACCCCAGATGTGTTTATATAGGCTCTAAAAGTCTTGCCCAGCAAGAAAATACCAAAACAGAATTATAATAGAATTTCTGCAAAATACGTTTCCTAAACTGAGTCTGTTTTTAAGGAAAATTCGTGGCTGACTTTTCTTCAGATGTTCTGGAACGTTTCAATCGTAATTGGACCTCTGGACCACTTTAGAATGATAGAGAATCTCGTTAGCTTTGCGTGGACTGCTTATGGGCCTCAAACGGACTTCTAGAACTCCAGATATGGCCAAAACAGTGTAGACTGCGCAGCCTTCCTGGAAAATCCGAATTTTAATCAATTTAATCTCCAAAAATGATAGAAGCATCAACCTTAATCAACATTCTCGTAAATCTGCACAACTAAGCAAAACACATCAAAACTACACAAACTTGAGTCCAAAACAATCAATTTAAGCCGATATGAAGCGCTCCAAGTGGATATAAATCCACTTATCACACTTAACCGAAAATAATTAAATAATAAAAGAGAAAAAAAAAATTCCTCCTCATTTTAGGAAAAACATTATTATTATTGAAATAATAATAAAACCATTTCTTGAAAAATCCGGGTTATTACAGTCTACCCTCCTTAAAAGGATTCCGTCCACAGAATCAGCTAAGGCCACTACTAGGATTCCTTAACTCTTTCATCATCAACATTTATTCTGCCAAACCGGAGATAGTGTCCATTCGTAAACAACTTCTCCGAAACCTCAATCCAACCATAAGATCTCTATTTGACACATTTATCATTGGAGTCTTACCACGTTATTCCTTTCACACATATATCTTGACCAACTTACCATTATCATACTATCCTTGAGAGAGAGAGTTCACTAATTCTATTCACATAACACTCTTGAGAGAGAGAGATTGCACTCATTCCATTAATCATAACATCATTGAGAGAGAAGGAATTAACTAATTCTATTGATACGTCTCTAATATTCTATTCGCCTTGGGATTCGCTCTTGCTCTTGGCGATTCCGTTGCGAATCTAGTCTCTATCAGTGAATTTTGACTTGGACGACCTGGTTGGCATCCCCTTCAAATTTATTAGAGATAACAAGAATTATGAAACTTTGAAAAGATAGCTGTCATATCAAGGCTATTGCCACAAATTGATGATCATGAGGTTATGAGTGTTAAAGCAAACCTTATTTGAGATAAGAGAATTTACTGAGAGATCAATATGATCATAAGAACTCACGTTGTGTGTCTCAGTTAAGACATTACTAAAGGTAATTAGCCTTCTTGTATTTCACAACTCACAAGTGACGGCGTCCCGTCAAACTTCTATCACACAGACAGAAAGTCCATGTGGCCCCTATATATATAGGGTTGTTCGTCTCAGTGGAGTTGAGAAGTATGAAAGCAATTCAAAGTCAAGTTAATAATTATCGTATTTTGACAATTAATTCTCAAAGGGACACCTTGGAGTTGAATTGAACGGATTCCAAAGGTGTGATTTCCAAAGAAAAGGATAACCATAAAGATACTGGTATTCAACAAGCAAGTGGTGCTAGCTATACCGCCATAGAATCATCCACTATTGGAGGAAAGTGGAAGTTTGAAATATCCTCATTCATCAGGGCTTCAGAAACCTGAAAGTAGGAATAATGACAGCTTCTGGCACAATCGAAATTAAATATGGCTTAACACAAGTATTAAAGAATAACTTCGAGGAGGGAAAGTATTCTTTATTAAAAATTCTCTCTTGGAGAGATGTCAAGATAAGTCATAGATTAGGGGGTAATCAAAATAATTTATGCACGGGGAGGTGTCAAATCATTCATAGATTGGGTAGGTAATAAACATAATTTGCAAATGGGGAGATATCAAATAATTCAAATTGGGGAGGTAATCCAAATGATTCCCAAATGGGAAGGGTATTGCCAAGGTCTCTACGGATGCCTTTTTTATATCGGCTCCTCTGACGGATAATCGTTTGATTCTAACGAACTTCTTTTCCACGCACACCCTAAGGTGCTCGATAGCTGACGTCATCGTCGACTCGTAATAGTCGCTAAAGATTCAACCATCGACCTTTACAATCGTAAGGAGTTCTATTCGACTCGGCGCAAGCATCTCACGCAAGCGTTCTTTTCTTTGAGAAGACTTCGATACGGTGTCGCCCCTAGCAACGACGAATTCCACATGTCGAATGGGTGATATTCCGGAACATTGCTGGAAATACATACTTAGATCCAGTCACCATTATAACCGTCTTTATACCACCTGTTCCTGTCCTCATGACAATTCCATGTGCTACTTAAGCTTATCCATTTTTGGCATAACAGCCTTCGTACTAGTCTTTCTCAGACTTTCTCAGTCCGTCTCAGTTCGTAAATCATATTTCATCTTTATTGACCAATTTCTTCTTCACCATTTTACTTCTATAATCAATTGAAACAATCGATGTCTGTCCATCAATCTATTCATAATATTACCTCGAACTCTATTAAGCTCGAGATAGTTCAAACATCCGCAACTTCGACTAATAATCTTTCATAGTGATCTTGTTTTTCTTCCCTTTCGGAATTTTAATAGTACGAGTACAATCTCAACACATCCTTGGCACAATACTAGATGCCAACTTTACATCCTACAATATCCTATTGAAATTTTCTGTAGTTCGGGGAGTACATAACTGTTTCCATGAATCCCCTAAAATCATCTTAAATTCAGGTCTCGGGCGATCTATGCCCTCGCCAACCAATACTTGTCTCTAGGAATCCTTTAACAGACATCCACAACCACCCAAGGTGAGGTCCTCCTCAACATATTCCTCATTATAACATTCCAATCTTAAATTAATCATTGGCACTACATCCAATAGTCCAACATGAACTCTACATGAGTTCTGACGTTCTCACATAACTATACACACTCCTACTCACTCTCGTTTCTAGTTACTATAACCTAAGCTCTAATACCATTTCTGTAACACCCCCAAATCCGGGGTCAAGGATTTGGTAGCTACGCGGAAATCCTCAATGTCAAATTACTTGTTTAACAACATCAAACCATCTGTAATCATTAAAACTGAAATATAACTCTGCGACCCCAACCACCAAGCATCTTTTAGGTCATAGGGCTAGAAACAAGAACTGAAATCTTTACATCTTCATTACATCCATTCTATTACATCGCACTATGTCTTACAAATCTTATACTACTAGTATAGCTTCGTTGGGAAGTACACCAGCAACTAGTACTACTCAATACAAAGTAATATATTTTACACATCAATGTCCCTACATATAACTTACTCCAGCTATAGCTTTTCAGGATCATATCATCTTCATAAGGGCGTACTGCCTGCTTCTTCTGAGCCATACAGATAAGCCTCAACCGACTACCTTCCTCTGAAAGGTTAATATTTGAAAACCAACAAGTATGAGCGAAAGAATTGCCCAGCAAGTTAATAATAGAACTTTACAATATATATATTAATACACACAAGGGTATTCAATATCTAACGATATTTAATATCATTTCTGAAACATTTAACTATGGAATTTCAATAAGGGAAGTATAACCTTTGATATAACATCAAATGAACAATCTGAGATCATAATAACCATAGTAAGCTTCATACCTTAGCAAAATAGTATAAGTTGTAGTCTCAATACCCTTTAATAAAACTCTTCAAAATATACAGTTCAATATACTACTACTACAAGTGTTTTCATCAAACAGAAACCAAACTATAAAAAGATCCCCTTTTTAGTATTCCACAAGTCTGAAAGTATATACATATAAGTATATCATTTTTTTATCACAACCCCCTACAGTTCAATATTCTGTATGGGATATAACTTCTTTAACCACTTGATAAGTTTAAGACTCAGAGGTAACTGATAGTAAGGGAGTCATGGTTTTTGAGACGAACCATTTATGAGATACCAAGTCAATACTTCTCAAGCTTGAAAATATTTATATATATGTACATCATTTTCGTCAAAACACTTGACAGATCAAGGGACTGCACCTCAGCAATATAATAACAGTTCTGGAATATCTTTGAAACCGTACGCCATGCATTGACGAACATGGTGTTAGTATATTGTAAAAGATGAAGTTATAAGATAGTTCAATATAACCTTTCCGCAAAATATCTGCTCTATAGAATATAAGCAGAATATCAACATATAACTTAAAAGATGAAGTTATAAGGTGATCTAATATCAAAAACCTCCTTATCACAACTCATGTTATGTAAGGTATCAACAGAGTCATCAATTGTAAGATAAAGGATGAAGTTACAAGGTAACTCAAATTATATTTCCGAAGGAATATCTGCTATTCCAAAGATAAGCAAGATATCATCATTTTCATAAAAGAGGAAGTTGCAAGAAAGATATTTCAATTCCAGTTTCAAACACTTTTCAACTCTGTCAACAATGATGATGTTACAGAAAATAATTAGATTCTGGATAGTGAACCAATATTGGAGTATGTCGTGCCAGATGACACCGCCTTACGATGATCAGTCGCAGGTTGTGTATCTCATGATTTGTTTTACTACCGGTAGAAGGAAGAACATATGGACACCACCATACGCCGGATCTCCCTAGCCATCTTTGGGCTTAGACGGGACCGGCGCCACTCGGACCCTATTTCTAGGATGGACTGTCCCACAGCCTCTTATACCAGTTTCAATGATGGACTGTCCCACAACCTCTTACACATACTCCTAGTTCGAATAATCCATGATTCTGAAATGTAGAGCTCGTCCCCCTTTCCCGAAGTATAATACTTGTTGATAAGACTCCACGAAGTAGTCGTATCTAGTTGGAAAGGAAAATTCATCAATATTTCCCAAGCTGCTGCTTGTTAATGGATACCAACTTGTTCCAACATTCTTACCCCTCGAATTATGAGGAAGTAACAAAAAGACTTAATATGATGAATAGCAACCATGTTGCGAGTGAAAAGAATAGTTTCAAAAGACTTGTGACCGAGAAGTCAAACAAGGTAAATAACAACTCTCATCTAAGGTTCCCTTAGATGAATCATTCTTGAAACGAGTTAGAAGAATTAAATAAATATTCCAAAGAATATTTATTACGTCAAAAATATTGAAGGAATAATCTTAATATAAGATATTGCTCAACTGGATATTCGAAAAGATATTGATTAAATAAATAATGATCGAATGAATATTCGAAATAATATTCATTATTTAACTTAATTAAATCCTTAAGGAATATTCAAAATAATATTCGATGAATAAATCGACCCTGAGTGAATATTAAAGATGATATTCATTAAATAAAGTTCAAGTGAATAGTTAAAAGGATATTCATTTACTAAATAATCTCGAATGAATATCCAAAATAATATTCATTAAGTAATCATCTCAAATGAATATTTTAAATAATATTCATTAAATAAATAGCGGAAAATATCTACTTAATTATTTTCCTCTAAAAATAATCCCGATATATATTTAAGGAATGTAAGTCATACGCCCTTCGCTAAGGGCCTTTGCAAAACCCGGCTTATAACTAATATCTCATATCTAGCTTATAAGCCAATTACTCAGATCGTAATCAAGTATCATAATATACTTTCGAAAATAGTTATGTCTTCCAATTGCATATTTAACAGAAATAAAATTCATAAGGTATTTCTCTACTGAGATAATACTCAAATAACATTCCTCGAAAGATATAGTAAGCAAATTCAATTCCTCGAAGGATAACATATTCAATTGACAATCCTCAAATGGTTTCCAAGTAATTAATGTTTATAAATAAAATTCCTCAAATCAATCATAATCTGCCGATGGAATCCCTCCGGGTTTCCACGACTATCACTATATCACAAAATACCGACTCCCGGTTTAGAGTCTAAAATAATGAACATGCTCTTATATCTGGAGCTACAAGGTATACCGGTTCATAAATACTTATCTCTAAAGATCGCATATAACCAAAAGGTCAAATTCTATTTTAACAGGAAATAAAATTATAGCAAAACTGTTTAACAGTATACCTGGCAAATGCAGTATTATACAATAATATTCCAACAGTATAGGTTTTGAAAACTTGCTTAGGCAGAATCAAAAGATAATATTTTAACAACTATGGAAGTCCTTAGATAACCTCCAATTAACATTCTATATCTTTTAAAACACTTAGGATATTTAATAATTAAATACATAATATTTATTGAATAAAAACATTCAATAGCCCCTTTTTAAAAGAATATTCAAAATTAATAATCATTTAATAAGGTGATTATTTCAATAATTTTTACTACTAATATCGAAATATGTAATAACATCAAATCACCCCAAATGTAACTCTTGGTATATTTCCAATCAAAACCAAGATACCGTTTAAGGGGAGGTAAGTCATAAATTATAGGTCTCCATCGACAACATTTTAAGTCATGGGATTTTGACAATTGACATAAGCAGAATTTAATAATATTAGCAAAGCCCAAAAATATACTGGTTTTGATGAGAAAGCACATGGTTGGAAAACTTGCAACTATGGATTTAAATTTAATCCATACATTTCATATATTTCAAAATACAGATACTCTGAACGATAGAGTATGCATAAATAAACTTGCCTCTGGTCCTTAGCAGAAAACAGAATCGCGAATAATTCCTTCGCACCTCGTCCAAGCATTTCCATGGAGGTAGTTTACCTTTCTTTATACGATGCCTCGATCTTCCCTTTTTGATGTACGTCGATCCACTTGATTATACCCTAATGGTACTGAAATAGTTACGAGCACGTGTCAGTCCAACCTCGTATCTCGAGTAGACACAACTCAGAATTACCACTAAGTCACCTAAAGTCGTACTATAGTTGTTATCCCTATAGTTGACTACTCAAATACCAATTAATACACATAACACATTTAGCAAAGAAGATGAAATAGAAAAGTCCCTCTTTTATAAAGTGGACATTTCCAGGTGTTAAACACATCACAATGCTACAAAATTATAACACTTAATCAAACTCCACTTAACATATACAACTTTAATGCCATTGACATTCTATGACAACTTAATTAATATTTAATCATCAAAACATACTTAATCCTCGATAAAGGCTCATAATACCCATTTAATCTTCAAGACACATTTAATCCTCGAATTAGCAAATAATCCTCGGAACAACAATTAACCTCCAAAATAATTCACTTAGCACATATTCACGTAAACAATTAACATCCACTTCATGCCTCTAGACCATTTATATTAAATGAGTTAAATAAATTTAAATGCAGGGGATTTTTAGAAAATTTCGGCATGAAGTATTCGTTTATCGGACTATGGGCACAGCCCCTCAAATACAATTCAACCCTGTTTTTGCAAAAATAAAGCTGCCTCAACTTGCAGCAAAGTAAACAAGTAAGAAAAGTACCCGCCCAGACATGCGGCACCTAGCACATAAGAAATTCTGCCTCGACATGCAGTAAACACATAATAATTTACATTAGCATTAACTACTACTTACGCTACATCAATAATCGTATTACTCACGCATTTTAATGATGCACGTGACCATCAATTATTGATATTCGTAAGCCCTAGGGAACAACCCCTAGCATTAACTATTACTTACGCTATATCAATGATCATATCACTTGAGCATATTAATTATACTTGTGACAATCAATCATTGATATTCGTAAGCCCGATGAACTAGTCGAAGAGAATTACACAAGTCCTTAAATACTGACATTTAGAACTTATGATCTCTTTACGACTCCTCGTAGTTAAACTAAATAACATATAACATTCATAATTAGTAAAGTCATCAGAAACTACGACTCGCTTCATACCATTTAGCACATAAGCATTCGCCATTTAATCAACTCTTATAACTATACCTTGTATGACCATAACAATTAGCACTTAGCACTTTAGCAATTAATAATTACAATTGACAACTAATAATTAGCAATTAGCACTTCCCTTTTTAACAACCACTAACCCGCACATCTAATTGGGTCCACAATTAACCTTCACAATTGTAATTACCAACATACTTTCCGAATTAAATTTTGGAAATACAAACAATATTCATAATTTACAATACCTATGCTAATTACGAAAATTATCACATTAGACTCACCAATTAAATCTAATTTAATTACAACAATCAAATAATTAAATTACTACAATTTAAACAATATATAGCAATTACATCAAATTTAATATGAAAATTAAATAATTAATAAACTATGAAAATATACCATTTTCGTTTCCTATCCGATCCGCCCAAAAGTCAACCCACCGGAAAATCAATCTCTGCCATCTTTCTTTCTCAACTCATCTCTCTCTCTTTCTCTCTCTGCGCCATCTCACAATCAACTCCCCCCATCACTGGTTCTTCCTCCCAGTCGCGGCCACCACCTAATCTGACCGACCACCACTACACAGCCGCCGCTGGCCAACCCTTCTCTAGCCACTGCTCTCCTCCGCGTGCCACCAGGTCGTCCCCGCAGCACTCCTCACGCCATACACACTATACATGCACATATATGTATGTAATTAACCCCCAATTCCTCTTTTCTCTCTTACCCACTGATTCCCCCACCCTTTTCTATCTACCCGATCTGTTTTCTCTCCCCGAGGTGTTGTCTCTGCGTGTTTGTGGTTTCAATCGGTTGTGCGTGTGTTTGTATGTATCTGTATGTGTTCTACTGTTAACCTATTGGGCCTTGGGCCCAATAACATTTAAAACCACACAATTAATCACTACATACTTAAAATAATATTTAGAGTTAAAACTCTAATTTGAAAAAAATAAAATTTCTAGCATAATTAAATACTAGAATATTTTTAAAGATTTTTGGAGAAAGAAATAGAATTAAATCTAAATTTTCTAAATTGATATGCATTTTACAAATTATTAATAATTTATAAAAACAATTCATAAAAAAAATAATTGTGATTCATAAATCACAATTTACAGGGCTTTATAATAATACTACAAACATTATTGTTTTAGTAAAACCTTGAATTCTCGATTTTATGTTGTTAGGTCGAATACACAATATATATAATCAAGTACTGTATGAGTAAATAACAAGAACACACGTTTTAACTCTTAAAACTGTTTGGAATTAATAATTCCTCTCTCAGTGATGTAAAAATATCACAGAGAGCTGCTTAGGTTACAATTAATGATATTCGTTCACGATGGATACCCTTCTAGGGTTAACCTAACTGTATTTATAAGATATACAGCTACGTACAATCGTTAATTGATTCTCCTAAAATTAAGCTATACAATTGATATCAATTACGATTGCTACACGTCTTCTAAGTCAACTCAATCTCTTTGACAGCTATCCAATCTTCAAAGATATCGCTTCCATATTAATATTAAATTAATCTTCAAACTCTGTTGACTTGCAGACGCTTCCAATAGACAGACTTTAGCAAACTCTGTTGCTCTCCTAGCTAACAGTGTTTGCGCTTCCATGTGTTCAGCTATCAGTGTTTACGCTTTCTCCTGTCAGCGTTTGCGCTTCCAGCTATCAGCGTATACTCAAACTCTGTTACAACCGCTTTCAACTAACAAGTTAAACTCTTTTTACCTGCAACACTTAAACACTGACTTTAAATCACATCAATTATATCTAACAATCTCCCCCAACTTGTTCATTAGAAAAATGTACAAGTTCACAGTAATTGATGATGTCAAAACGAATAAATAAAAACACAGTGTTTAACATATAATCAGAGTTTAAACTTGACTTAGCAAAATCTACAGAAAATTCAAATTACTTACAAATTCTGTCTACCTAACCTCCTCAAGATCTGGAGTTGTTCTGAGATAATCAATCAACAATCTCCTCTCAGCAATTTCAAGTTCAATCTGCATAGCTTCCTTGATCTCTCTTAAATCTGGATCATTCTCATCAGTTTGAAAGATAGCAGCTCTGAGATCGTAGATTTTGTTTCTTCTCATTTCATTTCCCAACCTGATATACTTCACTTCTACAGACTTCACATTAAAATCCAGAACAGTAATTCCAAGATCAGTCTTCAGCTTTGTAGTCCCCTTTTCCATTTCTATCAGATTCCCATTCCAATCTCTGTACTTCGGAACATACTTGCTGTTGTATTTCATATTTCTTCTTGCAAGATTCTGAATCATCTTCTGTCTGAGCACATTTGCAACTGACTGAGCTCTTTGATTTCTTACTTTGAAAAGATACAGAACATATTCTAGTTCTTCCCAGTATTTTAAGTCAATATCATTCTCAGCAATCTTAAACACTGTTCCATCAGCCATGAAATATAGTAGAAAATCCTTCCCTAAACTCTTCTGATAGACAAGCTGTACTGACTCCAGCCTGTCTAAACTCTCTTGAGTGACACCACGACCTGGAACAGCCAGTGAAGAAGGATCTCTGGGAACAACATGTTGTCTTTTATCCCTATGTGAGCCTATACCTCCTTTGTTGTATCCAATTTTACCAGATAAGGCTCTACCATCAGTGAAATCCATTGGAGCTGTAGATGCTAGATTTGGATCATGAAGAACTCCTTTTCCAAACTTTGATTTCAACTGAGAAGACAATAGTGGTGTGGTCACAACTTGTGTAGCAACAGAGGTTGTGTCTTTATTCTTCTGTACAACATGTGTATCAACAGAGGTTGTAACTATCATCTTACTCTTGCTCTCTTCACCCATCACCCCTTTTAACTTCAGCTTGGCATCAAGAGAAGACTTTCTAATCAACTTTCCTTTATCTTCTTCTTCTTCTTCTTCTTCCTGAATACCAGATAATTTTTCTTTGATCTCAATTCCTTTCATTACAGGCTTTGAAGCTCTGACAGTTTTCTTCCCTTTCTTGGACTTTTGTGCTTTTAAATGCTCTTTCTGCAACAGCTTTTCTTCAGCTTGTATGTCCTCAAGTGTAGCTTCAGCATTTTCTTCACGAAAGAGTTTTGCAGCCAATTCTTCATCTGTCTGTGGATTGTCAGTGAATGACAAATCCTTTGGCTTTGAACCAGAAGTACTCTGAATATTTGTATCTATCACCAAATTTGGCTTTGACCTCGTAGACCTTCCATGTCCTTGTCTAGGATTTGCATTTCTTAAACCCTTATCAGCATTGGCACCTTCTTCATCCAGATGATCTTTCTTTAACAGAGTTTGAGTTTGCTTACACTTGGTTTTAGCAATTCTCTCCCCCTTTTTGACATCATCACCATCTTGAATCAGAATTGAGGTGATTAACTCAAGATTCACAGAGTTTATCAAACATATTAACAGTGTATGACCAACAATCATGCTGACAGAGTTTACCAGTGTCAGAATAGACACATATGAACAGAGTATGCATAACAGAGTTTAAATAACAAGGTTCACATAGCACTTTAGCAATTCACAGAAATATGAGCAGCACATTTTTAAGAAAATTTTGAGTCTAACCAACATGTTTAGTCAAAACCAGATACCATCCCTAGTTCATTGACCAGTCTTGTAAATGCTGCTTCACTTAGAGGCTTGGTGAAGACATCTGCAAGTGTTGATCTGTAGGCACAAAGTGAAGCTCAATATTGCCTTCCTCTACATGCTCTCTGATAAAGTGATACCTTATGCTGATGTGCTTGGTCATTGAGTGTTGTACTGGATTACCTGTCATTGCAATAGCACTTTGATTATCACATAAAATAGGTATTTTGCTATACCTCAACCCATAATCCAGCAATTGATTCTTCATCCATAGAATCTGTGCACAGCAACTACCAGCAGCAATATACTCTGCTTCAGCTGTAGATGTTGATATTGATTTTTGTTTCTTGCTGTACCAAGACACAAGTCTGTCACCAAGAAATTGACAACTTCCACTTGTGCTTTTTCTGTCAATCTTACAGCCTGCAAAATCTGCATCAGAGTAACCAAGTAGCTTAAAATCTGATTCTCTTGGGTACCACAGCCCTAAAGTTACAGTGCCCTTGAGATACTTGAAAATCCTCTTCACAGTTGTTAAATGTGGTTCCCTTGGATCTGCCTGAAACCTTGCACACAGACAGGTGGCGTACATGATATCAGGTCTACTAGCTGTTAATTAGAGTAGAGAACCAATCATTCCTCTGTAACTTGTCATATCTACTGATGACCCTGTATTTTTATCCAATTTTGTTGCAGTTGCCATGGGAGTTGTTGCAGATGAACAGTCAAGCATGCCAAATTTCTTGAGAAGATTTCTGGTATATTTTGCTTGATTGATAAAAATTCCATCATCTGTTTGCTTCACCTGTAAGCCTAGAAAATAGCTTAGCTCTCCCATCATACTCATTTGATATCTTGACTGCATGAGCTTGGCAAACTTCTTACAGAGTTTATCATTAGTAGATCCAAAAATGATGTCATCAACATATATTTGAACTAAGAGCAGGTCACTACCAGATTGAAAGTAAAACAGAGTTTTGTCAATAGTACCTCTGTGAAACCCACTTTCTAGTAAAAATTTAGCAAGAGTTTCGTACCATGCCCTTGGTGCCTGCTTAAGTCCATAGAGTGCCTTGTCTAACCTGTAGACATGGTCTGGATATTTTGGATCTACAAAACCAGGTGGTTGTTCAACAAATACTTCTTCTTCAAGTTTTCCATTCAGAAAAGCACTTTTCACATCCATTTGAAAAACCTTGAATTTCTTGTGAGAAGCATAGGCAAGAAACATCCTTATTGCCTCCAATCTGGCAACTGGTGCAAAAGTCTCATCATAATCTATTCCTTCCTGATGTGAATAGCCTTTAGCTACCAGTCTTGCTTTGTTCCTTGTGATAACACCATCACTATCAGTTTTATTTCTGAAAACCCATTTAGTACCAACAATGGATCTGTTCTTGGGCCTTGGTACAAGGGTCCATACTTCATTTCTCTCAAATTCATTTAGCTCTTCTTGCATTGCTGTTATCCAGTCTGCATCTTTAAGAGTTTCTTCTACTTTTTTTGGCTCAGTTTGTGACAAGAATTCATGAAACAGACATTTATTTGTTGTTGCACTTCTTGTCCTTACTCTTGCATCTGGATCACCAATAATCAAATCAGGTGTGTGTGACTTAGTCCATTTTCTTGCAGAAGGCAGATTGCTTCTGTCATCATGTGATCCTCCCCCTTGATCCATGCTCTCCTGATTTTCTTGGTGTCTTTCTTCATTTTCTGATGTTCCCCCTGAACGTGACTGCTCAGAATTTGAGCTTTCAGATTTTGAATCAACAGAGTTTGATTCCGAGTTATCAACTGAGTCAGTATCAGAATTTGAGTTATCACTTTGATGTGATTCTTCATGCTCCCCTCAACTGGTTCTTCCCTTGTTTCTGATTGAAGAGTCTCTTCAGTATTTACCAGTAGAGGTGCAGAGTTTAGCTCAACAGAGTTTGTCAGATCAGTCTCATCAGAGTTTACTTTTTCAGAGAATAAATCTTCATTTTCAAAGTGCAGTTGATCATGTTCATTAACATCTTCAAGTCAAGTTACTTTCTTGTCATCAAATGACACATGAATTGATTCCATGATCACTTTGGTTCTCAGATTATAAACTCTGAATGCCTTAGTTGACAGTGGATAGCCAACAAAAATTCCTTCATCTGCCTTTAGGTCAAATTTGGTCAACTGTTCAGGATGAGTCTTCAACACAAAGCACTTGCATCCAAAAATATGAAAATATTTTAGATTTGGCTTTTTCTTTTTCACCATTTCATATGGTGTTTTACCATGCTTGTTGATCAGTGTTGCATTTTGAGTAAAACAAGCAGTTTGAACTGCTTCTGCCCAGAAATATGTTGGCAATTTTGCTTCATCTAGCATGGTTCTGGCAGCTTCTATCAAGGTTCTGTTCTTCCTCTCCACTACACCATTTTGTTGTGGAGTGCCAGGTGCAGAAAACTCTTGTTTGATTCCTTTACTCTTGCAAAATTCTTCCATTGTCGAATTCCTGAATTCAGTTCCATTGTCACTTCTGATAATCTTCACTTGATTCTCTGACCCTTTGTCCAGTTGCATTATATGTTCTGCCAGTGTTAATGCAGTTTCATCCTTCTTTGCTATAAAATACACCCATGTGTATCTGGTGTATTCATCAACAATGACTAGAGCATATTTCTTCTTTCCAAGTGACATGACATTCACTGGTCCAAAAAGATCAACATGTAGAAGATGATAAGGATCAACAATTGAAGACTCAGATTTGCTTTTGAAAGAGACTTTTCTCTGTTTGGCCTTTTGACAAGAATCACACAGGCCTTCTACATTCAACAAAGACTTTGGTAGTCCTCTTACAAGATCATTCTTTATTAGCTCATTGATGTTGTTCAGATTTAAATGAGAGAGTTTCTTGTGCCACTTCCAACTCTCTTCACTGGACATTCTGGTTGACAGACACACTGCTTTGCCATCAGAGTTTGTTGACAATTTTATTTCATAGATGTTATTGTGTCTGTTTCCAACTAGAGCAACTTTCCCTGTAGATTTACTGATGACTTGACAATATTCAGGCTGAAAATCTACATGATATCCTCTGTCACAGATTTGACTCACAGAAAGCAGATCATGCTTGAGTCCTGGAACCAGAGCTACATTTGTGATGATGACACTTCCAAGATTAATATTGCCATATCCCAGAGTATGTCCTATGTTGCCATCTCCATAGGAAACTTTTGGGCCAGCCTTCTCCACATACTCTGATAGCAGGGCTTTATTTCCAGTCATGTGTCCTGAACATCCACTGTCCACGACTAGGGTACTTTCCCTGGTGCCCTGTAATCACAAACAATCACTGATTGTTAGATTTAAGGATCCAGACTTGCTTGGATCCTTTTTCTTTATTGAATCTGTTAGTTTTTGCAGCGGATTTGTCATTATCAGAGTTTAAACTAACATTTTCAGTCTTAGCACTTGCAGAATTAACTTTAACCCATTTCAAATTAGGTTTCAGTTCATAGTAATTATGATAAATAGCATGATAATTCTTGCAAGTATAAATTGAGTGCCAAGTACTTCCACAATGTTTGCACAGAGTTTGTGGTCTCGGTTTGACATTATCCTTTTTCACTCCAGATTTGGAGGGTAAAGAATTAATGTCTTTGTTCTTCCTGCAAAAACTAGCAAGATGATTAGTGCTACCACAGTTATGACAAGTTTTTCTAGGTGCAAATGTAGCAAGCATTGGCTTAATTCCTGATGTTATGCCTACCTTACCATTTCTGTTTTTCCTAGGCATTCTCTGTTTGTTAACAGATTTTATTTCTTTAAGCTTATGCTTAAGTTGTTTATCTATCATTGAACCAATATTAACCTGTTTTCAACAGGTTTTTACTGGCTCATGGTCAACAGCTCCATGTTCAGTTTTAACAGTACCATGAACAAATGTTCCAAATTTCTTAGTAGAAAGAGGTGGTCTAATCTTGACTGTATTCTGAAACCTTAGCACATCATCCTCAGAATAACCTAGACCTACTGTGTCTGATTGAAAGACCTCTTGAGTGTCTTTTCCAGAATGTGTCCAAGTTTTAATAATGTGCTTTGCATCTCCTAATTCAGATTCTAGTTGCTTATACTTACCTAGCAACTCCTGTTCTATAAACACAGCATCATCTCTTTCTTTCTGAATTTTATTCATGTCTTCAAGTTGTTCCTCAACAAGTTTATTTCTTTCTTTGAGTTGAGAACACTCACTTTTGATTCTCTCATTTTCTAAAGTCTGATCTCTATAACTGATGTGTAATGCCTTAAGATAAATTCTCAATTCAGTTATATTATCTGTATTATAAGCATAGGTAGTTGGAGGTACCTTTAGTTCAAAATCTTCATTCTGAGTAGAGGCCATGAGAGCATAGTTCACCTCCTCATCTGAATCTGAGGTGTCTACCCAATCTCTGCCTTTGGTGTAGAGTGCCTTTTCAGTTTTATCCAAATCATTTATGGACTCGAGATATCTACTCGGTCCATAAAATTTTTAAAAAGGGTCCCGGTTCCAATTAACCGAAAATAATTAAAAAATAAAAGAGAAAAAAAATCCTCCTCATTTTAGGAAAAACATTATTATTATTGAAATAATAATAAAACCATTTCTTGAAAAATCCGGGTTATTACAATATCTGCAAGCTGTTGGTCAGTAGACACAAAATGAAGCTCTATGTTTCCTTCCTCTACATGTTCTCTGATAAAGTGATACCTTATGCTGATGTGCTTGGTCATTGAATGTTGTACTGGATTACCTGTCATAACAATAGCACTTTGATTATCACAGTAAATAGGAATCTTACTGTACCTTAATCCATAATCCAGCAACTGATTCTTCATCCATAGAATCTGTGCACAACAGCTACCAGTAGCAATATACTCTGCCTCAGCTGTAGATGTAGAAATTGATTTCTATTTCTTACTGTACCAAGAAACCAGTCTACCACCCAGAAATTGACAACTTCCACTGGTTCTTTTTCTATCTATCTTACAGCCTGCAAAATCTGCATCAGAGTAACCAAGTAGCTTGAAATCTGACTCTCTGGGATACCACAGACCTAAAGTTATGGTGCCCTTGAGATATTTAAAGATTCTTTTTACAGCTGTGAGATGTAGTTCTCTGGGATCAGCTTGAAACCTTGCACAGAGACAGGTTACATACATGATATCTGGTCTACTTGCTGTCAGATAAAGAAGAGACCCTATTATGCCTCTGTAGTTTGTCATATTTACTGATGCTCCTGTATCCTTATCCAATTTGGTTGTTGTTGCCATGGGAGTTGATGCAGATGAGCAATCAAGCATACCAAACTTCTTGAGAAGATTTATGGTATATTTTGCTTGATTTATAAAAATCCCATCATCTGTTTGCTTCACCTGTAGGCCTAGAAAATAACTAAGCTCTCCCATCATACTCATTTGATACCTGGACTGCATTAGCTTGGCAAACTTTGTACAGAGTTTATCATTAGTAGACCCAAAAATTATGTCATCAACATATATTTGAACTAGAAGCAAGTCACTACCAGATTTAATGTAAAATAGAGTTTTATCAATTGTACCTCTGTGAAACCCACTTTCTAGAAGAAATTGAGCTAAAGTTTCATACCATGCTTTTGGTGCTTGTTAAGTCCATAAACTGCTTTATCAAGCCTGTAGACATAAATCTGGATATTTGGGGTCCACAAATCCTGGTGGTTGTTCAACAAACACTTCTTCTTCAAGTTTCCCATTCAGAAAAGCACTTTTCACATCCATCTGTAATACATTGAATTTCTTATGAGAGGCATATGCTAAAAACATCTTTATAGCCTCCAACCTTGCAACTGGAGCAAAAGTCTCATCATAATCTATTCCTTCCTGCTGTGAATAACCTTTTGCCATAAGTCTGGCCTTGTTTCTTGTAACAACCCCCCTCACTATCAGTTTTATTTCTGAATACCCACTTAGTACCAACAACAGACCTATTCTTTGGTCTTGGTACAAGTGTCCAAACTTCATTTCTCTCAAATTCATTCAACTCCTCCTGCATTGCTGTTATCCAGTCAGCATCTTGAAGAGCTTCTTCTACCTTCTTGGGCTCAGTTTGTGATAAGAATGCATGAAACAGACATTCATTTGTTGTTGCACTTCTTGTCCTTACTCCTGCATCTGGATCACCAATTATCAAATCAGGTGTGTGAGATTTGGTCCATTTCCTAGCTGAAGGCAAATGACTTCTCTCAGAGTTTGATCATCCCCTGAATGTGACTGCTCAGAGTTTGAAATGTCAGATTTTGGACTATCAGAGTTTGAATCATCAGAGTTTGATCCAGATTTTTCAACTGACTCATTATCAGAATTTGAGTCATCACTTTGAAGTGATTCTTTATGCTCCCCCTCAACTGGTTCTTCCCTAGTATGTGGCTGAGAAGATTCTTCAGAATTTACCAATAGAGGTTCCGAGTTTAGCTCAACAGAGTTTGTCAGTTCAGCCTCATCAGAGTTTACTTCATCAGAGAATAATTCTTCATTTTCAAAGTGCAGTTGATCATGTTCATCTAAATCTTCAAGTCCAGTTATTTTCTTGTCATCAAATGACACATGAATAGACTCCATGATCACTTTGGTTCTCAGATTATAAACTGTTAGGTCGAATACACAATATATAATCAAGTACTGTATGAGTAAATAATAAGAACACACGTTTTAGTACTTAAAACTGTTTGGAATTAATAATTCCTCTCTCAGTGATGTAAAATATCACAGAGAGCTGCTTAGGTTACAATGAATGATATTCGTTCACGATGGATACCCTTCTAGGGTTAACCTAACTGTATTTATAAGATATACAGCTACGTACAATCGTTAATTGATTCTCTTATAATTAAACTATACAATTGATATCAATTACGATTGCTACACGTCTCCTAAGTCAACTCAATCTCTTTGACAGCTATCCAATCTTCAAAGATATTGCTTCCATATTTATCTTAAATTAAACTTCAATCTCTGTTGACTTGTAGACGCTTCCAGTAGACAGACTTTAGCAAACTCTGTTGCTCTCCTAGCCAGCAGTGTTTGCGCTTCCTTCTGTCAGCCAGCAGTGTTTACACTTCCTTCTATCAGCATTTGCGCTTCCAGCTATCAGCGTATACTCAAACTCTGCTACGACTGCTTTCATTAACAAGTTAAACTCTTTTTACCTGTAACACTTAAACACTGACATTAAATCACATCAATTATATCTAACAATCTTCCCCAACTTGTTCATTAGAAAAATATACAAGTTCACAGTAATTGATGATGTCAAAACAATCAAATAAAAACACAGTGTTTAACATATAACCAGAGTTTAATCTTGACTTAACAAAATCTACAGAAAATTCAAATTACTTACAAATTCTGTCTACCTAACCTCCTCAAGATCTGGAGTTGTTCTGAGATAATCTATCAATAGTCTTCTCTCAGCATTTTCAAGTTCTCTCTGCATAGCTTCCTTGATCTCTTTTAACTCTGGATCACTCCCATCAGTTTGATAGATAGCAGCTCTTAGATCATAGATTTTATTTCTCCTCATTTCATTACCCAGTCTTATGAACTTGACTGCTTCTGATTGAGAATTAAAATCAAGAACTATAATACCCAGATCAGTCTTTAATTTAGCAGTTCCTTTCTTCATCTCAACAAGATTTCCATTCCAATCTCTGTATTTAGGAACATACTCTTCAGTAGTCTTTGATCCAGTAAAGGCTTTAGCTCTCAGCATATATTCTCTTATAGAATTAGCAATAAGCTCTGTTCATCGGTTTCTGACTCTGAATATATGCAGAACATACTGAAGTTCTTCAAACAACTTAAGCTTGATCGCTTCTTCATTCACTCTGTACACTGTTCCATCTGTCATGAAGTACAACAGAAAGTGAATATCTAAGCTCTTTTGATGAACTAGCTGAACTGATTCCAATTTATCCAGATTTTCTTGAATAATACCAGAACCAAGAGAGACAAGTGCAGAAGGATCTCTTGGACTGTTACTAACTCTCAAATCTCTTCTTGAACCTAAGCCAGAAGTATTCCTGCCTGGTGGCTTTCCTGAACAAGCAATGTTATGTTGATAACCACCAATCCCTTCAGTTTGTGCTTGAACTAGAATCTTTGGTCTTGAAAATCCAGGTAAAGGTTTGCTTTGAATCTGTACAACTTGTGTGGCAACAGAGGTTGTAACTGTCTTTTTACCTTTGCTTTCTTCACCCATCACCCCTTTCAGTTTTAACTTAGCATCAAGCGAAGATTTTATTACCAACTTTCCTTCTTCTTCTTCTTCTTCTTCTTCTTCTTGAATACCAGATAAATTCTCTTTAATTTCAATTCCTTTCCTTGCAGGCCTTGAAGCTTTGACAATCTTCTTCCCTTTCTTAGACTTCAATGCCTTCAAATGTTCTTTTTGCAACAGCTTTTCTTCAGCATGTATATCTTCAAGTGTAGCCTCAACATTTTCCTCACGAAAAATCTTAGCAGCTAACTCTTCATCTGTTTGTGGATTGTCAGTGAATGATAAATCCTTTTACCTTGAAGTAGAAGTACTCTGAAGATTTGTATCTGCCACCAAATTTGACTTTGACCTTGTAGACCTTCCATGTCCATGTCTTGGATTTGCACTTCTTAACCCCTTATCAGAATTTGCACCTTCTTCATCCAGATGATCCTTCTTTGACAGAGTTTGAGTTTGCTTGCACTTAGTTTTAGCAATTCTCTCCCCCTTTTTGACATCATCACCATCTGGAATCAGAATAGAGGTGATTAACTCAAGAGAGTTGGCAATAGAATCAACCTTTTTAGTCAGCAAAAGCTGATTCTATTCAACTTTGCTCAATCTGTCAGTAAGAGTCTCCTGAGCTTTGGAAAATTATTGAAATAGATTAGAATTAGCTCTTTGAGATTTCTCCTCATGAGTAGCAACCTCTGTTCGAAGATCAACAATTGCCTTCTGATTTTCATCAAACCTGTGATTTAAAGATTTGATCTGAATCACTGTTCCTTGTAGACAAGTGAAAATATCAGGATTTGTAATCTTTGAAGAATTTGCCTTGAGAAAGGTAGCTGCTCTGCCAGGAGGAAAAATACAATCTGATTTGTACCAATCTGCAGTTTGCTTGGTCAAATAATTATCATCTATTTCATGAACAGAAGGTCCAGCAAAGTCTGGTTTTTCTCATGTTTTCTGTCCATCAGTTTGAAATTGTTCATTTTCAGCTCCTGTACTCTTATCTTCAAAAGAATCACTAACTGACACATCAGTATGTGCAACTGAAGCAATGTCTTCATGTTGAGCATCAACTGTTTCTTGAGCAACTTGTTTTCCTTTATCACCTTGTGCATGCTCTGAAGAAACAACCTTTGCTGGTTGATTAATCTCCTCACCATGATCAGAAACATGATGTTCATCAGAGTATAACTCTGTATGAGATGCAACCTCAGTGTCTTCTAATACAACAGTAAGCCCATCTGCAACACCAGTATCAACAGAGTTGGTGACTACCATGGGTGTTGAAGTAGATGCTTCAACATCAAAAGAAAATGGAATGGGAGTTTCATCAAACTCTTCCATTGCAGGTAATGCATCTCTATCATCTGTATCAATCTGAACCTTAGCAACTTCTGGTTCATCAATTTTGAAACCTGTTTCTTTTACAGTAGGTTCTATGATAACCTCTGTCTCAACAGTAGGAATATCCTTAGAAATATTCTCCGGAGCTTCAAGAACTTGCTCATCATCAAAGTCTGTAAGAATCAGCCTCCTCCTTTTTGCTTGAGGCACTTCAATTACCTCTTCTTCTTCACTAGAGCTGTCCTCAATTGGTGGTAATGAAGGCCTATTTGCCCTTTTAGACTCTTCTGGTATAAACAGCTCCAGGAGATGTCTGTTTAGCCTTGGAATACTTTGTGTTAAGGGCAGTATGCTTTTGCCTTTTTGGTTTAGATTTTGGTTGAGGTTGAGCAGACTCAGAGTTTGTTGGTTCAATGATTGGTTCAGGTTGTGGTTGTTTTGATGTAGTAGGTACAGTGTTTGTGGGTGTTGGCTCAGGTGATGATATAGGATTAGAGTATATGGTTTTAGTGTGGTCAGTGGCTAAAGGTTCAGGCATTTGGTGCGTTTCTGGTTGTTGTGGCTGTTGTGGTTCTTGTGGTGGTGATTGAGAATCTTGGGGTTGATTTAGAAAGTTTTGCAGGGCAAGTGGCAAAACAAGTTCAGGTAGATCTTTACCAGCATCTTTATTTGTCATATCAAAGAATATTCTCTTATTGACTCGAAAAGGTTGAATCACATCAGCTGCATCAATTTCTAATCCAGGTACACAAGCATTGAACAAAAGTTGACAAAATCTAGCAAAATATACTGTAGTAGACTCTGACAATTTATCACCTAAATTCATTAGCACATATCGACCAAAATCAAAATTACTGCCATAGAGTAGAGAATACCCAATTTGCAGACTATCCATAGGAATGGCATCCCAGTTGGTGACTTTCTTCTGGAATTTCCTGGTGATACAGTCAAAGAAAAAATTTCATTCCTTTCTAAGATTTGGCCGTTTGACACTGCCTAGCTTTGCCATAGAATCCATGTAACCAATTTCTGTTAACATGTCCCACGGATTTTGCTCAGAAACAATAGCATATGAGGTTTGTGTGTCGAAGTCCATGGTCTCTCGAATAGTTTGTGGAGTTATCACAAACTCTTGTTCATCATGAGTGAAGATTATAGACGGAGTCCCATTCTCTCCTCCATCTATATACCTTGAGTTTTGCCAGAAAGTGGCAATTTGAGATGCAGATAGAACAGCAGGTTCAATCAATGCTTGCCCAATCTCAGAGTCACGAAGAAAATTTTGTATAAGATGAAACGCTTCGGGAGCACGGTCGTTCTCAAGTAAAGCTGCAAAATTGTTAGGAACAAAACGAAGACCAAAAGAAGTAAAAGGTTTTGTTGCCATTAGATCAAGAAATGAGCAAGAAATGACAGTGAGAATGATATGTAGGAAAGGTGTTTGTGAAAATGTCGAAACGAAAAACAAAGGAGTTCTGTGTTTTGGTAAAGTGAATGTGAGTGGATGTGAAGTGATAGTAACAAAAAGTGATTTGAGTAGTAATTAAAAAGTACAACTCAATCGTTTGTACATTGAAAACACGCAACCGTTCCTAGAGTAGTGTGAAAGTGGGACACAATAATGGGTGAGTGGGACACGTGTCAAACATGCAGCGAAACAATCAATCATGCGCAGTAAAAAGCAATTATTACCGCTGTCTTTCCTATTATCAAGACACTTTACCACATTTACACTCATTAACAGTTGTCAAACACTCTATTTACTCCAAAATTTTCAAATTATCTTAATGAAAATTTACCTTAGAGTACGGAACACAATCGAACAGTATTTGTCAATTTTCTAACATTATCACCGAAACCCTTTCAAAAATTGCACAGTTGTGAATAGATGTATGTGTGTAGCAGAGGTTACCAAATCAATTTTTATAGCATCTAATATTTCATAAAATCCATAAAATAAATCAATAAACACCGAATGCACAAACTCTCATATTAAATACTGAGTATGTGATGAATGCTAAACTCTGTAGTTCCTTAAATACAGAAATCTGAATAACCCTATTCCCATTGATGTTCATGATTATCCAAGTAAGCACACAGTCGTTATAGACAAAAAGATCAAGAGATAGGTATCAAAGCATCATTCAGTGAGTAACATGTCAGGGATTTGATAAACTCACAAACTCTCAAAGCACACAAGTGTTTAGGTGAAGTGTTTTCACTCAAATTCAATCAGTAAAATGCAGATACTTCCATAGGCTTGAATTTCCACCAAATCTACACTACTTTGAGTACATATATGCACAAATCAAAAGGACTTTATTCAGGGTTGTAATTTAGTATGATCAAACAGGTGAGAAGAGATGTATTAAATGAATAAATGGCGAACTGAACAAATTAAAAGACCAAAGTGTTTAGTCACACTGTTAGTACATATTTGTACAAGATGATCAGCATATACATTTTTTTTAATGTATATATATACTGAGAAAACGTTCCTTATGTTGAGAAACTCTCACCTGCTTGCATTTGATTTTCAAAAAGAATATAACTGCTCTTAATACGTTAGAGTTTAAAAAATGAGCAGTTAATAAGGCTCAAAGGGGTTTACTAAAGGTGGAATTTATGAACAGTGTTTGGAGAAAGATGGTAAATCCTAGTGCCTTTATCATTTTCATGCACACACATATCATGTAGTCTCAAAATGGTTTAATACAAGTTCTAGAGCAACATACTCACTGATGAACATCACACATCAATAAAATCTGATTGATATAAAATGTATCAATCACTTGTTTGGATCAAGTTCTCACAGGGTGCAGACATGAATTGTTTCTCACCAAACTAAACAATGACACATCTCAAGTTTTTAAAATTTTCACAAGTACAAACTAGGAATCATCAAGAACTAAATATATGTCTTGGGAACGGAGTGTCACTAATCAGAGTTTAGAGTTTATCAATATTAGAAGTTATTCATGAGAGGCAATGCACACAGTATTCATAGACTCAGAGTTTAGGACCAAATAAACTAAGAGATGCTCTAAATATGAAACAGTATCATGCTGTGTTAACATACTGCACAGTTTCTGATTAGATCACAGTGACTCAGAAAGAGTCTTGATTTAATCACTGAGAATCATGCTTCATACATATTTCTTCATTGGTGTTTTCATCCAGACAAAGATCAATTCAGAATTCACAGAGTTTATCAAACATGTTAACAGTGTATGACAGACAGACATGCTAACAGAGTTGAACAGTGTGAAAACAAAAACATGTGAACAGAGTCTGCATAACAGAGTTTAATCAACAAAGTTCACAAAGCACTTAACAATTCATAGAAAAATGAGTAACACTTAGTATAAGAAAATTTTGAGTCTAACCAACATTTTTAGTCAAAACCAGAGACCATTCCTAGTTCATTGACCAGTCTTGTAAATGTTGCTTCACTCAAAGGCTTGGTGAAGACATCTGCAAGTTGTTGATCTGTAGACACGAAGTGGAGCTCAATGTTGCCTTCCTCTACATGCTCTCTGATAAAGTGATACCTTATGCTGATGTGCTTGGTCATTGAGTGTTGTACTGGATTACCTGTCATTGCAATAGTACTTTGGTTATCACAGAAAGTAGGTATTTTGCTATACCTCAATCCATAATCCAGCAATTGATTCTTCATCCATAGAATCTGTGCACAGCAGCTACCAGCAGCAATATACTCTGCTTCAGCTGTAGATGTGGATATTGATTTCTGTTTCTTGCTGTACCAAGAAACAAGTCTGTCACCAAGAAATTGACAACTTCCACTAGTGCTTTTTCTGTCAATCTTACAGCCTGCAAAGTCTGCATCAGAGTAGCCAAGTAGGTTGAAATCTGATTCTCTTAGGTACCATAGCCCTAAAGTTATAGTGCCCTTGAGATACTTAAAAATCCTCTTCACAGCTGTTAAATGTGGTTCTCTTGGATCTGCCTGAAACCTTGCACACAGACATGTTGCATACATGATATCAGGTCTACTTGCTGTTAGATAGAGAAGAGAGCCAATCATTCCTCCGTAACTTGTCATATCTACTTATGACCCTGTATCTTTGTCCAATTTAGTTGTAGTTGCCATGGGAGTTGTTGCAGATGAACAGTCAAGCATGCCAAATTTCTTGAGAATATTTCTGGTATATTTTGCTTGATTGATAAAGATTCCATCATCTGTTTGCTTCACCTGTAAGCCTAAAAAATAACTTAGCTCTCCCATCATACTCATTTGATACCTGGACTGCATGAGCTTGGCAAACTTCTTACAGAGTTTATCATTAGTAGATCAAAAAATAATGTCATCAACATATATCTGAACTAAAAGCAAGTCACTTCCAGATTTGAAATAAAACAGAGTTTTATCAATTGTACCTCTGTTGAACCCACTTTCTAAAAGAAATTGAGCCAGAGTTTCATACCATGCTCTTGGTGCCTGCTTAAGTCCATAGAGTGCCTTGTCTAGCCTGTAGACATGTTCTGGATATTTTGGATTTACAAAACCAGGTGGTTGTTTAACAAACACTTCTTCTTCAAGTTTTCCATTCAGAAAAGCACTTTTCACATCCATTTGAAACACCTTGAATTTCTTGTGAGAAGCATAAGCAAGAAACATCCTTATTGCCTCCAACCTGGCAACTGGTGCAAAAGTCTCACCATAATCTATCCCCTCTTGCTGTGAATATCCTTTTGCCACAAGTCTGGCTTTGTTTCTTGTAACAACCCCTTCACTATCAGTTTTGTTTCTGAACACCCACTTAGTACCAACAATAGACCTGTTCTTTGGTCTTGGTACTAGTGTCCACACTTCATTTCTCTCAAATTCATTTAACTCTTCATGCATTGCTGTTATCCAGTCAGCATCTTTAAAAGCTTCTTCAACTTTCTTTGGCTCAGTTTGTGACAGGAATGCATGAAACAGACATTCATTTGTTGCTGCACTTCTTGTCCTTACTCTTGCATCTGGATCACCAATGATCAAATCAGGTGTGTGAGATTTGGTCCATTTCCTTGCCGAAGGCAATTGACTTCTTTCAAAGTTGGATCCTCCCCCTTGATCCATGTTCTCCTGATTTTCTTGATATCTTTCTTCATTCTCTGAGGCTCCCCCTGAATGTGACTGCTCAGTGTGTGAACTGTCAGATTTTGGACTTCCAGAGTTTGAGTCACCAGAGTTTGATTCAGAATTTTCAGCTGAGTCATTATCAGAATTTGAGTTATCACTTTGATGAGTTTCTTCATGCTCCCCCTCAACTGGTTCTTCTCTTGATTCTGGCTGAAAGGTCTCTTCAGTATTTACCAGTAGAGGTTCAGAGTTTGTCAGATCAGACTCATCAGAGTTTAATTCATCAGAGATTAAATCTTCATTTTCGAAGTGCAGTTGATCATGTTCATTTACATCTTCAAGTCCAGTTATTTTCTTGTCATCAAAAGACACATGAATAGATTCCATGATCACTCTGGTTCTCAGATTATAAACTCTGAACGCCTTAGTTGACAGTGGATAGCCAACAAAAATTCCTTCATCTGCCTTCAGATCAAATTTGGTCAACTGTTCAGGATGAGTTTTCAGCACAAAGCATTTGCACCCAAAAATATGAAAATATTTCAGGTTTGACTTCTTTTCTCTCACCATTTTATATGGTATTTTTCCATGCTTATTTATCAGAGTGGCATTCTGAGTAAAACAAGCTGTTTGAACAGCTTCTGCCCAGAAATAGGTTGGTAATTTTGCTTCATCAAGCATAGTTCTGGCAGCTTCTATCAAAGTTCTGTTCTTCCTTTCAACTACACCATTCTGTTGTGGAGTGCCAGGTGCAGAAAACTCTTGTTTAATTCCTTTGTTCTTGCAAAATTCTTCCATTGTTGAATTCCTGAATTCAGTTCCATTGTCACTTCTGATAATCTTCATTGATTCTTTGACCCTTTGTCCAACTGCATTATATGTTCAGCCAATGTTAATGCAGTTTCATCCTTCTTTGCTAGAAAATACACCCAAGTGTATCTGGTGTATTCATCAACAATGACTAGAGCATATTTCTTCTTTCCAAGAGACATAACATTCACTGGTCCAAAAAGATCAACAAGTAGAAGATGAAAAGGATCAACAATTGAAGACTCAGATTTGCTTTTGAAAGAGGCTTTTCTCTGTTTGGCCTTTTGTCAAGAATCACACAGGCCTTCTGCATTCAACAAAGACTTTTGTAGTCCTCTCACAAGATCATTCTTTATTAGCTCATTGATGTTGTTCAGATTTAAATGAGAGAGTTTCTTATGCCACCTCCAACTCTCTTCACTGGACATCCTTGTTGACAGACACACTGCTTTGCCATCAGAGTTTGTTGAAAATTTTATTTCATAGATGTTATTGTGTCTATTTCCAACTAGAGCAACTTTCCCTGTAGATTTACTGATAACTTGACAGTATTCAGGCTAAAAATCTACATGATATCCTCTGTCACAGATTTGACTCACAGAAAGCAGATCATGCTTGAGTCCTGGAACCAGAGCTACATTTGTGATGATGACACTTCCAAGATTAATATTGCCATATCCCAGAGTATGTCCTATGTTGCCATCTCCATAGGAAACTTTTGGGCCAGCCTTCTCCACATACTCTGATAGCAGGGCTTTATTTCCAGTCATGTGTCCTGAACATCCACTGTCCACGACTAGGGTACTTTCCCTGGTGCCCTGTAATCACAAACAATCACTGATTGTTAGATTTAAGGATCCAGACTTGCTTGGATCCTTTTTCTTTATTGAATCTGTTAGTTTTTGCAGCGGATTTGTCATTATCAGAGTTTAAACTAACATTTTCAGTCTTAGCACTTGCAGAATTAACTTTAACCCATTTCAAATTAGGTTTCAGTTCATAGTAATTATGATAAATAGCATGATAATTCTTGCAAGTATAAATTGAGTGCCAAGTACTTCCACAATGTTTGCACAGAGTTTGTGGTCTCGGTTTGACATTATCCTTTTTCACTCCAGATTTGGAGGGTAAAGAATTAATGTCTTTGTTCTTCCTGCAAAAACTAGCAAGATGATTAGTGCTACCACAGTTATGACAAGTTTTTCTAGGTGCAAGTGTAGCAAGCATTGGCCTATTTCCTGATGTAATGCCTACCTTTCCATTTTTGTTTTTCCTAGGCATTTTTTGTTTATTGACAGATTTTATTTCTTTAAGCTTTTGCTTAAGTTGTTTATCTGTCATTGAACCAATGTTAACCTGTTTGGCACAGGTTTTTACTGGCTCAGAATCAACAGCTCCATGTTCAGTTTTAACAGTACCATGAACAAATGTTTATCTGTCTAATCTTGACTGTATTCTGAAACCTAAGTACATCATTCTCAGAATTACCTAGACCTACTGTATCTGATTGAAAAACCTCTTGAGTGTCTTTTCCAGAGTGTGTCCAAGTTTTAATAATGTGATTTGCATCCTCCAATTCAGATTCTAGTTGCTTATACTTACCTAGCAACTCCTGTTCTATAAAAACAGCATCATCTCTTTCTTTCTGAATTTTATTCATGTTTTCAAGTTGTTCTTCAAAAAGTTTATTTCTTTCTTTGAGTTGAGAACACTCATTCTTGATTCTTTCATTCTCTAAAGTCTGATCCCTATAACTGATATGTAATGCTTTAAGATAAATTCTCAATTCAGTTATATTATCAGTATTATAAGCATAGGTAGTTGGAGGTACCTTAAGTTCAGAATCTTCATTCTGAGTAGAGGCCATGAGTGCATAGTTCACCTCCTCATCTGAATCTGAGGTGTCTGCCCAGTCTCTGCCTTTGGTGTAGAGTGCCTTTTCAGTTTTACCCTTCTTGCACTCAGGAGCATAGTGACCCATCTCCTTACACTTGTAGCATTGAATCTCAGACTTATCTTTCTTCCCAGATTTGGAGTCCTTTCCCTCAGATTTGCTGAAATTTTTCCTATCAGACTTTGAGTAATTCTTGGAGAATCTCTTTCCCTTCTTGAAGTTCTAGAATCCCATCTTCTTGAAGGTCTTTACCATCAATGCAGCCATTTGCATCATCTCTTCATCATCTTCAGAATCAGATGATTCATCTGTGTTTGAGTCAACGTTAGTGTTTGATGACTCACTTTCTGAATAAATGACCAAGGCTTTTCCTTTTGCCTTCTTCCTTGATGCCTCTCTCTTTGAAGACTTTTCTTCAACTTTCAGAGCAACAGACTTTAACTTCCTGCTTGATCTCCTATTTCTCTGCTCCATTTCCAATTCATGAGTCTTGAGCAGTCCATAGATTTCATCAATCTCAGTATCAGCAAGATCATAGTTGTCTCTTATAGTGGTTGCTTTCACATCCCACTTTTCAGGAAGAGAGAGAAGAAACTTGAGATTCGAGTCTTCTAGATCATATTCTTTGTTAACCAATGATAGATCGTTGAGCAGTTTACAGAATCTGTCAAATGTTTCTGTCATGGTTTTTTAGACTTTGCCTCAAAATGCTCATACTCCTGTGTGAGTATGTTCCTTCTATTCTTCTTGATTGCAGCAGTTCCTTGACATCTAACCTCAAGTGCATCCCAAATTTCCTTTGCAGTTGTGCAGTTAATCACTTTGTTAGACATAACATTGTCTAAAGCACTGTGAAGTAAATGCCTTACTTTTGCATCCTTAGCAATGGATGAAAGATCCTCAGCAGTTAGATCTTTCTTTTCCTTAGGAATCACCTTTGATTCCTCACCAGCAACAGCAGCAGTTAACTTTGTAGGTTTATGAGGACCTTCATAAATTCTATCAAGATATTCTGGATCTGTGGCTTCCAAAAACATGGTCATCTTTACCTTCCAGATTGCATACTCTGATGGCTTGAGTATAGGAACCCTAATCGTTTCATACCTACTAACAGTAGTAGGGGCTTTCTCAGAACCTGATGGAGGAGGAATCTCTACCATTGATTACTATTGTGTTTTGGATCTTTGAACTGTAATAAAGTAACAGATTGGCTCTGATACCACTTGTTAGGTCGAATACACAATATATAATCAAGTACTGTATGAGTAAATAACAAGAACACATGTTTTAGTACTTAAAACTGTTTGGAATTAATAATTCCTCTCTCAGTGATGTAAAATATCACAGAGAGCTGCTTAGGTTACAATGAATGATATTCGTTCACGATGGATACCCTTCTAGGGTTAACCTAACTGTATTTATAAGATATACAGCTACGTACAATCGTTAATTGATTCTCCTATAATTAAGCTATACAATTGATATCAATTATGATTGCTACACGTCTCCTAAGTCAACTCAATCTCTTTGACAGCTATCCAATCTTCAAAGATATTGCTTCCATATTTATCTTAAATTAAACTTCAATCTCTGTTGACTTGTAGACGCTTCCAGTAGACAGACTTTAGCAAACTCTGTTGCTCTCCTAGCCAGCAGTGTTTGCGCTTCCTTCTGTCAGCCAGCAGTGTTTACACTTCCTTCTATCAACGTTTACGCTTCCAGCTATCAGCGTATACTCAAACTCTGCTACGACTGCTTTCATTAACAAGTTAAACTCTTTTTACCTGTAACACTTAAACACTGACATTAAATCACATCAATTATATCTAACATAAACTCTGAATGCCTTAATTGACAGTGGATAGCCAACAAAAATTCCTTCATCAGCTTTTAAATCAAATTTTGTCAACTGTTCAGGATGAGTTTTCAACACAAAGCACTTGCACTCAAAATGAAAATATTTCAGGTTTGGCTTCTTTTCTCTCACCATTTCATATGGTGTTTTTCCATGCTTGTGCCCAGAGTGGCATTCTGAGTAAAATAGGCAGTTTGAACAGCTTCTGCCCAGAAATTGGTTGGCAATTTTGCTTCATCAAGCATAGTTCTGGCAGCTTCTATTAAGGTTCTGTTCTTTCTTTCAACTACACCATTTTGTTGTGGTGTACCAGGTGCTAGAAACTCTTGCTTCACTCCTCTATCTTTACAGAATTCTTCCATTGTTGCATTTCTGAATTCAGTTCCATTATCACTTCTGATTATTTTGACTTTGTGTTTTGATCCTTTGTCCAGTTGCTTTACATGCTCCAATAGAGTAAATGCAGTTTCATCCTTCTTTGCTAGAAAATACACCCATGTATATCTGGTGTGTTCATCAACAATGACCAAAGCATATTTCTTTCTTCCAATATACATCACATTTACTGGTCCAAAAAGATCAACATGTAGAAGATGATAAGGATCAACAATTGAAGATTCAGTCTTGCTCTTGAAAGATGACTTCCTTTGTTTGGCCTTTTGACAGGAATCACATAGGCCATCAACATTTAATAATGATTTTGGGAGCCCTCTAACAAGATTCTTTCTAATCAGCTCATTAATGTTGTTCAGATTCAAAGGTGAGAGTTTTAATTTAGCAAAAAAAAAATGTGAGAGTTTCTTATGCCACTTCCAACTCTCTTCACTGGACATTCTTGTTGACAGACACACTGCTTTACCATCAGAGTTTGTTGACAATTTTATCTCATAGATGTTGTTATGTCTGTTTCCAACTAGAACAACCTTCCCTGTAGATTTACTGATGATTTCACAGTATTCAGGCTGAAAATCTACATGATATCCTATATCACAGATTTGACTCACAGATAGCAGATAATGCTTGAGTCCTGGAACCAGAGCTACATTTGTGATGATGACACTTCCAAGATTGATATTGCCATATCCCAGAGTATGTCCTATGTTGCCATCTCCATAGGAAACTTTTGGGTCAGCCTTCTCCACATACTCTGATAGCAGGGCTTTATTTCCTGTCATGTGTCCTGAACATCCACTATCCACGACTAGGGTACTTTCCCTGATGCCCTGCAATCACAAACATTTACTGAGGATTAGTTTTAAGGATCCAGACTTGCTTGGATCCTTTGGCTTTCTTAACTTTGTTAGCTTTTGCAGCGGAATTCACATTATCAGAGTTTAAGCTAACTTTATCAGAGTTTACACTGGCAGAATTAACTTTAACCCATTTCAAATTTGGCTTGGGTTCATAGTAATTATGATAAATAGCATGATAATTTCTGCAAGTATAAATAGAATGCCAAGTACTTTCACAATGTTTGCATAATGTCTGTGGTCTAGTTCTAACATTAACTTTCTTTACTTCAGACTTAGAAGGTAAAGAATTAATGTTTTTGTTCTTCCTGCAAAAACTAGCAAGATGGTTAGTACTACCACAGTTATGACATGTCTTTGTTGGAGCAAAAGTAGCAAGCATTGGATAATTACCTTGAGAAATGCCTACTTTACCATTTCTATTCTTTCTAGACACTTTCTGTTTCTTAACAGATTTGAACTCCTTAAGCTTATGCTTGAGTTGTTTATCTGTCATTAAACCAATATTAACCTGTTTGACACTAGTTTTTACTGGTTCTTTCTTGACAATTCCTTTTTCAGCTTCAGACTTTGATTCATTCTCACCATGAACAAATTTTGTAGTAGGAAAATGAGTTCTCATTTTAACTTGATTCTGAAATCTAAGTTCATCTTCCTCACAGTAACCTAAACCTACTGTGTCTGACTGAAAAACCTCATTAGTGTCTTTTCCAGAATGAGTCCATGTTTTAATTATGTGATTTTTCTTCTCCAACTCAGATTCTAGTTGCTTATATTTTCCTAGCAACTCCTGTTCGAGATAAACAACATCATCTCTCTCTTTCTGAACTTGCTGCATGTGTTCAAGTTTTTCTTCAACAATTTTGTTTCTCTGTTTAAGTTCAGAATTCTCAGACTTTATTCTCTCATTCTCTAAAGTCTGATCCCTATAACTGATATGCAATGTCTTAAGATAAATTCTCAATTCAGATATGTTATCAGTATTATAAGCATAGGTAGTTAAGGGTACCTTGTTCTCAGACTCTTCTGGCTCATTCTCAATAGAAGCCATGAGAGCATAGTTGACTTCCTCATCTGAGTCTGAAGTGTCTACCCAATCTCTGCCTTTAGTGATGAGTGCCTTTTCAGTTTTACCCTTCTTACACTCAGGAGCATAGTGACCCATCCCCTTACACTTGTAGCATTGAATCTCAGACTTATCTTTCTTCCCAGATTTAGTCTCCTTTCTCTCAGACTTCCTGAAACTCTTTCTGTCAGAAGTTGAATCTCTAGAGAACCTGTTTCCCTTCTTAAAGTTCTTGAAACCCATCTTCTTGAAAGTTTTCACCATCAAGACAGCCATTTTTCTCATTTCCTCTTCATCCTCAGAATCAGATGAATCATCAGTATTTGAGTCAACATCAGAATCTGATGACTCACTTTCAGAATAAATAGCCAAAGCTTTTCCCTTAGCTTTCTTCCTTGAGGCTTCCTTCTTTAAAGGTTTCTCTTCAACTTTAAAAGCAACAGACTTTGCCTTCTTGCTTGATCTTCTGTTTCTCTATTCCATTTCCAGTTCATGGGTTTTGAGCAACCCATAGATCTCATCAATCTCAGTATCAGCAAGATCATAATTGTCTCTGATAGTGGTTGTTTTCACATCCCACTTTTCAGGTAGAGCAAGAACAAATTTGAGGTTTGAGTCTTCTAAATCATACTCTTTATTAACCAATGACAAATCATTGATCAGTTTACAGAACCTGTCAAATGTTTCTGTCATTGTTTCTTTAGACTTTGCCTCAAAATGCTCATACTCCTGTGTGAGTATGTTCCTTCTATTCTTCTTGATAGCAGCAGTTCCTTGACATCTGACTTCAAGAGCATCCCAAATTTCTTTGGCAGTAGTGCAGTTAATCACCTTATTAGACATGACATTGTCTAAAGCACTATGAAGTAGATGCCTTACCTTTGCATCCTTAGCAATAGATGAAAGATCTTCAGGAGTCAGATCCTTCATTTCCTTTGGGACTGTCTTAGTCTCTTGACCAACAGTAGCAGCAGATAGCTTGGTAGGCTTATGAGGACCTTCATAAATTCTATCAAGATATTCTGGATCTGTAGCCTCCAGAAACATAGTCATCTTAACCTTCCAGATAGCATAATCTGCTGGCCTCAGAATACGAACCCTAATAGTCTCATATCGACTCACAGTAGTAGGAGCCTTCTCAGAACCTAGACCTGTTGGAGGAGGAATCTCTGACATGATTATAGTTTTGTGTGTGGATCTTAAACTGTATTGATTTACAGATTGGCTCCGATACCACTTGTTAGGCCGAATACACAAATATAATCAAGCTTTATATGAGAGATTAACAAGAACACATGTTTTTACAATTAAAAACTGTTTGGAATTAATAATTCCTCTCTCAGTGATGTAAATTATCACAGAGAGCTGCTTAGGTTACAATGAATGATAACTTCGTTGTTCGATACCCTTCTAGGGTTAACCTAACTGTATTTTATAAGACATACAGCTACGGTACAATCATAAATTGATACTCCTACAATTAAGCTATACAATTGATATCAATTACGATTGTTACACGTCTTCTAAGTCAACTTAATCTCTTTGACAGCTATCCAATCTTCAAAGATATTGCTTCCATGTTTATCTTCAATTAATCTTCAATCACTGTTGACTTGTAGACGCTTCCGCCAGACAGAGTTTAACAAACTCTGTTGCGCTTCCATCAATCAGCGTTTGCGCTTCCATTCGACAGCGTTTATCCAAACTCTGACTGCTTCCAGCTAAACTCTGATTATTCACTGTAACACTTAAACACTGATTAATACTTACATCAATTATATCTAACACATAGCATACATTAAGCTTCCACATGTCGAGGCATAAGGAACTGCTTTCATGCTCTCTATATCTTTAGGTGTCGAAGGACACTGCTTCTTAGATAGAGCAACTCCATGCTTAAAAGGTAGAAAACCTTTCTTGGAGTTCTGCGTGTTAAAACGAGCTAATACTTCATCAATGTAGGGCTCTTGTGATAAAGCCAACATCCTTTTCTTGCGATCCCTTATTACTTTGATCCCAAGGATGTATGCCGCTTCACCTAAGTCCTTCATTTCAAATTGTTTGAACAACCATGCCTTTATTGATGACAACATCTTAACATTGTTTCCAATGAGTAAAATGTCATCTACATATAGTACTAGAAAAACCACTACATTACCCTTACTTCTCTTATACACGCATGATTCGCTTGGACTTTGATCAAATCCATATGATTGGACTGCCTGATCAAAACGAATATTCCAGTCCCTAGAAGCTTGTTTTAGTCCATAATTAGACCTCTTAAGCTTACAAACCAGATGCTCTTGGCCTTTCTTAATGAATCCTTTTGGTTGCTGCATATAGATGGTTACCTCAAGACTTCCATTAAGGAAAGCTGTCTTGACATCCATTTGCCAAATCTCATAATCGAGATGAGCTGCTATAGATAAAAGAATTCGAATCGAATTAAGCATAACAACTGGTGAAAAGGTTTCCTCATAATCGATCCCTTCTTTCTGAGTATACCCTTTCGCAACAAGTCGTGCTTTCCAGGCTTTCACCTTTTTGTCAGGTCCTCTTTTCTTCTTGTAGATCCACCTACATCCAATGGGTTTTACACCTTTGGGTGGTTCCACGAGCTCCCAAACTTGATTGAAATACATAGATTCCATCTCAGATTCATTGCCTTTTTCCAAAGATCTGCATCTTTATCTAGAATTGCCTCTTCGTATGTCCTGGGATCCTCATCATGTTCACCAGAGACCAAGTCCGAGGACTCTCCCAAAAACATGAATTTTTCAGGTTGTCGAACAACCCTCCCACTACGACGAGGCACTGGTGTGGTACTAGTGTCAAGCTGTGAATTTTCTTGTGGTTGTTCTACTTTTACTATTGGCACTTGGGGATTATCTATCCCTCCCACTAGTTCTTCTAAAACGATGCTACTCATGGGTTTGTGATTCATAATATAGTCTTCCTCTAAGAATCTAGCATTGGTGCTAACAATGACAACTCGATCCCTAGGACTATAAAATGAATAACCTTTCGTTCCCATGGGATAGCCTACAAACAGCCTTACTTCGGTACGGGATTCTAGCTTGGTAGTGCTCTTGTTCAGCACATGTGCTGGACAACCCCAAATCCGAATATGTCTTAGACTTGGTTTGCTACCAATCCACAATTCTATTGGAGTCTTGGGAACCGACTTAGAAGGTACCAAGTTCAGAAGGTAAGCCGCTGTTTCTATAGCATATCCCCAGAATGACTTGGGTAAATCTGAATAACTCATCATTGATCTAACACTCTCTAAAAGAGTCTGATTCCTTCTCTCTGCTACACCATTCTACTGAGGTGTGCCAGGTGCAGACAATTGGGATGTAATCCCAATTTCTGATAAATATTCCCTAAATTCTCCAAGCAAGTATTCGCCACCACGATCTGATCGTAGTGACTTGATACATTTTCCAAGATGTCGTTTCTCCGCACTTGCTTTGTACTCTTTGAATTTTTCAAAGCACTCAGACTTGCAGCGTAACAAATAAATGTACCCATATCTAGAATAATCGTCAATGAAAGTGACAAAATACTCATAACCTCCTCTTGCTTGGATACTCATAGGTCTACATAAATCAGTATGAACCAATTCTAATACTTTTTTGGCTCTATTCCCCTTTCCTTTAAAAGGTCTATTAGTCATCTTACCTTCTAAGCAGGATTCACAAACCGGAAATGGCTCCACTGCCAACGAGCCTAATTGCCCATCTACTACCAGTCTTTGAATCCTCCTCAAGTTAATATGACCTAATCTTAAGTGCCAAAGATATGTTTGGTTCAATTCAGAAGGTTTCTTTCTTTTGTTTGAGCTAGAAAGAATGTTATTAGATTCCTTTTGTTGCAGCATTGGTTGGATAGGATTAATAATATATAAATTGTCTTGCAATGTAGCAGAACATATAACTCATTTATTCATCATAATAGAAACATTACGATCCAAACAAACATTATAACCATCCATGGCAAGTTTAGAAACCGAAATCAAATTCCTTCTAAATGAAGGTACATAAAGACAATTGTTCAAAACCAAAATCCTATCATCGCCAAAAGATAATGTAATTATTCCAACTGCAACTACTGCTACTTTCGTAACATCTCCCATGAACACATATATCTCGCCATCTCTAAGCATTCTGGTTTGCTAGAACCCCTACATAGTGTTACAAACATGGTCAGTGGCTCCTGTATCCACACACCAAATGCTCGTTGATATAGCCGCTATATATGTTTCTGTAACTAGAGAAAGAGACATACCAGTATTGTTTCTCTTCTTAGGAAGAGGACAATCCTGTTTCCAGTGACCTGACTGCTTGCACCTGAAGCACTTGCCCTTAGGCTTTTTCACACCACCATGAACTCCCACTGCATTAGCAACCTTTCCAGCTTTCTGTGTCTGAACCTTTTTCTTCTTCTTGCCTTTCGGCTTAGAGGAAGAAGCTTTCTCAGCCACATTCACTTGAACATTCTGCTTAAAGAGTCCTTCAGCTGCCTGAAGGCCTGTCAGAAGTTCCGCGAGACTATACATCATTTTGTTCATGGTGTAATTCAAGCGGAACTTCTCAAAACTTTTGGGCAGACTCATAAGGATGGTATCGATCTGGGTTTCCCCATCAATATTAGCACCAAGGATCTCCATCTCATTCAGATGAGACATCATCCAGAGAACATGATCCCTTACAGGTGTTCCTTCAGCCATCTGAGTGTTCATTAAAGCCTTCATTGCTACTTGCCTAGCAGCCCTATTCTGTTCCCCAAAAAGTTCCTTGAGATTAAAGAGCATATCTGAAGCAGTGGCCACAGCCTGATGCTGATGCTGCAAAACACCCGACATGGCTGCCAGAATGTAACATCGCGACATCTCATCTGCCTTAACCCACCGCTTATAATACTCCTTCTCACTTTCAGGAGCATCTTCAATAGGCTGATCTGGCTTGGGTTCATAAGTACAAAATTTGTACTCCTCGGCAGTCAACACTATGTCCAAATTACGTTTTCATTCAATATAGTTTGGTCCAGTAAGTTTGTTATCCTTAAGTATGGTGAATAGTGGATTAAAGCCCATAATGATCTAATCCTGAGTATCATACATGTAACACATAATTAGAGAGTTGCACAAATCTTAAAACCTATTGGTTTCCTCTAACAATTAATTAAAATTAATGCACTAATATTTAAACACCATAAGTATCTGGTACGCCACGATGGGTGACATATATACCACTTAAATTCGTTTAAATATTACTTCGGTCCAATTACTAAATAATACGTCACGTTAGGATGGACCGTATATTATCTTTCATAGCTAAGTGTATACCATTATCAAATCTTAAATTAATAACAATAAGACCGGATGCCACAATTAAATATTTCAAATCAATAATCGATAATAGGATAATTCCCAGATCGGGGGGGGGGGGCATTGTCAAGAGGCGTCATTTAAGACCCCTTTCTAGACAGAATCATCCTTTCTTTCAATATCGAAAATCTATATTCAATCATTGGTACCCTTATAATTAATCGAATTCTATGAAACTTGGTACGCCACTTTGGATGGCATGTATACCTTTCAATATTCGTAATTTAATTTAAGAATTTTGTTCTAGTAATTTCCACAACCTTTTAATAATACCGTAAATAGTACGCCACGTTAGGTGATCATATATACCATCTACATTATTTAAAAGGTTATATTACATACAAAATAATGGAGACCATGGGATTTAATTCCTAATTAATTCCTTCACTCACTTAGAATTTTTATTAAAAATTGAGGAATTTTAAAATTAAATGGGGCCTATGTCATTACAATTATGTCTAACATGCATTCCAAATACACACATAATTTAACAATATAAAACATTTAATTAAAGCAATAAATAAAATATCTATGTCCATGTCGTCCTAATTATGTTAACATGCAATTAACAAATACACACATAATTAACAACATACATAAATAATTAATTAAAGTAATAATTAAAATAAAACATTTCCACTATTATGGCCCCAAAAAATTAACTGCTGCAGCCTGTGATTTCAGCCTCATGCGGTATTAAAAGGAGGCCAGCACTTCGAATTAGTATCAATTTCTTCCGCGTGTACCAGCTGGCGGGTCCAGAGAAAAGGCAAAACCTTTAATATTAGGGCGATGATATTTGCACACCCTAAATTGATGGTTGCACACCCTAACCTATTAAATTGACTGAACTACCCTCGTTTTATCTCATATGGTCCACTCTCTCTTCTCTTCACTAGTCTATTTTATGTTTGTATCAATTCTTTCCCTGCCCATTAAAATCTATATTTTTGTTAATTTTTTATTACACTTTATACTGTATTGTATTTTCTTCTTGGTTTTTTTTATAACTATTTTATTATAACAATATGTTTTGACATAGCGTAACTTTATATACAAATATACTGACTTGAGCTTATTAAAATATTTTATAAATAATAATAAAATTGTAAGGCTTGTCTCTTGTCGTCTCTGGGTTTGATTCTCGCTCACTTCGAGATTTATTAGAACATATACTGACATTGTAAGGCATATAAGCTTAATTAGTAAAAAAAATCTAAATTTATCAGTTCAAAAACTATTATTTTTGAAAAATTATTCATTTTGGTTAAAAATAGATAATTAATCAGTTAATCAGGCGTACGCGCCTGTTGCCACGCGAAACCTAAAGACAAAGACACGGCGCCCACTAATAACCCCTCTTAAGTTTATTCAAAGTTCAGCCGCCGCAGGAACAAAACGAAACCAGCAGCTTTTAGCAGTACGCAGCGGATAATTATTTTTCCTCCGGTTTCGATTTCCAACCGTATGCAATTGTTACAAAATACCCGGATTTTTACAAAATCCATCAAAAAATTACAAAAAAAAATAGATCTAATGCAAAACTAATTTTGTAAAATTTATTCTAACACGATCAACCCTCGTGTAAATTATAATCACGATAAACCACGTGGGAATCAAACAAAATAACCACGATTAAACCACGTGGGATCCAAACACATAATTATAAAAACATGGCCTTAATAGTAGATAACAACCTGCAAAACAAAATATACAAGCCTACCACTATATACATGTATATATAATTACGACATGGACATCGTATCAAAAATCGCAGAACCATAGAACCTCACCCTTGATGCCAATTGTTGGGACAATCAGATCGTGGTCCTGCGATTTATGATACAATAAATTAACGAGTACGAACAGAAAATTAACCTTAATCGCTACGGCGCAAGCGATTCAAGTCCACGTCTTCTGCTGTATTCCTCGATTCCCCTTGAGCGAAGTGTGGCCTTCGTGCTCCCAAGTTTTGCCTTTCTTCTTGCTTCAAGGTGGCTGCCTCCAAAAACCCTAATGTTTTTTTGACCAACCTCAGCAAGAAGATAATAGGAATATATATAGGCTACAGCAGGGATCATGGAAAATTAGGTTAGGCCTCCCAATGACATTCCGAGCCTAGCCCAATGTCATTAAATATTAATTCAATCCACTAAAGAATTAATATTTGCACTACCTTTCCTAATACCGTAATTTAATTAATTAATTCGGTTCCAATATTATTTGCTTATTAAATTCCTCATGTTTAAAATATCGCATGTCCATTAATTAAATAAATTACTGATAATTCATTTATTTAATATCTTTTATCCTTGATCATCCACTCAACCTTTATTTAATTATGCCGGAATAAATTCCACCTGCAGGGTATCACATAATTAAATATTTTTGAGCTTTCAAGGGGACATCATTAACCCGAATATTATCAGGACATGGATTCCTTCTATAAATAATATTCACCATGTATATAATTCCATCACCCAAAATATATTGATATAATTCAAAAGAATTATTTCATATATAAATCAAAGCATGTAAATAATATACCCGTGTCAATTACTATATCGGGATTAAGAACCTAAGCATTAATAATAACATAGAATCTTAGTTCTCCTTCTTAATCAGTATAAAGGAACAATTCTAAATTTGATCCTGTTCAATATACACAAAGTATATTAGTATTATTTATTAGTCAATATAAACTAATCTAAATAATGCTACAGCCATTCCAGTGGATTGTCTTATTATATTATATAAACCGTATTTAACAATCTAATATTCTGTATCCCATTTGATACTAGATTGTCCATAATATATAATATCAGACAGCATGTAAACATTCAAATGATTCTCAATAAAATTGGGCCAGAAATAAATGTATATACTTCAAATAAATATTTTCAGTATACACTAACAGAAATACCCACGTCCCAACTTGTATTATCAATCGAAACAGTTATCAATAATACATCAAAACAATAACACCTCAACAGTGTCCCAAACTGATACTTAAGCCAAACAATGCTTAAGCATCTCCCAAACAATACCTAAGACTACATCTCTTAAGTATTCACCCCATCAAACAAATACAACATGACTATGTATGTATAGCCACCCAAAACTTAGCCACCAACACTTACCATACTTGTTCTACATGTCTTACCATACTTGTTATACAAGTCCTCAATTCTTGGCACCTAATTACCCAACTTAGTGATCAAGACATATCATATATAGTAATTGTCTACACATCAATTTTTGTACCACCTAAACTTATAACATCATATTGGGTTGAAACCCAATAAGAGGCATGTCTGTACCATCTAATAACAAGCCTACTTGATAATAGTAATAATGTGTATTACTTACATGACCCCTTAGCTAGGGAACCCATTAGCTTGATTTTTGTCATGTAATTGTACTTAGTGATAGGCATCAATTTCATCTGTGTATTGTATAAAATAGTCGTACAATAATGCTTGAAAATGGATCATGCCTCAAGATTGAAGAAGAAGGCTGAAAATAAACATAGTTGGAGTTTGAAGAATGAAAATTTCCCGAAGTACAAATTCGAGAAGTAATTTTTTCTATTAGAGAAGTCATGGATTCGACATCTCAAGGATTCGATATGTCAAAGACACTATTCGATATTTTAAGAAGTCAACAAGTCAAAGCTAAATTCGACATCTCAAGGATAGGCGTCAATTTCATCTGTGTATTGTATAAAATAGTCATACAATAATGCTTGAAAAAAGATCCATGTATCATGCCTCAAGATTGAAGAAGAAGGCTGAAAATAAACATAGTTGGAGTTTGAAGAATGAAAATTTCCCCAAGTACAAATTCGAGAAGTAATTTGTTCCATTAGAGAAGTCATGGATTCGACATCTCAAGGATTCGATATGTCAAAGACACTGTTCGATATTTTAAGAAGTCAACGAGTCAAAGCTAAATTCGACATCTCAAGGATTGGATATGTCAAAGACACTCTTCGATATCTCAAGAAGTCAACAAGTGACATCTCAAGGAGCTAACAAAGTTAAAGTTCCATTCGAGATCTCAAGGAGTCAAACAAGTCAAAGGCATATTCGATATCTCAAGGATTCCAAAAGTCAGAAGAGTAATTCGATATCTCAAGGATTCCATGAGTAAAAGACTCATTCAAGAAGTGTATTCGATATCTCAAAAGGAGTTGTTCGAGAACTCAGAGATGTTTAGCTATTAAAAAGCAGTTCTCGAATCAAGTACTTAGCTAATTCTCGAATGCTTTAAAAGACAAATTACTGAAGATTCTCAAGTCAGAAAAACTACACAAACCAAGGCACCTGTAGTGGTCCAATTATTGCAGTATGAACCTAGAAAGCCTATAAAGAAGCTTGGAGAGATATTCAAGGAGAAACAACTAAAGAATTGGATTTGGTCAGTATGTAAAATAAGGAGAAATCACTTGATACCAAGTTTCACCAAAATAGTACAGGCAAGCTTAGAAAGTTAGTTTGCCTATTACTAGTTTTTCAAAAATGAGCTGTGTACATGTTCTATAAGTACACAAACTCATATCTTTAGTTGTTAAGTGTTTCATTGTATTATTCAGAATATCTCTCTGAGAAAAACGAAGCTGAGAATACAACTTTGTATTCACGGTCACGGTTTGTAGCAACCTTCGAATCTAATAAAATATTAAATTTAAAGTATTCATTGTTTAAATATACATACTCAAGCTACAAAGGTTAAACAAATTCAAACAGTTTTAACCAACAAGAAAATCAAAGAAAAGTTGTATTATCTCAGTGTGTATTTCATACTCAATAATCAATTATATATTATTCTCAAATTTGGTTATTTTTTCGTTAAGTCTTTCAAATTTAAGAGTTCTTTATTTTATTCAATAAAATATTTAAATTTATTTGGTAAAAATCAAATTAAGTATAAATAAATCTTAATAAATATAAATATTAGGAAAACTTTGTTTGATAATATAATTTATATAATCATAAATTTTAAAATGAACCATGTATTACTCATATTATAAGCTAGTATAAATAAATCAAATGTTTATGATTTGTTAAGAAAGACACATATTTGGTGGTCGTACTCAAACCATAACTTTGAAATTTTTAGGATTATTTTTAATATTTTATTAACATCTTTCTTTATAAAAGTTGAGTCTACTACAATAACCATGTAATTAGCCAATCGCATGATTTCAGGTTTATAATGTATCTTTAGGGGTGAGCATCGGGTGGTTTGGGCGGTTTAGGATCGCCAAACCAACCAAACCATAAATTTCGGGTTTTTAATTTTTCAAACCATAACCAAACCAAAAATCATAACATTTTAAAAAAACCAACCTAATTATAACGGTTTGGTTTGGTCGGTTTCGGTTTAAACCATTAGTAAATAATAAAAAAGAGGCAGCAACATTTATGAATTAATAGTAGCACAAAGTTTCGACAAAGTAGTTATAAAATAAATTACAAAATCTCCAAATATTTCTCGAGGATCATACATTAAGTTCACAAAAGTCTTATTTAAAAATAAGTCTTCTAAAGCAATGGATATCAAATATAGCACTCTAGTCTCTACCATCTGGTGCTTTCTTCTTTCAGCTAGCTTTTAATCTGAAATAAACAAATAAGGGCTATAAATATAATGAAATACAGTATGCACATGCAAACATAGCAACATGGTTAAGGCATTGACATTTTTTTATATTATAATTTATAGGTGTTTGCAAGAAAAAGGAGTAACTCACATGGAGGAATTCTAGGAATTCAAAAGTAATGAAAGTAGTGTCTGCAACAATCAGCAATAGTGACAAAATAGAATAGGGTGCAAGAATATTTTTTCTTTTGCTATATGAGCCTGCAGGTCAGTTACTACCTTCGATTTTTAAACATTCTCAGCATCGGCACCGACATCCACTTCCAAGTGCTCCACAGCATCATCCAAATCTATGGATAATTGTAAATTAATTAAGAGCAGAAAATTAGCTATGAAATGGCAGAATAAATAAATTTATACCTTTTGCCAACTCTTCATATTTTTCCAAGTCCTGAAGGATTTCACGAAGTTGGATCGATTCCATTGGAGTTTTCAACCAACTCTGAGTGCATACCAATGTCTCAACAGTTTTAGGGAGTAAGCTACTCCTAAATGTATCTAGATACCTACCACCAGTTGAAAAGGCTGATTCTGATGAAACTTTAGAAACTGAACAACAAACAAATAATGTGCCAATTTCGAAGAATTTGATATTTCAGTGTATTAACCTTCCACCACAAAAGTATATCCAAATCCTTTACTTGTGAATCAGATTTTTCCAACAAATATAATTCTAACTCGGATTTGTTATCATGTAAATCTTCTGCCATCATATCGATTTCATATGCTTTTGACCATTCTAGCTTTAAAATAGCATACAAATCTAGCCCGCTAGGTGTTGGTTCATTCTCTCCACCATCTCCCGATCCTTCCATATTATCCATGGAAAAATGCTATTGATTGGCAGTAGACTCATATTCGTAGTGCCTATATAACTTGTCAAGTGTCTTCTTCACCTTATAAGTTATGTAACTACTTTTTCCCACATCATAATCACAGTATCTTCTTAAGTACCATTCAACATATTTTAACTTGCACCTTGGATCCAAAACAACACAGACAAATAACAAGTAATTGATATTATCATAGTTCCCCCAATATTTATCATACTTCATTTTCATTTCCTTTGCCATATTTGTCAAAGTAACATCGTTGCTTGAAGTCATCATCCACTTTATAATATCATGCACTTGTAACATCTCATTAAAAAACAAATTGGATGTGATAGACAATGAACTAGAAAATTTGACAATGCAATCATAAAAAAGCTTTAGAAATTGCACAAAAATCCTAGCACAAGCCCAATCATCTTTACTATGTGGCATTTTTTTGTTTTTTTCCGAAATCGGTCTTATAAGCCTTATCTTCTTCTCATAACCTCTCAAAAGCCTTTTCGAAATCAATAGAACTCTCTAACATAAGATATGTGGAATTCTGCCTAGTATCTACATCCATTGAGGGCATTAACCTTGATTTAATTTTTTCAATCTGAACACACTTTTTAAATGTGTCGAACCTAGCAGGTGATGCATGCACAAGCTTAACTAATGTCCTTATAGCTTCAACAGATGCAATTTCTTGTTCTAACATCCTTAACAACCAAATTTAAGATGTGCACAGCACACCTAACATTAAGAAACTCATTGTTTGGAATACACGAATTCCATTTTATTGTTTTTATCGACAACTACTTGAGAAGTTCATTGTTTGATGTCGCATTACCAACTGTCATTGTCAATATATTGTCAAACCCCCAATCTAACAAACATTTCTCAATAACTTTTCCAAGTACAGACCCTTTATGACTTACTACATGTTGAAAATTTATAATCTTTTTGTGAAGCACCCAATTATCATCAATCCAATGGGTTGTCAAACACATGTAATTAATTTTCTGATCTGAAGTCCAACAATTGGTGGTCATACTAATTCGTGTACCACTTAGTAGAGATTTCATTTTTTTTCTTTTCCTGATTATACACCTTTATGCAATCTCTATCTACTGTCCACCTAGACGGAAGGCTGAACCTAGGGTCCAAACCTTCAACCATTCTAAAGGGGTACTCATCTAAAATCACCAATTCTGCCAAAGCTTCCCTACATTTATTATAATTAAAGGTATGACTCTTAAGAGTATTTCCCCCATCTTTTTTCATTTCAAAAGTAAGAATAGACTGATTTATATTGGCTCTTCTATTAGGATTCTTTGCACACTTTTTTGAATGATTCCAAAGAATACCTGTGCCGTTTCATATACCAGCTACGTATAATTTCTTACAGAAGTTACAAACGGCAATAGTTCTATTTTTAGGATCTCGTGTAAAAACTTTCCAAATATCAGACCATTTAACTCTTTTTTTCGTACCTTGAGGTTTTAATTCAACTTGCCGATGCTCAACATCGATGGCAAAAGGAGGACATGAAACTTCAATAGGAACATTTCTTCCAATAAGATCTTGTTCAACCGATGCCATATCTTCAAACTTCAGTGTGAGACCTAAATAAATAGAACAATCTTTAAAACTAGTAATTGAACAAAAGCCCCAAATCACATATATCACGAAATTTATGTTGGAAATATTAACTAATAAATCAACATAGAGGCAGTTATATAACGTATTTAACAAATCAAGGCCAAGCAACCAATTAACGAAACAAAACACGAAGGTAGAAAGCATGCATATCAGTAACTGTAAAAATAAAGGAAAAGCATAAGACATACCAGCAGCCATAGCTTTAACAGTATATCAAACAAATATGTAGAACAGCCTAGTGGTCACGCCTTGCTCGAAGTCCTGACTGCTCTTGAAGAGATAATCACCCCTACTTACACTCTGTCGGGATGCTTGCAACACCTCTTCCAGGATAAAACAGTTCCAAGTTAGATGATCACAACAACCAAAAAACTTAACTTCGACTGGCACCTCAGTTGCCGGAAAGCCCACAAGCAAAGAAGCTACGACAGGAGGAGAAAAGATAGTATAGAGAGGAGAAGAGAAAATGTAAGGTGTGGTGTGTATAAACATCAGCAGCTTAGCTCTCTATTTATAGGAGAGGCTAAGTGTAACTGATACCACCCTCATCAATTTTGTAACTGCCCAAAAAATGAAACTGCCGAAATGGTTGAAACGGCCGAAACGTCTGATTTACATTTAATAAAAAAACGGATTATTTTAAATTAAATAAATCATAACGGTTACTTATATTTATCCACACATTTCAGTTTTAATATTTTAATTAATCTAAATATATATTATCAATTTCTGTCCAGGTCCAATCTGATATCGAATAGCCCAACTAGTAGTTGTACACTACCCATGTGTGTGATACTATATAAAGCCAACAACCCCCTTTATTTATTTCAATGTGGGACAAATACACATTCTCATTTCATGCTCTTTCAAGCTACTAACTTCAACTTTATTTCTCTATGGATTTCACTAAGAAAATTACTTAGATCCATATATAAAAATTTAAGTCCTCATAGCAAGGAACAATTTCCAATCCTTAAAATCCGGAATTAACATCAAGAACACAAAATACTTATGCTCTAAGAACATAAAATGGATTGAGTCAGCTTGAGACCAAGAATCACACTAGCCTCGCCCATATCCTTCATTTCAAAATGCCTTTTCAAGAAAGTTTTTGTCTCGTTAATTATCTCAATATTGGTTCCAAACAGTAATATGTCATCTACATATAGGCACAAGATGACACACTCACTACCTTTAACTTTGGTGCTGACACACTTGTCACTTTCATTAATATCATAACTGATCGGCAACACAGTTTCATCAAACTTTTTATGCCAATCCCTAGCAGCTTATTTCAAGACATAGATGGATTTGATCAACTTACATACTTTCCTTTCGTTACCAGATGCAACAAATCCCTCGGGCTGATCCATATAAATCTCTTCTTCAAGTTCAACATGAAGAAAAGCTATCTTTACATCCATTTGATGGATGATAAGACCATGTACGGAAGCCAATGCTACAAGCATTCGGATTGTTGTCATTCTAGCTACAGGAGAGTACGTATCAAAGTCATCAATTCCCTCCTTTTGCTTAGCTTGGTTTGAGCCATCAGGGTTCAACTTCCTTTTAAAAATCCATCTGCACCCGATAGTAGAACACCCAGGAGGGAGATCAACTAACTCCCATGTTCCATTAGAAACAATAGAGTCAATTTCACTCTTCACATCGCCCTTCCAGTGCCTAGACTCTGAAGAATCCATAGCTTGTCAGAAATTTAAAGGTTCGTCCTCGATATTGTAGGTGATAAAATCACCTCCAAAATCCTTAACTACCTTTGCACGCTTACTTCTCCTCGGTTCCTCTACTTCCTTAGGGGTACAGCTACTACTAGGTTCCGCCCCACATTTGTCATCTTTTCCACATGATCGGGAATAGAACTCGATGTGTGAGTAAGATCTTCATTAGAAGTATCTTGAGGCATACCAATCTTCATAGGGTAGACATCCTCAAAGAATGTAGCATCACGAAATTCAACTATCGTGTTTGCCATTATACCGTCTATGTCAGATTTTAACACTAAAAATCTCATAGCTGTAGTGGTCTCAAGATAGCCCAAAAATATACAATCAACAGTCTTCAGACCTAGTTTCTTTCTCTTGTGTTCAGGGACAAGTACCTTAGCAAGGCACCCCCACACACGAAGATACTTAAGACTAGTCTTCTTGCCCTTCCATAACTCATAGGGTGTCTTATCCATGTGTTTCAGAGGGACTCTATTCAAAATATGGCAAGCCGTATTCAAAGCCTCTCCCCACATGTATTTAGGCAACCCAGAATTAAAAAGCATACTATTAATCATATCTTTAAATGTTTTGTTCTTTCTCTCAGCAACCCCATTAGACTCAGGTGTGTATGGTGGGGTAACTGATAGTGTTAGTGCCCTAGAGACAATGTAATTGTGTTTCTAGGAAAGACTATTTTGTTACTTATTGATTATGTTCCATCGATTATTTCTAAGATGATTTATTATATATTTATTTACTGCGAAATAAATGTTAGAATAATCAATGTCCTTGGAATATGTAACATGTATTCTATATCTTTAAGTATGTGACTTAAAAATGAGATTATATGAATAGTGTTAATATTCCTAAATATCCCTAATCGAGCATTAATAATATGGGAAAATTATAATGCATAAAGATTAGTATGTTTGTTGAAAAGATGACCACATCTCATTGGTCATAGGTATAGTGATATTAAAGTCAAGAACATAGGTGCATGTAATATTCTACATGGCACTGGATAAACCCAAAGTGAGATTCTATATGTTAATAATGTCATTAGAAAGACTCACAGTGATAATGGTGTAATGATCCTTAGACTTGAGATCATTATATTTCTATACGAGAATTAATATACTTTGACTACATTAAAAGTTACCTTTGACCGGGTGATAATAAAAGTGGACATGGGGTATTTTATGAGACGTATGAGAAATATGATGATAGATAAAGAATTTAACCCTCCTATTATTATTATGAGAGATATTATTGGCCTCTTGATTGAGTGAGACTATGAAAATGCATGACCATGCTCAAATATTGATTTTTTTTAATAGTCTACTCATTGATCAAGGAAACCCGGATTAAACGTTGAAGAGGATGACTAATTACAAGCCTCGAGTTTAATCTATAATATTTTGTTAAAGGGATTATATTACACGAAAAGTTTAATTGGATCACCAATTATTATTATTACTTGGGTAGCAATGATGTATTACTCGATGCCGCTCATTGTTTATAATTTTATTATTGGATATTAAAATTATTGCCAACGTAATAATAACCTAAAGGGTTACACAATATGTAATAACCCTAACTTTAGCAATGCTACAATGATCACAAGAATAGTAAATTTTGAGGATTTAGGGAAATGGCAGGTAGGTACTCTACAATTGAAACAGAAAATGAATAATCAGAAACCATATTAGTGATGTACTATGAAAATAAGTGACTCGAAATGACGAGGATTTCAGAAATTCCTGAGTATGGATTTTAAGGATTTTCGATTTCAATTGAGACTCTATGGAATGTGATATGAAGGAGTATAGAAATATTAAAGGATTTATATCTTGAGGAAATATTAAAATTAGGATAAACCAAGGAGTGATTAAGTTAAGGAAATGCCAAGGGAATTTGGATTGTTAAACGATTTCAAAACCACTTAGATAATGAGGTATATTCGAAACGAATCGGAATTAGACGAACATGGAGACTAAATAACCAATATCATTATAACAAGGATATACATACCACATTATTTGCTAGAATCATTAAAACATTAGTTAAGTAAAAATCAAAAACAAGAGTTCTAGACACCTTCTATGACATCACCCATTACATCATGTTCCACTAACTTTTCTTAAGGATTAATTGGCAAAATTACTTGATAATTATTCTTATAACATTGCAAAATATCTACAAAGATTAAGATAAGATTGACCAACACAAAAATCTTTCTGTTTCCATCATCTTCATCCATTCGGCAATTCAAGGAAAAAGGAATAAAAATAAAAACCCTAGCATCAAGCCACTAAAACTCAAGGGAAAATTCATGGAGGTTGCTTCCATATAGACTAAGGTATGTATTAAATTTGAGAGTAAAAAACTCCATTTGCATAGTCAATAAATTCATCAAAGTGATGGGTGAATAGTGATGAATAGTAACTTTCTAAAACTAACTTTGTTTTTATGGTTTCTTTGGAAGATCTAAACTATAATAAGGTGATATAAAGGCTATAAAAGGTGTATTAGGGCTTGTACTTACTCCAAAGAAGGTATGTTACTTGAAACCCTAGCTTGATCTTTGAGTTTATGGTTGGTTTTAAGGTTAAGTTTGTGTAAAGAGTGGATTTATGGTTATATAAGTGTTTAAAGGTATGTTAAATGATTATGGAAGTGTTTTGTGTTGGAAACCATGGCTGGTATGATGACCACATGGTGTATGGATTGATATATGTGTTGGATGATGAGTTTGGAGGTGTGAAAAATTTGGAAAGTATGAAAGTATAGCCGTTATAATGCCCGATTTTCGTTAAAACAGTAATTACTTGTTAAAAACAGGGCAACCCGAATCTGTCAAAGTCAGTAGGGTATACCAACTGGTCATAATAGGATAGATCTTGGTTCATAGATCGTTTTGATATAAAGTACATAAAAATCTGATGAACGGTTTAGGAGATATGACCAAAACAGTAAAAGTAGTTCGAAAGCGTAAGTGCGAGTTCGTAACTTCAATTGAACACCCTTAACCTAAGTGATTCCATTACGAATCTTGATAATTAAATAATAGAGGTCATAGGGAAGGTATAGGAGAAGGTCTCATGTCGAACGAATAATTTTTCAATTTTATAAAAATGTTTAGATTAAGGGTATGTTCATGAAATACCCCTTAAAAGGATAGAGAATAATTTTCTAGAGTTAAGGGTCGACTTAAAAGTCTTTAAAAACTCAAATATCTACTAAGTGTATAAGATAATGACATACCTTGATGATGGGGCATAAATGGTAATAATGATCCTTCTCGTTTTTATAGAAACTCAAGACGAGCAGCGGATCATACCTTTCGGATTTAGAGATCGAGGCAAGATTTCTTTTATCCTTATTTTGATAAATTGCTTATGTTTAAAGAAAAGTGGCTTTGCTAAATGATATGTGAATCCTATATCAATATATGATATGGATATGAATATGAATGGAGCCAATATGATTTATGGTATAAAAAGGATATGAAAAAGAATGGTATCAGTTGTTATCTAGGGTTATATGGGTTATAATCTTCTGTTATTTATAATCTTTAAACATTTGTGATTTAATAAATATTATTTGAATATTATTTAATACTTTAAAGATAAAAGGAATAGTTTATGTATTTAATAGAATATTTGATTTTATTAAATACGGAAGAGATGTCTGAGTCATAATCAAAGTATTACGATGTATATATATATTTTAAAAATAATGATATATGTGAATGGAAATGTGAATGGAAATGGAAACGGAAAATGGAAAATATGGAATGATGTTTATTAAATGGAATAATGATTTTTCAAAAAAGGGGGATTACAACATACTTGCGTAAGTGGCTGTGTAGCACAGTCCAGCAACCATCATTTATAAGGATGTAGTGGAGAACCTTCCTCATTATGTTATTCTGGCCCATGAGTTGTCGATGGAGGATGTAGTGGAGAACCTTCCTCCAGGAGGATGTAGTGGAGAACCTTCCTCCAGGGATGTTTGACATTCCTTCTACTAGTAGTAAACAAGGAGCGGGTACGATTAGGCGACTGATCATCGTCCTAATGTATCAGGCGACAGTGGATATCCCCAAAACTTTTAAGGAAAAAATTGATAATGGTTTCAGATTTGCATTTTGAAAAAGGAAATGGTATGAAATTATGGAATTATTTTATGGATTGAAGAGAAACTGATTTTATATTACTTTTATATACAATTGTTGAATAAAAGGAAATGGAAAGATTATAGTGAGAGCTTGATTTTAAATGATATATTATCTTGAGATATTATACTAAGATGATGTATTGATTATTATCTTGTTATAGAAGAGAAACTGATATTATATGATATTAGAAGAGAAACTGATATTATATTGTCTTATATCTTTTCTTCTTATAAAGGAAAATAGATGGTGTATTGAATAAGTAATAATTAAATTTTTATTATTATAGTGGACTTTCCAGTTATTAAGATATTTATATATATGTTTTTAATTTTGAGTCTGGCTTACAATAATACCTTGTTGAGCTATTATAGCTCACTCTTGCTATTTAATTTCATAACAGCTAGGGCAAATGCCGATACTCCGCACTACACCCCGCAAGAGGGTAAGGGAAAGACGACCTTTTGAGAGAGTGCTGGAGCCTATCCCTGAGGTAGCTGATAGGTTGATGGGTATTGGTAGACCTATATAAATTACACGTGTAAGCTTGTGTAATAACTTTTGGTTGTTGAAATGCTTCATCTCGAAGTAATATTCAGCAACACTACTTAAGTTGGATTCTGGGTATGTAATAACTTTTAACTTTAAACTGTTATTATTATGAATATTGTTCTCTGAGCATATGACTGGTGTGTGTGTGTATTGAGATTAGTGTGGGGTCATTTGTGTAAGTATTAAATGGAAATAAAATATTTTTTTTTAAAAATGTGGGTGCTAAAATGGGAATTTGAGTATGACGGCCCGGATTCCTGACCCCGGATCTGGGGCTGTCACACAATAAGAACGTTTAAAAGGAGTTTTAATTTAAATTATGAATTTAAATTAAATCATTCAAATTCGAAATTGGTTATTTAATTAATTGAGCTGGTCTTAATTAATTATTTAAAAGGAATTCGAATTTAAGATTAAAACCTAAATCAGATTGGTTTAGTGAAGCCCAAACGATTAATGGTTTTAAGGCCCAACTCTCTCCCTATAAATACATAATGATGTATGGTTTAGGGTACAACTTTTGCAAAATCGTTTTAGCAAAACCCTAGCTGCTATATTCATTGAGAGAATAGAGAGAAAGAGAGAGAGAGAGAGAGAGAGAGAGGCATCGATCGGCTAGTACCGATTCCCTTGATCGTTGGACGATCGGACGTTCGTGTGGATTACTTTGGAGACGCGGATCTTGCTACAAGGGCTGCGTGGTGATTGCAATCTAGGACCTCCATCTTTCATACGTTTTTAAAGCTTCAAAAGGTAACGATTCTAATCTCCATAATCAACCACGACTTATACATGGATCCTGCGTTAGGGTTTTGTTATTTTATTGTTTTTGAGATTATTTTCGCTGCATTTTCTGCCCCGAAACCCAACAGTAACTTCATGAACTATACCATTGCTTGCACAAAATTCATTAAAAACGTTACTCGTATACTTACCACCTCTATCAGATCTCAACCGTTTAGGTACCTTACTAGTTTGTTTTTCACTTCAGTTTTATATATAATGAATTTACTAAGTGCTTCATCATTATGTCTAAGTAAATAAACATAACAGTATCTGCTACTGTCATCTATAAAGGTAATGAAGTATCTAAACTGGTCCTTAGTCAACACACCGCCAAATTCATAAATATCAGTGTGTACTAAATCTAACAAACCTGAATCCCTAACAATATTATGAAAAGGTTTCCTTATTTGTTTAGCAGACACACATACTTGACATTTAGAATTCTTTTCTATAGTGTGTTTTGGAATCAACTCTAAGTTCATCATATTTTTAAGAGCACCAAAATTTAAGTGACCAAGTCTAGCATGCCATAAATTTGAAGATTCAACACAGCTAACAGAAAGAGTAATATTATTAATCAAAGTTCCCAAAACGGGCTCTGCATTAATTACAAATAAACCATTTGACAAGTAACCCTTGCCAAAAAATGTACCAGTATGAATAAGAACAACTTTATTACATTTGAAAGAGACTTCAAAACCATTTGTGACTAAACAGCTGCCACTTATTATATTTCTACGAATGTCGGGAACATGATGCACTCTAGTCAGGGATAGAACACGACCCGAAGGAAACTTCAAGTCCACGTTTCCTACTCCATGTACTTAAGCGGCATTTGCATTCCCCATTGTCACTGTCAAGCTATGACTCTATTGATAAGATACAAATAAACTAATGTCAGCACAAATATGCACATTAGCTCCAATATCAATCAACCATTCATTTAATAGATAAGTGGAAAATAGTACAGGGTTGTAGGTAACATACCGGTCCATGTTGGTTTCATAGGCCGTTGAAGGGTTTCAAGCATCAAATGCAGTGGAATTAAACGCGAAAAAGAATAAAAATCGAAACCCTACCGCAGGATCCATGCAAAAACATGATATTTAATTCGGAGTTAGATGATTACCTTAAAGAAGCTTTACAAATTTATGACAAATGGAGGTCCAAAACAATCACCACGCAGCCCTCTTCGAGATCTACGTTGCCAAAGTAGTCCACACGAATGCTTGATCGTCCAACGATCACCGGAGCCGGTACTAGCCGAAGAACCTGCCTCTCTCTCTCTCTCTCTAGCCTCTCAAATGTTTTTCTCTAAAAACGAATTGCAAAAGTCTATTCTTAAATAATACATCATAATGTATTTATAGGGAAGAGAGATTGGGCTAAACCCTAAATCGAATTGGGCTTCTCCAAACCCATTCTGATTTGGTTTTAATATTAAATTCAAATTCTATTTAATTATAATTAAGACCAGCTCAATTAATTAAATATCCAATTTTGAATTTGATAATTTAATTTAAATTCATAATTTAAATTAAAACTCCTTTTAAATGTTCTTATTTTGTAACCCTTTAGGTTATTATTACGTTGGCAATAATTTTAATATCCAATAATAAAATTATAAACAATGAGCGACATCTAGTAATACATCATTGCTACCCAGGTAATAATAATAATTGGTGATCCAATTAAACCTTTCGTGATTAATGTTTCCGTGTAATATAATCCCTTTAACCAATTGATAGTGTTGGTGCCCTAGAGACAATGTAGTTGTGCTTCTAGGAAAGACTATTTTGTTATTTAATAATTATGTTCTACTGATTATTCTACATTAATTTATTATGTCTTAATTTACTGCGATATAAATGTTAGAGTAATAAATGTCCTTGGAATATAGAACATGTATTCTATATCTTTAAGTATGTGACTTAAAAATGAGATTATATAGAATACATGTTCTATATTCCAAGGACATTTATTACTCAACATTTATATCGCAGTAAATTAAGACATAATAAATTAATGTAGAATAATCAGTAGAACATAATCATTAAATAACAAAATAGTCTTTCCTAGAAGCACAACTACATTGTCTCTAGGGCACTAACACTATCAGCCGTAACCTCACCAACAACCATGTTCCTTACAGGTTCACTTGAGGTTCCAAGCACAGCATTCGCTTGCGCTACCACCTCGGTTTTCTTTGTTTTCTTTGTAGGACAGTCCTTACTCCAGTGCCCAACCTGCCCACAAGACCAACATGGTTTGTTTGCCTTTGGTTTCTTGGCCTTATCCTTGTCATTCTTAGGTTTATTACTATTACCTTTCTTAGAGACAGCCTTCCTTTTCTGTCCTACAGTTGCTATATTTACCTTCGAGCTTCCGTGCTCAGTTGGCATCACATGTCCCTATTTGGACTTGTCCCTATTTGGACTTGTCCCTATTTGGACTTGTGTTGTTCCTGCACCGAGATGTCCAACATAATGTTGGTCCATGTGATCTCTCCTTTCTATCTTTTCAGGAAGAGAGAGAACTCTTCCCAAGACTTTGGGAGTTTTTCAATCACACTGTACCTTAAACTTTTCGGGAAGGTCCAATTCGGACTCCTTCAAAGCATGCACTATCATCTCGAACTCATGCACTTGCTCAGTCATGGACTTATTGTCCACCAGCTTGAAATCAAGGAACCTAGCCACATAATAATTTTCCAGACCTTGTGAGTCAGTATTATGTGTCTGGTCCAGCTTCTCCCATAAGAGTTTTGCGGTGTAGGCATCAGAGGAGTACACATCAAACAAGGTGTTCGTTAGAGTAGCCAAAATGGCCGCCCTAGCCACCCTATCCTTCTCAGCCCACTTCGTAAAACCCTTAACTGATTCAGCCTTTTCTTGATCCACAACCAGCTTCTCATATTCCACAATAGGCCAAAAACAAATTTATCAAACAAATATGTAGAATAGCTGAGTCGTCAGGCCTTGCTTGAAGTTCTGAATGCTCTTGAAGAGATAATCGTCCCCACTTACACTGTGTCGGGATGCTTGAAACACCTCTTCCAGGATAAAACAGCTCCGAGTTAGATGATCACATCAACCAGAAAACTCGACTTCGACTGGCACCTCAGTCGTCGGAAAGCCGACAAGCAAAGAAGCTACGACATGAGGAGAATAGAGAGTATAGAGAGGAGAAGAGAAAATGTAAGGTGTGGTGTGTATAAACATCAGTAGCTTAGCTCTCTATTTATAGGAGAGGCTAAGTGTAACTGATACCACCCTCATCAATTTTGTAACTGCCCAAAAAACGAAACGGCCGAAACGTCTGATTTACATTTAATAAAAAAATGGATGATTTTAAATTAAATAAATCGTAACGATTACTTATATTTATCCACACATTTCAGTTTTAATATTTTAATTAATCTGAATATATATTATCAATTTCTATCCAGGTCCAATCTGATACCGATTAGCCCAACTAGTCCATCAGATTTAAATTAAACTCTGATCCAGCCCAGCCCAACTGATAAGAGATAACTCAGCCCAATTGATATATTTATTCTAATTAAAATATTATTATACACATAAATAAAATCCCTCGCCCAGGTCACCTCGCGTACGCGAGATGCCGTGACATTCGCCCAAATCGCCATTCGACCAAGCCAATAACGCCCTAGAAATATCGTACTTATAATTATTATTATTTAATATTAAATGTGGATTATATGAGTTGAATTTTTTTTAAGGATTAAATATATGTGGCATCATGTTTACATGCTTATATGATGATGTATATGGGAAATGTGTGTCCGTGTATTTTTACTTGATTTTTATTATTTAAATTATATTAAAATCATGCAGTATTGATATTCTGAAAATTTTATAAAATCATCGGTGTATTTAAAAATCCCGAAATCTTTTTGTTATCTTCCTTAAAATATTATTTAGTTTTCAAATTTTGGGAAGAATTAATTTGGGTGTTTTAGGTATTTTAAAATTATTTTAAGAGTTTATTGTATTTAACGGATCAAAACTTGTAAAATTCATATTTAATTCATTTTTTATCCTAAAAATATGGGAGTGTTCGTAATTTTATACTCTTTATTTTAAAAATGAGAAGTTTAATTTTTTTTCTCTAATTTTCCATTACAATTTGATATTTAGAATTTATTTAATTAATTTTTAAATTGTTTTTTTTCAGTTGGTGAAGAGATCCTTTTTGCCCTGTCTTTTAATTCTACAAAATAGACATCTTTTTTTTACACGTTCTTCTCTAATACTCAGTTGTGACTCTCGGGAAATTTCTAGAGAACTCTCGCTCTCTCTCGATTGAACTCTCTCTCTTGATCTCTTCCCACACACACACTCTCTCACCATATCTCTCCATCCCTATATTTAATCTCTCGATTTTCTCCCCTCTAGCTACTCTCGGTTTTTCTCCTTCGTTAAGGAAGTTCAGACATGGTTGTATCAATTTTTCCTTCCTCCCCTTGTTCGCCCTTATCCGTGGGTATTGCTGGTTACGGGTTCGAAGTCTGCTGTGTGTGTGATTTCGTGTGTGTTCAAGGAGGCTGGGGGCGTGGTAGTGTGTATGGTTGACTCGGTGTGCTGCTATGTGTATATATATGGTCGTAGATATGGTGTGACAGTTGGGAGTTCTTCAAATTGTCATGGGTGTTTGTGTTGCTGTGGTATGTGCGTTCGCTGGGTGGTGTTGATTGAAGCAGTGGTGATGTTAATTGTAAAGGTCGAACAATCCCCCTCCCCTGTTCTGTGTTGCTATGTTTATGTGATTGGGGTTTTCTTAGCTATAGTCTGGTTAGTGATGTGTTCGACTGGTTGTGTATGAATGGTGAGTGTTTATGTTAATAGCGGTGTGTTTGAGTGGATATGTGAGGAACTTTGTGTGTGTGCTGTGTGAGTTCTGTATTTACTGCGAATCAAAGACTCTATTTTGCGGTGTTGGGTTTGTTAATTGGGAGGTTTGAGTTGGCTGGAAGTGAGTGTAATATAAATTGTTTATGTGGAAACAGTGTTTGAGGATTGGGTAAATTACAATTGATTTTATGTGTATAAATTGTAAGTATGTTTGGAGTTGAATGAAGGAGAGGTAAGAGTACAGGAGTGAAAGTTTATGTTCGAAAGTGTGGGTGTGCTAATGTGGTTGATTATGGCACAAAGTGTGCAAGGGGTAGAAAAGAGAGGATGCAGTGTGTCGAGAGGAGGCAGTTGGGTGAGGTGCAGGGGTGCCGTGGGTGGTGTTGTTAGGCAGTGAAGCCGAAGAAAGAAAAGAGGAAGAAAAGAAAGATTGAGAAAGAAGTAAAGAAATGAGACAAAGGGTAGATAGCGGAGAATGTAGTCGGAAGTAGTGATGGTGTTGGAATTGTTGTACGGGGATATATGAGTGAAACTTGGTACCAGTAAAAGGCCGATTTAGAGCCACGTGTATATAAGGTGGAAATTCTGGGGAACGAGTTATTCAGCGAAGTAAACGAGGGTGTGCATGTAGAAGCTGACTAATGATAAGGAAGGATGAATGGATGACCGAGAACAAGCCAGCCAATAAGAAATAGAGACTGGTGTGCTATCCCTCACTTATTGTTCAAGTGATGTGAAACCTTCTGTATTATTTATTTGTTCCTTCGAAATCCTTTCTTGCAAATAATTATATTCTTTATATTTATTCTGAATAATGTGAACCTGTTCTGTTAATTATACGATGCTTCTTCCAAATCATTTTGTTAGTGCCTAAATCCTTCATTTTTATTGCCAGTGGCATTTTCTTCTATTAATTTGCAAACAATCATTTTCGAACTATTCTGTTATTTTTTGTTCTTTTCCTCACCTATCATTCAGGTGTTGATTTCTTTTAAAAATCATTTTATTTCAATATTCCTCACTTGTGTTAATATTCTTCAAAGTATGTTTTTCCTTCAAATTGATGTAAATTAATTCGAGGTTTATACTGTTACTGAGGCATGTGTTGCTCAGTGACGGTTAAAGCCAAGAATGAATTGAGATCTTCTTAATTATTCAAACTCATTGTCAGGCCGGTTCTGGCAGCTAAAGCCTATGAGTGCTTAGCAGACAAAAGTGAGACTTTGTGCAATTGGGAATTTCTTAAATCTTCTTTTGAACTTCTGATTTTCTTTAATCCATGATTCCTTATAGATTGTTATTGAAATTATAAAATCTTGATAATTAATTTGTTCCTTAAATTATTAATGTTACCCATGTTGATATATGATTCTGCTTTACTGTATCATAACATGCTTAGTTTAATCTTATTGCTTTGTCGTTTATGAACCCTTATATCACCTGCTTCCCTGAATCTTAATTTTATTGCTGTGTTGTTCATGATTCTTCATATCAATTGCTTCCCTGAACCTCAGTCTTTTATAATGGAAAAGAAAATGACTTAAATAAATTAAATATGTTTTTAAAACTCCTTATACTGGGCTGATCTGTTATCAATGAGTATAAAGGATTTAAAAGTGAAATGTTTTTAAAGATTTATCGATTGGAGAGCGTAAGAGGCTAGGGTGGTCCTAGTCCAGCACTTTTATTTAGTGTAAGAGGCTAGGGTGGTCCTAGTCCAGCATTGAAGGCCAATGTGTTGCCTAATTGGGAACCTAATTTTCAAGGTCTAGAGGGACTTCGTGTCCGGTATGGGAATTTTACGTGGCTGATCACCCGTATTGTCCGATGTTAAGGGAAAAACTTCAATCGGCTTAAAATATTTTTAAAAGGATTTATGAAAGGTATGTTTTAATGATGGAATGGTTTTAAAGAAAAGAATGTTTTGATAAGATATATATGTTTCAAGGTAAATGATCATTAGTTTTGAAATTGTGGATATCAGAGTTAGTCGTTTTCTATCTTGATAAAATTGGAACTCAGTAAAATAATGGGATAAAGGATGGATAGAAGTTTCCCAGTTATTCCCTTCACGAGTAACATTGTACGTTGAAAGTGGAGTAAGAATGATTGGGGAATTTCTTGATATTCTTTTTCTCAAAGTTTTATCTAAGGCAGTGATAATTTGTAGAAAATGGAAAAGTTTTAATTTATGATTGAAATTGAATTATCTCTTGAGATAAAGTATTCATTGATATTGTTCATCAATGAATTATCGTAATATCGTTGTTTCACTATATTATTAACTTGCTGAGCATTCTTTGGCTCACTCTTGTTTTGTTTTACCTAACCCTTTGCAGTTAGGATTAAGGATGATCTATTACATTTATCCCTGCGAATGAGGGCGATGAGGCATTCTATACAGGATAGATTTCGGAGCTAGAGCGGGTAAGCACAGATTGGGATTGCGCTACGAATTAGATGGTATAGTAATTTTATATTCAGAGCAGAAATACAAGTTGTAATAATTTGTATTAGTTAGATTCTTGTTTCATACCATAACCTGGAATCGATCCTCGGTGAGGAATCGTTGGTGTATTAAGTTTTAATTGTATTTGTTAAATTGGAATTTGGTTGGGTTGAATTACAGGTGGATAGTCCGATTTATGAATACTTCATGCCGAAATTTTCTAAATTCCCCTGTATCAAAGTCTATTTTATTACAAAAAGTATATTTTCAGTATTGGGAAGTCGGGGCGTTACAGGTTGGTATCAGAGCGACAGGTTATGGTCACTGAAACAAGTTAGGATGGTTGGGTGTACGTATTTAGGTTAAGACGTCAGATGGAACGATATAGGATAAGGTACGCTTTAGGCTATTAGGACGATTATTGCGACGTTATTTGGTATTTCGACATATCACGCGAGCAGAAATTCGATTCATCCGGAAACTCAATTTAGGACGAGGCAGATAATTCGGAACATCATACGCTAAATAGACGACCGGAGCTATCGGCTTGGAAGACGATAACAGTAGACCTTCACGTTTCTTCTAGAATTTCTTTTACGACTTTAGCTATCTCGTGAACATTATAGAGAGTACGAAAAGACTATAAATAAGATGCGTAATGTGATTTTTGGCATGTGTTGGGGTAAGGGTGTGGCTATTGTCTATTTTGTTAATTCATTTTGCTATAAACCCTTATGATTCTTAAAGTTACCAGTGATGGAAAGGAGTAAAGATGGAGACAATGACATTCTAAGTGGTCCGAGTTACAATTATGTCGACGAAGAATCAGTTAATCAAGTTGGAGGAACTGATGTTAAAACAGGAATTGAAGTTTTGGATAAAGGAGTGAAGTGATTGTGTCGGAGTTAACAACTTATGTGGACATAGTTCGAAGAACCACGAATATTAAGAGTAAAAGAGATTTGACCAAGATGGAATGAGACGGTAGGAAAAGGAAGACAGAGAACCAGGAAATTTTCAAAATTGGATAACAGAAAACATGAAGTTCAGAAGATAACAATGCAGGACCTAGGAGACTTAAAATCAGGAATGCGGAACAAGATCGCCACCGACAGAATACGAATTAGCAGCGACGGTGAGACCTCCATTGTTAGAAGGAAGGAATTCGAGAGGAAGCATACTAGAGTTGTACTACGCTAAATATGGAAAGCTAAGAAAGTAAGCGGAAAGAATGGTGTGGTAATAAACGATAGAGTTAGAAGCCAGAAGTGGTACGCCTTAAGCGCGAGAAGATAAGGCGTTTTGTCGAGGATTGAATCATGTCAGTCCCAACGAATACTACGATGACAGCCACAAGACCCTCCCTTGTGAATCGCTCAGGAGCTAGAGGTTTCGAGATGACTATAAATGACGATATTAAGTATGGATATAAGAAGGAGCGTGAAATTTATATCAATTTTTTTTGTCGCGAGAATTTGGTTTTAAAGATTTAATTATTTTCCTATTTACTGCAAGTCAAGGCAGATTTCTTCGCTTAAATGTTTGCTGCAAGTCAAGGCAAGTTTTGTTTTAGTATTGTATATGAATGAATTGTTTATGGATGAGATTGAGTTAGTAATTGAGGTACTTTCAAACAGGACATAGTCCATTATACGATCAGGTCATGTCCGATTTTTGGCAGAATTGACATTCACGTACGAGTGGTAAACATCTAGAGTTAACGAGACTTATGAACAAAAGGTTTAAGTTTATGTTGGAATTTACGGGCTTACAGGACGAGCCTAGCGAGATATGAACTGACATAAAGGAATTCTAGAATGAAAGAAATGACTTGGAAATTGAAAGAGAAATATTTGGGAATACCGTCATATGTTTTCTTACGGTCGATTCTGAGGACAGAATCCTATTAAGGGGGGGAATATATAACGCCCTAGAAATATCGTACTTATAATTATTATTATTTAATATTAAATGTAGATTATATGAGTTGAATTTTTTTAAGGATTAAATATATGTGACATCATGTGTGACAGCCCCAAATCCGGGGTCAGGAATCCAGGCCGTCACGGACCAATTTCCATTTAATAACACTATACTCTTGGCAGCTGAAATATAAATGCGCAATGAAACTCACACAGTAGACCCCACACTTAATAATATTACACACCAGTCATATGCTCAGAGAACAACATCCACAATATCATAAATTTAAAATTAAGCAGTTATTACAACCCAGAATCTTACTTAAGAACATTGTTGAATAATGCTTCTACAGGAAGCATTTCAACAACCAAAAGTTTATTACATGAGCTTACAAACTTAATACACATAAGTCTACCAATATCCATTCGTCTATCAGCTACCTCAGGGATAGGCGCCAACACTCTCTCAAAAGGTCGTCTTTCCCTTACCCTCTTGCGGGGTGCTATAATAGCTCAGCAAGATATTTTTTTTTGTGTAAACTAGCATCAATGAAAGTATATATATATATATATATATATATATATATATATATTAATAAACAGAAAACCCATCATAATCCTTAAGAAAAGAATTAATTCTTACTTATTAAATACACCATCCATTTTTCTTTATAAGAAAAGAAATATAGAACAATATAATATTAGTTTCTCTTCTAATATAATATAATATCAGTTTCTTTTCTATAACAAGATCATAATTCATACATCATCTCAGTATAATATCTCAAGATAATATAACATTTCATACATCATCTCAGTATAATATCTCAAGATAATATAACATTTGAAATAAATCTCTCAATATAATCTTTCCATTTCCTTTTATACAACAATTATATAAAAATAATATAAAATCAGTTTCTCTTCAATCCATAAAAACAATTCCATAATTTCATACCATTTTTCCTTTTTCAGTATGCCAATCTGAAACCATTATCAATTCTTCTTTTAAAAGTTTTGGGGATATCCGCTAGCGCCAGATACATTAGGACGATGATCAGTCGCCTACGTACCTGCTCCTTATTTACTACTAGTAGAAGGAATGACAATCATCCCTGGAGGAAGGTTCTCCACTACATCCTCCTGGAGGAAGGTTCTCCACTACATCCTCCATCGGCAACACATGGGCCGAAAATAAAATAATGAGGAAGGTTTTCCACTACATCCTCAAAAAATGATGGTTGCTGGACTGTGCCGCACACAGCCTCTTACGCTTTCTGTTGCAATCCCCCTTTTTGTCAAATCATTATTCCATTTATAAAACATCATTTCACATTTTCCATTTTTCCGTTTCAATTTCCATTCACAATTCCATTCACATATATCATTTCCATTTATCATCACCTTTAAAATATATATATATATATATGTCATAATACTTTGATTATGACTCAGACATCTCCTCTGTATTCAATGAAATCCAATACACTTATATATACATAGAATATTCCATATATTTTTAAAGTAGTAAATAATAATCGAATAATATTTATTAAATCACAATATTAAAAAAAATATTTTCAACATAATATTATAAATCATATAACCCTAGATAACAACTGATACCATTCCTTCATATCCTTTTAAACATAAAGCATGTTCGCTCTATTCATAATCATATCTATATATCCATATTCATAATCCATAATCCATATCCATCTCTCTTTAATTCCTAAAATCAGGAAATAAATTCTTAACAATATAGTAATAATAGAATCACATATATATTCCATGAAATCATTTTTCTTTGAAGGTAAATACTTTTCCAAAGTAAAGATAGAAGAAATCTTGCCTCGATCTCTAAATCCCAAAAGGAATGATCCGGTGTTCGTCTCGAGTATCTATAGAAACGAAAAGGACCACCATCAGAATATATTTCACTTAACCCTTAAATATATATATATATATATATATATATATATATATATATATATATATATATATATATATATAACACCCTTGACACATAATATAAGTTTAACATACCCTTTATAGACCACAAGTTCCAAGAACTTATCCATTATTAGACTCCATAAAAGTTTCAGTGTTTTTCACCATTTCCTTATTAACCACACATGACTGTAAAATTTTTCATAAATTATCAATTTCAAATTTTGACACAAGGTCAGTGGGGTTTACCTCTCTATTCACCCTACTATATTGTCCCAAACTTTCATAACTTTTAAAGATGTTTAAGTATGGTAATTATAGCCTCAAAGTTGACACAATTGCATTTTCTCGGTTTCCGAACGACTTTCACTAAAACTCACTTTTCTCCTAAACCGTTCATCAGATTTTGACGTACTTTATATCAAAACGATCTATGAACTAATCTCTATCCTCTCATGGTCAGTTGACACACCCTACTTGTGATAACCTGCATTTCTTTAATATATATTAAAAATGTATGTGAAGTGGTTCTAATTCTTTAAGTTATTAAAAAAAAAATGTTTTCATATATGGATGGTTTTAAATAAAAAAAATGTCTATCTTTTAATGTATATTTTGTAGTTAAATTATATAATAATATTTAGGTGTCTTATACTATCTACAGTTCCATTTTAAATTAGGTGATTAGATAAGGTCTGTTAGTTTTAAATAAGTGGGTAAGTTACGTGGGTTTCAATATTAAGAAAATGGATACATGGTATAGGCGATAAATAGGGAAAACGTTGGACCTTTACATTATATAAACAGTACGTTAGTTTCATTCATTTCTTGCACAGTGACTCCACTTTAAGGTACACTAGGTAATTTAGCCGCGTTTTGCGCGGTTAATAAATTTTTATTATACTCTCATTATATATTAAAAAAATTTATAATATTAAAAATATCATAAATATTAAAAGTAGCAATTACAATATTAAATATAACTAAATAACGTTTTGAAAGCCGACACCCCTCTCATAACATACATGCTCAACAGTAGCATAAGAATTTATATAATTAGAAGATTTAGTCATACGAGTATGGCCTCAACTATTTTTTTTTTGCACAAAAATGACCCAAATATTTTTTTAAGCAGATGCTTGCATTCCGTCTAAATTAGTCTAAATATTGTTGTTTATTTTTGGGCCATTTTGTGTTAAAAATACATTTTTCAGCCATCATGTTGTAATTAAATCATAAACTAAATACATTCATCTGTTTTTAAAAATAGTTAGGTCATCACATTGTCTATTTTTAAATTTGGACCATTTTTGTGCAAAAAAAAAATAGTTGAGCCCATCCTCCTGCAATTAAGTCTAATTAGAATAGTAATTTATTATGACATAATATAATGTAATAACATGTATATAACATTTTTATCAACTTAATCGGTCAATAAAATGGTTGAGTTTATTATGTAAAAAAAAAATATGTCAATATTATTTTATACAAATTCCAGATTTTAACTAAAAGATTATACTTCCATAATTTATAAAAAATTTCACAATTATTAATTAAAAATTGTTTGAGAAGTTAAGATCATTTATCCTATAATCGTTTGAAAAAAGTTTTCAAAAATCTTCAACATGTAATAAAAAATGACGCAATGCGAACAAATTTAAGTCTTTAATTTACATGAAAAATAATCATAATTTTATATACATAATTAATATTCTAAATTTGAATAATAATGATAATGCTCAAATAAAGTTTGTCAATCTTTTCTATAAATAATATTAAGTAAATTTATTTTATATATATATATATATATATATATATATATATATGTATTTATAATTGTAGTTAATGATTATTAAGATAACATTAATATGCCATTAAGATGCTACTTAATGCAAAAAAAGAATTTAATAAAAAAAATCAAAAAAGTGAGAATTTAAGAAAAATATTTTAAACGCTTCTGGTGCATTTCGGATCTCCTGGCATTATAATATATATAGATTCCATATATTTTTAAAGTTGTAAATAATAATCGAATAATATTTATTAAATCACAATATTAAAAAAAATATTTTCAACATAATATTATAAATCATATAACCCTAGATAACAACTGATACCATTCCTTCATATCCTTTTAAACATAAAGCATGTTCGCTCTATTCATAATCATATCTATATATCCATATTCATAATCCATAATCCATATCCATCTCTCTTTAATTCCTAAAATCAGGAAATAAATTCTTAACAATATAGTAATAATAGAATCACATATATATTCCATGAAATCATTTTTCTTTGAAGGTAAATACTTTTCCAAAGTAAAGATAGAAGAAATCTTGCCTCGATCTCTAAATCCCAAAAGGAATGATCCGGTGTTCGTCTCGAGTATCTATAGAAACGAAAAGGACCACCATCAGAATATATTTCACTTAACCCTTAAATATATATATATATATATATATATATATATATATATATATATATATATATATATATATATATATATATATAACACCCTTGACACATAATATAAGTTTAACATACCCTTTATAGACCACAAGTTCCAAGAACTTATCCATTATTAGACTCCATAAAAGTTTCAGTGTTTTTCACCATTTCCTTATTAACCACACATGACTGTAAAATTTTTCATAAATTATCAATTTCAAATTTTGACACAAGGTCAGTGGGGTTTACCTCTCTATTCACCCTACTATATTGTCCCAAACTTTCATAACTTTTAAAGATGTTTAAGTATGGTAATTATAGCCTCAAAGTTGACACAATTGCATTTTCTCGGTTTCCGAACGACTTTCACTAAAACTCACTTTTCTCCTAAACCGTTCATCAGATTTTGACGTACTTTATATCAAAACGATCTATGAACTAATCTCTATCCTCTCATGGTCAGTTGACACACCCTACTTGTGATAACCTGCATTTCTTTAATATATATTAAAAATGTATGTGAAGTGGTTCTAATTCTTTAAGTTATTAAAAAAAAATGTTTTCATATATGGATGGTTTTAAATAAAAAAAATGTCTATCTTTTAATGTATATTTTGTAGTTAAATTATATAATAATATTTAGGTGTCTTATACTATCTACAGTTCCATTTTAAATTAGGTGATTAGATAAGGTCTGTTAGTTTTAAATAAGTGGGTAAGTTACGTGGGTTTCAATATTAAGAAAATGGATACATGGTATAGGCGATAAATAGGGAAAACGTTGGACCTTTACATTATATAAACAGTACGTTAGTTTCATTCATTTCTTGCACAGTGACTCCACTTTAAGGTACACTAGGTAATTTAGCCGCGTTTTGCGCGGTTAATAAATTTTTATTATACTCTCATTATATATTAAAAAAATTTATAATATTAAAAATATCATAAATATTAAAAGTAGCAATTACAATATTAAATATAACTAAATAACGTTTTGAAAGCCGACACCCCTCTCATAACATACATGCTCAACAGTAGCATAAGAATTTATATAATTAGAAGATTTAGTCATACGAGTATGGCCTCAACTATTTTTTTTTTGCACAAAAATGACCCAAATATTTTTTTAAGCAGATGCTTGCATTCCGTCTAAATTAGTCTAAATATTGTTGTTTATTTTTGGGCCATTTTGTGTTAAAAATACATTTTTCAGCCATCATGTTGTAATTAAATCATAAACTAAATACATTCATCTGTTTTTAAAAATAGTTAGGTCATCACATTGTCTATTTTTAAATTTGGACCATTTTTGTGCAAAAAAAAAATAGTTGAGCCCATCCTCCTGCAATTAAGTCTAATTAGAATAGTAATTTATTATGACATAATATAATGTAATAACATGTATATAACACTAGTAATATGCCCGTGCTTCGCACACGGTGATTTTTTATTTTCTAAATTTTTAGTATTATCAAAATTTAATACGAATAAATCCAAACAAAATATTTAGAGAGGGAGATATACATTACGAATATTTTTTTGTTGAAAATAAGTTCATTTTTGTAATGATTAAAAAGATTCTCGCGTATGTCGTGTGATAGCAAATTTTTGTAGTTTAAACACATTAGATGATCCTACATAAAAAACAATTTAATGATCCAAATTTTTAAATTCAATTAGATCCATAATTCATAGAATTACCTAATATCGATTAGTCTTTAAACTACGTGGTACATATAACTTTTCTTTTATATCAATGTCTACAATTAATGTGATTAAGGTCGATTTAGATCTTATATCTTGTCTTCCCAGGTTCGATTTTCACTTATCTCGAGATTTAATAATAACAGATACTCATTGTAAGATATATAAGCCTACTTATTCAAAAAAAGGTCGATAACCATATGCAAATCGCATACTGCTGCCATGGAACACACATCATCATTATCATTATGGATTCCCTAATATTTTCATACATATTTGAAAAACACTATAAACATATGTGGATATCATATAAAAAACATAATTAATAATTTTTTAGTTGAATGTTTATCACTTAGTATCTCTATTTTTAATGCCATGCAACTAAAGAAAAAGCCTAAAAACACGTTAGGACAACTAAAAATCTTAATTGATATTTTCATCAAAAAAAAAATTCTTAATTGATATTAAAATTCAAGTTATTAATACTATTACATAACTATTATATATAGTTATTTTGTAATTAATAGAATATATAAAATATGTGAATCATGTTTATTATTCAATAAGGCAAAAGTAAAATAATTAAAAATAAATTGTAATGATTACTGTATTAATATAAACAAATAAATGATTACAATACAAAATATATCGTAGATATTACTTGAAGCCGTCTCGCGACGACGCCTCAACTCGTGTTTATTAATGAAAATGATGAATTTTTTATTAATACTATTACATAACTACTATATATAGGTATTTTGTAATTAATAGATTATATAAAATATGTGAATCATGTTTATTATTCAATAAGTTAAAAGTAAAATAATTAATAATAAATTGTAATGATTATTGGATAAATAATAAACGATTACAATACAAAATATATCGTTATTATTACTCGGCGTCGTCTCGCGACGACGCCTCGACTCGTGTTAAATGAAAATGATGAATTTTTTATTAATACTAATATATAACTATAATATATAGTAATTTTTTAATTAATAGATTATATAAAATATGTGAATCGTTTTTATTATTCAATAAGGTAAAAGTAAAATAATTAAAAATGAATTGTAATGATTACTGTATAAATAATAAATAAATAAATGATTACAATACAAAATATATCGTAGATATTACTCGGTGTCGTCTTGCGACGATGCCTCGACTCGTGTTAATTAATGAAAACTATTACATAACTATTATATATAATTATTTTGTAATTAATAGATTATATAAAATATGTGAATCATGTTTATTATTCAATAAGGTAAAAGTAAAATAATTAAAAATAAATTGTAATGATTATTGTATAAATAATAAATAAATGATTACAATACAAAATATATCGTAGATATTACTCGGCTTCGTCTCACGATGACGCATCGACTCGTGTTAAATGAAAATGATGAATTTTTATTAATACCATGTAGTACTGTATATAGTTATTTTGTAATTAATTGATTATATAAAATATGTGAATCACGTTTATTATTCAATAAGGTAAAAGAACAATAAGTAAAAATAAATTGTAATGATTACTCTAAAAATATCTAACTTATGCTTTGCCCGCGCTACGCGAGCTACTTATAAATTTATTATTTTTAAAATTTTATTAAATTAATTCAGTGAACAAACTAATTTAACATATAAATTATGTTATTATGATTTTTTTTAATAAATATTTCGCATTAATATTTATGGTCATACATAATAATAATCAGTAGTATTTTATTTTTTATTTAATTTAAAGAATTAACACATGTTTTTGGACATAAAAAAATTAAATCTACATTTATTTTAATAAAATACAATTTACAATATATTTTTTAATAGTATTCCACTAAATTGGTTAAGTTGATTTTTTTTACTAAAGCCAGTTAATGCAGATTATAACATAGTAGAATTATATAGTTTATATAATTAAATAGTAGAATGTTACTCGACATCGTCTCACGACAATGTCTTCCATTTTATTATATTAAAATTATTATTATTATTAACGAAAAATTTAAATTAAAGATATTTTAAATTATTAAGAAAACAGTTTTTAAAAAAATGAACACAATATTCATCAAATATGAAATACTAAATAATATGTACATTATATTTATTAATATTTATTGCATTAATTAAATATCAACTTTGTGTACTTATTTTAGTTATTTCAACTTTAATAGAAAGGGAATTCAAAGATTATAGTTAAAATATTTTCACAATTTTGCAAATTTTCATTTAGTATGATAAAATTTAATTATTTAGTAGAAGATTACTCGATATCGCCCACTATCGTCTCACATTTTTCCATATGTAATAACTTAATTATCAATAAAGGGAAATTTATTGAGTGAATATTCCTCATGTTATCCTAATTACATGTCATTATGCATTTTATCATATATAAATTATTAATAATCTTTGATCAAAATTATTTGAACTGCTTTTTATCAAGAATAGAATATTAAGTGGTAGAATAATTCAATATTTTTTCTTTACTAATCTGTGTAAATTTTAATTAATTCAAAAAATTGTTAGATTTAGTTATTTATACTTGAAATGTTACTCGACATCGTCTCACGACGATGTCTCGCATTTTATTTTATTAAAATTATTATTATCATTAACGAAAAATTTAAATTAAAGATATTTTAAATTATTAAGAAAACAGTTTTTAAAAAAACTAAACACAATATTCATCAAATATGAAATACTAAATAATATGTACATTTTATTTATTGATATTTATTGCATTAATTAAATATCAACTTTGTGTACTTAATTTAGTTATTTCAACTTTAATGGAAAGGGGTTCAAAGATTATAGTTAAAATATTTTCACAATTTTACAAATTTTCATTTAGTATGATAAAATTTAATTAATTATTTAGTAGAAGATTACTCCATATCGTCCGCTATCGTCTCACATTTTTACATATGTAATAACTTAATTATCATTGAAGGGAAATTTATTGAATGAATATTACTCATGTTATCTTAATTACATGTCATTATGCATTTTATCATATGTAAATTATTATTAATCTTTGATCAAAATTATTTGATCAACTTTTTATCAAGAATAGAATATTGAGTGGTGGAATAATTCAATATTTTTTCTTTACTAATCTGTGTAAATTTTAATTAATTCAAAAAATTGTTAGATTTACTTATTTATACTTGAAATGTTACTCGATGTCTCGCATTTTATTTTTTTAAAATTATTATTATCATTAACGAAAAATTTAAATTAAAGATATTTTAAATTATTAAGAAAACAGTTTTTAAAAAAAACTGAACACAATATTCATCAAATATGAAATACTTACATTTTATTTATTAATATTTATTGCATTAATTAAATATCAACTTTGTGTACTTAATTTAGTTATTTCAACTTTAATTGAAAGGGAATTCAAAGATTATAGTTAAAATATTTTCACAATTTTACAAATTTTCATTTAGTATGATAAAATTTAATTATTTAGTAGAAGATTACTCGATATCGCCCACTATCGTCTCACATTTTTCCATATGTAATAACTTAATTATCAATGAAGGGAAATTTGTTGAGTGAATATTACTCATGTTATCTTAATTACATGTCATTATGCATTTTATCATATCTAAATTATTATTAATCTTTGATCAAAATTATTTGGTCAACTTTTTATCAAGAATAGAATATTGAGTGGTAGAATAATTCAATATTTTTATTTACTAATATGTGTAAATTTTAATTAATTCAAAAAATTGTTAGATTTACTTATTTATACTTGAAATGTTACTCGACATCGTCTCACGATGATGTCTCGCATTTTATTTTACTAAAATTATAATTATCATTAACGAAAAATTTAAATTAAAGATATTTTAAATTATTAAGAAAACGGTTTTTAAAAAAACTGAACACAATATTCATCAAATATGAAATACTAAATAATATGTACATTTTATTTATTAATATTTATTGCATTAATTAAATATCAACTTTGTGTACTTAATTTAGTTATTTCAACTTTAATTGAAAGGGAATTCAAAGATTATAGTTAACATATTTTCACTATCAAATAGATTATTCAATGATTTATGAGTAATTTCAATTTAGAAACTCTTATTTTTTTATTTGTACTTGGCCGTCATAAAAAAAATTAAAAGATATTCTAATAAAGTTATACTACAATAAAATTTAAAATTGAGGACATATATTGATTGAAATATAAATTATTACTTATTTTAAAATACTTATTTAATTATTAATCCTATCGTTTCTTTTTCTATTTAATTTTTTTTATAAAAATACAATATAACATGAACATTGTCAGAATATAAGAGTTCACTAATGTAATATCATGTACTTAAAACTAAATAAAAAATTTACTTTATCAAACACCAACAAATAAAGAATGCCTTAAAACTTTTACTTCATGAAACATTATTAATTATGAAATGCATTAATAATGATAAAAAACATAAAATGTGCATGAAACATTCAGAATACACAATGATAAGAAATTATAACATAATGGAATACTCTTACAACACCATCACACGTTGTCACTCTTCAGTGTTGGTTAACATCCCAGATCATCAACTACTTATCGAAAACACACACACATACTTTCTTTTAGAAAACAAAGAATGACAGACATGTCCTTGCACATTTTCTGGTTTCCCTTGATCTACATGACAAAAGCCTGTCTAAAAGCCTCCGCAAATGACCCATCTTGCCAAATAATAATTTCCTGCTGAAACACCAGATCCCCACCATTCAACAACCTATAAACCAAAATCATACTCTTAAGGTTAATCTTGTGTTTCTGTTAATGTTCCTAATATACATTACTGGTACATCCTAATATTCTAGATATAGATATCTAGAATAGTCTTTCCTAAAAAAAATTTAAACCAAATTATTTTAACAATATTGGCCAAGAGAGCCATATTGCAGTCTTTTTGGTTGAAGTCGCAGTAAAAATCAAAAAACTTATTCATACAAAACAGCCTTCCAAACTGAAAAAAAATATAATCCTAGCTAATGATGATAAACAGCAAATTGGAACTCTGAACATCTCTACATGTTTGTAACTACATAACATACTAAAACAATATTGTGATGTCAGTCACTGTTGTATATCAATTTCTGGTTCAAGTCAATTCCAAAATTTCTTGGTTGGTGCCAGCATTGATCTCAGCCTCCCTTGCCACTGCAGAAAGTATAGTAGTTTATCATTGTCCTTAAGTTAGACAATGGCCGAAATGTCATAAATTAATTGTCTGGCAGTAGTAATTGATAGCGTACACAATTGCATTTGCAATAGCAGAATTTTCGTAGTTTAACAAAAATCTGTGGTCATTTAGTCACCCAATGCTCCTTCTAAAGTCACACAGATGCAATTTCCGTTATTGCAAAAACAACGCTAAATATTAGCCAAGTCTGGAACTGACTACTTGAAATACAAATCAGATATATACACATTGTAATGCTAAGAAAGAATACCTTGGCCATTATCAGGTGGTAGCATGACCTTCTAGAGTCGGATTGAATCGTGAAACATTAATGTGTTGTGGCACATTATTTCTTTCTTCATTTCAGCATTAAGGTGGGTAAAATTATAGCCCTTAGTCCAGGTAGGTCTTCTCTTTTTGATGTACAGATGGTATGATCAGATATTCAACATTAAGGAAGCAAAGAGCCTAACAGTAACACTTCATCAGAACTTTCCTCCAACAGAAAGTAGATATACAGATGTAGTGCATCATGATGAATATTACATATTGTGAATTTCTATATATTAATATGATTTTCTTTATTGGACAACATCATAGAAATTGAAGTTGGCTCCAACTGACATCAAAGATTGAAACAGGACTTACAGACTTAATTGTAGACATCAGCTTTCTACACATTCCCGTGCGCCTATGAATTGCCTTTGTTGCAATAAATGGCATTTCAGCAAGTTTTGTCCCTTGAATCCTTAAGACCATGCACAGATACAAATAATTAATATGCAAAAATACTTTGTACAACATACAAGTTTGTGTACATTTCCGCAAATCATAGACTGTTACCTCAGTGATGCTGCCGAGATTATTTCACCATCTTTTTCTAGGACAACAGTGTAAAATCCTCGAAAGTTTATCCTAACATAGTTTGAACTACAATTTAATTTATTTATTTTTGTTAGAAATCAAGGTACTTTAAGAAGGTCTAAACTTTAACTCATTAATTGGAGAGTAAAAAGCAAAAAGGTGACCGTAATTTACACTGAATTGCAAAAAAATGGCCGAACATTCAGATGTTCAATTTAGTGAACAAAAAAGCATAAGTTAGATATTTACTCTAAAACAAATAAAACATGATGTGGTAGGCAATAGGTTACTTAAGTCCTACTAATGAACAAATCAATTAACATGATCAAATGTGATGACCAATGTCTATTCTTTTTGTTGATATAATATGTTTTTGTTATTATTAAATGACAATTGGTACTGAAGTATGGGTTGAATAGCCTAATCAGTAATTCTCAAAAGTTTTATATACGTTTTACCTGATTTAATATTGAAGCGATAAAAATGCGTGTTGGAAAGTAAGGTAGACTGAGGTGTCCCGAGACTGCAGTCGGCACGGCCTTTCTCCAAGTTTGTTTTACCTGGAAAAAACTTGGTAATTAAAATGTGGGATAGTGCTCAATTTTGAAGATGAATCTATTTATGTAAAATGAGAACAGATAGTACATACATCAAACGTCTACATCATAAACGGTTACTGCTACGTTGTAAATATCAATTTGCTGTATTTTTAATTTTTAGTCTTGCCTTTACTATTATAAAGTACCTGGTAAATCAACACTGGATAACCTTCGAGCAAATGGAGAGATAAGTGGCGTCAGAACATTTCTTTTCTTCCCGTTCGATGAACTGTGGATTTTGTACCAGGAGAATGTTACAATCAAATGTTACAATCAAGATGATATTTAAAATAAAGAAAAGATACTATATACAGATACCTCCAGACTTTGTTGACTTGGTAAGAGTGTTTTGGGTGGAGTAAAGAAGTCTGAGTCGAGTTTACAGGATGATGGACTTTGCCTTCAATGCATATTCATTAGATACATTGAACAACAACCACACATGAAAATTTGGTCCTTATATATAATTTCTCAGATGTCATTTTACCGTATGCATTAGAATGTTGTAAGATGCTATATCAGCTTGAAGGCAGTTGAGTTATTGTAGACTTCTGACTTGATAACAAAAAATATAACAATGTTATCTTACGGAAAACATCACATTTACTTTAAAGATCATATTAAAAAATAGAGGCTGGTTAATTTAGAATAAACACCACATATCATTTCAGATTCTGTGTTAGTTGCAAGTAAACCTGATGAACTGTTGCAACAAAGTGTGACATCAATGGTGATTTGTTTGTATATGAGATCGAAGCATCTTGTTTGCTTCCTTAAAAAAGGTATGGAGAATTAGAATTTGAAGTAAGATCTAAGAAAAAATAGTGCATTGATTGCTTATATTTGTACCAACAATTTATATGAAAGTAGTACAAACCTGGGAACACTCCATCCCTTGGAAAAATTTGAAGTATGAGTGAATGGTGCATGTCTTAGATCCAGGAGGTTATCTAAAAGGAGCCCATGTTCCACCGAAAGTTCCATTACAATCTGCCGACATTAGGGATATTAATAAGACCATATATAGTTTTCCAGTACACTATTTAGGCGTGCACTGTGTATACTTCTTTTTGCAAAATATCAAGTAAACTAACCTCAACATGTGTATCTTAAAACCAGCAAGAGGTTGCAATGAGGGAATAGTGGCTGCAGGAGTGTCACTGCCGGGCCAAATCCATATAATTTGTTCTTGCTCAAAGCATGTCATTGCATTTAACTTCTCTACATAAATGCAAGACGTGGAATGTTGATCATATTTATATATTATAATCTCTACATAAATGCCTTCTAAGAAAAGCATGTACATATCAAGCATACCACTTGGGTTATCTACGCGCGGTACCATTTTATATTATTTATATCCTAGAGTCAGGAAATGAACACATAATCTTTCTAGTTGTTGTAAGTGAAAATTAATTTCATTTGTAAAACATAAACAATAGTTTAAGTTAATTTCAATCTTTGTGTAAAATACATGAAAACCCATCCTTCTTTTTGTAATTTCGCTAGACAAAATTTGATTAGCGAGTAACCAATGTATCCTAATTTTCTAAATTATATTTTATGCACATAAATAACAATCAATTGTAGCCTGCCACATAATTGTATTTGTACAAATCTGCACTAAAATAGCAAAAACTCTGACAAATTTCAAACTGGTTAGAGCCTTCCTTCTACAATAATATCTACACCAAAATCACTTGCTAAATTTTTTAATGCCTAATTTTGATTATGGGAACCGTAAATCAAGTATAAAGTTGTATTTCTACCGACATGCCACAAATGTGTTGCATCAAAGTAGATTCTCAATATAATAAGAGAGTTAAGAACTTATAATGGCATACATCTCAGAATAGTTTGATATAAGTTAAATATACATACATAATATTGGCCAAGATCTTTTGAACTTCACTGCTCGTGGAAGATCAAAGTAATAAGTTGTGAGAGGTTCGATGTCCAAAGCTAACCATAACAAACATAAAAGCCAATGCAGGTTCAACCAATGATATATAAAACCCATGTAGTTAGGAAATGCAAAATTTAAGACATCGAAAACAATATCTTAATCTCTATGTCAAGAGTATGATCTTAAATAATGACAATCCTAACAAACTTATAGTTCATAGTGGATGTTACTTCCTGGTGCAAAATAAAAATTGCATATAATATTTAAAATATTTTATTATTTTTTTTAGTGCATTAATTTCTCACTTACTCTTGAAAAAAAGATTCCCAATACTTGAGTATAAATTGAACAAATGACAATATCAATAATTTCCTTTCATAAGCGGCAAATTACACGAATAAGACAGATTGTCTAAAACAGCATCAAACAATAGCAAATTTGAGTGCAAAGCTTCCATGATGGTAGTTTTCCAACACCATAATGCAACACCTAAAACTATATATTATTGCAAGGGATAATTTTTTTACAATTTTTGCCTTATCTAACTACTTGTTAAAGCGTGTTATTTAGTTGCTACATGTTCAAGCAAAGTTATTGGATACCAACATCATGTGGTAATATTTAAAACCACACTCAAATTGTATAACTTATATACTTTTAAGTGCAACCCAAAGGAACCACACTCAAAATAAACTTTTAAGTGCAACCAAAATCAATCAACGTCTTGTATTTAAAACTGTTGGAAGAGTTGCAACATGCATGACTTTCATCAAACACGTGCACTGAATAATTAAAATTAGACGCATTCAATGTAATTTCAGCTCTCATAAAACTTAGTATATATAAAATATAAAGATTTTGACATATATTAATTTATCAAAATCAACTGAGAAATGGGAGAGACTATTAGCACATACCAAAATAATTATATAGTTCTTGAATACTTAAAATTCCATCAAGTAGAAGACATTATAATACCTTGCTTCATAGCTAAAACCATAAAAAAAACCATTGTCAAATACGATAACAACCGAGATACATAAATCATATGCAAATGAGAAGATTGCGTACAAATCAAATGCCAACCTGTTCATTATTGATGTCCTTTTTCTGATATTATCTTCCGTATGTGTGTAGGTTGTAGCGAGGCCAGAATTAAACGCCCAAAAATAATTGAGCCGGGAATTGGTATTATTTAGATGATCATGAACACATACCAAATCATGATCTGATTTAGTCACCAGTTGAAAAATTGCTTATCCTACAAAAGAATGATAACATATTTAGTTATCTATGACCTTTGGAGGTAAAAAATATTACTAAAATATATGCACTTAATTTTGTATATCAAGCAATTAGACTTATCTTGCTCAACAAATCTTAATTATTGATCTCTTGAAAAATAACCAATCGTATCATTTATCTACAAATAAATATGAATTAGCCGCTCAAATTAAAAAAAAAACCTTTGGATTAGGGAACTCAAGAAGTTGTTAACATATATCACCTTGTAGAATAGAGATTCATTAGAGTAATTGATTGCTGCAACAATGAATTGTTGCGCAACTGGTTAAATATATCTAATTTGAAATTTAGCAAGATTAACGTAGTGGACAATATTTTGATTCAAAGTTTGAGACTGGATGTTACCTCAATTAGCGGAGTAAAATTGTGATATCACAATCATATTCGGCCCTCTCCAATATGGGTGCACCAGCAAGGAACAATATGAGAGCACACAATCCTCACCACTCTTTACCTAGAACAAAAATTGGATAATATAACAATCAACCATAAAAAATCACACTAATAAGTAGGAAACATAGATCCGGTAATGCAAGCATTATCATTAAACCCCGAAGTGTGGTTTAGAAAGTGGCCAAATCTTAAATCTTCAACATTATGCATCATATTTTTATTGTAGTATTAATTAAGTACGGCAACTACTTCTTTCCTGAGACTCAATACATATACAAAAATTCTACAATCCTAATCCAAGTAAATTTATTCAAAAAGAGAAGTGACAATCAAGAAAATAAAAATAAAATCTTCTTCCAGAAAAATAGAGATCTAATTAGGATTAAAAACTCACAATATATAAAGATAAAATTAGAGTAATTCTTATTTTCATTTACATCAAAATGAAAGTTGCGACGCAGTTTAAAGAAGAAAATTATATACTACAAATACATAATTTAATAGAAGAATTACAAAGAATCGATTGGATTACATAATATGTATACATACCTCATAATGTTTAAGAGGCTACAAACAGGAAGTGTGGAAAGGTCTGCATAAAAACACACATCAGTGAATGATTAAATATTGAAAGAAACCAAATAAAGCACTAACCATTTTCATGATTAATTCATTATACTGGAAATAGTTTACATGATAAGTATAACTCAAATTTTAAATGTTAAGTTTATCTGATAAAGAACCTGATTCATAGGATTGCCTTTATGAATGCAAAAATTAAAACCATAGCAAATTGTATCAAATTGTTACAGGATAGAAGAATACATAGCAGTTTTCACCGCTGAGAGAGATGACTGGTTAGACAAACGTCTCAGTTTAGAACATAAAAACCATTTAAAAAATAAAGCAATTCACTTCTGCAATATTAACATCGAACATGAAAAAACAAATAAGTTACTAACCTGCTTGAAACGTTCGAATATCCATGGGACATTTGACCATGAACATGTTTCTGAAAACTTATTTGAGCATTTCATCAAACATTTGACCTACACATAGATAATATAATTTTTCCAATAAACTTATACAATCAGTGTAATCCAAATGATCAATTATCATTAGATGGGAAAATGAATATAAGTATAAATCACATAATCACATCAAAGTTAAAAGAAGAACAGTCAAAGAAAAAAAATTAGACACTACGAATACCTAATATGTATGGATAAACATAATCGATTGGATTACATAATATGTATACATACCTAGTAAAGTTTGATTAAATAACAACAAAAACTTCAAGTAATGGGGTGTGGAAAAATCTGCAAAAAAGCACATATCAGTGAACGATTAAAGATTGAAAGAAACCAAAAAGAACACTTACCATTTGAATTTCAGAATTGCGTCTGGTAAATCATCGCATGAAAATAATGTATATAGAAATATAAAAATTCAAACTAAAGATATGTCATCTTGATAACTGATTGTGAAGATGTGCAAAAGATAATAAATTGCATAAGCTTTGGCTGAAATTGTGGATCTTTGAGATTTTGAAATTACAGCCTATGAATATAGCGTTTTGGAATAAGTCAGATCCGATCGGAAAGATAGAAAACCCGTATTAGCAGAAAAATAGTGTATATTTGGTAATTGGATCATAGTTGGGTAACCCATTAACCCATATAGCAAAGTGTAATTACATGAATAGCCTCAAATTAGGGACATTATAGTAAATTCAATGGAAATAGGCACTAGCAGGAATTAAGTTATATTGATTTTTATCAACTTAATCGGTCAATAAAATGGTTGAGTTTATTATGTAAAAAAAAATATGTCAATATTATTTTATACAAATTCCAGATTTTAACTAAAAGATTATACTTCCATAATTTATAAAAAATTTCACAATTATTGATTAAAAATTGTTTGAGAAGTTAAGATCATTTATCCTATAATCGTTTGAAAAAAGTTTTCAAAAATCTTCAACATGTAATAAAAAATGACGCAATGCGAACAAATTTAAGTCTTTAATTTACATGAAAAATAATCATAATTTTATATACATAATTAATATTCTAAATTTGAATAATAATGATAATGCTCAAATAAAGTTTGTCAATCTTTTCTATAAATAATATTAAGTAAATTTATTATATATATATATATATATATATATATATATATGTATTTATAAGTGTAGTTAATGATTATTAAGATATCATTAATATGCCATTAAGATGCTACTTAATGCAAAAAAAGAATTTAATAAAAAAATCAAAAAAGTGAAAATTTAAGAAAAATATTTTAAACGCTTCTGGTGCATTTCGGATCTCCTGGCATTATAATATACTAGTCAATTAATCCGCGCTTCGCGCGGTTTATAAAATTTTATTTTAAAGTATTGAAAATAAAAAAAAAATAATTTATATTATTCTTAAAAATTGAATGGTCTTTTGTCAAAAAAAAAAATTGAATGGTCTCTTATGAATTTTCGAAAAAAATTAATTAAAAAATAATTTACATGAATTATTAGTAGGAAGAATACTTTCATTACATATCTAAAATTTTGATAATTTTAAAAATATCACAAACATATAAAAATATAAATTACAATATAAACGTAATATTTACAATCAAAAGTTACAAATAATGAATATAACTTAATAACGTTTTTTAAAGCCGACACCCCTATCATAATATACATGTTCAATAATTATGTAAGAATTTATTTAATTTGAATATTAATTTACTTTGAAATAATATAATGAAAAAATCGGTGTATATTTTTTTTATCAATTCAATATTCTGATAAAGTGGTTGGGTTTATTCAATTTAATTAATTTGGTTATAATTCATGTGTAATTTATTCATGTGCAAAATTAAAAATCTGTTGATATTATTTGTTTACAAATTTTAGATATGAAGTAAAGATTAGTGTATTTCCATAATTTCAGATTAATAACGTTTTTTAAAGTCAACACCCCTCTCATAATAGGATGAAATCCCCAAAATACTCGTTGTATACGCATTTTGTGTTTGCGTGGTTGAAGGCACGCATTAAACTCTTGCGTATAGACCGGGTACGAATTGATCTATTGCGTAATCATTTTAATTTATTTATTTATTTTTAGTTAAGGTGCATTGGTGCGCATTAGTCTCATGCGTATGTGGATTTTTTTTTAGTTAACATGAGTACGCATTGAGCTCATGCGTATAGGCTGGTACGCATCTTCCTTATGCGTATTTGTTCTACTATTTTTTTGTCGGATATTAATTTTCTTATTTGTATGCCCTAAACCCTAGATCCTAAACCTAAACTCTAAGTTCGTATACGATTTATTCGTTGTTCTGAATATTTCTAAAATAAAATGGAACTGTTGAACCCCAAAAAAATTAACTGTTGAAACTCCAAGGGAATACAAATAAAATTTAATTAAGAAATTGAATCCGACGGCCTGATTTTTAAAAAATCGGAGACCGGCTCTGATTTTTAAAAAATCTGGGACCAGCCCCGATTTTTTAAAAATCATGATAAATTAGGTTTTTGTGTGTAGGGTTTAGGGTTGTTTTACAACCCTAAACCCTAAATTCGTATACTGTTTATTCGTCATTCTTAATATTTCTAAACCCAAAATGGAACTGTTAAACCTCAGAGGTTAGCTGTTGAGACCCCAAGAGAATATATATATAATTTAAAAAATTTAATTAAAAATTTGAATCTGGCGGCCTGATTTTTAAAACATCAGGGACCGACCCTGATTTTTTGAAAATCAAGATAAGTTAGGGTTTAGGGCCTAAATCCTAATCATTAAACCCTAAATTCGTATACGTTTTATTCGTCATTCTGAATATTTCTAAACCTAAAATGGAAACGGTGAACCCCAAAAATTAATTATTGAACCCCTAAGATTATTTAAAAAGTAATATTCGCAAACAAAGCTACAAACTACTACAAAATTGGAAAAAAATGCACACTACACGCAATACTAACCTTGTGCCTTGTGGGTAAAAAAGGCGGCTTCTCCCCGTCGGTAGGTATTTTGGGCAGTGGGTTCCCAAAAGTAGTGTAATTTGGTCATTCTTTCCTCATAATATACATATTTAATAATAGTGTAAGAATTGTTTAATTAGAATAAAAATTTCTTTCAACAGAATATAATTAGAATAATAATAGTGTAAGAATTTCTTTCTTACATGAAAATAATCATAATTTTATATACATAATTAATATTTTAAATTTGATTAATAATGATAATGCTCAAATAAAGTTTGTAAAACTTTTCTATAAATGATATGAAGTAAATTTATTATATATATATATATATATATATATATATATATTCATAAGTGTAATTAATGATTATTAAGATGTCATTAATATGCCATTAAGATGCTACTTAATGCAAAAAAAGAATTTAATAAAAAAAATCAAAAAAGTGAGAATTCAAGAAAAATATTTTAAACGTTTCTGGTGCATTTCCGATCTCCAGGCAATATAATATATATAGATATAGATTCTATTCCATTTATTTCTATCAATCCATATGTTTGAAATTTTATCTTGACATGTGTGTCCATGTATGTGATTAAATGGTTTATACTTTCACTGCTTATATGTATTAATATGTATGCTATCATCATTTCTTTTTCATTTGATACTTATTAAATTATATGTACTTGTTATCAAATATTTTGTATGCAACATGGTTGTAATTCTTTAATGGTACTAAATTTTATTGTTGTGTAATTGGAATCTTATCAAACATTTTGATGTTCTAAATGTTAAAAGTGATATTATTATTATTATTATTATTATTATTAAACATTATCTTAGAAATAATTTGATTAATTATTTTATATTAATTCGATGTAGGTTTTTTTATTTATAACATATGTGACATGCTGAGCTGAAATACTATTTTGTACCAATATTATTCACCCGTTTTTTTTTTTACTTACTTTGATTTGTTCGGGTTGCCGTGAGTGGCAGTACAAGCTAGGTAGCATGATTCAGTAGTACACAATCTATATATTTAATGAATTTTATGTAGCTACAAACTATTTATGCCATAATCTTGTTTGTTTATTAATTTATTTTGTTTGGTTTGATTAATTTAAATTTAGGATATAATTGGCATTAATTTGGATTCATTCAAGAGATTAAGGTAAGTTAACTTTTCGGATTTTTATTTTATTTTGAAATCTTTTAAATATTTTTGCATTGTTTTTATTTCTAAATTATGGATCAAGTATATTGTTTTAGAAATAAGAATTCCCAGTGAGCTCTGACTTATGAACCGTTAGTAATTGCGTATAGTTCCGGAACTAGTCTATGATACCTTACTAGGGGGTGCCATTTATGATGCCTTCGGGAGTGCACACTTTATGATACATTAGTAAGGGGCGCATTATTGACAAACTATGAACTTATGATACCGTGTCACCGGGTATTCGTGACCTTAGTGAGCTGCGGAATTAATGTATGAGATTTGAACTTTGGATTTTTGAATAATGTTTTGGCTCTATGAAAAATTTGGTACTTGATCCACTAGTTCCGAATTGTTTTCTTGCTGGGCTTGTATAGCTCATTACTTACAAATTTTCAGGTGCTTAGCTTTTGGAAATTGGGGGAAAAAGGACTTTAGAAAGTATTTTGGAATAATGCTTTAGTGATCATGTTTTGCTTTGGAGTTGTGTTTCCTTTTATTTGGATTTATATCAGACTATTTATTGACAAACTATGAACTTATGATACCGTGTCACCGGGTATTCGTGACCTTAGTGAGCTGCGTAATTAATGTATGAGATTTGAACTTTGGATTTTTGAATAATGTTTTGGCTCTATGAAAAATTTGGTACTTGATCCACTAGTTCCGAATTGTTTTCTTGCTGGGCTTGTATAGCTCATTACTTACAAATTTTCAGGTGCTTAGCTTTTGGAAACTGGGGGAAAAAGGACTTTAGCAAGTATTTTGGAATAATGCTTTAGTGATCATGTTTTGCTTTGGAGTTGTGTTTCCTTTTATTTGGATTTGTATCAGACTATTTATTCTAGCTCCGTTTTAACGTTACATTTGGATATTATGTTCGATATTTTATGACATTCGAGACTTGTTATTTTTACTATTTAATCTACATTTACTAGTGCAAAATGTCGGGTCGTTACACTACTGACCCTTACCAGTTCGTGACCTCTGCCCAAATACAAGGTAGTTTTAGTTTTAACGAAAATCGGACATTATAACGACTATATTCTTAACAATTCCCAAATCATCACTCCTCCCAATCCATCATCCAACACATATATTATTCCCTACACCATGTGGTCATCATACCAGCCATGGTTACAAGCACAACTCACTTCCATACTCAATCAAATCACTTACAAACACATATATCATCATGATTTCATACTTTATACAACTTTAACTACTTAACCAACCATAATCCATCATCAACTCAAAGTAATACTAAGGGTTCTTGAGATTTATACCTTTTTTGTAGAGTGAACAACACTTAATAAGCCTTGGATAGTCCTTAAACAACCTTAAAGTAGCTTGGATCAACTAAAGTAATCATAAAACCAAAAGTTAGTTCTTGAAGGTTACTATTCATTCATCACTTTGTAAAAATCATAGAAAATCGAAAAAAAGAGTTTGGCTCTCAAAATTTTACCACATCTTGGCCTCTTCATAAGATTTATTTGAGCTATAGATCACCAAAAACAAATCTTCCTAGCTATGGTTTTGAGCTCCATCTTTCCACTGGACAGAAACTGGACAGATTGGGTTCTCCAACTTTGAGCATGGATTTGACTAGGCTACACTACTTTGTTGGCCATGAAATTTTGAACGAACTTTACCCATGGAGTGGAGAAGCTATGGTTAAATTTGGTGATTTTATCATGGATAGAAATGGAGATATGAATTTTTCATTCCTCCTTGTTCTTGCTGGGCAGTTTGTAGAGAAAAGAGATGGGGGAGCTTTTCAACTTTATTTCTCTTGTGTAAATGATGTATATCCCTTGTTTCTACCTTATATATCAGCTAGCTACCTTTTGTAAAGATATTTTGGAGTCCACCAATGAGAAAGAGCCAATTGTTGGCTCCTTGTTAATGCTTATCCTTGAATTTTGCAAGAAAGTCCTTAACTTTATGCAAATTGCATCCAACATCCTTTAAATCTTATAATTCTTCTACTTTGGTACTTCCCTTCTTAATCCACTTAAAATCAGCCCTTGAATGTGATTGGTCCAATGGTAAGGCCCATATCTTGTTATTGGTTTTATACTTGGGCCTTGTCCAAGAGTTTCTAGTTATTGGATTCATCGAAGGATTTCTGTGATCGTCTCAGTGGTTCCTCATTTGTAAATTCCATGGATATATAATATCCTCCCCACATCATATATTAGTGTGTTATGGTGATTTGAATCCCCAAGTAGATATTAAATCCTATATCCTTGGTATATTCTCTTTATCTCAGAATTTGCTCTCCCGGTTTCTCAAGTGTTCTCAAACTAGTTTGCATTCTCTTTGTTCTAGGATTATATTCTCAATCCTCTTTCTCTCTCATAATATATCCTCTCTTGGACTTCTAATATTTAATATCCTTAACCCATGATTCGTTCGCTTGATCGCTTAATCTCGTTATAAAAGTCTTAGCGGTTTCTAGAACGTTCGTTTCACTGTCTCAGTAGTTTTCGTTCTAAATTCTCAATTCAAATATAATAAAATTCCAAAATATTGAATCCTCAATTCCTCAAATTTAATATCTCATTTCCAAGTGGTTCTAAATTTTTTAACAATCCAAATTCCTCTGGCATTCGCTTGACTTAATAATCCCCTGGTTTAACCTAATTTCACATGTTCCTCAAAGTATACACCATTTTCATATTCCATACCCTTTAATATCCAATACAATAGTGCTCAATTAAAATCAGACATCTTAAAAATCTATACTCAGGAATTTCTGAAATCCGTCATCGTTTCGAGTCACTCATTTTCATAGTACAACACTAATATGGTTCCTGATTATTGATTTTCCATTTCAAATCTATGGTACTTACATACCATTTCCCTAAATCCTCAAAATTACTATTCATTTAGGCACTGTAGCATTCTAAAAGTTAGGGTTATTACAGTCTTCCCCCCTTAAAAGGATTCCGTCCCGGAATCACGTTGAAAATATTGACGAATACCTTTCTCAGATTACACCTTCTCATTCTCATATTACTTCCTCCATCCTTTAGTTTCTCCTTAAACATCTCTATCTTGTTTATACAGAAATACACCAGCATATACTTGCTTTTCATTCATCAACATGCCATTTAGCTTATCAATAGCAGTACTTTCACTATCTTTTTCTTGCAAATCTCCTCCTATATTCAGTCATTCTATCTTATCTCATCTCTCCTTCCTCTTTTGCCTAAGGGTATCGGCCACCACATTGGCCTTCCCTGAATGGTAGTGTATCTCACTATTGTTTAACTATGTTTTGATCTCTATCATGACATAAAATATTAATACTCCAACATTTATATATATATCACCTTTGTAAAATTTTCCAGAAAATAAGTTATAATAATATTCCTTGAAAAAATTGTAAGAAAATATTGGTTATAATATATATTTCCTGTTCGTAACTATACGAGCATGTACTTTTCCTTCATCCTTAAAAATATTCTCACACTTTCTCTCATACTCTTAATCTCCTTTCTATAGAGTTCTCTGACCCTTAACAGATATTCATTTGGATGACACGAGAATAACTCACTTTCTAATATCACCATAGTTTACTTTCTCACAGATAGATTATTCTTATCTATATTATCAGTCCATTTACACCATTCATTGACTTAGTCGATCCCTAACCAAACATTTACTCTTAAGAGGTTAAATTAGAGCGTACCTGCAATTTCCTCCGGATACCTTATCCCATATGTCTATTGTTCACTATACGCTCTTTACATCTTGCTGATCCACCTTAGTTCCTTCATGATATACTATCTATTCCACCTCTGAAATTTCCCTTTATTATTCTCATCAAAATCTTTACCTCAAGTTTTACTCATTCACACCTTTTGGATTAATCCTTTGAATACTTAACATCTTTAATCTCTCTCTGCTACTTAGGGTATTAGTCACAATATTGGCCTTCCCCCACTATTAGTTATTGCACCTTGAAATCCTTCATTAATTATCCCCACTTCCTTTGTTTATCCTTATTCTGACTCTATCCTCAAAATACATCTTACTCTCAATAGTAAATCTCAATTATGCCTTAAAATTCCTCATATTCTTTTTTTCTTACTAATCATCAAATATACCTATTTCTTCTCGCGAATTTCCTTCCTCTCTTATATTGAAACGCTTCTAGCTCTAATCATTTCTTAGCGAAATTTCCCTTGGAATCTCAAGTTTCCTTGTATAATCACGTATACTCTAAACCTTGCTTCCATTATCCCATTCATTAATGAAATCTTCTATATTCGAAATAATTTATAGAGTTTAAGAAACTTTGAATTGAAACAATCCCAGAAACAAGCACGGGTCCCACAACAATTTATAAAATTAAGAGTTTTAAATAACTTTTATTTGAAACAAAAGGATATCTGAGAAATCAATATTATGGAAGAACCCGTATGTCACACAAGGGAGGGCGTCCCCTCCTGACTTTCAATCACATAGACAGATCGTCCTTGTGTATACATATAGAGTTGTTCCTCTTAGTTGGAGTAAGAAATATAAAAGAAAATTTAAATCATGATGATATATACCACCTTTCGAAAATAATCTTAGAGAAATATTTTGACTAAGATAGATCGAATAAAATTTTGAAATACATTCCAAAGGTACCAGAAATTTTTGAAAAGATACAAGCCCTTTTTGAATAAGAGGTGATAGATCACCCTGGAATTACTCACCAGTGGAGGAAAATTTGAAACTCAATAATATAATTTGGCAGGGCTTTAGGAAATTTTGAAAATAGGTACCATTAATAGCCTCTGCCCAATTGCAAAACCCAATAATGGAAGGTTTTCCTCAAATACCATTTATTTCTCTTATCAATCCCGTATGCTACATAAGCTTAACACTTTTGGCATAATAGCCTTTTTATTTAAGTCAATCTTAAAATTTCTTAGTCTGTCTTGGTCCTTAAGGTATATCTTGGCTTTACCGACCAATCTCAGTTTCACCATTTCATAGTCCAGTACTCAGCTGTGACTCTCGGGAAATTTCTAGAGAACTCTCGCTCTCTCTCGATCTCTTCCCACACACACACTCTCTCGCCATATATCTCCCTCCCTATCTTTAATCTCTCGATTTTCTCCCCTCTAGCTGCTCTCGGTTTTTCTCCTTCGTTAAGGAAGCTCAGACATGGTTGTATCGATTTTTCCTTCCTCCCCTTGTTCGCCCTTATCCGTGGGTATTGCTGGTTACGGGTTCGAAGTCTGTTGTGTGTGCGAGTTCGTGTGTGTTCAAGGAGGCTGGGGGCGCGGTAGTGTGTATGGTTGACTCGGTGTGCTGCTATGTGTATATATATGGTCGTAGAAATGGTGTGACAGTTGGGAGTTCTTTAAATTGTCATGGGTGTTTGTGTTGTTGTGGTATGTGCGTTCGCTGGGTGGGGTTGATTGAAGCAGTGGTGATGTTAATTGTAAAGGTCGAACAATCCCCCTACCCTGTTCTTTGTTGCTATGTTTATGTGATTGGGGTTTTCTTTGCTGTGGTCTGGTTAGTGATGTGTTCGACTGGTTATGTATGAATGGTGAGTGTTTATGTTAATAGCGGAGTGTTTGAGTGAATATGTGAGGAACTTTGTGTGTGTGCTGCATGAGTTCTGTATTTACTACGAATCAAAGACTCTATTTTGCGGTGTTGGGTTTGTTAATTGGGAGGTTTGAGTTGGCTGGAAGTGAGTGTAATATAAATTGTTTATGTGGAAACAGTGGTTGAGGATTGGGTAAATTACCATTGATTTTATGTGTATAAATTGTAAGTATGTTTGGAGTTGAATGAAGGAGAGGTAAGAGTACAGGAGTGAAAGTTTATGTTCGAAAGTATGGGTGTGCTAATGTGGTTGATTATGGCACAAAGTGTGCAAGGGGTAGAAAAGAGAGGATGCAGTGTGTCGAGAGGAGGCAGTTGGGTGAGGTGCAGGGGTGCCGTGGGTGGTGTTGTTAGGCTGTGAAGCCGAAGAAAGAAAAGAGGAAGAAAAGAAAGATTGAGAAAGAAGTAAAGAAATGAGACAAAGTGTAGATAGCGGAGAATGTAGTCGGAAGTAGTGATGGTGTTGGAATTGTTGTACGGGGATATATGCGTGAAACTTGGTACCAGTAAAAGGCCGATTTAGAGCCACGTGTATGTAAGGTGGAAATTCTGGGGAACGAGTCATTCAGTGAAATAAACGAGTGTGTGCATGTAGAAGCTGACTAGTGATAAGGAAAGATGAATGGATGACCGAGTACAAGCCAGCCAATAAGAAATAGAGACTGATGTGCAATGAGTAAAAAATCCAGATGTTGGAATTGGAAACTTCTTGCAAATAATTATATTCTTTATATTTATTCTGAATAATGTGAACCTGTTCTGTTAATTATACGATGCTTCTTCCAAATCATTTTGTTAGTGCCTAAATCCTTCATTTTTATTGCCAGTGGCATTTTCTTCTATTAATTTGCAAACATTCATTTTCGAACTATTCTGTTATTGTTTATTCTTTTCCTCACCTATCATTCAGGTGTTGATTTCTTTTAAAATCATTTATTTTAATATTCCTCACTTATGTTAATATTCTTCAAAGTATGTTTTTCCTTCAAATTGATGTAAATTAATTCGAGGTTTATACTGTTGCTGAGGCATGTGTTGCTCAGTGACGGTTAAAGCCAAGAATGAATTGAGATCTTCTTAATTATTCAAACTCATTGTCAGGCCGGTTCTGGCTGCTAAAGCCTATGAGTGCTTAACAGACAAGAGTGAGACTTTGTGCAATTAGGAATTTCTTAAATCTTCTTTTGAACTTCTGATTTTCTTTAATCCATGCTTCCTTAAGATTGTTGTTTAAATTATAAAATCTTGATAATTAATTTGTTTCTTAAATTATCAATGTTACCCCTGTTGATATATGATTCTGCTTTGCTGTATCATAACATGCTTAGTTTAATCTTATTGATTTGTCATTTATGAACCCTTATATCACCTACTTCCCTGAATCTTAATTTTATTGCTGTGTTGTTCATGATTCTTCATATCAATTGCTTCCCTGAACCTCAGTCTTTTATAATGGAAAAGAAAGTGGCTTAAATAAGTTAAATATGTTTTTAAAACTCCTTATACTGGGCTGATCTGTTATCAATGAGTTTAAAGGACTTAAAAAGTGAAATGTTTTTAAAGATTTATCGATTGGAGAGCGTAAGAGGCTAGGGTGGTCCTAGTCCAGCACTTTTATTTAGTGTAAGAGGCTATGGTGGTCCTAGTCCAGCATTGAAGGCCAATGTGTTGCCTAATTGGGAACCCAATTTTCAAGGTCCAGAGGGACTTCGTGTCCGGTATGGGGATTTTACGTGGCTGATCACCCGTATTGTCCGATGTTAAGGGAAAAACTCCAATCCGCTTAAAATATTTTTAAAAGGATTTATGAAAGGTATGTTTTAATGATGGAATGGTTTTAAAGAAAAGAATGTTTTGATAAGATATATATGTTTCAAGGTAAATGATCATTAGTTTCGAAATTGTGGATATCAGAGTTAGTCGTTTTCTATCTTGATAAAATTGGAACTCAGTAAAATAATGGGATTAAGGATGGATAGAAGTTTCCCAGTTATTTCCTTCACGAGTAACATTGTACGTTGAAAGTGGAGTAAGAATGATTGGGGAATTTCTTGATATTCTTTTTCTCAAAGTTTTATCTGAGGCAGTGATAATTTGTAGAAAATGGAAAAGTGTTACTTTATGATTGAAATTTAATGATCTCTTGAGATAAAGTATTCACTGATTTTGTTCATCAATGAATTATCGCAATATCGTTGTTTCACTGTAACACCCCCAAATCCGGGGTCAAGGATTTGGTCGTTACGCGGAGATCCTCAATGTCAATTCACCTGTTAATAGCATTAACCACCTGTAATCACTCAATAACTGAATTACAACTTTTGAGACCCCAACCACCAAGCATCTTTTTAGGTTATAGGGCTAGAAACAAGAATTCCATCACTTACATTTCTCATTACATCCATTCAGTTACATCGCACTATGTCTTACAATTCTTATACTACTAGTATAGCTTCGTTGGGAAGTACACCAGCAACTAGTACTACTCAGCACAAAGTAATATATATTACACATCAATGTACCTACATATAACTTATTCCAGCTATAGCTTTTCTGGATCATCTAATCTTCATAAGGGCGTACTGCCTGCTTCTTCTGAGCTATGCAGATAAGCCTCAACCGTCTACCTTCCTCTGAAAGGTTAATATTTGAAAACAAACAAGTATGAGTGAAAGGATTGCCCAGCAAGTTACAAATAGAACTTAACAATATATATACCAATACACACAAGGGTATTCAATGTCTAACGATATCTAATATCATTTCTGAAACATTTATAACTATGGAACTTCAATAAGGGAAGTATGACATTTGAAATAACATCAAATGAACAAGCTGACATCATAATAACCATAGTAAGCTTCATACCTTAGCAAAATGGTATAAGTTGTAGTCTCAATAACCTTTAAGAAAACTCTTCAAAATATGCAGTTCAATATACTGCTACTACAAGTGTTTTCATCAAACAGAAACCAAACTATAAAAAGATCCCTTTTTTAGTATTTCACAAGTCTGAAAGTATATACATATAAGTATATCATTTTTATCACAACACCCTACAGTTAAATATTTTGTATGGGATATAACTTCTTTAACCACTTGATAAGTTTAAAACTCAGAGATAACTGATAGTAAGAGAGTCAAGGTTTTTGAAACGAACCATTTATAAGGTACCAAATCAATACTTCTCAAACTTGAAAATATTTATGTATATGTATATCATTTTCGTCAAAACACTTGACAGATCAAGATACTGTACCTCAGCAATATAATAATAGTTCTAAAACATCTTTGAAACCATATGCCATGCATTGACAAACATAGTGCTAGTATATCGTAAAAGATGAAGTTATAAGGTAGTTCAATATAACCTCTCCATAAAATATCTGCTATAAAGAATATAAGTAGAATATCAACATATAACTTAAAAGATGAAGTTATAAGGTGATCCAATATCAAAAATCTCTTTATCACAACTCATGTTATGTAAGGTATCAACAAAGTCATCAATTATAAGATAAAGGATGAAGTTACAAGGTAACTCAAATTATATTTTCCGTGGGAATATCTGCTATGCCAAAGATAAGCAAGATATTATCATTTATCATAAAAGAGGAACTTGCAGGAAAGATATTGCAATTCCAGTTTCAAACACTTTTTAACCCTGCCATCACAGATGGTGTTACAGAAGATTTCCAATTTTGAAAGATGAACTAATACGGGAGCATTGTCGCGCCAGATGCCCTGACGTTTACGATGATCAGTCGTATGTCATGCATCTCATCAGTCGTTCTCTACATGTAGAAGGTAGCTCCGACGGGTTTACTTGTCTACCGCCCTCTGGAACTCCTCAGCCAACGGTTGGGCTATTGCTGGACCGGTGCCACTCGGCCACTTACGCGTCTCCTAGTTCAATTAACATCCATCACTGTGAAACGTAAAGTTCGTTCCCCTTTCCCCAAGTATGATACTTGTTGATAAGACTCCACAAAGTAGTCGTATCTACTTGGAAAGGAAAATTCTCCAATATTTCCCAAGCTGCTGCTTGTTAATGGATACCAACTTGTTCCAACAATCTTACCCCTCGAATGATGAGTGGGTACACAAGATTCAATGACTCATAGCAACCCAGTTGCAAATGAAAAGAATAGTTTCAAAGAAATTATGACCAAGAAGTCATCAAGATAAATAACATTTCTGAAGTAAGGTTCCCTTATAATTTAACGGATAGAATTGAATGAAGAATGGAATCTTAAGAACCTTTCTTGATAATAGTATCAATAATAAGACTCCGAAATAATTTACATAATATTTGGAGGTCGAAAATAGCATTTGAATGAAGTAAATCATTTTTAAAACTAGTTAAAAGAATTAGCTAAATATTCAAGGAATATTTCTTTTGCCATAAATACTTAAGGAATATTTATTAACTCATAATTAATTAAAGAATATTTTTAACCAAAAATATATTTCTCATAATAATCCTCGAATGAATATATAAAAATACTCACTAAGTAAATAAATAAATTTTAAATGAATATTCGAAATAATATTCATTTAATAAAATAACTGAAATGAATATTCAAAATAATATTCATTAAAGAAACAAATGGGAAAACCTTTATCCAATATTTTCCTTAGAAAATAATCACAAGATATACGGAAATACCGACTCCCGGTCTATATTAAAGGAATGTAAGTCATACGCCCTTCACTAAGGGCCTTTGCAAAACCCGGCTTATAACTAATATCTCATATCTAGCTTATAAGCCAATTACCAAATCGTAATCAAGTATCATAATATACTTTCGAAAACAGTTATGCCTTCCAATAGCATAATTAATAGAAATAATATTCATATTGTATTTCTCGACTGAGATAGTACTCAAATAACACACCTCGAAAGATATAGTAAGCAAATACAATTCCTCGAATGATACCATATTCAAATAACAATCCTCAAATGGTTTCCAAGTAATTAATGTTTATAAATAACATTCCTCAAATCAATCATAATCTACCGCTGGAATCCCTCCGGGTTTCCATGACTATTTCTAAAACGGAAAATACTGACTCCCGATTTAGAGTCGAAACAATGGATATGCTCTTATATCTAGAGCTACAAGGTATACCGGTTTATAAATTACTTAACTCAAAAGATCGCATATACTCCGAAGGTCAACTCTATTTTAACCGAAAAATAAGATTATCGCAAAACTGTGTAACAATATACCTGGCACTGCAGTATCATACAATAATATTTCAAAGTATAGGTTTTGATACTTGTATAGATAGAATCAAACTATAATATTTTAATAACTATGAAAGTCTTTAAATAACCTCCCAATAACATTTTATACCCTTTAAAACACTTAGGGTATTTAATAAATAAATACATAATATTTATTGAATAAAATATTCAGTAGCCCCTTATTAAATGAATATTTAAATTAATAATCGTTAATAAAGTGAATATTCAAATAATTTTTACTACTAATATCGAAATATGTAATAACCTCAAAAGACCCAAATGTAACTCTTGGAATATTTCTAATCAAAACCAAGACATTAACTCTCCGGCAATTCCCGGACTTTAAGTACTTTATCAAAATAATTACCACTGACTCTCGGTCAATAAGGAGTAAATGCTACATATGAAAATTCTTTTTAAATGAATATGATAAATAATATTCATTGAATTAAATAACTCTTCCAAACAGCATACATCAATATCCTTCTATATATTCTTAATCGAAAATATCCCAAGTATAATATTTGCAATATTCTATAAATAGGATACCGATTAAGGGGAGGTGAGTCATAATTTATCAGTCTCCATCGACAACATTGTAAGTCATGGAATTTTGACAATTGGCATAAGCAGAATTTAATAATATTAGCAAAGCCCAAAAATATACTGGTTTTGATGAGGAAGCACATGGTTGGAAAACTTGCAATTATGGATTCAACTCTAATCCACACATTTCATATATTTCAAAATACAGATACTCTGAACGATAGAGTATGCATAAATAAACTTGCCTCTAGTCCTTAGCAGAAAACAGAACCCGCGAATAAATCCTTCGCAACTCGTCCAAGCATTTCCATGGAGGTAGTTTACCTTTCTTTATGCGACGCCTCGATCTTCCCTTTTTGATGTACATCGCTCCACTTGATTGCACCCTAATGATACTGTAATGGTTACGAGTACGTGTCAGTCCAACCTCGTATCTCGAGTTGACACAACGCAGAATTATCACTAAGTCACCTAAAGTCAAACTATAGGTGTCCTTCCTATAGCTGACTACTCAAATACCGATTAACGCACATAACACATTTAGTAAAGAAAATTAAATGAAAAGATTCCCCTTTGTAAAGTGGACATCCCCAGGTGCTAAACACACCTCAATCATTTAATACACTTAAACCAACTTAATATATAGACAATCATCAACTTAGCACATAATCCTCGAAACAACAATTCACCTCCAAAATAATTCACTTAGCACATATTCACGTAAACAATTAACATCCACTTCATGCCTCTAGACCGTTGATATTAAATAAGTTAAATAAATTTAATTGCAGGGGATTTTCAGAAAATTTCGGCATGAGGTATTCGTTTATCGGACTATTCCCCTGTTTTTCAATTCAAAATCCAACTGTGCAATTACCCATGAAAATCAAGCTGCCTCAGTTTGCAGCAACATAAAAGTAAACAAGTACAGAAAGTACCCGCCCAGACATGCGGCACCTAGCACATAAGAAATTCTGTCTCGACATGCAGTAAACACATAATAATTTATATTAGCATTAACTACTACTTACGCTACATCAATAATCGTATTACTCACGCATTTTAATGATACACGTGACAATCAATTATTGATATTCGTAAGCCCTAGGGAACAACCCCTAGCATTAACTATTATTTACGCTATATCAATGATCATATCACTTGAGCATATTAATTATACTGGTGACAATCAATCATTGATATTCGTAAGCCCGAGGATCTAGTCGAAGAGAATTACACAAGTCCTTAAATACTGACATTTAGAACTTATGATCTCTTTACAACTCCTCGCAGTTAAACTAATAACATATAACATTCATAATTAGTAAGGCCATCAAATACTACGACTCGCTTTATACCATTTAGCATATAAGCAATTAGCCATTCATATAATTACACCTCCTATAACAATAACCATTACAATTAGCAATTCAACTTTCTATCCAAACCATTATCGATAATCATTTAACCAATTGTAAACAAATACCAAGTAATTGACAGATGTGACATCCGACAAATACAATGATAACTTCAACGATTTTGTTAAAATTAATTATTTTTAAAGTCAAATAATTATTAAATTAAATAAAAATTTTGTTCATGAATACTCTATGGTAACACACCTCATGGTGTTAGCCCACTGTAACACCTTTTATAACTAAAGTAACATACTTTTGTGCCTATGGTAACACCACAATCAAAAGGTTGCGATAGGTCAAAATTTTCATAGGTATGGTAACATCCATAGTGGTAACACTCATGCCAAAAGGTTGCTATAGGCCATCTATGGTGTAGTGAGGGTTGAAGGCAATAGAATTTAAGGAACTGCTTGAAGGCTACTTCAGGCAAGATGGAGATGCAGAGCAGATGTGGACTTACGTGGCCAACTCAGTTAGAAGTGTAGCAAGGTAGACGTTGGGGGTGACATCTAGCAAAGTTTCTACTCATAAAGAGTCTTGGTGGTGGAATGACGAAGTACATGCAAAAGTGCGGTTGAAGAAGGTGTGTTTTATGGAGTTTATTTCATATCCAGAAGGGGCAGACACGGACAGTAGGAAAGAAAAGATTAAAGTTGCAAAATGAATGGCTAAAAAAGCAGTTTTTGAAGCAAAAGATAAGGCGTACAAGAATATGTATAGGCGTCTTAGCACTAAAATGGGGGTGAATGAAATTTTTAAACTTGCGAAAATGCGTTACAAGAGGCGGCAAGATATTAGTTCGGTTAGCTATATTAAGGATGATGGTGATCATGTTTTACTACGATGAGGATATTAAGGCGAAGTGGGGTAGATATTTTGCGGAGTTGTTTAACGCAGGAAGAGGGAGGGACATTGTGTTCGCACAAGAGGGCATCGACCATCTTGATGTTGATGTCAATTTAGCTCATGATATCATTAGAGGAGAAGTGAAAGCAACCTTGTGCATGATGGGTAGGGGTAAGGCAGTTGGTCTAGATGAGATTCCAATTGAGGCATGGCAGTGTTTGGCAGAATCTGGTATACGATGGTTGACGACTTTCTTTAATGTTATATTTTGGACGGCAAAGATGCCGGAGAAGTGGCAGTTGAGTGTTATGGTACCTCTCTATAAGAACAAAGGTGATGCACAAAGTTGTAGTAACTATCGTGGAATTAAATTACTTAGTCATACAATGAAACTTTGGGAACGAGTTACTGAGTGTAGGATTAGAAGGGTCGTTGATATTTTAGTGAATCAGTTTGGTTTCATGCCAAGTAGATCCACGATTGAGGCACTTTATCTTATTCGTGGTCTCATAGAGAAATATCGGGAGCATCGTAAGGATCTTCATATGGTGTTTATAGATCTTGAAAAAGCCTATGATAGTGTCTCATGGGCGGTTATTAGGAGATGTTTAGCAGCTAAAGGGGTTCCGCGGGTGTATATACGCATCGTACAAGATATGTATTCAAAAGGACATGTGTTAGGACACCAGTAGGTGATACTTAGTATTCCAGTTGAGGTAGGACTTCTTCAGGGATCGGTGTTAAGTCCCCTACTCTTATAGTTATTTTGGATGTCATTACCTGTGATATCCAAGCTAATGTGCCCTGGTGTATGCTTTTTGCTGATGACATTGTTTTAATAGCCGAGTCTAGGGGCGAGGTCAATACAAACTTAGAACAGTGGTGTGCATCATTGGAGGTCAAAGGCTTGCGTTTTAGACGTTCTAAGACTGAGTACCTCTAGGCTAATTTTAGTGGAAAGAATAATGAAGCTGATGTTGTAGTTTGTATTGTTGACGATCGAGTTCCACAAACTAATAGTTTCAAGTACCTGGGTTCTATTATACAGAGCAACGGAGATATTGCTGCGAATGTTATTCATCGTATTAAGGCAGGCTAGCTTAAATGGAGGGCTGCCACTGGAGTGTTATTTGATAAAAGTGTACCTTTGAAGTTGAAGTGTAATTTCTATAGGGTAGCAGTTTGACCGACATTGTTACATGGTTCAGAGTGTTGGCCTTTGGCGCAAACTCAAGAGCGTAGGTTAGAGATGGAGGAAATGCGTATGTTGCGATGGATTTGTGATCGTTCAGATACCGAATAACGTCTTTAGACGAGCGTTAGGTGTTGAGTCTATTTCGAAGAAAATAAGGGAAGGATGATTACGATGGTATGGACACATCTGGCGAAGCCGTGCTTTAGCACCGGTTTGAGGGGTTGAAAGCATTATGGTAGTGAGGAAGAGAAACAGAGGTCGACCACGTAGGACACTAGCTGATCAATTGAGTTTGGACATGGAGGCCTTAAATCTCACAAGTGACATGACATTAGATCGGGCTGCTTGAAGACGACGTATTAGAGTGGTTGAGACTGGTTCTAGTAATGGTCTACAGTTGGTTAGGTAAGTCCTGTGTGAATAAGACCATGGGCTTAGGTATCATGTTGACTACTTTTCACACTACATGTTTACATATATGTTTCTCTTTATGATGGGTTAGTATTTATTGTTTCGCTATTTTTCATTTGTTTGTCTCGCACATGTTTTATTCATCACTCACTATTTTATGTTACACTAAGTCGGGGGTCTTCACGGAAACAACCCCCTCCTTTGAAAAGAGTAGGGGTATGGTCTGCGTACATCTTACTCTTCCCAGACCCTGCTCTAAGCGGAATATACTGGGTATGTTTGGTTTGGTTTAATTCATCACTCACTATTTTTTGTTGCACTAAGCCGGGGGTCTTCATGAAAATAGGCTTCTCTAGGAAGAGTTGGGACAGAGGGTCTTCATGGAAACAGGCTTCTCTAAAAAGAGTAGGGCATGATCTGCATATATCTTATCCTTTCCAGACTAAGCTTGGATAATTGGTTAGGTTAGGTTAGTATGAATGGGATTTTATTGCTGGATATGTGTTTCTCAATTGTCAAAATGAACTGTTACATTCTCTAACTGTTAGTTTTATTTATTTTTAAAAAAAGTTAATATTTTTTATGATTTATCAATTTTTCATAAATATTGAATAAAAACTAGAAACAATAAAAAAAATTCTGATATACAGCCCGTTTGGCAATGACTTATTATAAGTCCACAGGGCTTTAAGTGCCTTTTGCTGCGTTTGGCTACACGGGCTTTAAGTCGGCTTTAAGTCATAAGTTCCATCTAGGTGCCCGTTTGGCACAACTTTTATTTTGGACTTATGTACTTATTTTCGGATAAAAATTTTATATTTTGATAATTTTTTTTATACAAGTATTTAATGTATGTTTGAGATTCAATAAGTTGCAAAAATAAGTTGAAAAGTTAGGAATCTCCAACTTTGTCTTAAAATAAGTTGACTTATTCTGAAAAAAAAGTTCCCCAAATACCCCTAGGTACTTTTGACTTATGACTTATGGAGAGTTTTTTTTTTCCACAATTCTTATAAAGTTTAAATATTATAAATTTAAATTTTTTTTAAATCAAATTTCAATTTAAGTCAAAATTATTAAACCGACATTTAACTTTAAGTAAAAGTATCCAAAAACATTCATTCAACTTAAAATAAACAACTTTACTTTCTCCTTTAAGTTAAAAAAAATCTCTATTAAATCAAAAGTCCCAAACGGCCTCATAATCGGATACTTTATGAGAATAATGTTCCTGAGATTACCTCAGGAACTTACCTAAGGTACTTACCTTACTTTTTTATAAAATCTTATAAAATAAATGGCCCCGCGGGGACATTTTTGTAAAAACTAGATTATCCATAAGATTTTTCTTGATTTTATGGAAACATCTCATGGAAAATAATAGTTTCATATTCTATATAAATAATACTCCCTCTGTACCTTATTTCTTTTCTTGTTTGCTGAATTTCACGGGTTTTAAGATAGTGGAGAATGAATATTGATTGTTTATGGAGTAGTGGATATTAAATATTGTTTTTAAGGAGTAGTGGGTATTGAATATTGTTTTTTTGGAGTAGTGGGTGAAATAGTGGGTATTGAATATTATTTTTAAGGAGTAGTGGGTGGAGTGGTGGATATTGAATATTATTTTTAAAAAGTAGTGGATGGAATAGTGTGTATTGAATATTATTTGTAATGATTAGTGAGTGGAGTAGTGGGTATTGAATACTCCCTCTGTCCCGATTTGTTTTTCTTGTTTAAAATGTCGGGACTGTTCATAACATGAGACAAATTACTAATTTGCGTCTAATCTATAAGACCAAATATAGTCATGAGTGATCTTGTTGGATTCGTATTTATGAGTACTTTAATACAGTGAAGTTTTTATATTTAATACTAATACGAAATTCAAGATATTAACGATCAAAAGTGTGCGTTGGCAAACGTGTCCAATCAAAACAGGAAAAACATTAAGGGACGGAGGGAGTATTATTTTTAAGGAGTAGTTGATGGAGTAGTGGGTATTGAATATTAATTTTTATGAACAAAAATAGTAAGAGGAAAAGTATTTTGAATATCCTTAAAAGGAAAGTAGGAAAAGAAATAAAGGACGGAGGGAGCAGTAGTTTCATACAGTATTTATTTTCCAAGGCCCACAACCTAATTCAGTAGGCTTTGGCCAATAATACCACAAATCCCTCTACCACTTCACCAGAATATCATTTTTCAATTTCATGGCCATTAATACCGACCAGTTACGCATTTAAAAAAGGAGTAATAATATATTATACATATTACGCATTTGCAAAAGGAGTAATAGGATTTTGTTTTTTTTATTACCCATTTTGTTACCCATTTCACAAATGCGTAATATTTGTTTTTTTCTATTACTCCTTTCACAAATGCGTAACAGATGGGTATTTTTGGCCACCTATTCCGAAAATCGTTATTTTGATAGAACTTGATTAAAAATGTGGTAATATTGTCATTCTTTCAATTTTCAGTATTAAGTCATTTTCTCTGTCAGTTTGGTCAACAGATCCTCATTCTCTCCGCCAATTGTATGTTGTGCCACAAAGCTTGAACCTTTCGGCCTCAAATTGTTCATTCACATAATATTTATTCATAAATTAAGAATCTTTATTCTTATTTCTCTTATTTGTTCCTTTCCTGTGTACCCAAATCAAGAATCTTGAAATTTATGATTTGGGTCTCTGTAAAAAGTTGAAACTTTATGATTTGGGGTTTTGTGAAAGTGATGCATATTGAAGTTTTGAAGAATGGCTACTTTAGTCCCTGGTGTTCTATTGATGCTTCTTCAGCATATGAATACAAATGTTAAAGTTGGTGGTGAACACAGGTCATCTCTTTTACAAGTTGTGGGGATTGTTCCTGCATTAGCTGGTGGTGAGTTGTTTTCGAATAAAGGCTTTTACTTGAAGGTATCTGATTCTTCTCATGCTACTTATGTATCTCTTCCTGATGAACATGTTGATCTCATTTTAAGTGATAAGATACAATTAGGTCAGTTTATACATGTAGATAGGTTACAAGTTGCTTCTCCGGTGCCTGTATTATTCGGTGTTAGGCCGGTTCCAGGGCGCCATCCTTGCGTCGGAAGCCCTGAAGATTTAGTTGCAACTCATTCTTTGGGGTTTCTTAGTAATGATCGTAATTTGTTGTCGGGTTCGAAAAGTTTGGATAAGTCTAAGCCTGTATCGAAAATATTGGGTAGTAGTAGTAGTGTTGGGATGAGGAGGGATAAGAAGTTTGCGCCTTTGAAAGTAAGTGGTAGTTTTAAGGAGGATCAAGGAAATGGGAAATCACCATCTTTGATGAGGTCCAAGTCTCAGTTGTTGAAGCTCGGCATGGGCTCGGTTGAGAAGAAGGAACCAGTGTTGAAGAAGTCTTTAAGCTCGCGGTCAATTCCTTCGTCGCCAGTGAGTTGTTATTCCTTACCAAATTCTTTTGAGAAGTTTGCTAATGGGATCAAGCAGCAGGGAAAAATCGGCGGGTTTGGGAAGACAACTAAGCTGGCATCGGGGGATAAGGCAACCTCAGTTCGTGGGACAAGTCCAACTAAAAGGAAGACAGTCACAGAAAGCTCGGTAAGTAATTTTATTCAGGGAATTGGTTCGGGGCCAAAGGCCTTAAGAAAAAGCTGGGAAGGAAATATGGATGTGAAGTCCAGAGACAGTCCAAGATTGAGGGCCACAAAAAGTCATTTGAAGCCCGAATCACCAAGTCTTTCGGTGAGTTTTAATTGTTCTATCAAACTTTCGAGACTCCATTGTTGTTATGTTACCTCTCTATGTATAGTCATTATGCTTTTTCGAAATGTTACAAGGATCTAAAAGCGTGTACTGTTAAAATATTAGCGCATTTACAACTACTTTCTGCCTTTCTGGTTCAGCTGGTTGTTGGTTGGTTTTTTAGAGCCACAATGGCTTAATGTAATTAGTAGTAATCATTTGAAATATTTTGTGTTTAAACTACCTTCAATGCTGACAAGGTCATATTAGTATAGTTTTATTTATGGTTTTAGTTGAAGTAAATTATTCAGCATTTTGAAGTTTTCTCGCTGTATATCTTAGTTAATGTTTTACCATATCATATATTTCTAATTACTGTTTGTGATTGTTACTATTATATTGATTGTTTTATATAATGTCAGACTTGACCATGAATAGACTACTTTTTTTCTTGTAGTTATGCATATACAATGCATATACACTCTTAATTTAGTTAGCAGAAGAAGGTTCGGAGTTATTATTATTTATAATTGTTATTTTATTATTCTAAATTTAGCTGAAGAGAAGCTAAACAGTACATGTAACTGTAGCAAAACTATGAGTTTTGAGCAGTCAATGCTTTTCTTGTGTGAAGTGTGAACATTGGTAATGAGAATATGTACTACTGTGTTCTTCTAATCCTATGATTCGTCTAATGTTCTGGATAAGTAATCTGGTGACTGATAATAGGTTGCCCATTTTTCTGGGAAATGATTCATGTCCTTCTCCACCTAATTAACTTTATGTTGCACAGGTTCCAAGAAAATCGACAAGCGAAAGGTTGCCTCCTAAAGAAGACACCAAGGTAAAGGTATCCTCAAAGTCTCTCAAGGAAGAAAATAAGGCTGGTCTGCCTGCAAACATGGTTACAACAAAAGGAAATTTGGTTGATCCTAATAGGTTACATAAGCAGATTCCATCTGTTGGAAAGAAAACACCAGGAAATAATGCTAATCATGGCTTACCTGGAAACTTTAACAAAGTTTCTTTGAGTAAAAAAAGACTAACGGATGGAAGTGCTTTGTGGACTACACTCCCATCTTCCCTTGGCAAATTAGGAAAGGTAAGATCTTTTGAATTGATTAATATTGACACCTGTGAGTGGCTCATTTAGGGCCTGTTTTTTTTCGCAACGAAACATCTTTTATTAGCAAGTTTATTTGATAGGATTCTTTTTAATCTTATTTAGTCAATAAACCAACAATGCCATTTGGGCATTCAATAGCACTGAAACCTATATGAAATAATAATATACTCTATCTTCTCTACCAATAGAGTTCCATTTAAGTCTTCCTTAGCCAACTACTGAATCCTGTAATTTGAAATGATGATGATCAATTGCATTTTGATTAATGTAGAGGATCAGATCAGCTTTGTAAACTATTTAAAAGTACAGCTTAGTAGAAATTTTGGTTTTTCAAAGATTTAAGACATTTACTGAAATCTAAATTATTATTTTTTAGTAACAATAAGGAGAGAAATGGAAATGTGACTTTTTGTGGATCAAAAGAAATTATTAACCTTCTTGTGCACTATCGCACATGTAATTAGATATATTCTATGTAATATATGTACATTGCTGGCACAACCTCCTATAGTTATCTTACCTTTTATCTGCCGGCAGACTTACTAGTGCTGGCCCAATCTTAACATTCACGGGTAGGGCTTATCTTATAGCTGCCAACATATTTATAGTGCCAACTGTCTTCAGCTTACGTGTAAAGTTATATCTAGATTTTACACCGAAGACGTAATTTTTGTGTTCCATTAGATAGCATCTTATACTTGCAAAGAAAAGAGGAAATCAAAGTATCTTATTTGCATGCAGGAAGTTCTTAAGCACAGAGATGCAGCACAAATGGCTGCCATAGTAGCACTGGAAGAGGCTTCAGCTGCGGAGAGTTTATTGGGTTGTTTAAGGTATATTTTATTATCTCTCCAATAACTGCTTTTCATTGTTTGAGTTTTTTGCTTTATGTCAATACATCATATTCTGAACATTGTTGCCAGTGCAACTAACCTTTGCTTTTAACAAGTTTCTTTGAAATAATAGAAAAAAAGGGAAAAAAGAAAAAGAGTATTGCAGCAGCTCAGATATTATTTTATTGCAAAGTGGACATAAGATAAATGCTAAGCTTTTGCTTGTACTGTAGTTGTGTCAGCATGTTGTAAACTGGATGCATGAACTCACCAATTACCATCTTAACTTTGGTGTGTGTGTGGGGCTCGGGTGGTGAGGATCGGCGTCTGTGTGTAGACCAGAAGTCCAATGAATTTTCAAGGGTGTATAGCATTCCATCTCTAAGTGTCCATGAATCTCCTCAAATAAATATTGTTCCATATAGTTAGAGAATATGTTTGGCCTAATCACATTCTGAGGTTATATAGGATCATTTGCAATATATCATCTTATATTTCTTACATCAGAGGCATAAATAAGCATGTTTGCATTTCATTAAAAGATTTGCAACATATCATTCTTATATTCATTTACCAATTAATCAAATCAAGCTCTCTCTTAATTTGCAGTTTCAAAACTTTTTCTGTTTCCGTTAAATATCAAAACTTTTGATATTTACTTAATTAAGCTCTCACTTAATTCTTATAAGAATTAAAAGAGTCATCAATTTAGTGTTGCAAACAAGAGCTACGCTGATATTTAAATTCTTTTTCTGCTCTTTCTCTTTTTTATTCTTGTTGGACTCACCTGAATTTTGGGTTTCCATATCTAAAATGGACAAAGAGTTTGTAAAGACATTTTATTACTGAGAAATGTAAGCCTGGAACCTCTTCTAAGAAGTCCAGCCATTGGCAGTTCCACTCTTTTAGAAATAATTCATTCTCTTCGTAACCGATCAAATTTTAAAATTTTCTTCTTTTTCTGCAAAGATTCATTTGAAATGATAGTTGACAAGTTTGTATAAATAAATACTACTGTAGTATTTAGTATTTTCTGGCTTGAAAGTTAATTCACTTTCTGTTCTATGTTAAGATCTACTTACTCTGTCAAATTCAAATTTTGTATCAGACAGGAAAGTATCTGCTACAAGTTTCTGAAGTATAAACTCTATAACAATATAGAAAGTGCCTTCAAACTATCAACATTAAAAACAGTTTGTTTCATTTGTAAGGCATATAAGCCTATTTATTAAAAAAAAATAAACCGTTTGTTAGTACTTTCTTCATCTTTTGTAATGGGCAATTCGTCTACAATCAGTATTTCGTAAAATACTTTGCTAAAAAGACTTTAATGGCTTTTATTGATTCATCCTATCTCAATATGAACTTATAGCACATGTTAGACAATTTTATACTCTTCTTACAGTTGTGTTGTGAAATGTTCTTACTATTAAGATGGCATTACTAAGATAATTTTCAAGGGTCCAAAACTTGTGGGACTGCTTTATCATTTTTAAAGTTACAGTCCATTCTGGGTCTCCGACAATGTTTGAGCAGCCAGGCTTTTCAAGTGAAAGCTTCAATCAGATATAGAATCCTAAGTTTAATCCTTGCCTGACGGTTTTTTTTTTTTAATGTTGATTATATATCTCTGTCAGAATGTCACTGTGAAAAAAGATCCTTTTTGATGAATCTTTTTCATATTCTGGCTATTTTGGTTGAAAGGTTTGATTACAGCAATTGCAGTTAGTGGGGTTTAGATGGTTTAAATTAAAAATGCAGGGGATCTGCCTAACTTGCAATCATGCTTTAAGGTTTAGAAGGCTGTGTTGCCTATCAAAATTATTTTTCTGTCTTTTAAGTTTGTACCAAAGTTCTATGGGAGCCCATAATTGCATACGTTGTATCTATTTACTATTTATTATTTGGTTCTGGCGAAATTTACCCACCCTTCATTTTTTAATTTGCAGTACGTATTCTGATCTAAGTTCCTGTGCAAGAGAAGATAATCCTCAGTCTGCTGTGGAACAATTTTTGACTTTTCATTCTAGCTTGAAAAGTTGTCATCAAATAGTTTCTTCCCTTTCTAAAACCACCACAACTGGATCATCATCAGACGGGGAAAAAGTTCCTTCAGATGAAGTACTTAAGGTCACATCTGAAAGACGTAAACAAGCAGCTTCTTGGATTGATGCTGCTTTGATCACAAGTTTATCGTCCTTCTCATTATTCAGCAAACAAGGCATATCAACCACTGTTCCAACTTCAAATTCATCTCCGAGCCCGAAAAATATTCCTGCACATGAACGCATAATAGTCCTTGACAACTCTTCCAAGAGTACCTCTACTAAAACCCAATCCAAACCCAGGCAAACAACGAGCTCAAAATTCGTTGGTCAGAAGCCTAAGGTTCCTCCTCCACTTCCACCTCAGGTAGAATGGATCAGAGGAGATGGTCTTTACGAGGCTGTCGATCTTGCTGAAATGTTACAAATGGAATCACAGGATTGGTTTCTTGAGTTTCTTGAGCGGTTCTTGGATGCAAAAGTGGATGTTTCAACTTTATCGGATAATGGTCAAATAGCTAACATGTTGACTCAGCTGAAAAGTGTGAATGATTGGTTGGATGGTATCCCAACTGCCAAGGACGAAGAAGAGAACACTCACATATCTTCAGAAACAATCGAAAGAATTCGAAAGAAAATCTACGAGTATCTTCTTACGCATGTGGAATCTGCTGCTGCTGCACTTGGTAGCGGCTCGCAGTCTTCGCCACCAACAGAAACTAAAATCCGAAGATAAGATGAGAGAAGGAAAGATGCAAAAGATGAAGAGCTCGGTATTGTTATCTTGTACATGTAAGTTCTACAGGAGTGTGTTCAGGTATAGAGGTGATAATTATTGTTAAATGTAAAGAAGGGATTTGATGGGAGTTAACAAAGTTGCTTTGTCCCTTTTTTTTTTTTTTTCAATCTTCATAAAATTTAATTTAGTTTGGTTCAAAGTTGAATTGCTTGGGGACTTTACAAGAAGCTAGAATTATATGAAAAATGCCATTTGACCGTGCCTAGCATATTGGGGTGACTTTTGGATTCTTTGTATAGTAACTAGTTCATAAAGCCGCGCTTCGCGGCGGCGTTATAATATTTTTTAAAAAATTCAATACCTTTACATTATATTATATTATTAATAGTAAATTTTAATAATTAAATAATCTTCTCTAATGAATCAATTTCTTGTTAAACATGATTTTTTCGATTGAGCCGCTCTCTCGTTAAAATCGAAATCCCAACTTTAACATATATTATATAGATTTATATAATAATTTTTATCCATAAAATCGAACCGTAAAAATAAAATAAAATTATGTCATCAGTATCAAATTCTAATAGCTAATATAATCTAATCTAGTGAGCCGTCATTCCGTTAAATACATTTCGAACAGCTCTTATTTGGAATCGAAATTCTAACTTATATAATTATATAAGGAGAGTAAATCCCAATTTTTATATTCTTTAAACTTACAGTTTCCGCATATGAATGTCTTTATGTTATGTTAGCATATCAAAAAAAAAAATTAAATACGAAGACATTTTGTTACGGGAATAATATTAAATTTATGGATATAGTTTTGTAATGCAAGTATAACTAAGTTGTATAAAAAAAATTAAAATAAAGGATTTCTAAGAAAAAAAATGTATAGTTTTAAAAAATTATATAAGATGTCTCCACCGTACTCGTACTATATTTCAAATAAAATATTTTATTATATGTATTCGTTATATATTTAAACATTTTTTTTTACGATCTTCTCTAATGAACCGCTTGCTCGTTAAACACAATTGTTACTTTGATCCGCTCTCTCGTTAAAACAAAAAAACCTAAGTTTTACATATATCACTTGTATGATAATGTTTATCCATAAAAATCAAATTCTAAAAATAAAATAAAATTATAACACCAACATGATATTTTAATAGCTAATACAATCTTTTATAGTGAGTCATCTTCCCGTTAAACACGTTTCGAGCCGCTCTCATTTAGGATCGAAATTCCAACTACATTACATATTATTGGTGATACTTTTCTTACATAACAACTTACTCCTTAAAATCAAAACCTAAAGGCTTAATGACCTTTTGGCCCTTCAAGTTTGCACATTTATACCCATAAAGCCCTACAGTTTTAAAGCATTCCTTTTCGCCCCTCCAACTTCAAAAATGTACCTTTTTGCCACAAATCATCGTCTATTCATTATAAAAGACGACGGTTTTGTGTCAAAAAGGCGACGGTTTTATGGCTAAAAGGTACATTTCTGAAGTTGGAGGGGCGAAAAGAAACGCTTTAAAACTATAGGGCTTTACGGGTATAACTGTGCAAACTTGAAGGGCCAAAAGGTCATTAAGCCAAACATAAAAAATAGAACGAATTCCAATTTTTACTTATTCTAAACTTTCTAAAAATTATGGAGTTTTAGAAAATGAATACACAACTTATTTTCTTTATAATATTATATTATAGATAATCTTGTATTTAATTAGGATTCCTACATGACAATGTTCTTTTATTATGTTAATACATCAATTATTTTCTTTTTAAAAAGCGATGATTTTTATGACAATAGTATTGGATTTATGAATAAATTTTCCTAATAAAAGTATAATTAATTTATATAAAAAAGTACTACCTCCGTCCCATAATATATGACATGTTTACTGTTTACGCGTACTTCAATGTGTTTAAAAAAGGTACTTGTATATAATATTTTTTCATAATTTTTTGTTTTGTATAAAAGTTTAAAGTTCAAATTTTTATACAAAATAAAAATCATAAAAAAATATTATATGAAAGTACCTCATTTATGCTCCTAGAAATCCGTGCATAAAGTGATAAGGTCATATATTATGGGACGGAGGGACTAGGGAGTATAATTTAAGAAGATCGTACTTTATATAAAATATTCAATTATATGTCTGCTCTATATATTCAAACACCTATTCTAGTTCTAAACTTCTAATATAACTTTTATTTATATATTTGTTTTATAAATTCGAACTCCTATTCTACTTCTAATAGAACTTTTAATCATATGCGTTATAAATACTTATTCTACTTCCAATAGAACTTCTAATCATATGTCTTCCCTACAAATTTGAACTCTTCTCTATAAATTCGAGCACCTATTCCACTTCTAATATGTTAAAAACACCTATTCTACTTCTAATATAACTTTTATTTATATGTTTTTTCTATAAATTCGAACTTTTATTCTCTATAAATTCGAACTCCTATATATTCTACTTCCAATAAAACTTTTAATCATATGCGCTATAAATACTTATTCTACTTCCAATAGAACTTCTAATCATATGTCTTCCCTATAAATTTGAACACTTCTCCTCTATAAATTCGAACACATATTTTACTTCTAATATGTTAAATGATAGTATTTTTCTACTTCTAATAATAGAACTTTTATTTATATGTTTTTTCTATAAATTCGAATTCTTATTCTCTATAATTCGAACTCCTATTATACTTCCAATAGAACTTTTTAATCATATGCATTATAAATATTTATTCTACTTGCAAAAGAACTTCTAATCATATGTCTTACCTATAAATTCGAACTCTTCTCCTCTATAAATTCGAACACCTATTCGACCTCTAATATGTTAAATGTTATTTTTACATTTATTAGTGTTTATAATTTAAAATTTTAAAAAATTAGAAAAATAGATTGATACGATCTTAGAGCGCCACCTAAGGTCCCGCTATATCTACTTTATATATATATAGAGTCCCACTCTAGGGAGAACCATCTTACGTGGAGAACCGTGGAGAACCACTTAAAATGCATTAAAATAGTCCTTTATATAAGGCCCCTGGCGGGGCCCCTTCACATAAAAGTCTTATAATTCTACCCTCAATCCATTCATCAAAAAAAAAAAATTTAAAAAAAAACTTTAAAAAAAATTTAAAAAAATGGTGCCACGTCATCATTTTTTGAAAAATTTTTTAAAATGTTTTTTTTTGTAATTTTTTTTTATAAATAGATAGAGTATAGAATTATAAGACTTTTTTGTGAAGATGCCCCTGCGGGGCCCTTATATATAAAGCAATTATAATGTATTTTAAGTGGTTCTCCACGGTTCTCCACGTAAGATGGTTCTCCACGGTTCTCCACGTAAGATGGTTCTCCATGGAACAATGGCCTATATATATATTGATGATTGGGATACTTGTAGCTTTTGATGCTTTTTTTGTTGGCAAGTTGGGGCTGGACAAATCTCAATTGACTGGACTGGAAATTTGAAATTATTGTGTACCAGAGTACTGCCCAGATTTAGACTGGTATGGACCTGTCAATTAGTATTATTGTATTAATATAAGAGTAAAGGGAATCTAAAGTTAACTTTAGATAATTTCTTTAAAGTTAATCATTAGAAGGAAGACACATAAGCATATGCCTCTGTGGGGTCCTTTAAAATAAAAGATAAAAATGGATCAAAACTACGTAGTTTTGATGGTTAACTACAAGTCCTATTTAAAATATAATTATTTTAATTTTTGTTTTAATTTTTAATTATTTTAAAATATAATTATTTTAATTTTTGTTTTAATTTAATACAAGTCCTATTTAAATTTGAATTCCTTCTTGAGTCAAAATAAATTTAGAAGTATAAGTCTTGTTTTCTGTGAAGGAGTAGTAATTTGTAAATATGTGAGTCTCGTTTTCTTTTTACGAATGGGGTAAAAAATTAGGCATATTAAAAATTTACAGTGCATATTAAAAATTTGTACACCCCTTTTGTCAAGAAAAATGGAATTCGACAAACAAATAATTTTATTCGAGATGACGCATATTAATGTTTGTAAATATAAATTTTCCATACATAAAAAACAAGTTATGAAGATATTTATATATAAAGATTTAATCGTAAAAGTTATTATGAATAAAATAAAAAAAATTAAAATATCATATATATAATGATGTGTACAATCATCAATATCAATATATATATATATATAAAGGAGGATACGCGGGAGTTTAGGTGGCGCTCTAAGATCGTCTCAATCTATTTTTCTAATTTTTTAGAATTTTAAACAATTATAAATATAAAAATATCATTTAATATATTAGAAGTAGAATAGGTGTTCGAGTTTATAGAGGTGAAGAGTTCGAATTTATAGGAAGACATATGATTAAAAGTTCTATTGGAAGTAGAATAATTATTTATAAAGCATATGATTAAATGTTTTATTGAAAGTAGAATAGGAGTTCGAATTTATAGAGAATAAGAGTTTAAATTTATAGAAAAAATATATAAATAAAAGTTTCTATTGAAAGTAGAATAAGTATTTATAAAGCATATGATTAAAAGTTCTATTGGAAGTAGAATAGGAGTCCAAATTTATAGAGAATAATCAATATCAATATATATATATAAATGAGGATAAGCGGGAGCTTAGGTGGTGCCTCTAATATCGTTTCAATCTATTTTTCTAATTTTTGTAGAGTTTTAGAATTTTAAACAATTATAAATATAAAAATATCATTTAGCATATTAGAAGTAGAATAGGTGTTAGAATTTATAGAGGTGAAGAGTTCGAATTTATAGGAAGACATATGATTAGAAGTTCTAATGGAAGTAGAATAAGTATTTATAAAGCATATGATTAATGTTCTATTGAAAGTAGAATAGAAGTTCGAATTTATAGAGAATAAGAGTTTAAATTTATAGAAAAAATATATAAATAAAAGTTTCTATTGGAAGTAGAATAAGTATTTATAAAGCATATGATTAAAAGTCCTATTGGAAGTAGAATAGGAGTCCAAATTCATAGGGAATAAAATTTCGAATTTATAGAAAAAATATATCAATATTTATATATCTATTATAATTTTTTTGATAATTTATATATATCTATCAATCATCAATATCAATATATATATATATATAAAGGAGGATATGCGGGAGTTTAGGTGGCGCTCTAAGATCGTCTCAATCTATTTTTCTAATTTTCTAGAATTTTATAATTTTAAACACTTATAAATATAAAAATATCATTTAACATATTAGAAGTAGAATATGTGTTCGAATTTATAGAGGAGAAGAGTTCGAATTTATAGGAAAACATATGATTAGAAGTTCTATTGGAAGTAGAATAAGTATTTATAAAGCATATGATTAAAAGTTCTATTGAAAGTAGAATAGGAGTTCGAATTTATAGAGAATAAGAGTTTAAATTTATAAAAAAAACATATAAATAAAAGTTTCTTAAATTTATAGAAAAAACATATAATTAAAAGTTTCTATTGGAAGTAGAATAATTATTATTTATAAAGCATATGATTAAAAATTCTATTGGAAGTAGGATAGGAGTTCAAATTTATAGGGAATAAGAGTTCGAATTTATAGAAAAAATATATCAATATATATCAATATATAAAGGAGGATACGCGGGAGCTTAGGTGGCGCTCTAAGATCATCTCAATCTATATTTCTAATTTTTTTAGAATTTTAAACACTTATAAATATAAAAATATCATTTAAAATATTAGAAGTTGAATAGGTGTTCGAATTTATAGAGGAGAAGAGTTCGAATTTATAGGAAGAAATATGATTAGAAGTTCTATTGGAAGTAGAATAAGTATTTATAAAGCATATGCTTAAAAGTTCTATTGAAAGTAGAATAGGAGTTCGAATTTATAGAGATAAGAGTTCAAATTTATAGAAAAGCAATATAAATAAAAGTTTCTATTGGAAGTAGAATAAGTATTTATAAAGCATAAGATTAAAAGTTCTATTGGAAGTAAAATAGGAGTTCGAATTTATAGAGAATAAAAGTTCAAATTTATAGAAAAACATATAAATAAAAGTTCTATTAAAAGTAGAATAGGTGTTTGAATATATAGAGCATCCATACAACTAAATATTTTATAGAAAGTACGATCTTCTTCAATTATATATTTTTTATATAAGTTAATTATACTTCTATTAGGAAAATTTATTCATAAATCCAATACTATTATCATAAAAAAAAGTCATCGTTTTTAAAAGAAAAGAATTGATGTGTTAACATTATAAAAGAACATTCTCATGCAGGAGTCCTAAATAAAAATAGGAGTATCTATAATATAAAGAGAAAATAAGATGTGTTTTCATTTTCTAAAACTCCATAAATTTTAAAAAGTCTAGATAAAGTATAAATCGGAATTCACTCTATTTTTATGTTTTAATTTTAAGGAAAAAGTTGTTGTGTAAGATAAATATCATAAATAATATGTAATGAATTTGGAATTTCGACCCAAATGAGAGCGGCTCGAAACGTGTTTAACGGGAAGACAGTCACTATAAAAGATTGTATTAGCTATTAAAATATCATTTTGATGTTATAAATTTTATTTTATTTTTAGAATTTGATTTTTATGGATAAACATTATCATACAAGTGATATATGTAAAAGTTAGGTTTTTGGTCTTAACGAGGGAGCGGATAAATAGTAATAACCGTGTTTAACAAGAAAGCGATTCATTAAAGAAAGCCATTGCTAGTGAATGTTGGTTTTATGGGGCTTGATTATAGGCCCGTATTGGTAATATAGTATCGTCGTAGAGCATGCTTTCGAGTTAGAGACTCCAGAAAGCAGGTGGCATTGGACAGTCTTTGGAGCTTCTTTTTATGTAACGGAAATAGGTAAGGGATCGGAAGAAGCTTAGTATTTGGTGGGGGGATGGTCTGGGGGTGGTGTCAATTGTTTCAGGTGATGCTCTGGTGCATGATATTAAGTCCACTGGAGTAGCTTTAGACACTATTAGTTACCAGTTCGTTTAGTGGTTTTGTAATGGGGTGCATTTCTTATAATGGCCTCAATGCTTGTTTGGTTACATTTCTAATACAAATCTTTGCCTCTCAAAAAAAAAAAAAGATGTTTGAATATATAAGGAATACATAAAATAAAATGTTTTATTAGAAGTAGAATAAGAGGACGGTGGAGACGTCTTACAAGATTTTTAAAACTATATATCTTTTTTCCGAGAAATCCTTTATTTTATCTTTTTTATACAAGTTAATTATACTTGCATTAGAAAAATATATCCATAAATTTAATGTTATTCCCGTAACGAAAAGTCTTCGAATTTATTTTTTTATATGTTAACATAACAGAAAGACATTCCCATGCGGAAGTTGTAAATAAGTACATGAATATCTATATATACAGAAAATATAAGATGTATTTTCATTTTTAAAACTCTATAAATATTAAAAAATTTAAAGAATATAAAACTTGGAATTTACTTTCTTTATATAATTAGTTATAATTTCGGTTCCAAATAAGAGCGGCTCAAAACGTATTTAACGGGAAGACGGCTCACTAGAAAAGATTGTATTAGCTATTAGAATTTGTTATTGATGTCATAATTTTTTCTTTATTTTTATTGTTCGATTATATGGATAAAAAATATTATATAAGTCTTTATAATATATGTTAAAGTTGATATTTTTATTTTAACGAGAGAGCGGCTCAATCGAAAGAATCGTGTTTAGCAAGAAATCGATTCATTAGAAAATGATATTTAATTATTAAAATTTAATATTAATATAACGTAAATGTATTAATTTTTATAAAAAATATTATAACGCCGCCGCGAAGCGCGGCTTTATGGACTAGTATATATATAAAGGAGGATATGCGGGAGCTTAGGTGGCGCATTTAAGATCGTCTCAATCTATTTTTCTAATTTTTGTAGAGTTTTAGAATTATAAACACTAATAAATGTAAAACTATCATTTAACATATTAGAGGTAGAATATGATTAGAAGTTCTATTGGAAAAAGAATAAATATTTATAATGCATTAGAAGTTCTACTGGAAGTAGAATAAGTATTTATAACGCATCCAAACCAATTTTACTCTTTTTTTATATTTTTAGATTTTTTAGTCAAGATTTTTTATTTTTAATCTATACAAAAAAATTGGAAACAAAATCACCCTACAACAAAATCTATTTAGACTCAAACTCAAAAGACATTATTTAGAATATGTGAAGAAGAAGAATTTGTAAGAAATAAGAATACAAATTAATTTGCTGGAACATAGCTATATAAATATATTACAAAACCTGTGTAAATGACCCCGCAACATTAGAATATACTGCATCAATTTTTTGTTCGAAGACCCTTTTTATATATATTGATTGATACTAAAAAATTTTGCTGATGTGTTTTTTCTTATTATCAATTATATATTGCTTATATTTACGTGTGATGAGATTCCTTAATTCAAATTTCGTTATGCTCTGAAGTTTAATATAATATTTTATCTTTTTGCTTGACAGAATTTAATTATTGGGAGATAAGAAAGAAGAGATTGCAATATGCGGCGATTACATCACAGGGATCAGTGAGTACCCTCTTTCTATCCTTTTCTTGGTAATCAACTTTTCTTGGTAATCGAATTTATGTACATGTAAATAAAAGATGACAACATTTGATATTTTTTTAATACAGGGTTTTTAGACCATTATTTGTACAATCTTGCACCATTTTCCGATAAATTTACAAATTTACATTTGAAGTATTCATAATAAATTATTTTTTATTGTTTCATCTTCTTAAATTATATAATTAATTATTTTGCAATTTTTTTATCTTCTTAAATTACTAATTACAAATATGATTTCCTTGATTGAATTTTTTTTTAAAAAAAATTAAGCTTACAGGGTAGCGCGAATTTGTATGCTAAAGAGTAATAGAAGAGTAGGACTCTGTTAGATTGCAAAGGCCAAGTCATCATCGCAGTCTGCCTCTTAATTTCGTTAGTAAAAATGATTGTGTATTGCACAATATTTTTGCAAAAGTTTGTTAAATTTGTTCAAATTCATAAATAACATTAGTAATATATTATAATAAATAAATTATATTAATAAGTATCACATTAAATTATTTCAAAAAAAAAAAAGTATCACATTAAATAAATAAGAATAGTTTGGATTCATATTATGAATAGGTTTTCGAATTTACACTGTCAATCTTTTTCTAATTTTCTTAGAATTTTTGGATTTTAAACACTAATAAATAAGAAAATATCTTTTATCGTATTAGAAGTAGAATATATATTCGAATTTATAGATGAGAAAAGTTCGAATTTATAGAAAAACATATAATTATAAGTTCTATTGGAAGTAGAATATGTATTTAATTATAAGACATATGATTAAAAGTTCTATTGGAAGTAGAATAAGAGTTCAAATAAACACTAATAAATATAAAAATATCTTTTAACATATTAGAAGTAGAATAGGTGTTTGAATTTATAGATGAGAAGAGTTTGAATTTTTAGGAAAGACATATAATTAGAAATTCTATTGGAAGTAGAATAGATATTTATAAGGCATATTATTAAAAGTTCTATTGGAAGTAGAATAGGAGTTCGATTTATAGAGAATAAGAGTTCGAATTTATAGAAAAAAACATGTAATTATAAGTTATATTGGATGTAAAATAGTGTTTGAATATATAGAGGAGACTTATAATTAAAATTTTTATTGGAAGTAAAATACAAGCACGGTAGTAACATCGTTTACGATATTCTAAAATTACATATTTTTTATATAGGTTATTTATACTTCTATTAGAAAAAAAATTCATAAATCCAATACTAATTTCATAAAAAAAAAGTGTTCGCATTTAAAAAAAAAGAACTTATGTATTAACATAATAAAAAAACATTTTTTTTTGGATATGCAATTTTATAGAAAGACCTAAACGACATTTACATTTACAACGAGAAATAAAGGAAAACGTTGATCAGAACCAGAGATCACTAGACATGGGTAGATGAACAACATGCAACAATGCAGTAGTTCAACCAAATAATTGAGCTAAAAACATTAATCAATGACAATAACATTTGCCACACTGGAGCCGGATTTTGAAGATTATCATGCATGAATCCTAAATATGTACATCAGTATTTATAATATAAAGAGAAAATAAAATATTTTTTATTTTTTCTAACTTCAAAAATTTTAGAAAACTGTGAGAAAATAAAAATTGAAATTCACTCTATTTTTAGGTTTTGATTTTAATGAAAAAAGTTGTATAAAATAAGTAGCATCAATAATATGAAGTTGAAATTTTGATCCCAAACGAAAGCGGCTCGAAACGTGTTTAACGGGATGACGACTCACTAAAAAAATTGTATCAGCTATATATTAGAATTTGATATTGATGATATAAATTTTATTTCATTTTCAGGAATCAATTTTATGAATAAAAATTATTCTACAAATAATATATGTAACAATTAGGGTTTTGATCTTACGAGAGAGCGGCTCAATAGGAATAACTGTGTTTAACGAGAAAGCGGTTCATTAAAGTAAACCGTATTGAATATTAAAATTTAATATTGATAATATAATAGAAAATAAATATATTTAATTTTTTTAGAATTTTAGGATTTTAAATATTAATAACTAAAAAACTATCTTTTAACATTTTTGAAGCATAATAGGTGTTCAAATTTATTGAGAATTAAAGTTTGAATTTATAGAGAAGACGTATAATTAAAAATTTTATTGGAAGTAGAATAGGTTTTGTAAGACGTATAATTAAGAGTTTTATTATAAGTAAAATAGGAGTTCTAATTTATAAATAAGAAGATTTTAAATTTATATAAAATACATATAATTAAAAAATTAATTGGAGGTAGAAAAGATGTTTGAATATATAAAGAATATATATAATAAATTTTTTTATTAGAAGTAGAATATGTGAACGGTGAAGACGTCTTATACGAATTCTTAAAACTATATATTTTTTTTCCAAGAAATCCGGTCATTATTTTAACTTTTGTATACAAGTTAATTGTACTTGCATTAGAAAAATATGTCCTTAAATTCAATATTATTCCCGTAATGAAAAGTCTTCGTAATATGTTAACGTAACAGAAAAACATTTCTATGCGGAAGTTTTAAATTTATACAGAAATATATATAATATTATACAAAAAAAATATAAGATTTATTTTCATCTTTTAAAACTCTATAAATATTAGAAAGTTCAAAGAATGTAAAAATTAAAATTTTATCTTTTTCAAGGTTTTAATTTTTAAGAAAAGAAAATTATTTAATAAAATAAGTGTCATCAATAATATGTAATGAAGTTAGAATTTTAGTTCCAAATAAGAACGGCTCGAAATGTGTTTTAAGAGGAAGACGGCTCACTAGAAAAGATTGTATTAGCTATTAGAATTTGATACTAATGTCATAATTTTGTATTTTTATTTTTAGGGTTCAATTTTTATGGATAAAAATTATTATATAAGTCTTTATAATATATGTTAAAGTTGGTATTTTAATTTTAACAAGAGAGTGGCTCAATCGAAAGAATCATGTTTGACAAGAATCGGTTCATTAGAAAAGATTATTTAAGTACTACAATTTAATATTGATAATATAATATAACGTAAATGTATATTGAATTTTTTAAAAAAAATATAATGCCGCCGCGAAGCGCGGCTTTATCAACTAGTTTTTAATATATTATGATGTTATAGTCCCGAGTTTATATTTAGTTTTGCTTAAACATATGTTCAATAATGAGGTATGTTAGAATTTATGGTGTATATATTTAGGCTTTTGTTTTAGAGAAAATCTTTTTATATAGAGTCTTGGAGAGATTCCATCATAGAATTTCATCAAAAATTATAAATGAAATTTTTAAAAACATAAAATTTGATTATAATGTAAAATATTAATGACATGTATATTTTGCAAAAGATTTAACACATAAAATTTGAATTAAAAACTTGATTTGATTTTGATTCTATAGTAGAATCATTTTGGATAAATTTGATTCTATGGTAGAATTATTTTGGATTATTTCATTAATATTAATGATTTTTTAAAAAGAAAAGTTGTATAATTTCATTTTAAATTTTTTTAATTAAGATTTATAATTATATGTCATACAAAAAAGATAAATATATGTATTTTGTGATGGTTCTCTCTTGGACTCTATATAAGGTTGTTCTCTCTAAAGTGTCACCCTATAAATCTAGGGTGATGGCCCTAAATACCCACCATTCAGAATTTTTTGCCCAAAATACCTACCGGCTGAACACATGGCCCTAAATACCCACCGTACACGCATGTTGAGAATGCGTATAGCTACACGCATATTACACATGCGTGTACTTCATTAAACTGAATTTCAGCTCGTTGAACAGTACTTGGGATGCGCATTTTAAAAATGCGTATCTTGATATGCGCATGTTCACCATGCGTGTCTCAAGTACTGTTCATCGTCTTCTACAGCCGTCGCCGTCGTGTTTTGTTCGTGTTTTTTCAATCGATTCGTACGTTTTCTACAGGCAACAAGCACACATGTTCTACATATCAAAATGATCGTCTCTCCTCCCTCTACAACCCTGTAATTGTAGATTTTTATTTTTTTCACCAGATTGTAAACAACCAATTCGAGTTTAAAATCCGATGTCTTTTCCGATCTGTTCATTTACGCCCCTGCGGGGCCATAAAATAACAAATGAATTAGGAATATTAAAGAGGGAGGTGTGGGTAACGTTTTCATGTCTTTAGTTTTGGTGGAGTTGGCCTGAATATGGAGTACGGAGACAGGCGATTTCGAGGCGATTTTGACACTCAGAGCACGCCGGAGATGCAAGTGTAAAAATGACGTCATATGACGTCATCACGCATCTGGGAGATGCGTGACGTCTGTTACGCAACTCGGAAATGCGTAACCCAATATGCGCATTCTCAGAATGTGCATCTCGTGGGTAGCTAGATAGGGCCAACACTCCCGCATATAGGCATTTCGGACCTTGTGTCTTGAATGGTAGGCATTTTGGGCATTTCTTCATAAATCTATACTATTATATAACTAGTCGATAAAATCGCGATTCCCAGTTGCGATATAATTTTTTTAAAAAAATTCAATACATATTTACGTTATATTATATTATCAATATTAAATTTTAATAGTGACATAATCTTCTTTAACACATCGATTTCTTGTTAAATACAATTATTTCGATTGAGCCGTTCTCTTTAAATAAATAGAGTAAATTCCAATTTTAACTTTCTCTAAACTTTTTAAAATTTGTGGAGTTTTAAAAAATGAAAATACATTTCTTTTCTCTTTAAATTATAGATACTCCTGTATATATTTATGGTTTCCGCATGAGAATATTCTTTTATTATGTTAACACATCAATTTTTTTTTAAATACGGAGGCTTTTTTATAAGAATGCTATTGGATTTATGAATAAATTTTCCTAATAGAAGTACATTTGACTGTTTGTTGCTTGTGGTTTAGTTTTTTGGCAGGGAGTGTTGCTCGGAGCCGACCTATATCAGGAGAGGAGTTTCCAACGCCCGCTTAGGTAAGTCCCATGAGGTCCAGGCCATGGGCCCAGGTTCGACTGAGTACTTTCCTATTCGTAATCATCTTTGTATAGAACAAACACTTTTTGTTGCGCACTAAGCCGGGGGTCTCCACGGAAACTGCCTCTCTATCGTAAAAAGTAGAGGTATGGTCTACGTACATCTCACCCTCCCCAGACCCTGCTCCGAGCGGAATACACTGGGTATGTTTGGTTTGGTTTGGTTTTTTTATATAAATTTGAACTCTTATTCTCTATAAATTCGAAATTCTATTCTACATCCAATAAAACTTTTAACATATATGCCTTATAAATATATATTATACTTCCAATAGAACTTCTAATTATATTTCTCCCCTATAAATTCAAATTCTTCTCCTCTATAAATTTGAACACCTATTCTACTTCTAGTATGTTAAATGATATTTTATATTTATTAGTGTTAAAAATCCTAAAATTCTAAAAATTAGAAAAATAGATTGAGAACATTTAAGAGGCGTTAATTTTAGAAACTCGTAAAAGATGTCACCATTGTCCTTGTATTCTACTTCCAATAAAATATTTAATTATATGTCTTCTTTATATATTCAAAGTTCAAACATCTATTTTATTTCCATTAGAACTTTTAATTATATGTGTTTTCTATAAATTTCAACTCTCACTCTCTAGAAATTCGAACTCCTATTCTATTTCCTATGGAACTTTTAATCGTATGTCATATAAATATCTATTCTACTTCCAATTGAACTTCTAACTATATGTAATTCGAACACTTTGATTTATAAATTCAAACACATATTCTACTTCTATTATGTTAAAAGATATTTTTATATTTATTAGTGTTTAAAATCCTAAAATTCTAAAAAATTAAAAAAATAGATTGAGACAATCTTAGAGCGCCACTTAAACTCTCGCGTATATATATATATATATATATATATATATATATATATATATAGGGTTGGACTCCATAGCAAACACCTTATATAACAAACAACAAAGAACACCTCATATCTAATAGATCCATTGCCCCTGGCGGGGCCACCCAATAAAAAAAGTTGACGTCATCGATGAACAGTAAATTTTCATTTTTTTTTTGCTGGATGGATAGAGCCTAAAAAAATAAGAACTTTTTTTATTGGGTACCCCTGGCGGGGCCAATGGATCTATTGGAATAAATGATTTTATAGTGTTCTTTATTGTTTGTTATATAAGAATGTTCTGTATGGAGCAAAGGCCTATATATATATATAGGCTAGTGCTCAAATAGAAACACTTTTTAAAATAAAAACTAGACTCACCCTTCAATTTTCTGAATGTCAACGGCCGGTTCAAATCATATACACAAACCAATATATAATTGAATCTATCATCTACCATCCACCTCCATCCCACACAGTCTCCATCGCCCACAATTATCCTTGCTTTCAGACCATATAATCATCTCCATCGCCACAGCATCTCTTCCTTCTCCTGCGACATCGCCACCCGATCACCCATAACATAATTTTTTTTATTATAAAAGAGATTATGTTCGATCACAGTAGGTCATCAACCTCATCGATCCATAACTTCACTAATAAAAATTGAATTGTTAGGATTTTACGATGTGGATGGACGGTGCCTAAAATTCAGTTTAGGAAGGAAGAAAGGGAGAGGGAGTAATGAGCAAAAAAGAAGACGGGACTAGGAATATTTAGTCGCGAGCATTTTTAATTTCTTATTTTATTAGATTGGTTCATTTTCTTGAATGATATAGTTGTGTGTTTGGGGATGGTGCCGTGAAAGTGAAAGAGGGATGAAAATGCATTACTCCTTTTTTATATAATAATAGATACTCCCTCTAACCCATCCATTTCTTTACAATTTTTTTATTGGGCCATCCCACCATTTCTTTACATTACTCAAAATAGTAAGTTTTAACACTATTACACCCACTACTTCACTTATTTTAACAATACTTTACACTATTTCACCCACTACTTAATTTATTTTAACAATAAAATCACTATTACACCCACTACTTCACTTATTTTAACAATAAAATCACTATTACACTCACTACCTCATTTATTTTAACAATATTACACCCACTATCCTTTACACCCACTATCCTTTACCTCGTACATACATAGAGTTTTGTTTTCTTGGCGGTTTTGTTTACTGTACTGTCAATTGTATTTATTTTGGAGGCAAGTTTTTTCAGATCTTTTTGCTGTTTTTGTCTAAAATGAAGGTCAAGTGACAATTAAGTTTATCTAATTATTCTACATTTAACATTGGTAATTAGGGTGATTTGGGTATGAGATGAATATTTAATACTTGTTATTTTGGTGTTTTTTATATGAAATAATGGTGTTTTTGTATATTTAAATTGGTAATTTATATTTTTGAGATTGGTAATTTTTTAAAATATTATTAGTTTATTTTAAGAATATTGTTAAAATATTATTGTTATTAGTCATTTTGAACTGATGCATAGTACTCTGTGATTTATAATTAAGGTGGTGATTTTTTAATTCTTAAAAAGTGATTAATGTTAAAATAAGTGATTTATATACAAAAATATAGGATTTGTATGAATGAAAAGAGTGATTTTGAAATAAAAACTGGTGAATTTTTTCTAAAATATGATTATTAGTAGAAAATTTTGAAATTAAAAAATTGATTTGTATCATTGTTTGTTCATTCATAAATATTATATCATTTGATAAAGAATTTTGGCTCTTAAAACTAAACTTTAATATAAATTAAATATACACAGTATAAATAGATAAGATTTAATAAATATTTATGAGATAGTTGGCAATTGAAATGAATTTTAGTCACTAAAAATTTAAAATTTTACACTTAATATATGGACTCCCTATAAACTAATGTATTCAACAATAATGCAATTAAATAAATATAACAAAGCCAATATGTCATATTTGTTTCCTGAAAATGCAAACAAATAAAATTAAAAACTAAATTAGGTTATTTAAATTATTATAAATGATGATTTGTACTTCTTTTTTTTTTTTTGAAATTTAGTGATTTGTACTATTTAATTTAGTAATTTGTATAATTTAATATGGTAGATTGTACAACTTAATTCAGTATTTCTAGGAAATGCAATTAAATGACAGAAATAAATTATCATAAAAAGAAAAAAGCAAGTTAATTAAAAATTAGATTATGTGACTTAAATTTTTATAAATAGTGATTTAAACTATATAATTTGATAATTTGTGCCGTATAATTTAGTGATTCATATAATTTATTATGGTAATTTGTACTGTTTAATTTAGTGATTAATATATTAATTGTGATGCTTTAGTATATTCTTGAGTGGTAATATTTAATTATTATAATTTTTTTAGGGAGACAATGATCTGTTTTTGTATTAGTAGTGCATTCCAAAATGTTGATTTTATTATTAAATTGGTGATTTGGTAATTTTGAAATTTGTGATTTGTCTTTCTAAAACTTAAATTTGATAATTTGGTGATTTTAAATTACAAAAATTTTAACTTTTGGTGAATATTTATAATTGAAATTAATAAATTATAATTATATTATAAAGTGATGTTTTTTATTAAAATAAGTAAGTTATTATATTATTTGTACTTCCTCCTAATGGTAAGCCCTCCATATTCATAATTCAGAAGAGCTGAACTTTTTCTAAGTCAGCTTTTAAAACATAAAATATAGCATCCTTAAAATTTTTTATAGTGTCGTGATTCCGTGAGTCATTACTGAATAGTATTTTATTTTCTAATAAACCAAAATTATCAAAAAAACAACTGGATTAACTTTTAAATTAATAGTTTTCGGCCCTTGATTCCATTTGAAACACATAAAAGAAATGATTGTTTAATCTCAACTAATATGAAACTCTCATCTCACCTATCATTCCCTCCATCCTTAAAATAACTCTTATCCCTTAAAATTTTCCGGCGAACTAGACAGTAGGTCCGAGTAGGCCCGAGTTTAGAAGAGATGAAGGAGCTTGGCAATAATTGAAAAGATAGATGTGCAGAGAGATACTTGTGTGAATTTAATAATCGAGAAATGTGAAACTGAAATGGGGTGTACGCGCGCATTGCTTATATATTTAGCCTAAAAATGTTATGTAATGACAAAATTGCCACTGATTTCTAGTTTCTAGTTTAAAAAGATAAAGAAATGGACGATAGAATGGAGTCTAGAGAAACCCACATGCTGTTCATTTTTTTTTTTTGACACATCCACGTTCTATTCATTTAACCTAGGTTATGAACTGTCTTTGTGTACACGTGGCCCACTAAATTTTCTACTTTTTGTTTATTTATTTTATATTCCTTTTATATTTTATTACTTTATTTATATTTTATACATAAAAAGTAACTTGATAAAAATTGCCAAAAAATAATATAAAACACAAAGAAAAAATTACAGGACAAAACAAAATTTAAAAATACATAATACAAACTACAAAATATAGAACAAATAAAACATGACATAATAAAGTACAAAACAAGAATAAAAACAAATAAATTTTAAATAGACACAAAATTAGCAGAACAAAAAAATACAGAACATGAAAAAATAGAATATAAAAATACAGAACAATATTTTATTCTCGGCAAAAAAAATAATGTTCTATTTTTTATTCAATATTTATTTTCAGTTTTCAAATATTAAATACAAAACCTATTTTTTTTTATATTTTGTGAACTGTATTATTAATATACAATATTTACTATTGTATAAAATACAGAACGACTTTTTGTAAAAATTATTTAAAATACCGAACACAAGTTTTACATATAATGAACATGAATTATTTATTTATATAATTTTAATTAAAAATGAGAAGTTAAAAAATACAGAACATAAGTGAGTATAGTGTTTTGTAAAGTAAAAAAAATAGTGTTCTGTATTATTTATTGTCCATAAAAAAATAAGTATTCTGTATTATTTATAATAAAAGTGAACAATTAAATTTAAAGAATAAATAATATGTTCTGTAAAAAAAATAATACTATTTTTATGTTCTGTAAATTTATTATGTTCTATAAAATCGATAATTGTAAGTAATTTTCTGTTTTATAAAAGAATTAAACCATATAAATTATAGAATTTAATAAATTTAATTTTACAGAACGCATAATAAATATTAAAAAAATGTTGAATGTAAAAAATTACAAAACATGAAAAAATATATGCTAAAAAAATTTTAGTACTAAAAAAAGTAGAACTGATAAAAAAGTTAAACATGACAAAAAGTAAACAGGTATGAACGTGTTATAATACTTGTAGAATGTTACGTGTATTCAACAGGTGGACCAATAGTATTTAGTTACTTAGTTACCCATCTTATAGGGTTACCCACATAACCTCACCCTATATATATATACATACATACATACATACATACATACATGTACATATATACATTGATAGTCGAAACTGTTAGTCACATAATCATGCCTGAATACATCTAATAACAAACCTAATTTTTTGTAATGCTATGCATTACCTACATGAACCTCTAGTTATAGAGTTTCTACTTGTTGTAGTACTTATAATATGCATCAAATTCTATCTGTGTAACTGTAATTAAAGTCAGAGAATAATGCTTGAAAGAAGTTCCAAGGATCATGCCTCAAGCTTGAAGATCAAGACTGTCAAAATAAACACAGTTAGACTTTGGAGAATGAAGATTTGCCTAAGTACCAATTCGAGAAGTATGTTTGTCATATTCGAGAAGTCTAGCCTTCGAGAAGTCAAGGATTCGATATCTCAAAAGACGCTATTCGATATCTCTGAGTGCAGTATTCGATATCTCAGAGATTCGACATGTTTGCTACTCGATTTATGACTCAAAAATCATATCTTCTTTCATTCATTATTGAAAATTAGTTACGTTATTATATATATATATATATATATATATATATAACATAGATTCATTTTTAGAGTTCTCACCTTTTTAACATAAATTCAATTATTTTTCGTATTTTTAAATATTTATGTTTTAACACCAATCATACATATAAATTAATGAAAGTCTAAATAGTAGGCCAACCAAAAATCTATAGTATGATTCACATATTTAAAATTTATATACCTAAAAATTATGTTATGCAATTATTAATTATTTCTGATATGATAAATAAGATTTACATATTTCTTAAAATCAAATTTTATCTTTTGTTTTAATAATTTAATATCTACTTGGAGACGAATGTAAATAAATACATTTTTTTTTTCAGAATTCGGTTATATTTTTGTAAATCTAAAATTTTATCTTAAGATTTGATCTTAAAATTTTATTTTAAATTTCAGTCATTTAAAATGGCAAAAGAGAAACGTAGAGTATGCTCAATAGATTAAAATAATTTTCGTAATTATATTCTTAGCAATATTCTAAAAATAACAAAACCTAATATGTAATTGAGTCAAAATAAAAATAGGAAAAATGGGACAAAAGGAGAAGATGCGGTTTATCTAATAAGATTTTTAAAATATACTCAAAACTAAGTATAATGTAATGGTTATGGTGAGAGTGGAGGGTCATGGATTCAATCTTCCAGGGAATCATAATTATATCTAATTTTTACATAAATTTTTAAAGGGTGTCATTTTTGTTATTTGTCAATAAATAAGGGTAAAACAATAATTTTACAGCCATTAAAAAGATAATTTTTGCCCTTGTGCTGTAGATTTGTTATAATTTTTGCCCTTGGTTAGTCAATAGTTATTATATTATTATTGTTTTAATAAAACTGCTTGTGATATTATTGAGAAAGAATAGGATATAGTTAGAAAAAGTAGAAAAGGTAAAGTGGTTCGTAACAAGTATTGTAGTATGATCATTTTATTAAATTTAATTTCTCGTAATATTTTTAGAAAATGAGAAATTTTAGTTATATAAATTATAAAAGATAACGTGTTATATAAAAGGCAACATATTTTACCGATAAAAGAAAATTAATTAGTTATTGGTAATTTTAATATTATTATTTTATATTATTAAATAAAATGATGGACTGAAAAAGAAGTTACAACAAATAATGACAAAAGTAAATATATAAGATATAATGTGTTTTACATGAAATAAGGAAATTCATTGATTACATTAAAAACAAAAAGGAAGTGATAACATATTTCACCTAAAAAGGAAATTGATGAACTATTAATAACTATAAAAAATTACGTAAGGGTAAATAAGCAATAATAATCAATAATAAAATATGGGTAATTAGGTGAAAACAACAGGCACTGTACACCAAACTTTTAATGTTTCGACTATTATAATTTAATATAGATTATAATAAAATCATAGTTTTTATTGAATAAAGTTGCCTATAGTAGTGTGTTTAGAAAAATAGATATTTTAGTTAAATAAAAGATATTGTGTTTTATCTGTATAAGGAAATTGATTAGTTATTAAAAAAAATTAAAATTAATATGTTTAACCTAAAAAAATTTGATTATTTTTAGTAAGAATTTTACATGTAATTAGATAAGGGTAATTAAGTAAAAACACAAAGTACAGTATCGATCGACCACATTTTTCATATTTAATCATTAATAATATTAGCTTAAACCCCGTGCGATGCACAAACTTTTTTTAATATGATTTTCTGTTTTAATTTGAATTGAATTTATTAAGACATCAATTTGTAGGCCTAATTTTTTAAATGACATGATTTGATAATAATAATAATATAAATGTTGTAGGTGATATTTCTGGAAAATGAGAAATTTTAATTTATAAATGTAGAAACGATCATATATTTTAGTTGAAAAAGTTAATCGGCTAAATATTATATTTTTATTTTATTTTATTAAATAAAATTGACCGTGATATAATTGGAAAATGAGAGGTTTTAGTTAGAGAAAATTGAAAAGATAACATGTTTTAGCTGAAAAAGGTAATTGATTAATTAATATTAAAATTTCAATTGAATTTTTTAAGGTATAAATATTGTAGGCTTAAGTTTTAAATGATATAATTTGATAATAATTATATAAATGTTGCCCATGATATTTCTAGATGGAAGGATTTTTTTTTAAAAATATCTATGTTTTAGTTGAAAAGAATAATCATTTAATTATTAGTAATTATAATATTAATGTTTTATTTTATTAGATAGAATCATCATATTATTGGAAAACGTGAGATTTAAGTTAGAGAAAATAAAATGGTGACATATTTAGCTGAAAAAGGTAACTGATTAGTTAATAGTATCTGTATAATCATGTAATTGGGAAAAAAGAGATTTTAGCTAGAGAAATAGAAAAAATTAACTTGTTTTAGCTGAAAAACGTAATTGGTTTGTTAATAGTAATTATAATATAATGTAATCATTTTATTAAACAGAACTGCTCAATGGTAATTTTAGAAAGGAAGAATTTTTTTTAAAATGAAATATAAAAGATAATGTATTTTACCTGAAAAGTTTAATTTACTAGTTACTAAAATAATAGAAAATGTGATCTATTTTATTTGGTAAAGGAAATTGATTAGTTATTAGGAGGAATTTGATCAATAATGAAGTAAGAGTAATTAAGTAAAAACAACAGGTACTATACCGATCGACTCACCGACCGATCGACCGACCAAATTTTTATGGTTTTGGCTATTATAATATAATAATAAATAGCTTAAAACCCGTGCGATGTATGAATATTCTTCAATATTATATGATTTTTTCAATAATTTCAATGAATTTTTTAAGATATGAATTCGTAAGTTAAAGTTTTAAATGATATTATTTGGTAATATATATATATATATATATATATATATATATATATATAGGCTAGCGTTCAAATAGAAACCAACCTTAGAATAGAAACTACAAACCTACACTAAATAAATTATATTTCATTTATTTCAATGGCCCCGCTAGGGACAACTTCACAAAAAACTTATAAAATTCTTGGATCTATTCAACAAAAATATAAAAAAAATAAAAAATTAGAAAAAAGTTTCTGTTCACGTGCCACGTCATCACGTGAACAGTAACTTTTTTTAATTTTTTTTAATTTTTTGTTAAATAGAGCCAATAATTTTAAACGTTTTTTGTATTGGGGTACCCCTAATTTGGTCATTAGATTAGCTTGAATTATTTAATTTAGGTTTAGTTTCTAGTTTCTATTCTAAGTTAGTTTAATTTAGAAGAATGTCAAGACAAAATCTGTTGCTTTGAATGTTGAATCAAAATCAAAGGGAAAAGCTGAGGAGGTTTCTAGCAGAAAGAGTAGAGTGGAAGAGTCAATTCCTGATGACTCATCATCAGATACTGATACTGAGTCTGATCCTGATACTGATGATGACTCTACTGATTCTGATATAATGGAAATGGTTGCTATGATAGTCAAGGGCTTCAAGAAGATGAAGTTCAGAAAGGTTAGGAAGCAAGGGAAATTTCAGAAGAGAACCTTCAATGCTGACAAAGACAGGTACAAGAAGAAAGAAGAGAAAAGCAGCAAATTTGACAAGTCAAAAGTCAGATGCTATAACTGTGATGGAATGGGTCACTTTGCAACTGAGTGCAAGAAGACCAAAACCAAAGCTCATTTCTTCAAGCAAGGATTGGATGGACTCATCATCTGACTCTAAAGAAGAGAAAGTGAATTATGCTTTGATGGCTAAAACTGATGAGACTTTTGCTGGTGAAAATAAGGTATCTGAAATTTTTTTTGATTTTGATACTAATAATGTCTCTGAGTTAAGATCTTTTTTAAAATCTCTGCATATTAGTTTTAGGAGTCAATCTCTTGAAAATACTAGAATAAAATCTGAAATGGCAGAGGTAATTAAGAGAAATGATCATCTAGAAGCTGAGTTAATTTTCTTGCAGGAAGTTCAAGCAGAATGTGATAATGCTAAACACATGAAACTTGAAACAGAGTTTAAATGTAATGAACTTGAAATGCAACTTAAAGAGGCAAATGAAAAACTCAGAACCTGGACACATTCTGGAACAAAAACTCATGAAATTATTACTGATAAAAACTGGAAAGAGTGTCTAGGTTATAAGCCAGAGAATGAGAAAAAGGACAAAGAAAAGGTTGTTTCATCTAATCCAGGAAGAGTTAGAGTTGATGACTCAACAAATCCAAAAACCTACAGATATGTCATAGACAGTACTAAAACCAAATTAAAACCTGTTAATTATGTGTATCCATAAAGGCTTAATGACCTTTTGGCCCTTCAGTTTTGTACACTTATACCCATAAAGCCCTAACGTTTAAACTCGTTCCTTTTTGCCACTCCAACTTCAGAAATGTACCTTTTTGCCACAAACCGTCGTTTATTCGTTCTCAAAGACGACGGTTTTGTGTCAAAAAGGCGACGGTTTTGTGGCTAAAAGGTACATTTCTGAAGTTGGAGTGGCAAAAAGGAACGAGTTTAAACATTAGGGCTTTATGGGTATAAGTGTGCAAACTTGAAGGGCCAAAAGGTGATTAAGCCATCCAGAAAATCCCAAATCTACTTCAGAAAAAGGAATCCACTTCTACACATCATTCTGAGTCTAGAACTGTCAAAAACAAGAATGTAGGTCTTTTGTCTAAGAAACAATTAAGGGATAGAATCTGTGAAATAACAGATAAGAAGAAAGCTCCAACTGTCAAAAGGAACAGGAATGGTAAAGTTGGAATAAACAAGGAGAATAATTATAAGTATATTCCAAATGCACCAAGGAAAGTATGCTTTAACTGTGGTAACTCTAATCATCTTGCTATTGATTGCAGGGGGAGTAAAAAGAAGGCTACTGTAGTTCCTAAGTCTGACATTAGGAATAGATCAGTATTTTATAAACCACAGAATCCTTGTTTCCATTGTGGCAGTGAATGGCATTCTATTTATACATGTGAAGAATACCATAATTTGTACTATAATTATTATGAGCCTTTGCCTAAGTTCAATAAAAGTGCAAATTTTGGAAAAACAAAGAACTTGAACGCTAAGCATGCATATGTTAAGAAAAAGACTAATTCTGATGGATTCAATCCTGATGAAGGTGTTTTTACAAGAAAACCTTCTCCTGCTAAAAATGTTAAGTTGCATGAAAAGAGAACCCAACAAGTGTGGGTTCTTAAAAATTCTAACTGAGTTCTTTGTGATTCTGATTGCAGGGTAAAAAGAAAAATGTGTTAGTCATGGATAGTGGATGCTCTGTGCACATGACTGGAGACAAAACCTTGCTATCAGAATTTGAGGAGAAGGCTGGCCCAACTGTGTCTTATGGAGATGGCAACATTGGACAAACTTTGGGATATGGCAGTATTGTAATTGGAAATGTCATCATTGAAAAAGTAGCTCTGGTGAAAGGACTCAAACACAATCTGTTAAGTGTTAGTCAAATCACAGACAGAGGTTATCGTGTCAATTTCAATGATACTCATTTTGAAGTTATCAGCAAATCTTCAGGGAAGGTTGCATTAACTGGTCAGAGACATGGTAACATTTATGAAGCCAACATTCACACCAATACTGATAATTCAGCTACATGCCTTATCAACAAAGCTTCTGTAGATGAAAGTTGGAATTGGCATAAGAAGCTTTCTCATCTCAACTTCAACAATATAAATGAGTTGGTTAAGAAAGACTTGGTAAGAGGATTACCAAAGGCATTGTATACTCCTGATGGACTCTGTGATGCTTGTCAGAAGGCTAAACAGAGAAGGACATCATTCAAGAGTAAATCTGAATCCTCAATTGATGAACCATATCACATGCTTCACCTTGACTTGTTTGGACCAGTGAATATTATGTCCATCAGTAAGAAAAGGTATACTCTAGTCATTGTTGATGAATATACTAGATTTACCTGGGTTTATTTTCTGCACAGAAAAGATGAAACTGCTGAAATACTGCTGGATCATGTGAGGCTCATTGAAACTGGCACAAAATACAAAGTCAAGATCCTGAGAAGTGATAATGGGACTGAATTCAAGAATTCAGCAATGGAAGAGTTCTGCAAATACAAAGGAATAGTTCAACAATTCTCTGCTCCTGGCACACCTCAGCACAATAGAGTAGTTGAAAGAAAGAACAGGACTCTTATTGAAGCTGGCAGAACTATGTTGGAGGAAGCTAAACTACCTACATATTTCTGGGCAGAAGCAGTCAACACAGCATGCTACACTCAGAACATCACCTTAATCAACAGACATGGTGTGACTCCTTATCAGATGATTAAGGAAAAGAAGCCGAGTTTGAAGCATTTACATGTGTTCAGCTGCAAGTGCTTTGTTCTAAGACCTCATCCTGAACAGCTAGGAAAATTTGAGACTAAAGCTGATGAGGCCATCTTTATTGGCTATCCAATAACAAGAGCCTTCAAAATCTACAATCTGAGAACAAAGACAGTCATGGAATCTATTAATGTATCTTTTGATGATAAAAAGATAACAGGGATAACAGAAGACTCTCATGATAGTTTGATCTTTGCAAATGAAGCTACAAAGAATTCTGATGAAGTCATGTCAGATACTGATACTCTGTCAGATTCTGACGACCGATCAATTCCTGATCGAACACCAGATACTGATAATGTCTCAAATAATGCAAATGTTGAGGGGGAACAAGAGCAAGACATCACCAGTACTGATACAACTCAAACATCAAGTAGAGACTCATCAGAAACAGCTTCAAGAGACAATCCTGACAGTATATCAGGAAGAGATAGCACGATCTCAGGGGGAGCTTCTAGCAATTCTAGTTCTTTTGAAGATAACACCAATCCAGGGGGAGCATCCAGTTCAAGAAATGAATTACCATCAGCAAGGAAATGGACTAAAAGCCATACTCCTGATTTAATTATTGGGAATCCTGAAGCAGGTGTTAAGACAAGAAGTGCAACTCAGAATGAATGTTTATATAATAACTTTCTGTCAAAGGAGGAGCCTAAGAAAGTTGAAGATGCACTTAAGGATGCTGATTGGGTAACAGCTATGCAAGAAGAACTGAATGAGTTTGAAAGAAATGAAGTCTGGAAACTAGTACCAAGGCCAAAGGGTAGGTCTATTGTCGGTACAAAGTGGGTATTCAGAAACAAGACAGATTCAGATGGCACAATTATGAGGAACAAAGCAAGGCTAGTAGCAAAGGGGTATTCTCAACAGGAAGGAATAGATTATGATGAGACTTTTGCTCCTGTTGCAAGACTAAAGGCCATCAGAATTTTTCTAGCATATGCAGCCCACAAGAAGTTCAAAGTATTCCAGATGGATGTAAAAAGTGCATTCCTCAATGGAGAATTGGAAGAGGAGGTATATGTTGAGCAACCTCCTGGCTTCATTGATCCCAAATATCCAGATCATGTCTATAGACTGGATAAAGCACTTTATGGACTAAAGCAAGCTCCAAGAGCCTGGTATGAAACCCTAGCTCAATTCTTACTGGAAAGTGGATTCAATAGAGGTATAATTGATAAAACCTTGTTTTATTTGAATCATGGTAAGGATTTGCTGTTAATTCAAATATATGTTGATGATATCATTTTTGGGTCAACTAACTCTAAGCTGTGTGAGAAGTTTTCAAAGCTAATGCAGTCTAGATATCAAATGAGCATGATGGGAGAAATGAGCTATTTTTTAGGTTTGCAAGTTAAACAGACTGATGATGGGATTTTTATCAATCAGTCAAAGTACACAAAGAATTTGTTGAAAAGGTTTAACATGCAAGATAGCTCTACAGCTTCAACTCCTATAGCTACAGCTACAAAGCTTGATCCTGATCAAGGAACAGAGGTAGATGTAACCAACTACAGAGGGATGATTGGCTCACTCTTATATCTAACTGCTAGCAGAGCAGATATCATGTATGCAACCTGTCTATGTGCAAGATTGTTAACTCGAATAACTTGTAGAAGGGGGGGTTGAATACAAGTTATATAATCGTGTCTGATTTTTGCTTGATTATATGAACAAGAATAAACGAATGAATCAAACTCTGTTTGTATTAATAAGATCAAATACAAACTCTACCAAAGGTGTACAATACCTTTAGCAGCTGCTGACAATACAAATCTCTCTCTCTGTTTGTTTCGAACTCTCGAATACAAACCTTATACAGAGCTACGCACACGAACTCAATTTTTCACGCACTTTTTTTACAATGATATAGAGAGAGTATTTATAATGCTACCTATCAACTACTAACAGAAAGATATAATCTATACATGACAATGTTCTGCCTTCTAGTTGATAGTTTCCATCAATAGAAAACTCTTTCCTTCATAATATCTTCTTGCTTGTTCTTCAAACAACGATCCTGTTTTATAGCACTTGCCAGTTTCTGTAGCATCCATAATGACATCATCAGTAACACGACTGATATCAGGATTTCATCTTGCATCAGTATCTGATCATCATCAGTATTAGACCGTCATCAGGATTTGCTCTTTGTTCCTGACATGTAGTCTCCGATACACTGTTCATTCCTGACTAAACTATACAGATAACTGTCTTACACATAAATCCTATATATAGTGCTAAATCCTTTATAAGATCAGGATTACAAGAAGTATAATGTGTAAATTCTATTCTTAACATCACAACTTATGAGTTATTCCTAACAATATCCCCCTATTTATGCTTTAAAATCTGAAGCATAAATTTAAGTTGTGGATGTCAAAACATATAACAAAACAACCAGAATAGAATTTATGAATGTAGAATTATGAAGTTAAGTACCTCCTTCCCAGATGTAGACGTTTATCTAGTACTTAGAAGAAAGAATTTTAACTATTAATGCTGCTCTTCCTTTACCACTTCCTAGCTGAGATTCACCACAGATTCACCACTGTCACTCCTAGTTCTTCTTTTTACTTCCCTTTGTCTGCTCTTTATCTCCCCCGGTCTGGTGTTGTTGTTGTTGTCTTTGAATTATCTTTATCTCCCCCTTTTTGACATCAGCAACATTAATTCCAAGAGATTCAGAAACAGAACAAATGATATTCATCAGAACTGCTTGATTTTCCATAATTATGACTTGGTTATCTTCAAGTGATTGAAGTCTTGTTTGAATAGCAATTTGAGAATTCTGAATATCTTTCAAAACATCAGAATGAACTTCAATGTTGGAAGTGCTTCTAGTATCTTCAGAATCAGAATCAGAAAGAACTGTATCTTCAAGTCTTGTAGAAGAAGTTGCTTGGGTTGTATGATATTCAAGTAATAAAACCTGATTAGAAGTATCAACATCTTCATCTTTCTGATCTGTAGCTGAAACATTATCATCATCTCCCTCACCAGTATTCTGTGTACTAACATCTTCAAATCCTGACTCCTCCTTAGAGTGATCAGAGACTGTAGATGTCTCAATTCTAGCTGATATTGGAAGTACATACAAAGGAACACTAGGATCATTAGGAACTTCATCTGGTACATATGTATCAAGAGATTGCTTTATCCTGACACCTCTTCTGTTAATGATTCCTGCAAGCCTCTCCTTTTGCTTCTGAGCTTTAACTTCTGGCTTTGCATTGTGATGTGCTAGGTCATTCTTCTGATACATTTTGATGAATGAATAAGTACCAGCATCCATACCTAAATTTTCAGACCAAGATTCAGGAAAAACCTGATCCCAGAAATCAAATGATGGTTTCCTAATTTTCTCTCCCTCACTATGGAGTTGATCATCCATACCCTCATTCTCACTTTGACTTACTAAAGTCAACACTCTTTCTACCTCACCTTTTGCCTGGTCAGGAGCCAGCCTCTCAGTTTGTGGATCTAAGTCCATCTTTTCAAGTGTATCACTCAAATTTGGATAAGTACTCTCATGACCTACAGAAAAATAGGGTTTAGAAGGAGTTTTTATACCTGAACTCACATGGAGAGAGGGTTCCTCATTTGGCAAGGGGCTTGAGGTTTTCTCCAAGGAGTGAGCTGCTATAATCTCTGAACCCTTACAATCATCTTCTTTCCTTTCAGAGACTACAGGCTCCAGTATACCACTTTCAGGTTCTTTACTAGACTCTGATGTCTTCAGTAATACTTCATTAGACACCATAGTTAGTACATCACCGTCTTTAAGTGTTGTTTGTTGAGACTCACCCTCAAGGTGGATAGACTCTGACTGAACAAAATTTGTTTGATCTTCAGAAAAATCAACCAAAGTCATTCCTTCCATATCATAGGGTATCTCACTTGCATTCTTAGTCATCACAGAAGTCCTTTCAACATCAGCTATCACAGCTCCTGAGTCATCCAACCTCTGACTAGATGGTTCTTGTGTTGCAGTGACTGTGATCTGATCTTTCCTACTATTCACCACTGGTGCAATAGTATCTTCTGTTGACTGCTTCCCACTATCTACTTCCTCCAGTTGTTCACCTTGAGCTGAGGCATCTTCAATAATGACATCTTTGTCAAATAAATATGCATGAAGTGATTGAAGTGCAACATGCTCCGAGAGTCCAAATTTCTTGACTAATTTTCTTCTGACAGATACATAGAAATACATCTTCATTAAGTCAAGTCTTTGATGTAGAAGTCCATATTCTTCAAGAAATGAAAGTCTAGGAACACTTTCACTTAGAAAATTTAGAACTGGCCTGGAAAGCTTCACTTTTAGAGAGATAAGTCCCATAGCCATTCTGTATGACAATGTAGTTTCCCATGAAGAATCAATATCCCGATCTCTCTTGTCAAATACTGACATAGATGTATCTTGATGTGTAGAAACCTGCATAATGTTAGTTGGACTAGACTCTGTGTGTGTAGGTGACAATTGAATCTTTCTCCTTGTTCTCCTGATATAGTGAGCAAAAGATTTATCCTGAGAAGACTCAAGAGGTGTAGACACAGAAGTGATCTTGGGATGAGATCTTTGTTCAATAGATACAGTCTTTTGAGAGACAGTATCCAGTAACTGTTTTCCCTTTTTAAGAACTACAGTCTTTTGGAAGACTGCAGCCTGGCTGTGGCTAGGTTTTTCATCTCTTTGTGCTAACAGAGAAAGTTGAATTGCAGCCTTCAATTCTGCTATCTCAGCAAGAGTTAAATCATCATCATCTTCACTAGAATTACTACTACTTGACACAACAAATCTTCTCTTCCTTACAACTGATGTCTTTTGAGAAACACCAGAGGTTGGTTTCTTTGAAACAATAGGCTGTGGATCAAAATTTGGTTCTTGAATTGTTTCAGAGACTGTAATATTTTGGGCTACTTGGGTAGACACATGTGGGTTCTCCTCCAAATGAGATTCCTGAGCCATTTCACCACAAAAGAAAGAAGAATTGTAGAAAGTAGGAAGATGAGTTTTAAGAATTACCTGAACATGATGTGGATAATGAATTTCAGGTATTTCATCTAGATTCTTTTCATTGTCCTTCTTTGTAATGTCAGAGAAAATTCTCTTTTGCTGTGCATAAGAAGAAACACAATGTTCCCTACCAAATCTAGCTTCAACATCAGGAATAAAATGGTTAATAAACATTTGCATAAATCTATGATAATAAACCATTTTCCTGTTTTGATCTCTTAACCCAAGTTTAATACTCATCTGACTTAAGATAATATGACCAATGTTAATTGCTCTGTCATAAAGCAAACTATAAGCAATATGTGATGTAACAGAAGTAATTTGCTGAAAAGAACTACATTTACCAGTAAAACATTTAGCAATTTGATCAAAGTAAAAAGACCATTCCTTTCTAAGAAAAGACCTATTCAACTGGCTCATGTTGTCTAGAGGTCCACTATAACCTAATTCAGACAACATAGTTCTTACATTATCATCAGATGGTTCACTTGCATAACTATCAGTAACAGGTAAGCAAAGTACTGAATTAACAACAGATTCAGTAATGTTAAATGAATCTTGTCCTAAATGTAGAACAATCTTACCTGATTGACTCTGAGTAGAATCAATTACCTCAGCATTCTCCCAAGCTTGTGTAACAGCTGCTAGATTAATTTGTGGAGATGCTGTCAATGCAAAACTTAATGGTCCATACGCCAGAAAGTCCACGATTGGATGAAAATCAGATGACACTCCTTCCTTGTTGGTGATAGCTGCTACATGATTGTTTGTCATAAAATCGAAGTCACCAAACTTGAAGGCTACTGATTTAGGTAATCTTCTTTGAGCTGCCATTTTTGATCTGAAAAGAACTTAAAAAATTCTTGAAATGGATTAGTGATTTTGAAAACTCAAGAGTGGTTTTTGCTTTAAAGAATGTAAAATTAGAGAAAGCAATTACACGATTAGAGTTTCAAAACAAATATATTTCACAAATCTTTCAGACCACTATCCCACATTGACACGTAGATTGACAGGTGTCAGTCCCTGAAAAGTGCGGTTACCCACGATTTTTGGAAAATAAAATCCAAAATTGATTTTCATGAAATAAATCAGGGTATGAATGATCAATACTGATCAGCTTCCTTTTCCTGTTGACCTCTCATCAAAATAATCACAAAATACGATGTGATAATAATTCTCAAATCCTGATGGTCACACATGAAATCCTGATCAATATCATCCTGATTCCAGAGACTTAATATGGAGTTTCCACGTGACATTTTTCTTTTATCTGAAAAAGAAATAAACAATTAATCTGAACAAAAATCAATTGGTTAGATATATTCAATATTTCTTGAAAACAAGAAATACAGTCACACGCAATAATTAGCATCTGACTTCATTAAAACTTCAAAGTGACTTTTCAGCTTCTCACGTCTTTCTTTAAAAGAAACAGACGCCTTATGCCATTCTCCATAAACCTTTCAATTTCTTTTTTTCTCAACAATGCTTCTCAAACCAAAATTCCATTCAAACCCATTCTTTAGATCTTTCACGGTCGATGAACATCCTTTTCTTGATCATCTCTTTGAAAAGAAGACTCTTCTCATCGAACTAATCATGGATGGATTGATTTCCGATAATATCCAGAGGTTTCTCCTAGAACATCCATCTGTTGGATACAATCTTCCCCTAACCTCCTCAAAACTTGAGGATGAAGAATTTGGCCGAGAGTCTGAGGTTGATCTTGATGGAGATGCTATTCATTTAAGTTAGCTGCTCTCATTCAAGTCGCCCAGACAAGGAATCCAAGAGTAGACGAGGCTATTCAATCCCCTGATGGATTTCTTGAGATGCTCCTTGTCATGTACCTCAGAATTCATATCAATAGACAAGTATAGAATTATCAGTAGAAATTAGATAAAAAGATGTTGTATTTCATTTCCATATATGTAATGCTTTAAATTAATGAAAATACAATTATTTGTTATCTACTTGTCTTTTGATTATTGAATGATGTATAAATTATCAGTATGCAAATATCAAAACATGCTGGCATAGACTTAACACATCATAGAATTAGATTACTACACAAAGTAAACGTCAGGATCTGAAACAATTTTCATAATCCTGATACTGACACAATACTGATGACGTCAGCATCCTGATAACAAATCTAATCCTGATGATTATTAACAAGTCTATCATACTGAAATTTATCAAGGCAAAGTGTTTAGCTAAAGCATTTAACAATCAAATATAGATCCTGACAAGAATATCAAGTCTATAAGCTAAAAACAACATACCTTGCTACATTTGCAGATGTTAAAGATCTAAAAATTTAACATTCCTAACTCACTTACTAATCTACTGAATGTAGTCTCATCAAGTGGTTTAGTTAGAATATCTGCAAGCTGTTTGTCAGTAGGAACAAAATGAAGTTCCACAGTACCATTCTCAATATGTTCTCTAATAAAATGATACCTGACATCAATGTGCTTAGTCCTTGAATGTTGAACTGGATTTTCTGCAATTTTAATAGCACTAGTATTATCACAAAACATAGGAATATTACTAAGTGTCATACCATAATCCATCAACTGATTTCTTATCCAAAGGAGCTGTGCACAACAACTGCCTGCTGCTATGTACTCAGCTTCTGCAGTTGAGGTTGAAACAGATTGTTGCTTCTTGCTTGCCCAAGAAATCAATCTATTTCCCAAGAATTGACATGTACCTGTAGTGCTTTTCCTGTCTATTTTACACCCTGCATAATCAGAGTCTGAATAGCCAATTAGAAAGAAATCAGATTCTCTAGGATACCACAAACCAAGATTTGGAGTTCCTTTGAGATATCTAAAAATTCTCTTCACAGCAATTAAATGAGATTCCTTAGGATCACTTTGGAATCTAGCACATAAACAGGTAGAAAACATTATATCTGGTCTACTTGCAGTTAGATATAACAATGAGCCTATCATGCCTCTATAACTAGTATTATCCACACTCTTCCCCTTAGGATCAGAGTCTAGTTTAGTGGCTGTTGCCATGGGTGTTTTTGCAACTGCACAGTCTTAAAAGTCAAACCTTCTTAAAAGATCTGTGATATACTTTGACTGATTAATGAAAATACCAGTCTCAGTCTGTTTGACCTGCAAGCCTAAGAAATAATTTAATTCACCCATCATGCTCATCTAATACTTAGACTGCATAAGCTTGCTAAACTTAGCACACAACTTTTCATTAGTAGAACCAAAAATAATATCATCAACATAAACTTGAACTAAAAGCAATTCACCTTTTATCTTTCTAAAGAATAGAGTTTTGTCAATTGTACCTCTTGTGAAGCCATTTTCAAGAAGAAATTTAGACAAAGTCTCATACCATGCTCTTGGTGCTTGCTTTAGTCCATAGAGTGCCTTGTCAAGTTTGTAGACATGATTTGGAAACTTTGGATCAACAAATCCAGGTGGTTGTTCCACATACACTTCCTCATCAAGTTTGCCATTTAGAAAAGCACTCTTTACATCCATCTGGTATACCTTGAATTTTGAATGAGCTGCAAATGCAAGAAACATTCTGATTGCTTCTAATATTGCTACAGGTGCAAAGGTCTCATCATAATCAATGCCTTCTTCCTGAGAATAACCCTTGGCCACCAGTCTAGCTTTGTTTCTTACAATCATACCAGATTCATCTAGCTTGTTTCTGAAAACCCATCTTGCACCAACAATTGATCTATCTTTAGGTCTTGGTACCAGTTTCCATACTTTGTTTCTCTCAAACTCATTTAACTCCTCCTGCATTGCAATTACCCAATCAGGATCCTGTAAGGCTTCTTCAACATTCTTAGGTTCATTCTTTGAGAGAAAGCAACTATACAAGCATTCATTTTGAATTGATCTTCTAGTTCGAACACCACTATTTGGATCACCAATAATCAAATCTTCAGTATGATCCTTTGTCCATTTTATAACAGGTGGTAGATTAACTCTGCTAGTCTCTCCCCCTAAGTTAGTGGTATCTCTTGTAGAAGAATTCTCTCTACCTTCAAAAACTCTCCTTTGATCAATAGAATCAGTAGATTCCATATAGCTGTTAGTTACTGATCTTTCCTCAGTAGACTCTGAAAGATCAGTTCCTGATGGAGTAGACTCTGAAACGTCAATTCCTGATGGAGTAGACTCTGAAAGGCTAGTCTGCTCCTGATGATCACTGTGTTCTCTTTGATTTATTTGCTCCCCCTCAACAGTAGCATTCCTTTGAGAAGCAATAGAAATTCCTTCTGGAGAACCTTCATCATCACTGGAGAGTATCTCAGAATTCTTCAGATTTTCAAATTCCAATTTGTCATGGCTTTCATCAGTTTGCAGAATTCCAAATTTCTTATCATCAAATGCAACATGAATTGATTCCATAACAATGTGAGTTCTGAAATTATAAACTTTGAAGGCCTTAGATGCTGAATATCCTAGAAAAATTGCTTCATCCGATTTGGCTTCAAATTTTCCAAGTTGTTCTGGATGAACTTTTAGGACATAGCATTTGCATCCAAAGATGTGAAAGTATTTCACACTTGGTTTCTTTCCTTTGATCATCTCATAGGGAGTTTTTCCATGACTATTTACCAAGGTACAATTTTGAGTGAAACATGCAGTGTTAATAGCTTCTGCCCAAAAATAGGTTGGAAGTTTTGCATCTGCAAGCATGGTTCTTGCTGCCTCTATGAGAGTCCTGTTCTTTCTTTCCACTACACCATTCTGTTGAGGTGTACCAGGTGCAGAAAACTGTTGAGTGATTCCTTTGTCTGCACAAAACCCCTCCATTATAGAATTCTTGAATTATGTACCATTGTCACTTCTAAGTACTTTGACTTTGTACTCAGAGTTATTATGAATATTCTTGATAAGTTCAATGATTTGCTGAGGAGCTTCATCCTTCTTGTGTAGAAAGAACACCCATGTGAACCTTGTGAAATCATCCACTATAACTAGAGCATATCTTTTCTTGCTGATAGACATAATGTTTACTGGACTAAACAGATCAAGATGTAGCATGTGAAATGGTTCAGTAATTGAATTTTCAGTCTTGGTCTTGAAAGTGGTTCTTCTTTGCTTTCCAAGCTGACATGCATCACAAAGTCCATCTTGCACAAAATTTGCCTGAGGTAGGCCTCTCACCATATTATGCTTAACAAGTTGATTAAGCTTCTTGAAGTTGAGATGTGAGAGCTTCTTGTGCCAATTCCAGCTTTCACCACTTGTTGCTTTGCTGTAGAGACATCTAACAATTCCTTTAGATGTATCACTTAAACTGGCTTCATATATGTTACCATGTCTTTGACCAGTTAGAACAATGTCTCCATTCTGCATATTCAAGATTTTGCATCCTTCTTTGTCAAAGATTGATTTGTAACCTTTATCACCCAGTTGACTTATGCCTAAAAGAGTATGTTTCAAGCCTTCAACCAGTGCTACATTTTCTATGATGACATTCCCAAAAGCAATTGAGCCATATCCCAGAGTTTCTCCTTTGTTGCCATCTCCAAAGGATATTACTGGGCCAGCTTTCCTCTCAAACTTTGTAAGCAGGGACTTCTTTCCAGTCATATGTCCAGAGCATCCACTATCCAAGGTAATTGAATGCTTCTTTCCTGTGCCCTTAACAGAGGATGGAGAAGTTTTCTTTGGAGATCCAGGTTTGTCTGAACTATTTGCCATCAATGCAATGTTGTCATAATCCAATTCATCTTCAGAATCACTGGAATCAGCCCAATCCTTCTGTGTGACCATAAGTGCATTACCCTTTCCTGAATTCCTAGGCTTCTTACACTCACTAGCAAAGTGTCCAAGCTCGCTGCAGTTAAAGCACTTGATCTTGGCCTTATCAAGCTTGACAATTGTACTTTTGCCTTTGTCACTCTTCTTCTCCCCTTCTTTTGAAAAGGTCCTTTGCTAAATCTTCTCCTGTTAAATCTACCTTTCTTGAAAGCTTTAGCAAACATAGCAAAGAGTTCCTGCATCTCAGATTTAGAATCATTGTTGTCAGTATCCATATCAGTAGTCTCTGACTCAGAACTTTCTTTGCTTTTCTTCTTCCTTGAATTCTTTACAGCAATCTCTTCATGCTGTTCTTCAGGAAGCTTCTTTACTTCAGATTGAGTAGTAAGTGCAATAGTCTTCATCTTTCCTTCACTCCTGCTCTTCTTCTGTTGCTTGTCAAGTTCATAAGCTCTCAATTTTCCATATACTGCTTCTAATGAAATCTCATCCAGATCATTAGCTTCCTCAATCGCAGATATCTTCTCATTGTAGAAATCAGGCAAAGCTTTCATGAACTTTGTATTCATATCCTCCAAGTCATAATATTTACCATGCATGGCCATCTCATTGATGAGTTTTGTAAACCTATCAAAGGTATCAGTAAGTGACTCACCAAACTTGGATTCAAAGTACTCATACTGTTATATAAGTAATGTCCTCATATTCTTCCTGACAGGCTTAGTTCCTTCATAGTGAACCTTAAGATTGTCCCATATATCCTTAGCAGTTTTACAAGAGAGAACATAGTTAGTGAGAACAGAATCAAGACTGTTGAATAATATGTTTCTCACTTTAGCATCTTTAAGAACATTCTCCTTGTCCTTATCTGACCATTCAGATTTTGGCTTCTCTGCTGTATGTTCTGGAACAACCACACCATCAACAGTTGCTTGTCCAATGACCTTTGTTGGAACAAAAGGTCCATCTCTGATTCTGTCAAGATAATCAGGATCTGTTGCTTCCAGATGATGCAACATCTTTACTTCCCATAGAGTATATTCGTTTCTCTTTAGCATAGGAATCTTAGTATTCCAATCCTTGTAACCAGACATGATTACAGATCTTTATGATTATTCGAAATCAACCTGCTCTGATACCAATTGTTAACTCGAATAACTTGTAGAAGGGGGGTTGAATACAAGTTATATAATCGTGTCTGATTTTTGCTTGATTATATGAACAAGAATAAACGAATGAATCAAACTCTGTTTGTATTAATAAGATCAAATATAAACTCTATCAAAGGTGTACAATACCTTTAGCAGCTGTTGACAATACAAATCTCTCTCTCTGTTTGTTTCGAACTCTCGAATACAGACCTTATACAGAGCTACGCACACGAACTCAATTTTTCACGCTCTTTTTTTACAATGATATAGAGAGAGTATTTATAATGCCACCTATCAACTACTAACAGAAAGATATAATCTATACATGACAATGTTCTACCTTCTAGTTGATAGTTTCCATCAATAGAAAACTCTTTCCTTCATAATATCTTCTTGCTTGTTCTTCAAACAACGATCCTGTTTTATAGCACTTGCCAGTTTCTGTAGCATCCATAATGACATCATCAATAACACGACTGATATCAGGATTTCATCTTGCATCAGTATCTGATCATCATCAGTATTAGACCGTCATCAGGATTTGCTCTTTGTTCCTGACATGTAGTCTCCGATACACTGTTTATTCCTGACTAAACTGTACAGATAACTGTCTTACATATAAATCCTATATATAGTGCTAAATCCTTTATAAGATCAGGATTACAAGAAGTATAATGTGTAAATTCTATTCTTAACATCACAACTTATGAATTATTCCTAACAAAGATTTCAGGCAGAACCAAGAGAACCACATCTCATTGCAGTGAAAAGGATTTTCAGATATCTTAAGGGCACTTCTTCTCTCGGCCTTTGGTATGCTAGAGAATCAGACTTTAGTTTATATGGTTACTCAGATGCTGATTTTTCAGGATGCAAAATAGACGAGAAAAGTACTTCAGGCAGTTGTCAGTTTCTTGGAGGAAGACTAGTTTCTTGGTTTAGTAAAAAGCAAAAGTCTATCTCCACATCAACTGCAGAAGTGAGTACATTGCTGCAGGAAGCTGTTGTGCTCAGATCATGTGGATGAGAAATCAGCTAATGGACTATGGTTTGTCATATTCAAAAATACCTATTTATTGTGATAACCAAAGTGCTATTGCTATGACAGGAAATCCAGTACAGCATTCTCTTACTAAGCATATCAGTATAAGATATCATTTCATAAGAGAGCAAGTAATGGAAGGAACAATTGAGTTACACTTTGTTCCTACTGATCAACAGCTAGCTGATATATTCACCAAGCCACTTCCTGAAGCTACATTTACAAAGTTGGTGAATGAACTGGGAATGGTAAACTATGATAGTTTCTGAGAACAGAGAAAGATTAAATACTGATGTTCGTCGAATCCTGATGCATTTCAAATCCTGATGAAAAGTCAATCCTGACTTCAGTCAAACATCAAATACTGATGCGACGTTTCACTTATCAATAATGTATATCAGTATTTTGTTTTCTGTTCTATTTTCATGATATACTTGTGATTCTTGAAACTTGTTAATATGGTGATTACTTTAATTAGTTTTCATGTTTATTTCTTTTATTTAATTATTTGAAAACAAGTTCAATGCAGAAAACAATGAATAAGATTAGAGAAACAAAAAAATTTTCATTGATAATAAGAAAGAGATTACATTCAAAGATTACATCTTTTTGTTCTCTATCTACTAATCTATTCAACAGGAAATAAAAGTCCAATCCACTCCATTGTTAGTAGCCATCCCAGATCCCATCTTTGCCACTTTGTTTGGGTGGAGGTTGACAGGGATAAGGTTATTTTTGGTGACATATTCATTAACAATGGTTGATGGAGTTGGATGAGGATGCCTGAACTAGTTCAGCCATGCTAATGTTGCTTGAAGGGCAGCATCGATGTCAATCACTTTTGCAGGTTTTTCCTTCTCGATTTCCTCGAGACCTGCATCCATCTGCAACCAGAGAGTCTCAAGTTGTCTTTCCCAGTTGAAAGTATCAAACTCTTCACGAGTATAACTGAAGATATCTCTTTTCTCGACGAGATGAAGATTCTTTTCTATGATGGTAAGTTTTGCCATCTCTGTACTGAGAAACTTTGCAAGAAAAGCTTTTGGTTTGAAGGAGAGAAGAAGCAGGAGAAGGGTTAAAAAGTAAGTGGACAAGTCTCTAGGATTAAATAGAGAAGGGTGAAACGAGAATATGAAACGATTCATATTTCTGGTGTAAGTACCAGGTATTTTTTGATTGTGATGTTTTAAATTTCTTTATTTAAAACAAATTACCTTGTTTTATTTTAATCACAATCTTATTTCTCAAATAAGACGGGCGCGTGTATTGTACTCACTTGAGTATGTACATACAGTTTGAAAATCGTGATGCGTGCGGTTATTACCACTCTTACACGTAATTTTGTCCATTACCTATGTGTGCACGAGTAGATTGCTAACATCTGTCTTTGATAAAACATTAGTTTTGTTTATAATTAATTTAGTTTTCTAAATTGATTCCTTGATTCTTGAAGTATCAGTATTGTATCTTCTCTATCACTTTGTGCGAACACAAACCCTAAATCGAAAATCACATATTCCTACACATTCGATTTAAAAATGTCTTCATCTGCATTCACAAACAATAAAGTTGTAATTCATGGTGTTACTTTTGACCCTAACAACTTTACTACAGTTCTTGATCATCAGGAACTAGATAATGATTTTCATATCATTCAGGATCTTTTGGCCTCAAGTCCAATCAATTATGCTCTAACTCAACCTGCCAAAGTTTCTTTTAAGAGTGTTATGCAGGTGTGGAGTACTGCTATTTTTGGTGAGTGTATGCCATCAGGAAAGCCGAATATGAATTTCGAATACAATGGTGTTACACATCAAGTCACTCCAGATGTTGTTTGTAAAGCTCTTCAACTACCATCTCTAAATGGTGAGACTCCAGAAAAGTTTACTGATGCTTTTCTTTTGGAGTTTGCTTTAAAGTTGGGCTACAATGGACAACCAAAGAAATTTGGAGATCTATTCAGAACCAAGCTAAAGAAGGAATGGAATTTCTTCTTTGATACCATAAGTAGGTGTTTCTTGAATAAGGTGTCTAACTTTGATGCCTTACCTACTGCCTCAGTTCACATTGGGTACTCTCTAATCTATGAAACTCCTTTTGATTATGGGTCTTTTATATTGCGAGCATTAACTGCTAGAAAGAAAGATAAATGTGGTTTTGTCTGCTATACTAGATTTATTCAGTTAATATTCTCGTACCTATGTCCCAATGTTGAATTTGCTGATGATACAGATTTATCTATCTTTAAGATTTCTGCTAATAACATCAGTTCTCTGCTCAAGAGTGATAAGACAAATGGTTTTGAAGGTATAACTGCATATATTCCTAATGAGGTCAGGCTTCTTTTAACCAAGCGAATGCCTACTCATTATGGATCAATTACTGATGGTCAAGGACCTAGTTCTGGTGCTATGAGACATGACATTACCAATCCTGTTTCTAACTAAAGCACTCAACTCAAACACTCTACCAAACAGTCATCCACCTCTGGTGTCTCACAAAAGGCATTAGTTGTAAAATCAAAGAAATTAGCTAGGTCTGATGTGTCTGGAAGACAATCAGGATCAAAGGATTTCTCCACTCAAACTCACTCTCAAAAGAAGTCACAAGGGGGTGAACAAGGGGTGTATAAGGAAACAGGAGAAAAGAGGAAATTCAGTCAGAAAATTGATTCTGAGTCTGATTATGATTCTGATGATGACAAAGTTCCTTTATCTGTTGCTTTGAAGAAAAAGGAAGTCATTACGGTAGCTCCCAAAGAAATGGCTGTTTCTGAAAAGCCAAAGAAAAGAAGGAGATTACATAAAAAGAGTCCATACTTCATTCCTCTAGAGATATAGAATCTTGATGATACTATAGAAAATGATCAGAATCTGGTTGTTTCATCAGTTCCTGACTCAACTACCAATCCTGATATTTCTACTCCTGGTGCTACACCTGTGAAGACTGTTGAAATTTCTGATTCTCTAGAACCTGCATCTCCGAAGAGAAGAATAATTGAGATGTCTGTAGATGATGTGAACAAGATTGCAGCACAGCTTGGATTCAAACCTGTCTCACTTCAACAGAAAGATTCTTCTGAGAAGGTTTTTCAGAGACACAAGAAACAGAGAACCACTTCACCTCTGAAAGGATCTAGCCCACAAGAACCTGAACTACAAAGTAGTTCAGCAGCTACTGCAGATCCAGTCACACAAGAACCATTCATTCAAAGTATGGATGAAGACATTACTGAAGGAATAGTCCCATAAGAACCACTCTCTCAAAGGGAAAGTGAAGACAAGAATATTCCTGCCACACTAGAACCATCTTCTCAAAGTGAAGATGCAGGCACCGTCACAACAGCAAAGGAGTTTCCTGACAATGCTCAAGGGGCTTCTGAAATTGAAATTGACTTAGTTCAAAGTTTGGCTGATAAAGCTGCTCATGTTAAGCATATTTCTGAATGTGATGAAATACTAAAGGACACTGCACTTGAGGGAAGCACACAAGAACCTTTAACTCAAAGTGTTGAAGAAGCTTCACAACCTCAGACTACACAAGAACCATCAGTAGTTAATACTGATGCAAGTCATGCTTTAGTTGCAGTTGTCAATCCTGATGTAAGTACTACTGATCCGCTTATTCCATTGCTTATCGAGCCAATTTCTACAAGGCCAATGGATTCTTTAACTACTTCGTCAGGTAACACCTCTATCTCTAATTCTCTTAACACTGATAGTATGATTACAGATAGACCTGATACAAGGGATACCTCTATTTGTATGACTTCAGTCCACTCTTCTCAGCCACCTCTTATTTCTTCACAAATAAAAATGAGCCAGAGCTTTTCTAGTGAGAATGAGAGAAAACAATTAGAGAAAAAGAAGAGTGATGAGAGGCAGTCTCCTGAACTGGCAAAAGGAGAGGTAGACATGAGTGAGAAGTTACAAACTTCAAGTGAGGTAGAAGTTGCTATTGAAAGCAACTTAGGTAATGTTGTGAGAAGTGATGAGATCACTTTAAAAGAAAAGAGAGATCTAGGAAATGTTTCTATTCCTATTGCAGGTCTTCAGGAACCAACAGTTCCATCTACTGTTGCTTTGAGATTGAAATGAGTTATGAATCCTGAAGATAATGTGGATAATAAAATTCCTGAGTCTGATGATAGCTCAGATGATGATGATGATCATGCTGACAATGATCCTGAGGCAATTCAAATGCAGGCAGCAATAAAAGCAAGTCTACTATCTACTTATGGGTCTTCGAGTAGATACATGCAGTCTGTTACTCAAGAAGAGTTCAGAGGGGAGTACAGTTCCATACTTCCTCCTGATACTCAAGCTGCAAGGGGATATGAATGGGATACTGAATGGAATCAGCCGAATGCTAAGATGAATTTTCAAAATGCTCTTTTTCATTCTGGTCATATTGCCACGAGGATGCCTACTCCTGAACTTAAGGCCCTTCTCAAGACTAATGCTCTTCTAGCAAAGGGATTGAAGAGTGAGATTGATTCTATGAAGGATGTTAATGATAAATTTCAAGCAGGCATTCAAACAATGTTTCTATATCTGCTACTGCTTCTCAAGCTCGTCTTCTTGCTGATGATGTTAAAGCACTTGCAAAGAAGATGGATTCAAGAATGGCTGTCTTGGAATCGAAAGTTGACAATATTGATGAGACACTCAAGCTTATCTTATCTTTCTTCATTGAAGATGTTGATGTCAAAAAGGGGGAGAAGGTAGTCAAAACAAAATGTACACCTAATCCAGTTGTAAGAAAGGAGAAGGATGATACTTCTGGAAATGATGGTGGTACTAGTACTCAACAACATCATGGGAAAGGAAAAGGAACCTCTGATGCTGGTTTAGTAAAGGGAAGGAGTTCAACTCAGACTCAAACTAATCAGTCAACTCATGTTTCTGAATCTGGAAAAAGAAGGCAAACTCTGTCTACAATTCCTGAAGGTGATGAAGATATGTTGATTACTGATGTACAAGATGCTCCTCACCTCTTTGAAGAAATTATCACTGAATCAGGTGGAAGTGAACTTGTTTATCGAAACAGTGATAAGTTTCATCAGTATCATGCTAAAAAGGCACTTGAATTAACTTCTGAAGAAAATCCCGATATGACTACTGATGAAATTTTAAAGGAACAAAACAGGATCTTTGAGGAGATTGCAAGACAGAAGAAAGCTCCTACTGCAAGAAGAGGAAGAGGCAGAGGAGGAAGAAACAGAGGCAGAGGAAAGAATATTGTACAGGCAAGTACAAGGCAAACAAGATCTAGTGGAATCAGAATTGAAGAAGTGTCTGATGAAAGAAAGAAGAAAACTCCACTTCTTCTTGAATTGGTTCCAGACAACAAATTTAATGTTTCTGATGAAACAGTTGAAGAAGAAAGTTTGCTAAGAACTAGAAGGAAAAAGTCAGTTGTGAAAGCACAGGAAGGTGTTTCTGAAGGATCTCAATCAGATGAGATTAATCAAAGAAGGTTCAGGGAAGTTGAAGAAGAAAGAAAGCTCAAGAAAACTAATAATGATGTTATTGAAGATGCAAGAATTGAGTACTTGAAACGAATCTTTGAATCTGATAAAGATATGTGGTATGATTCCAAGAAAGTTTTTTAGGAGGAAATTCCCAGTGAGTCAAAGCACAAGCAGAAAGGAAGAAAGTGGGTTCATGTTGATGATATGAAGTATACTGGACCAAGGATTTTCAAATCTGCTGGTATGTATTTACCACCTCCAATGACTCCTGGTCTTCAAAAAGCTAAAGCTTCTGAATCTGATGAATCTTCACCATTGTGGATCAAAATGCAATCTGAACTGACAGGACTGGTACCTTACACTAGAAGTGGTATTGGTTTTAAAGATGCTGAAATAGAATTTACAGCTCAGATGGATCAACATTTTCTTACTAAGAAATTTGGTGATGAACTGACTATTGATGATCTTTGGGAACTTGAATCTGTTGTAATTGTTGCTTGCGTTGTGGACTCTAAGAAAGTGGAGAAGATGTTATACTTCATGAAGGACAAGAGTGTTAAGAGATTGTTTATTCATGATGTATTATGCAAGACAACAAAAGAACTGAAATATGTTCTTTATTTACTTGAAAACAGAAGAATTCCTGATACAGAAGCCAGTGTTTATCAAAACTGGTGTGGTATGATCTTAGGTACAATCAAATCCAGGTTTCTAGATGATGGATCAAGGTATGATGGTAATTATACTCCCATGTACTTGAACACAGAAGGTCAAGAAGTAGAAATGCAAAAGGGTTCAGCTGTTAAAGAAGTAATTCTGATGCAAGAACAGTTATCTTTGAATCCTGGAGGAAGAGATCTTGAATATTTAATAAGAACAATGAAGAACTCAAGAATCTGAAGAAAAGACTGATTCAGGTTCTGGCAGAGAAGGAAGAGGAATTGTTATCAAGATTCTTGCAGATAAATAATTTCTTTGTGAGAATTTCTGAGACTAAGCCTGAAGATTACTAGTAGAATTTTGTTTTGAGTTTTTGACATCATTGAATCAAATAATTTGTGCTTTATTTCATTAAGTGCAAATTGGGGGAGATTGTTAGATATTGATTCAAGTGATATCAGGATCTGGATTGTTACTGATCAAGATACTGATGCTGACGTCATCAGGAATACAACGTCAGTATGAAGGCATCGTCAGTATTAGAAGCTGGTCAGGATTTCGTAAAGATTCTCATTAGACCAGAGATCAAGGAAGATTGATATGTCGGTTCCTAATTTATAGGAAGGCAGCTATCATACAAGATATGCATTCAGAGATATATGTAATTGATTTAGAATATCTTGTAATTGATAGTGTAACTGTGTATGCTATATAAACACAGTTTAGGTTTTACATGATTGTAATCGAATGCACGAGTTATTCTGTAACCTAGCAGCTCTTAAGAACATAAGTATTTCTTAATAGAGTTTTGTAACAGTTTTATATCAGAATTAATAAAGCTGTTATTGATTCATACTTGTGTTATTTCAGTTTAAGTCGAAAATCTTATACAATTGTATTCAACCCCCCTTCTACAATTGTTATTTACTGGGCAATAATTGGTATCAAAGCGAACTGATTAATATTAATCAGAAACGATCTTAAGATGTCGACAAGCAAGTATGAAAGCATCAAATTCCAATTCTCAAGAAAACTGAGTATCCAACATGGAAAGTGAAAATGCTGATGTATCTGGAAGCAACTGATCCTGACTATCTTGATAGGATCAATGATGGACCATTTCTTCCAACAAGATTAGTTGCAAGAACAGAGACTGTTGCTGAACACTATGTCATTAAGGCAAAGAGTAAGTGGACAACAGAGGAAAAAGCTCAAGTACTCAAAGATGCAAAGGTAAAAAATATTTTGCATAATAGTCTTGATAATGTCATGTCAAACAGGGTAATAGCATGCAAGACTGCAAAGGAAATTTGGGATACTTTGGAAACTCAATGCCAAGGTACTGAATCTATCAAAAGAAACAGAAGGGCTCTGTTGATTCAGGAGTATGAGCAGTTTGATGCTAAATCTGATGAAAGCCTTACTGATATGTATGATAGATTCTTGACATTACTGAACAATCTATCACTAGTTGGCAAAGAGTATGATCCAGAGGACTCAAACACCAAGTTTCTCAAAGCTCTAACTGAGGAGTGGGATACTCAAGCTTCAATCATAAGGCATCAATATGATTTGAAGATGCTGTCTCTTGATGAAGTTTACGGGATGCTTAGAACCTATGATCTTGAGGTTCAACAAAGAAAGAATAAGAAGAATGTCAAGACAAAATCTGTTGCTTTGAATGTTGAATCAAAATCAAAGGGAAAAGCTGAGGAGGTTTCTAGCAGAAAGAGTAGAGTGGAAGAGTCAATTCCTGATGACTCATCATCAGATACTGATACTTGGAGAAAGCGTATGTAAACGTTTTGGGGGAAAGTGAAATGTCTGAAAATCCCATCCGATTTATACCGTTTTAATTTATTTATTTTTGTATACCGGTTTGAGGGTTAATTGGACCTTTACGGATACTTGGAGGGTTGAAAGGAACGTTTTTAAATATTGAGGGCTGATGGGTATATTGGTGGAAACTTTGAGGGCTAAAAGGCCATTAAGCCTAATTAAAATGTTATTAATTTATTTCATTAAATAAAACGACCCCGTGATAGAGTATGTATAGTTAGAAAAGTTTGAAAAGTTAATGTGTTTAGGTGAAAAATGTAATTGGTTAATTATCATGAACTATAATATCGTTATTTTATTTTATAAAATAGAATTACTTGTTTTTACCAATAATAAATATTTAAGTAAAAAAAAGCAAGTTTGAAAAGGAGCTATTTTAGTTAGAAAATATTGAAAGAATATTATCTTTTAGCCAAAAACGGTAATCAGTTAGTTATTAGTAATTATAATATTATTAGTTTATTTCATTAAATTAAACGACCCATGATATTTTTATAAAGAAAAAATTTAGTTAGAAAAGTAAAAAAGGTAATAGCTGAAAAAGTTAATTGGTTAGTTATTATCGTTATTTTTTTCCTCATAGACTTTTTAGACAAGTAAAAATTTTAGTTAGATAATATATGAAAGATAATATATTTTACGTGAAAAAAGAAATGGAATAGTTATTGAAAAAAAGGTAACATGTTTTACCTATAAAAGTAAATTTATTAATTATTAATAACTATAAGTGATTAATTAAAGATAATTAAGTAATAATAACATGTCCCGTTAATTAAGGATAAATAAGTAAAATCAGTAAGGTGCCGATTAATCCTAACCGACCAACCAACCAAAATTTTAATGTTTCTGTTGAGTAATGAACACACTAACAGAGGGGGGGTGAATGGATTCTTGAACTTTTCTTTTTCTTGAATCTGAATGGTGTGTGTGTAGCAGAATATGTGATTTGTGTTTGCAGAGTTATGAGTGCAGGTAATGAACAATACAAGACACGATATTCACTTTAATCTAATTTATTATTAGATAAAGATTTGCTACAAACTGTGAATACAAATGATAGTATTCTCAGCTTCATTTTCTCAGAAAGATGTATATTCAAGGACGTGTATCTGAAAAACTTAACTACTAGAGAAGTGAGGTTGTACTCTTACAGAACATGAGCACAACCTACTTACTACAAATAAGGTTACAGGATAAATTACTTTCTAGTATGTCTATCCTTTTTGAGTAACATCCAAACGGCTTGAGATTTGACTTCCTTTAACCCTGTTCAGATCCACTTATTTAGCAACTTGTCTCTTGTACATCTCTCTAAACTTCTTTGTAGGCTTTCCAAAGTACCTTACAGTTTGTGGTCCATAAAGTGCTTTGGCTTGTTGCAGGTTTCTGACTTGTACAATTTCTTCAGTATTTTGTCTTCAAGATTGCATTCGAGAAGTGACTGAGTGATTGATTCGAGAACTAGGATTAGGTAACTCTAAGTTCTCGAATACTGCAATGTTGACATATCGAATCACTTCTGCAATTAGTCTTTTCTCCAGGAATCCTTAAGTTGTCAAATAGAGCATTTGACTTATCGAATCCCTGAGATATCGAATAGCTTCCTGAGTCATTGAGATATCGAATGGAACTTTGACTTATTGACTCATAGAGAACTCGAATGAGGCTTTGACCTGTTGACTTCTTGAGTTCTCGAATAGAGTAGCAGACATGTCGAATCTCTGAGATATCGAATACTACACTTAGATATATCGAACAGTGTCTTTTGAGATATCGAATCCTTGACTTCTCGAAGGCTAGACTTCTCGAATATGACAAACATACTTCTCGAATTGGTACTTAGGCAAATCTTCATTCTCCAAAGTCTAACTGTGTTTATTTTGAAAGTCTTAATCTTCAAGCTTGAGGCATGATCCTTGGAACTTCTTTCAAGCATTATTCTCTGACTTTAATTACAGTTACACAAGGAGAATTTGATGCATCTTATAAGTACTACAACAAGTAGAAACTCTACAACTAGAGGTTCCTCAGTTAAGAGGTCATGTAGGTAATGCATAGCATTATAAACAATTAGGCTTGTTATTAGATGTATTCAAGCATGCCTCTATGACTAACAATCTCCCCCAAATTGTGAGTAAGACCCTTAGTCACAATTTCATGTCTGATAACAAGCCTAACATACATAAGGATAGAACATTAACAGTACATGTATGAATTTTGATAAACAACATGGATAGAACTACAAGATGTGTGATCTTACAGACTATGATGAAATACTAGCCTTTGTCATTTGATTCCATCTCCACTGCTCTGGCTTGTAGATCATCATATGCCTTCTGTTTCCTTTCTTTTTCCTTTCTTGCATTCTCATCCATAGCTCTTATGATTTTTGCCATAGCATCCAGTTCTTCAAGCAGAATAGAGTTCTTGAAATCTTGAAGTACTGGTTTCAGAATGTTGGCAGGGTAGTGATTGAGTAAGTTCATTCTTATATTGATCTGATCTCCATTTCTTCTCCTATACTTCACAACATAGGGATTGAACTAAACTCTACACAACCCTTTGGCCCTTAGTTTTTCTACTTCGACTTCCAGTCTATCAATCTCCTTTTCCCTTTCTAACCATTTCTCAAAGCATCCTTTTCTTATCTTCTCAGCATAGTTTCTCTTCATCTTCACAAAGTCAATCAACTCCAGCTTCCATACTCTCTCCACTTTGTCTTTAGAATCCAATAATGCAATAATTCTTTCTATCTCATATAACTTGCCCCAATTTTGACAACCCCCTTGTTTGAATTTCATCTGTCTTCCATCAGTGTATTTGATCTCAAGGAAGTCATTCACAATTATAGCATAGTAGATTCTTTGAGCTCTTAGAAATTGCAGTTGGTCTTTATCAAAGTCTTCATCTAGTGGTTGAAGTTTTAATCCTGGAATGATTGTTAGGGCCCTTGATTTAGATGTCTTCACTCTTCTTGCAGCTTGTTTGAACTTGGTCTTTTTCACTTGGTTGATTGGCAGAAACTTGTGACCTTTGCTTCTTGATCATTGTAGTATACCATTAACAGTTTGCTTTTTGAAACATACAAATGGTTTCTTGAACTTACTCTTTTCTTCTTGAGGTGGCAAAACAGTTGCAGAAGCCATTGGCTCAGATTTTGGTAGGTCATTACTAACTGTATTCACCCTAGACTTAGAGTCTTGTGTTGTGGTGAGATTACTGTTAGTAATGCCTAAGGCTTGCTGTTTTCCACTTTTCCTCTCATAGACTTTTTCTTCATCTTTTCCATCATCTCCCTTCTTGTTCTTATCATCTTTGTTTTTCTTGCCTTCATCATCCTTATTGCTCCTGTGATGTCTTCTTCTCCCATCATTTTTATCTTCATCTTCATCATCCTTATTCCTCCTCTCTTTGGCCATTTCTGGGATAATGCCAGTTGCAATGAAAGATTTGAGAATGTTCAGTGCTTCCAACTCTTCAGTAGTTCTGATTCTTTGCTTTTTAGTTAGTCTTTCAATGATGGCAATGATGAGACTATGATTCTGAGGGATAAGATGCTTGGGAATGATCAACTACTTGATGTCATCAATTCTTGTTCCTGATTGGTAGATAATTGTTCTTGGTAGATTTGAGACTATGATTCTTGGATCTGTAGATAATTGAGATTAATGGAGCTTTTTGGATGGTTTGATGATAAGATGCTAACATATGTTTATATACATGTATGTATAGTTATTTGTAGATGTTATTAAGCATGATTCAAATGATGGTTGAGTTGAGATGTTCTTGAGCTTATTAAGATGTATGTCATGTATATAAGTTGTTGGTTTGATCATGGTATGCCCGGTGTGGCTTGGTTTGATGTAACGAATTTAGAAACGTTCGATTTATAGCCGTCGTAATGCCGAAATTTCGTTAAACATTAAAATTTGGGCATAACAGTTGAGATAATTTTCTGACTTTGATGAATAAATGACATTCCATTGTAGGTCTCAAGACATAGATCGTTTTGGCGCGAGAATCGAAGCAAATGGACTTACGGTTTACGAGTTATGGTCAAAATCGTAAAAGTGGTTCGAAACCATAAGTGCGAGTTCGTAACTGAAATTGAACTCCTGTAAAATATGTAATTCAGTGGCGAATCTGGGTAAATAAATATTAGGAATCATAAGGAAGGTGTGGGAGAAAACCTCATGTCAAACGGATCGTTTTTCAATTTTATAAAAATGTTCGAATCGAGGTTAAGTGCGAATGAACCCCTTAAAAGGACACTTGGTTATAACTTAGAAAACGGACAATAAAACTCGAGGTATAATCTTGGTTAGTAAACGACCGACCTTAGAACTTATACGACTTAAGTATATACCAAGTGTAAGCGTAATGACATGCCTTAATAACGAGCAAGTGTCGGATCATAACGGTGATAAAAGAGTACACTAGAGGGTGTATAACGAGATAACTCGAAAGCGTGTTTTAATCTAAGTAAAGTATATAATTAGCCTTTCAAAAGCGTAAAGTGATTAATCTCAAACATTTTGCTTGTTTATAGATCACCGGACTGAACCAGGACACACTACCCTCACCAGAGTACCAAGCAAGTTTCCAATACTTTGGAGCTGTTGTTGTGATAATATATATGGTTTGATTTTGTTATACATATGCCATAGCATACATGCCTGTTTTTCAGATTATATTGTGATACTTGTTCCGAGATTTGGTATTGGCTTATAAGCTAGATATGATATATTAGTTATAAGCCGAATTTGGTTAAGACCCTTAATAAAGGGCATATGATCTTCATTCATTAATATAGACCGGGAGTCGGTATTTTAAAATATAGAGATAGTCGTGGAAACCCGGAGGGATTCCAGCGACAGATTATTATTTCGAGGATTGTTATTCGATTATGAATCTTTCGAGGAATGTTATTTGAGTATTACCTCAGTGGAGGAATATTTAATGAATATTATTTCAAATATTCATTTAGAGTTTTAATTATTTAATGAATATTATGTTAATATCCATTTAGAATATTATTTATTTAATGAATATTATTTTAATATTCATTGGAGTTATTTAGTCAATGAATATTATTTTGAATATTCATTAGAGATATTTATTTGACGAATATTTTTTGAATATTCATTCGAGTTTATTTATTTAATGAATATTATTTTTAATATTCATTTGAGCTTTATTTAGTTAAATGAATATTATTTTGAATATTCATTTGAGTTTATTTATTTATTGAATATTATTTTCGAATATTCATTTGAGCTTAGTTACTTAATGAATATTATCTTGAATATTAATTTAAGGTTTTAATTATTTTCTTGGATATTATTTTGAATATTTATTCGAGAAATTATTAATTTAATGAATATTTTATATATATTTATTTGAGGATTATTCATGAGCAATATTTTATATTAAGAATATTCGGGGATTATTTATGGTTTAATAAATATTCTTTGAATATTTATTTAATTCTTTCAACTAGTTCTAAAATAAGATATTTTATTCAAAAATTTCCTTGATCTTCAAATACTATGTAAATTATTTCTGAGTCGTATTATTATTATTTTATCAAGGAAGGTTCTCAAAATTCAATTCTTCATTCGAATCTATTTTCTAAGATATAAGGGAACCTTACTTGAGAGCTGTTATTTCTTTGACTACCCGGTCATATACTTGTTAAACTACCTTTTCAATCACATCTTGATTCTTTTCAAACATCGATATGAGTCTTTTTGGTTACCTCCTCAACACTCGAGGGGTAAAGATTGATGGAACAAGTTTATATCCATTAACAAGCATCAGCTTGGGAAATATTGGTGAATTTTCCTTTCCAATTAGATACGGCTACTTTGTGGAGTCTTATCAACAAGTATTATACTTGGGGAAAGGGGGACGAACTTTACGTTTCAGAGTCATGGATGTTATTCGAACTCAGAGCTGCGTAAGTGACCCAGTGGCTCTGGTCCAGCAAATGGCCCAACCATTGGCCGGGGGGTTCCAAAGGGCGGTGGACAAGTAAATCCGTCGGAGCTTTATTCTACATGTTGAAAACAAGAGGTAGGGAGCATAACATGCGACTGATCATCGTAAAATGTTATGTCTCCTGGCGCGTCAATGCTCCCGTATTAGTTCATCTTCCAATGTGGAAATTTTCTGCAATATTGTTAATGTTGGCAGGGTTAAAAAGTGTTCAAAACTGGAATTGCAATACCTTTCCCGCAATTTCCTCTTTTGTGGAATATGATGATATCTTGCATATATCTTTGCACAAGCAAACATTGCTACGGAAGTTATATTTTGAGTTACCTTGTAACTTCATCTTTTATGTTATACTGGCATCATTTTCGTAAGTGCATGGCATATGGTTTCAAAGATACTTTTGAACTGTTATATATTATTGCTCAGTTATACATTATTTTTGGTGGGCTATTGCTCACCCTTGCTTTATTACTATATCACAACAACAGCTAGGTTTGATGGCCGCGTAAGGCGTACTCGGCGCAAGCAGGTGACCCCAGTCGTAGGACTACCCGCTGAGATGGTTGCTGCCATTGCTAAGGTAGACTAGACTGGCAGTTTTATTTACCCGCTTATTTATATGTATCATTAATGTTAATAAACGGCAAGAAACTTTAAATTATGTTGTAATCATTTTGGATTGTAATATTTATATTCGTGGATCTTATTAGTAGCGACTTATATCAATTTCATCTCTGGGACTATAACTGGTTGTGTTTGTGTGATGTGATATTATTGCGGGGCCATAGCATGTTGCTTATTTATTGTGATGCAAGTCAAGAATTTTTTATGGAATTAAGACCGTGACAACCAGATCCCTGACCCCGGATCTGGGGGTGTTACAGAAAGGGAAACGTGCATTCGAACAAAATAAACTTTTTCGCTCGTACATTTATAAGGCGTTTAAGGTTGTTTACTATCTATAAACAGCGATTCAAGTGTTTCTGATTTAATTTTGAACTAATTATGCCTTATATGTTCTATGATTTGATCATGATGAATATATGATATTCATGTGGATTGTATAATCATGAGATGATTGTATATATTGTTGTATGTATATGATACATGTTTGTTCTTATTAACTACAAGAATAGTATACGATATGAATTCTGAAATAGTTGTCGCAGATTTGTTGAAATCTATATTCGGTGTCCGATTTGCGCAAGCGAATAGTGTTTCATAAAGGTAAATACGTGTCTGAGCAAAACTGACAGCAAAGCTGTCATCGACTCGTCTGTAAGGCGTTTGACGCCGTTTAGAGCCTGAAAACGGCGATTTATTGTTTTTCAGATTATAATTTAATTTTCTGAATTTTGCCTTATTTGATTTCTATGATTGGATCATGAGAAGTATGATATGGTATGACGTGTTTATGAAATCTGAGATGTTCTTAATTGTTACATGAGCATGGTGGCCTTAATGACCCATAGGTTAGTGGTTTTGATATGTAATTATGGTTTTGATAAATACGACTTGCATGTCATCTTTCTTTCTTGTAATTGTTCTATCTCGAATGTAACTCGAGTTTACTAATGTAAGTTGATTAGTAGAGGTTGTATTTCTATTATCCTTTGTAACTGTACTTGGAGAATGAAGGACGATCAACCAAGAAGGAGAAAGGAGCAAGACTACAAGAATGCAAGACTTGTAATCATGTATTTATTTTAAACCTTAGGCTGACCATTGATCCTTCCATTAGCTTGGAAGGATCTCATAGGATCAAGGCCATAACCAAGAACGTTTACATACTACACTTTACATATTAATGTATGAATGTATGTGTATGATATATAATGATGCATGCTTTAATTATATTAATCATGTATGAATGTTTGTATTTGATACATCACCCATGCTATGCCTGCTTGAACAAGATAAAATCTGTAACGACTCAAGATTTTATAATTAGATAAAATGATTATTAGATTTCTGTGTTTATGAAACACGGAATTAAATACAAATTTTCAATGATTTCGATATGGGGTGATTTTGTCAACAACGGGCCATGCCTGTAAGGAAGTCGGGTATTAAACGAGGCCATTGTGTCTTCTCCGACAACCTGGAAATCAAACCATTGAGAAGTATTTAATTCAAGAAAAAATTGGGAATCTCTTTATGATGGGATCGTGATCGTTTTTTATTAACAAACCCCTAAAGAACAAATATTAAGTTTAAGATGCCTTCCAAATGGGAAACACTCGTCAAGACCTAGATCGATAAAGGGTGGGTTCGCCAAAGCGAAGTACCCTCGTATATAGTAATAAGGCGCGTGGAGTAAATTAGTGATACTTAACTGTTAGACCATTGGGTTAGACTTAACTAAGTTACCACATTAGGATTCTGAACTTAGAGGCATAGAGTTTGGTAAGATTTATTGGATGAATCGGATCAAATGTTGTTTTACCAAACTATCCAAGAGTTATATGTGATATAATTGATAAATGTTGTCTACCTAAATAATCTTTTAAGGAGAAAAGCCAAAGCTGACCTTAAAAGTGATGAAATATGGATCTTGGCTCACTAGAAAAGTTTAGGAAACTTTTCCGAATTGATAGGTAGGGCTATTAATTTGATAAAAATAATGGGAGATATATATTTTGAATATATTTGAATAATCACTTGAACATAATTTAATAATTCCGTAGACTAATTACTTTATGCATTTTAACATTGTGGACATCCTAATGGCAAACAACTAAAATAACTTTTCTATACGATCAGTCCTTAAAAAGGACAAGTTGAAAGGAACAAACTTCCTTGATTGGCAATGGAAAGGCAAGAAGAGGATTGGATCCAAATCTAATGCTAATCCAAACCAAACTTCTAAAAGGGCTTTGATGCCTACAGGAGGTCTTGCAAAAAGATGATTGTCACTATTGCAAAAAGTCGGGTCATTGGAAGAGAAACTGTCAAAATTATTTGGAGGATCTGAAGAAACTGAAGCCTGTTCAGATTTTTGATTCAGGTATTTAAGTTATAGAAGTCAATTTGTCTACTTCTACATCATGGGTATTGGATACTGGATGTGGTTCCCACATTTGTATAAATGTGCAAGAACTCCAAAGGAGTAGGACTTTGGCAAAAGGAGAAGTCGACCTACGTGTTGGCAATGAAGCAGAGGTTGCTGCCTTAGTTGTAGGGACTTATTATTTATCATTGCCAGTGGGCTTATTTTAGAACTTGAGAACTGTTTTTACGTGCCTGCGATTTGTGGAAACATTATTTCCGTTTCTTGTTTGGACAAGATTGGTTTTTCGTTTTTGATTCAGAACAATAGTTGTTCGTTTTCATTGAATAATGTTACCTATAGGGTTGCACGTTTGTTTAATGGTTTATATGTTCTTGATCTTGATACTCATGTCTATAATATAAATAATAAACGTCTTAAGACAAATGACTAAAATCAAACATACCTCTAACATTGTCGTTTAGGCCATATAAATGAGAATCGCATTTCCAAGTTACATAAGGATGGGATACTTGGATAAGTTTGATTTTGAATCATACGAAGAATGTGAACCGTGTCTCATTGGCAAAATGACTAAAGCTCCTTTTCTCGGGCAAGGTGAGAGGGCCACCAAATGATTGGAATTGATACATAGTGATGTATGTGGTCCAATATGCACGATGGCATGAGGTGGCTTTTACTACATAACCTTTATTGATGATTTTAGTAGATACGGATATGTATGTCTTTTGAAGAACAAATCCGAATCGTTTGAAAAATTCAAAGAGTATATGACTAAAGTAGAAAAGCAAATAGGCGAAAGTATAAAAACTCTACGATCTGCTCGTGGGGGAGAATACTTAAACTTGGAATTTAAGAATTTCCTAAAGGAGTGTGGTATCGTATCACAACTCACTCCTCCTGGAACACCACAATGGAATGGGGTGTCTGAAAGGAGAAATCGTACTTTGTTGGACATGGTGTGATCGATGATGAGTCATGCAGATCTTCCAATCTGTTTCTGGGATTATGCCCTAGAGATGACTGCACAAACACTAAACCGAGTTCCTTCAAAATCGGTTCAAAAGACACCATATGAGATATGGACTGAGAAACGTAATATATAGTGTGTCATTTATGAAAGTATGGGGATGTGAAGCGTTTGTGAAACATTTGATCTCCGACAAGCTAGGACCAAATCAGACAAATGTAATTTTGTGGGATACCCAATTGAAACAAAAAGGTATTACTTCCATAAACCTTCCGAGAACAAAGTGTTTATTGTTCGAACGACTGTTTTTCTAGAGAGAGAACTACTTTTTAAAAAAAATAGTGGGAGGACAATAAATCTCGATGAGGATCGAGAACCACAAGATAATGTATTACCAGAATTGGAACATGAGCGGGATGTGACTGAAAGTGTTCAGAACAACACTGCTCAAGAAACACAGATTGTTCGTAGATCTAGTAGGATTCGCCATGAGCCAGAGAGATATTATAGATTTCTCCTAACTCAAAGTGGCGATGTGATGCTTGTAGACGACGATGAGCTTCTCACCTACAAGGATGCTATGAATAGTCCAGATTCTAAGAGATGGCTAAGAGATGGCTGGAGGCCATGAAATCTGAGATGGATTCCATGTATGGAAACCAAGTATGAACTTTGGTTGAACCACCTGATGGGGTAAAACCCATAGAGTGCAAGTGGATTTTCAAGAAGAAAACTGACATGGATGGAAATTTACAAACCTATAAAACAAGACTAGTGGCGAAAGGTTTCAAGTAAATTAATTCATGATATATATTGACTACGATGAAACATAAACTTCTTCATAAATATATAAGACATTCATAGTCATTAATCAGTGTCATAAACTTCTTCAATCTTGAGTTGATTTTTTTATTTCTTTTATTAAAAGACAAGTAAATAAGGGTGGTTCATGATATGGCTCGTATATCCTATTTGCTAAATTGTTAAAACATATTTATGTCTCTTTCTATATTGTTGGAAACCCTTTTATATAACTTCTTTTTAATGAAAGTTTGCTTCATTGTTTAAGAAAAACATGTATGATAATTTGATAAAATAAGAAAGGTGAAAGGCTTATACTTTTCTTTTTTGACTTTACAAAAGAGAAGAAGCAGATAACAATGGGAGTTGAATAATAGTAGCATGGCTGCTTAGTAAGTTGAAAACGAGTAGAAAAATTAAAAGGGACGGCTAATGAAAAATACATAAAAAATGAAAGCATCCATACCATTCCATTAATAATAAGAAAATGTAAAAGAAAGTAATAAAAGAAAGACAATGGAGAGAATGCACAGAAGAAGTTAGTGTGGCAACTTTGACCTTAATCCTCACATTTGACTACTCCCTTGTCTACCTTCTTGCACCATACTACTTACTCCCTGTGTCTCTGTTTCTGTCTGTAAATTATATATATAGGCAGGTGCTTTCACACTCATATTCCCCGCTCTCTCCCTTCATCGCCGCTGCTCTCATTTTCGCAGGTACAATCTCTCTCTCTCTCATCTCTCTCTCTCTCTCTCTCTCTCTCTCCCCTCTCTCTCTCTGACGGAACCAGGACTTCGAGAGAGCCTGGGCTAAAAATATGTAATCTTAATTTTTAGAAGTTGGTGCACACTTGACACACGTATATGTATATGGTAATATATGCATATCTGTTGTATCTGCGAAAGTGCTGCTTAATAAAGCTTGATCATAATCTACTTGTTTTTTTGGTAATTTGTAAGTAAATATAGGATTGCCTAAGCATGAATTATTGGTTGCAATAGGGTCATTTACTGTACAAGTCAAGGTAATTAAATAGGTAATCATACAATAAATTCTATTGTATTTACATTTTTTTTTTGTAAATTTGATTTTTGTTTGTGATTGGGGAGTGCTTGTTGACTGTATCCACAGTTTACCAATGTTTAATTTGCATTAAGTTCAAAATTTCTCTATTTCTTAAGTTGTTAGCATATAATTTATCTTTATACTGGACTTGTTTTCCACATAGAGGTTAATGTGAATTGTATTACGTCAATTTCTGGCTAGGTTCCTGTGTACATTCCACAAGTTTCAAACTTTTTTCAATGTCTTTTGTTGTATATTTAAGTATCTTTGTGTCTGTGATGTATTGATCCTATATAAGTATTGTTTAATGATAGAGCACATATTTTCATAGTTGAAAGCTTATATGCTGTAGGTTGGATATGTAAAATGCAAATAGCGGATTATGTAAGGCTATTGTAGTCTATTTTGATATCCATTTAATTCCATATTACAGTCTTTTGTACTTTCTAAACTGCAGGATTGAACATAGTAAGCCGTTCATACCTGTTCTTAGATAATGGGAGGGCTCTGTTCCAAGACTTCAGGATCCCATAAAAGGTCATTCAGTGCTCATAGTACCAAACATGGTTCTGATAGATCAATGAATCGCCCTCCCAAGTTGACTGAGTCAATGAAGAATCAGACTAAGTTGCTTCCTTCAGAAGTACTGGAAAGTACGGATGCGAAATCACAAGAACCTAAAAAAATAAAAAGTTCCACTGTCAAAGACGAGTCAAGTCTGACGAAGATTGGAAGTGATAGTGATGATATTTATGACGGAATTCCTAGATATCCTAGGGCACATTCCCAGAAAAGTCGATCAACAAGAACCAAGGAGGTACGTGTAACAAAAGACAGGCCCCTTAACTTATTATTTCTCATGTATTATTGGTCTCTGTTGTGCTTTTCCTTCACTTCATTCAATGCATGAGCTGATACTGAGTTATATCTATTCTGACACTTGGGTCAAGGTATTGAGTCTAATATTATACACTCATACAGAATTGCTTGCAATGTCGTTTAAAATGGGCTTAACTAGGTTCATAATTACACGTAGAAATACCAATATCAGATTCTGTTATCATTTTATCTCCATGTGGTTTGTGCATTGTTTAATAACATAGGAAAAAGATACCTGCAGCTGTCTTTACCAAAGTTATATATATATATATATAAACAGATCTTTAAGAGATGATTAGTGGAACCCAATTTATAGCATGCTTTTACCTCAATCAAACATAAATGAGAGTTAATGACTATAATTTAGATTATTATAATAACAAACATGAAAATGCTGCAACATTTCAGGGTCTAGGCAGAGCTGGTACTCTTGGAATTGAAAAGGCCGTGAAAGTCTTGGACACCCTAGGCAGTAGCATGACCAATTTGAACCGAAACAGTGGTTTTGCAGCCGGGGTGACAGTCAAAGGCAATGAAGTTTCAATTTTAGCATTTGAAGTTGCAAATACAATTGTCAAGGGCTATAGTCTTATGGAATCCGTTTCAGATAGTAAAGTACAGCAATTGAAAGACATAGTGCTTTCATCGGAAGGTGTGCAATATTTAGTGTCAAAAGACATGGATGAACTCCTAAAAATGGTCACGGCAGACAAGAGGTTGGTGCTAGAGAGCTGTATAAGTCTTTAGTTGTTGTTTGTGCCCTTATGTGCCTGCTATAAATAGTTAGTTGTTTTGTATCAGTGTTTTATAGCCTCTATGCCTTGCTATGAATGGGTGTAGCTCTGTTAGTTGTTGGTTTCAGTTCATATTTCTAGTCTGGTTGCATTCTGTGTTAAGTGCATAACTTGCCTTATAGCCTCTATGCCTTGCTATGAATGGGTGTAGCTCTGTTACTTGTTGGTTTCAGTTCATATTTTTAGTCTGGTTGCATTCTGTGTTAAGTGCATAACTTGCCTTCGTGTCCATATTAAATATTGAGAATATTGGGGGTCGCAGAGAGTCGAACCTCAAATCTCTGCGTGTCTGAGCTCTGATACCATGTTAAGTAATCAGTCGCTCTAACAACTTAAGGTGTTAGAGGGAGGCCTTATATGGATCTTATATTATATGTTAACATTCTGTATCTTCATCTCAAACTAGTAACTTTGTAATTGAATTTTTGGTTCATTTTACAGGGAAGAACTTAAAGTTTTTGCAGGAGAAGTTATTCGTTTCGGAAATCGTTGTAAAGATCCTCAATGGCATAATTTGGATCGATATTTTGAAAAGTAACTATGGGACACAGTTTTTTCAACAACTAAATGATATTTTTATAAAAATTTTTGTGTAATATTTTGTGATTCTTGTGTATTTTCAGGCATAGCAAAGATCCTCCTAGGCAGTTGAGGGAAGAAACAGACTCTGCGATGGAGCATTTTATGACCTTAGTTCATCATACTGCTGTTAGTATCCTCAACCTTTACATATCGATGACAATGATTGTGGTGTACAAAAAGTCAGTTTAGTTAAGTGATATTGTTAAAATTTGCTTTGTGTGTGTTGGTCTCTTGTAGATGAAAATCGAGTCGCTATATGTTATAGATAGAAGGACAAAATGCTTAGAAGTAACAAACCTTAATCAACACTAATATATCATTTGTATATGAACATAAACAAAGAAGGTGAAAAATGTGAAGAAGAACGCAACCTCCATATGTACCAGGAAAAACTGAAAAAGAGAAGTGTAATTAGTATTTATAACAAATAACAATCGTTCAGAAATGTCTATCAATCTATATATATTATAATATCGAAAATGCACCAGAACAGTTCAAGGTATTTTTCTTGAATTTTTGTTTTTTGATTTTTTTTATTAAAATTCTTTTCTTGCATTAAATAGCTATTAATGACATTTTAATTAGTCATTAATTACCCATATTAAACATATATTAAATTTACTCTATTTAATTTGTTTAAAAATTAGCAAACTTTAGTTGAACATTATAGTTATTTTTCAATATTAAATATTAATTATATATAGTTATGTTTATTTTTAATTAAAATGACGAATAACAATTGTTTATATTGCGTTATTTTTTTATTCCCTATTCAAGATCACTATAATTTCTTTTCGGATGATTATAGGGTACACGACCTTAACTTCTCAAGCAATTTTTATTATCAATAATTGTAAAAATCGTAATAAATTATGGAAGTACAAGATATTTATTTAATATCTGGAATTGTATACAAACAGTACAGATAGATTTTCAATTTTGCACATGAATAAATAATACATGAGTTATGATCAAATCGATTAAATTTAACAAATTCAGTCATTTATCGGAAGATAAAATTGATAAAAAAAGCTATACACCCATTGTTTCGTTATATTGTGTTGAAATAATTTTTTATTGTAATTAAACAAATTCTTATACTATTATTGAATATGTATATTATGAGAGGGCTGTCGATTTTAAAAAACATTATTAACCAACTTCTCAAATAATTTTTATTATCAATGATTGTGGAATCGTAGTAAACTATGGAAGTACATGGATCTTTACTTAATATCTGAAATTTGTAAACAAATCATGCGCATACACACATGAGTTATGACCAAACTAATTAAATTGAACAAACTCAATCATTTTATCGGAAGATTAAATTGATAAAAAAATTATATGCCCATTGTTTCATTATATTGTGTCAAAATAAATTAAAATTAAAATTAAATAAATTCTTAAACTATTATTAAAAACTTAGCTTACTCAGTTATAATACCACTCAAAGTGGTGTCTGAGGAGGGTAGCTGTACGCAGACCATGCCCCTATACAGTAGGGAGGCTGTTTCCGAAGGACCCCCGGCCAAATACAAATACAAATACAAATACAAAGAAAGGAAACTAATACAAACTAAACTCACACACACCCAGGGATCGAACCCTTGACCTCCTACAAAGGAGACAAGGGTTCAACCCACTGCACCAACATGTTGTTGGCTCTTAAACTATTATTGAATATGTATATTATGAGAGGGGTGGCGGTTTTAAAAAACGTTATTAAGTTGTATTCAATATTTGTAACTTTTGATTGTAAATATTACGTTCATATTGTAATTTTTATTTTTATATGTTTGTGATGTTTTTAAGATTATCAAAATTTTAGATATATTAATGAAAATATTTTTCCAATTAATAATTCATGTAAATTATTTTTAATAAAAAATTCATAAGAGACCAATCAATTTTTAAGAATAATAGAAATTAATTTATCTATTGCAGTACTTTTATATAAAAATTTATTATAATAGCAGGAAATTGGAGAGACTTGCACTCAGAAGCTTCAAAATATTTTTCTTGAATTTTAACATTTTTATTTTTTATTAAAATAATTTTCTTGCATTTAATTAATAATTAATTATACCTATTAAATATATATTAAATACACTTTATTTCATATTTAATATAAAAGTTTAACAATTTTATTAGAATATTATTATTATTATTATTTTGTTATAAAATATTAATGATTTATATAAAAATACCATTATTTTAAGGTAAAACAATAAAATAAAATAATTTTTATTGTCATTTCTAATCCTTATTCAAAATCATTGCAAATATTTTGGCAATAATTAATAGACGATTTTAACATTTCGATAAATTCGTAATCAATGATCGTGAGAATCATGATAAGATACATAAGTATATATATTTTTCAATTAACATCCACAATTTAAATAGAAGTAATGTCGTAGAATTTACATTTATACCTGAACAAATTATACACGGGGTGTGACCAACTCGATTAAATTGAATCAGTGGACCCTTTTTTTCGTCAATTAAATCAATAAAAAAATTACCCATTCGTTGTTTGATTATTTTGTGTTGGAAAATTATTATTCTAATTAAACATATTCTTATACTATTACTAATCAATTAATCATGCATGTATGTTATGAGATGGGAGACGGTGTTTAAAATCGTTAATTAGTTATATTTAATATTTACAAATTTTTATTATAGGAATTATGTTGACATTGTAGTTTGGTATGGAAAAAAGTAAAAGGTGTTTAAGGAGTTGTTTTTTGCTATTTTAAATAAATTCTCACTTTTTGAGCATTAAGTAAGGGTGTTATAAAACGAGCATCGGCTTTAAAAACAATTATATGTACAAATTTATTATAAAATTTAATAAAAGAATATTAGAATATGTGAGTATCACTTTGATGTGTCCATGAATTTAATTTTAATGTTACAAACAAAATAGTTCTTATAAAATGCTCTGAAAAATTAATTAATGTAGATATACGGGTGTCGGATCACTCCAAAAAAACATGAAGCATGACTTACAATATGCATTTGAATTTTGTTTTTTTCGTCATAAAACCAAATATATCAACAAGTGAAATCAATCACACCTCTCATCACATTTACATTCTAATTCTTTTCATCGTACAATCAATTTTACTAACAAATAATTTAATAACAAATTAAGCAATCACGTCTTTTATGATGTCATCGACAATAGAAAAGATTCACAAATGTTATTTTTACTTTTCAATGTCAAACTTTGCAAATGTTTGTCAATATTGGATTTCAAAAGCATTTTTTATGCGACAAAATAGGTTCGTCAATATCTTCAAAATTATTATTATTATTAATATTCAAGAATTTAACTGAAACATATTTTTTTTCACCTAATTCTTTTCTCTTTTTAATTTTTAAACATTCAAATTTAATTACATTTCACATAATTTTTAATTTATCATATTAACTTTCAAATAATAAAATTTAACAAACAATAATGTTATGTGTATAATTTTTAAAAAAAATTTCGTGCCGCGCGTAGCGCGGCTTTGTTACCTAGTTTAATTAAATTAAGGAGAATAAATCATGAATTCAAGTGTTATATTTTTTTTTTTTTTGTAAAGGTGAATTTCTCATTCATGAATTGTATCGAAGTACAATAATAATACAAGAGGATTTATTCGATCAAGAAAATTCATCATCTAACCGAAGAGCACGCATGTTGCCCCCGAACATTTAGACAATAAAACCTTCAAATCTGAAAATAAAAACCCCACAATAGAAAGGTCTCGTTAAAAACCCTCAAGAGTAAAACCCTGTGGGAAAAAACTCAAGAGGGAAAAAAGAGTGCCCTCAAAATATAAAGTACAATGATTTACAAATTTCCAAGAAATAATCAGAATTAGTAGTTGCTTTTGTGAGTCCCAATATCATCAGTTTTTGCCGCATCCTTACTTTATTTTTCCTTATCATCTTGGTTATTCCATTACTACAGGTCACCCATCTGTCTTGTTATTATACTCTATCCAACCAGAGTGCCCTGCGAAAAGTGAATAAAAACAACAAACGAAGATTAATCCGCAAAATTATTTACCAAATATATTATCAGCATAAATATATGAACAAACATATGATTTAGTATCAAGCATAGGATCTAAACCAAAGATGATCCCTTTGGTTAGATACTTAATTAAAATTGAAATAGTAGTATATATCTAATCCAAAAGGTTCGGGAACCCTTTGATTAGTCACCTACGATGCCATCAATCATGGCACAAAAATATTTCACAAAAAAATATACGAGCCATCAATTATGGCACAAATTAACTCCATAAAGGTACATATGCCATCAATCATGGCACAAAAATATTTCACAAAAAAATATACGAGCCATCAATTATGGCACAAATTAACTCCATAAAGGTATATATGTCATCAATCATGGCCTTCAATGAATAAAACATTCCTGTTACACAATAAAATATAATTACAAATTGAAACTACTAATTAAAATCAATTCCTCTATTATAAAAGGAAATTAAAAATTTAATGACTACATTAAGGAAAATCAATAAAACCATTAAAGACTAAAAATGCTAGTCAAACACAACGATAAATGGGAGTTAAGGCACTATATTTAAAAATGGTCACCAAACTAAATAAGGAAAGACAAAAAAGTATAATAAATAAAATTAAGACACAATATATTCAAGTATAATATAATAAATAAAATTATATTCAAGTGTTATATATTGTTAATGAAGAACTTTGCCTTTTAAAATCAAATGGGAAAACTTATAGATGGAGAAACCTTAAATAATTATTTAATGCTATAACTTCCCATAAGTCTGCAACTGCTATGCGATAGGATTGGCAGTTATGGAAAACATAGGTACAAGTTAGCAGACAACTCAATGCTTGATCCTTGTAACTACACAAATTACACCTAGGTAATTACTCCTAATAAATTACGCAAATTACACAAATTACTCCTAATAAGCTACACAAAATAATCCTAGGTAACAGTATCTACAATAGAAAATAGTAACAAATAAATAATTACATTTTTGATTTTTCAAAACAGTCTGAAAGATATTATTCAAAAGGATAGATGTAATAATTGATACTGGTTTTCATTCGAGTTTAAACCTATGTGTATATATTGTTAACTAACTGAAGTTATTTTGCAAAAAAAAACTAATGGAAGTTACTTCTTGGGTACTAGTTTGAACCCATGATTTTCTGATATGTTTTTTAGATCTTCTTTTTTTTTTGAAGAAAAAGTAATTCATTAAATTATCGAAATGTCTAACAATAGTGTCTCCAACAAAAAACATAGGAGGAGACATCAAAACTTTAAAACTATTTAACGCACAAGGTTATCTAGCCAAGCTATGAGCTACCTTATTTGCTTGATTTCTAACAAAAACAACTAAACAAGAATTTCCCGCATTGCTCGATGATGTGTCCCAACTTTAGATGGCTCTGCATAGCGCTGTTCCAGCACTCACACTAAGCATCGAATCACTGTCAATGATGATATGTTGGTCTGGTAGATCTTTAGTCCAAATTAGAGCTTCTAATACCCCACAGATTCTGCTTCAAAGACAGAGACATGACCAGCAAATCTCATGGTTTTACCTCGAAAACTCCCCCCTTTGGTTCCTCAACACCATGCCAATCGAGAAGAAGTCTTCCCCAGTGAAAATATATGTTGTTAAGTAACCAACTCATCTAAAACCTTAAGGTATTAGAGGGAGGCCTTATATGGATCTTATATTATATTCTAACACTCTCCCTCACTCGAAAGCCCATTTTTGGGTCGAGAGTGGATCACGGACACCCATCTTTGAGGCATAAATGTCGAACCTGGGACCTCTGCGTACCTGAGCTCTAATACCATGTTAAGTAACCAACTCATCTAAAACCTTAAGGTATTAGAGGGAGGCCTTATATGGATCTTATATTATATTCTAACATATGCATCCACATTGATTTTAAGCCTTCCTGGGTTTGATCTTAATACAGTTTAAAAGTAGATGATATGCAAATTATTTCCTCCAAATATTTAAACTATATAATTAGTTATTTATCCTCAAAGTCTGAAACAGGTGATCATGGAAAACCAGTTGATATTGCACAAATTCTTACAGTAATAGAATATCTTAAAATAGCCACAGTGCCATACCAAACAATCTGCATTAAATTGGCAACAATGTATTGGGTTACACTGTGAGATTCAAAGCCAACATGGTATTTGCGATCATTGGTGAGACCTTAATCTACTTTTTAAAGTCAATAATCTTCCGCCAGTAAGTGTAACACACTAACACTGTCCTCTTATACGTCTGTGCCGTACACATTCAGTAAATTAAAAAAGATCGGGATTTATCAGATACAGTATGCCCTTGACTGGAAATAGAACTTGTAGGTTTTAGTCAAACTTGTCTAGGATGAGTGTAGGAAAGGAGATCACCTTCTGATACAGCTTTATAGTGTAAGTCCACATGTAATGACAAGGAAAACCGAGCAAGCAAGCTCTACTGTTTGTCTTAACAGAAGTCCTAAGTCTGATCCTTTAATTTAGCAAATGTTGTACTAGCTTATGTAGGAAGTAGTGCCTGTCTGTTGAAAGTGCTTTAGTAGGTTATATGTGTTGATGGTCATGAGTCTATTGATTGAGGACTTAGTAATTTCAGTTCATCATCTTAGCAATCAAGAGAAGTTCCTTCTGGGATTGGAGTTTACCTATACTTAAAATAGGCCTCTCTCCTTTTTTTTTATCACCTTCCCAGTTATACAAGAAGTGAATACAAACGTTATCTAAACTTGAAGGAATTACACAATAAACAAACCCATTTTCCCCTAAGACACAAGGTGTTAATTTTCCTGACACCAAAAGAGTTTCAGTTATTTAGCAAAAAAAGAGTTTCTGTTGAGATTCTCAATGCAGCTATGAAGGGCAATAGTATTCACTGATGTGCATACAAGTTTGTGTCCTTTTGTTTTCTTTTCTATTCATTTTGCAATCTTAATGTTTCCAGCGATCACAATCTTAATATTCAGACTTCAAAGTCTTTCAAGTTTCTAAGTGCACCGCCGCAGAATATGTACCATTGCAATTTTTACGTTGTTATCTAATAGTATAGCATATCTCGTGACCACAGGAATTATACCAGGAGTTAAATACTCTAGACAAAATGGAGCAAGAACATCAACACAAACATCAGAACGAGAATAATTCAAATGCGACTCAAAAAGGTAGCTACACTTTTCCTGTTTTAAAATTCCAAACTGAGTTTTTAAGTCCTCTTTGAGATAACATAGGTATAGCTTCTTTTGCATCTTCTGTACAAGTATGCTAATCACTCAAAGTGAACAGTGTTGAAACTTTTTTATTCTAATTTGATGTGAAATAATTTAAATCAACTACCACCAGTGATTGAGTTGGAACTTTTAAGTGCAATTCCTAAAGGAAATGTTAGGGTAAAGAAAATCATTTAGACTGGCATGTAAGAAGAATTGGTGAAATACATAAACGATAAAGTAGATACATTTTTATTCATTGTTATTCATGTGACAAATTTTAGCCATGATCATGGAAATTCGAGGCTACTCCCACTTTGTACCAGATGTCATTTTGGAAGTAGTTAGCTAGTAGGAAATGCTTACTTTCCGGAGAATATTGTTTCACATATTTTTGTGTGCACATATATATACAAAGTCCTAGATTTCATGTTGATGCAGAGCATGAAATAATAAATTTATATGTTCATTATCTAATGTTATTATATAGATATTAGTGTATTTTGTAAGTATTTGTATAACCGATTACAAATGTTGTAGAACTCAGATGCTATGGTAGTAGTCATCTACTAGGAACATTAGATGGATGGTAATAATCTTTTTTTTTTGTGGTTCCATTCTGCCCTTACATGGTTTTTCCATTTACATCACTCGAGGTCAAGTTTTCTCTAATAGGGGAAAGTGCTGGGGAAGACGAACAGAGATCAAGATATATATATGCATTAACGAGAAAATATTTTATTTAAAAAGTTTGTGGGGACTTTGGGAAATATTAATGATTTAGGACATGTCTTATTATTTAGCAACATCATAGTATCTCACATTCCAAGACATGTCAGATTTTTTTTTTGCTAACGTATATTGTTTTAATCCCTTACATTTTGATAGAGATTATGGAATCAAATTTTTGAGTTGAAAATTGTCTTTCTGTTTATGGGTTTAAATTAATTGTATTTTCTCCCCTCCCGCGGTTGGGAAATTATGTACATAGGTGGTAAATTTTCTGCGGTCGATCCTCCCAAGTTATTTTTGTATTGTTTTGTTCCATAAGTCTTTGTTTGTATTTATAAATGGACAATTGTTAGTACTAAAAATGGTATAGCTATATGAGAAAGTTAGTGGAAAGAACAAAGATTTGGGAAGCTGAGTTTACTGAAATGTATTATCTACAAGTGGAGTCCTGCTTTTGCAAGTTTTTGTCTTCCTTTGAGTTAGTAGACTGTGTTATGCATGAGTTTGTCTTAAGCATGATGGACATCGTTAACGACATATTTGAGCAGCTTAAAATTTGGACTGGAAAGTGGAAACGTTGATACTAGTTCGTGATGTTACGTTTCTACTTTTCAGTATATCAATCCTGAAGATTAGCTATATACTCGCTTGACTTTATTCGCAGTTGTTATGAAGTAGTATACTCATAATTTTTTTGCTGTTAAAGTAGGTCAATTAACTCTTTCTGTGTATTCAAAGATAGCATTCTGTTTAAAATGTATAGAATTATCTTCTCTGGCTTGCAGGTGAGGCCCTTTCAACTTTAAGGCTAGAACTAAAAGATCAAAAGAAGAAAGTAAAAGCTTTAAAGAAAAAATCACTGTGGTCCAAGAGTATGGAAGAGGTAGCTACTGATATTTCTCTATAGTTTGACTACAGAAGTTACCCATTTATTGTGTTTAGATACAAAGCAGTATTAATTTTGTTTTTTTTAAGGCGTGAGCATAGTTTTTCTTCTTTTAGCTAGTTTATTCTTTAACCATTTATAAGGAAACTTCTCAGAGATCTTCTGTGATTCTGTGAACTACAGGTGATGGAGAAGCTTGTTGATATTGTCCTCTTTCTAAATCGAGAAATAAATAATGCATTTTGTGGTACAAGTACGTAAATTCCCTATATTTTAAAGTTTGCCTTTGATGTAATTTACTGCAACCTTTTCAAGGTTTATGCTACCTCCTCTATACTCTACGTATTACTCTCATTAGTACGTAAACAGAAACAACATATATATTGGATTTTAAATACATGAAGTCATATAGCCGTTTTACAACTTCATCGCGTCTCCCATTTATGACATCATCTGATGCCTTAGCTACAAATTTATATGTATGTGCAAGTTTCAAGTGGTGGTTTAGCATTTGTACTTGATACCATTCTTTTCTCTTTGTGGCATCACTTGATCAAGTCATACCAAAAGGTTCTGGAGAAACTAGAAACACCATGTCATTCATTGCTCTCTTTAAGGTTAGGGGAATATCTCAGTGCACAATGTCATTATATGTTTCATGTTATATCCTCACATATATAACAAGGGTAAGATGGATCTTATCAAAAGAACTACCAAAAGTCAAGAGTTTGTTTCTTGACTACTACAAAAATAAACATTAATATTTAATTTATGCAAATTACTACTAATGATCAAGTGTTGAACTACAAAAAATAACATAACATCTTAATTTCATCCAAATCACTACCAAAATTTAAGGATTAAATTAATGGCAACCACAAAGTATACCATAATATCTATTTATTTGCTTGTTATTAGGTAGTATAAGATTTTAGCCTACTTACTGTAGTATAATATTATGTATATTTTAACCAATTAAAAATAATTCTATAAACAAGTACTATAATTGTTGGGATGAATCGTATGGAGAAAAGAAAAATTCTCAACAGCATATTTTAAAAAATTTATTGACATATTTCAACAAAAATATTTCAAGAACTACAAATCTAATACAGAAATATTATAAAAAATGTCAAATTAAAATATAAAGCCTTGTGGACAGCAGGTGTATAAGCTAGTAAACATAACACCTGTCTGTCATATATAAACCGTAATCCTATTTTGTTGGCTGTTGCATTATATCATGTACAGTAACCACTCTGAACAACGTAAGCATGATTAGGAAATTAGCCACTGTGGTGCAGTATTTTCTGGAAGGAATTATGGTTGGAGACATTAATTCTTACAGTGATAAGTTTGACTAAGGCAATGATCGCAGTAAGTGGATAAAGTATCTTGGAGTCCCCTTTGTATAGCTCTCAAGTCTCAACCAAGCATGCAAATATGTGCAACATTTGTTGTCTCTTAGAAGAGGTGATTGTTGCATTACAACTTGTTCTGGTGTTTTTATCAGTGAGGTTCAGGCATGCCAATAGGCAATAGCATTAGTAAGTCAGACATGACATTGAAGATGCCTATTAGAAGTTAAATTGCACATCTAGACACTTCTTTTAACATTTTGTGTGCATATATTTATAATTTTTCTGCAACACAAGTGGTTATTTTCTTTCTAGAACTAAGTCTAAAATTATAATTTTATCGTTTCTCTATGTTCACGCTGTCGATGTTTCTTTTTAAGGAATCTCCAGAGTTTGTTTTACTTATCCTTTTACTTTTGTGAAAGCTATCTATTGTTGTAAATTTGTGATGCAGATGCTAATACAGAATCGAACGGACCTTTGAGCATCCAAAGAAGACTGGGACCTTCTGGTCTGTCTTTGCATTATGCTAACATTGTCCAACAGATTGACTCAATAGTAAGTGTTTCATCTTTTTGCTACTTGGTACAGAATTCTGAAATTTTGGTTCATGTATTTCCACTTTCAAATGCTAATGCATTGTGGTGTCTACTTTATAATATACCATGTGCAAGGAAGGCCACAAATGCACAGTATAATAGCTTAAACTATTATAATAGCTTAAACTATTGTAATATTGTAACTTCTATAGTAGATTTAACATAAACCTTCTTAAAATTTTTGTTTTTGCTAAATAACAGAAACATATTTAATATCTGGTATGTAATCATTTATAATTCCCATTTCTCGAACTATTGTTAAAAACTTTACTAGAATTTTCTATTTATCATATGTCAATGTTAAGCGAGGTACTTAATTTGGGAGTTTACGTTTTAAATTATTTATTCTCAGAGTGTTTATAAAATGATCAGGTTGCCCGTTCCACCTCCGTGCCTTCTAGTACTAGAGAGTTTTTATACCAGAACTTGCCTCCTTGTATAAAATCATCTCTGCGTTCAAAATTACAAACCTTTCACGTCAAAGAAGAGGTACTCTTTAATTTTACTGTTTCATCTTAATTATCTCCAATAAGCATGAAACTTGATTGACAAAATGCAATCACTTGCAGTTACAAAAACTTTATTATCACCGTAACACTGTTCGTTCTACTCTAATAAAATTATCATTATTTTAGTTTTTTCCCTGGATCCCCTATATCGGATGTAACTTCTTAGTTCTTATTACAGCTCACAGTTCCAGAGATAAAAACTGAGATGGAGAAAACTTTGCGTTGGCTTGCTCCTATTGCTACAAACACATCAAAGTAAGATATTAACAGTTTTGCTTTTATCATCGAACTTTTAGTTTTCTGTCCTAACTATACTCATTCTTGGTTTCTTGAAACTATGTAATATAGGGCCCATCACGGATTTGGTTGGGTTGGAGAGTGGGCAAGCATGCGGTTAGTGAGTTTTCAGTTTCTACATAATATCCTCTTTTTTTGTACTATTATAATTATTATCAATGAATACAGAAATGAGGTATAAAAAAAAGCAATGATTGTATATTAAAGCTGATTTTTACTGTACAGGACTGAAGTAAATCATAAACAGAATGGCCCAATAGATATCACTCGAATCGAAACACTTCATTATGCAGACAAGCAGAAGACAGATGATTGTATCCTACAACTACTATTGTGGCTCAATCATATGACAAAGCAACTAAAGGTTTCACCTATGATTTCCCCAAAGCAAGGGAAGCCACAAGAAAAGGCACAGCAGTCAACGACCAAACCTACTAATCATCCACAACCTACAGAAGTCATCAATGACAAAGACATGCTTCGAGATATTAGCAACAGAACAAGGACTCTAGGGTTGAGCAAGAGTCAGAATTATGAGTGCACAAAGTTCAGGTTAAGAAAGAATGACCGACTAACTAAAAGTATTAGTCACTGGCCAGCAAGCGAGAATGTTGGTTTCATTCCTTTAAAGAAACTTAGTTGTAGCCTGCCAATGGTTGATTTTAAGTTAGAAAAAGAGAGATCCATGGATGCTATTGACGGAATGTACACAACTGTTTTATGACCCTAGACAGATTTCTTCCATTGTGTAAACTACAACTGACCTTGCATGTATAATTTGTATATTGAAGAATGTTGATTAAATTCTCTATTTTTGTAGTATCAGTTGCTATCAGTAGTAAAGTTGTGCTGCAAAGTTTTTAGTGGAAGAAATGAATAGAAGAGAAGAGAAGACAAGGTGAAAGACGAGAAACAAAATTTTACATTGGAAATGTTTGCTGGGCCCAAAATAAATATTAGTATATACAATGTGCATCATTTATACAATTACTAAAAAGTTCAGAAGCCAGAAAATATGGAAGCTCAAAGACAACTTCCAAAAAGTGACAGTAGTTACCCATGCAATAATGAACGGACAACAGACTTCATCAAATGGTCGAAACTGTATTACACTTTCAGTTGGCAGTGATTCAGGAGTACATCCCTTGAAACATGTTAGGGAGTTGTTTTTACAACTAGACGCGCACATGATAATTGCATTGGTCATTTTGTTTTCTAAAAGAAAAAAAATGGGAAGGAACACATTCGTATTTTGCCTGATGTGACAAGAAACACTAAGAGCATGTTTGGGGTTACTTAAATTATTTTTCATCTCACTTTAAGTGAAAATGAAGTGTTTGTCTCTCCTTAAATATTTCTACTTAAAGTTAGTTTTAGTTCAAAAAATTTAAGTACCTTTGAGGTACTTTTTTTCCACTTATTTTTTTCGTATATCAATTTTTATGTATTTGAGTCACCTTTTAACTCGTATTATATTCTTTGCATATATTTGTATTTCATACTTTTATATTACGTTTAAAAAATTTAAATTTCTTTTTTTTAGTTAATTTTTTAAAAATAAATTTACTTTAAGTAGAATTAGCCAAACAGATACACCTAACTTTAAGTGAAAAATATTACTTTTCACTTAAAGTGAGTAAGTAGCACTTTAAGTGATAAGTAACATTTTTTAAGTTAAGCCAAACACGCTCTAAATTGCTTTATCCTAGTTTTTCTTATATAATCTCAACTACCCAGTAATTGGGTTAATGTGCTCTTTGGGTTAACCTTCTTGAAAGTTTCTTTTCTTTTTCTTTTTCAAATTCCAGCAACACATACACACTCATATGCGACCAACATTTTTAAGTCGGGCACCTGATATGTGACCATATGACAATTTTATTCAACACATGAACCATACTACACTTGCACCATTACAAACATCACACTGCCTTTCACCAGATTATGAGAATTATTTTGGCACTTTAGGACACAAAATAACAACAAACTGGAACAGTGCCTCCCAGATTCTTTTATCAGGGACTGTGCTTCAATTAACAACATGAAATCGAAGGTTTGCTGGAATAATAGAGCGAATTTAGATGAATTGGGGCTGTTTTTAGGGATTTAGGATTTGTAAAAAAGAGAGGGCGGGACTTGGCAGGTGTCTCGATTTGTCTCGTGCCAAATGCCTACGTACCAATTTATATGGGACTGGGATCAAGTCCACGTAGTTCTGTGCAATTGTGTTTATCCCTGATAGACTTTAGGGATAAACTTTGTTAAATGTGGTAATTACTGATTTTATCTGATTTAATCTTATTGTTGTGATATCTTCCTGATTTGAAGAATATCGTTTGAAGATATTTTTCGTTATTGATTGATTGAAATTGATTCTTTTCTCGTTTCAGAGAGAGGATAAAACTTAGCGGTTAAGAATTTGGGAGATTATTAGACATGCCAAAATTATGGCATAACAACTAGCCCCTAGTTCTTCAGTGTAGCTTGCTGCAGTGGAGAACTAAGAATTCTTCAAGCTTCCAAAATTTTTGAGTCGTTGAAAAAACTGGAGAAAAGGGCCTAAATATCACATTTTTACACTTAATGGTCCTAAATATCACAAGTAAGGAATATGACCCTAAATATCACACACAAACGCCAGATAATACTGCGTTATTAGGTTTAATACTTTATTTCCAATTTCACTCCACTTTACTTTGAAAACAAACAGCTCACATCAAAAGAGGGGCGAGAGACAGACAGAGCAAGAGAGAAACGGCGGCAAATAGAGAGAGGCGACGACAACAGTAATCATATGCTAGGGTTCAACAATCAGTTCTCACATCTTCAAAATCATGGACATTGATGTATGTCTTTGATTACTCATTTATCAATTATGTGTTTGTTCTTCTTCCACAGCCGCCATCGACACAAGTCAGATTGGCAGGTTCAACCAGACTGTTTGCATTTATCTCTGTTGGCCCCGCAGGGGCAAAGAGGATTCAGTGTGTGGAGAAGATGATGTGATGATAATGGAGAGCGGGGTGTGGGAGGAGAAACGCCAATGGATGTGCCGTTTGCAAAGAAACGACTGAAAAAGTAGCGTTTATAACTGTTCAAGCCCAGCCCAATAACTACAAAAAACGCTTGACCAAGTTGCGTTTGTTAAGAAAAAATTAAAACAAATGCCACAAATGCCAGACGAACTAGCGTTGCTTCAATTTTTTTTTTTAGAAACGCAACACGCCTATGCGTTTCTTATAAACGCCACACGCCCATGCGTTATTTTGTGATATAAAGGGCCATTTTCTCAGTTTGTGATATTTAGGGCATTTTAACTTCAAATTTTGATAAAGAGGGCCAACACCCAAAAAACTGAAAGTAGAAAGATTAGAAAAACATTTAGAGCATCACTGTGCTCGTTAGGCGTATGCGGATGCAAGTGTGATAGCATGCGATGACCACTATAAGATATATATTTGCCAAGGTTTTCAAATGTGCGAGCATAAATAATTCGTTTGAAATCCTTTGCGATCCTTGTTGTCTAGTTAGGACCTTGGCGCTTGTATATATCCCGAATTGGAATACACGCTTTTCAAGTGTCTGATGCAACAACATAAGGATGTGTCTAGCGAGGTCTTCAGTAAGAGATGTAGATGTAATTCTGGTGAACTTTGCACGCGCGCTGGCTGTGCATGTCTTAAAGATATTTTGCATAGGGATGCCTTCCCACCCATGCGACTTTGAGCTTAAGATCTGGTCATGGGCCTTCGATAATAATCCAAAGGGTGCTGCACTTTACTCAAGCGTGTAGCATTGCGGAATTTGTAACTTGTCCAGGCACCCTACTTGACAATTTAGTTCGGAAGTTTGAAAATATTTTTGACATATATGTACTATCGCGACAATATATGAAAAATATTTTACAAATCCATATGCAAATAATAAATATGCTCTTTTAAGAATGTCGCGATATTTATTTTCTTCAAATATGATGCTCTATTTCTTGTAGAAAATCTTATACAAAATTATGCGTCTCGCATATGTATTTTTTTTTCAAAGCATGCAACTCGTACGGGATTGTAAAATAAATCCGCAATCAATTCATCAAATCATAAAAATCTTGTACGATATTTTCTAAATCGCAATAATTTTACAAACATAAAAATATCCATTGCTCGCACGAATTTTAAATAATAAATATTTTTCTTAAAAAATATTCAAAAAACAATAATTATGCATGCATGACATAATAATATTTATAATCGCGGTAAAATAAAATAAGAATCAGAAGACTTATCTTTTTTTTTTCCAGCCGATTGTAAATTTCCGAGCACTGCTTCATGTTGTCGCCCTTTTAATTTGCCAATTCTTTTTCTTTTTTTCCCGATTGCCTTTTGCTGCTACATGGATCCTTCAATTTTTTTGTTTTCGCTTTGTTTTCAGTTGACCGTCTTTTTTATTTTTACTCCACGGGTGTAGTCCGTTCACCGCTGCTGGTCCTTTTTTCTTTCTTTCATCCAGCGGGTCCTACGAAGCCAACGAAGCCAATCTTTTCCATGTTTGATGTTGCCCTCTTTTTTTTAATCCTTGCGGTGCTGCGCATGTTGCTTACTCTGCAAGTGGGTTCCATCGTTTTTTCTTAATATTTATTTTCAAAACTAAAGCCCCGAGTTCTTTTTTTTTTTTTGCTTGCCGTCGATCCTCCGTTTGCGTTGATAAAATCCAAAACCCCCCTTTGATAAAATTATTCTTCCTCCTTCGAATAATAAATTAAAGCCCCTCCTTCTAGCGCCAAATGTTGTTGGAGAAATTTCGTAACAACATGAAATCGAAGGTTGGCTGGAATAGTAGAGCGAATTTAGATGAATGTGGCTGTTTTTAGGGATTTAGGATTTGTAAAAAAGAGAGGGCTGGACTTGGCAGGTGTCTCAATTTGTCTCGTGTATCGGTCCCATGTATCGGATCCCTTTGCCAAGATGCCTACGTACCAATTTATTTTGGATCAAGCTCACGTAGTTCTATGCAATTGTGTTTATCCCTGAGAGACTTTAGGGATAAACTTTGTTAAATGTGGTAATTACTGATTTCATCTGATTTAATCTTATCGTTGTGATATTTTCCTGATTTGAAGAATATCGTTTGGAGATATTTTCCGTTACTGATTGATTGAGATTGATTATTTTCTCGTTTTAGAGATAGGATAAAACTTAGCGGTTAAGCAATAATTTTTAATCTGAATTAATAATTAATAATTAATTGGAATTTGGGAGATTATTAGACATGCCAAAATTATGGCATAACACCAATATAGTTGACTATAATCGGAGAGTAGACACCAGTAGCATACAAAAAATAAATAGAAGCTCGACTAATTGTATCTATTAGACATTGATAACGGAATGATCACTGATAAAATGCTAGCAAGGATAGGGAGACTTCACTTCAAATTAACTACACCATCTTCGATATCACTTCAACCTCCCTTGTGGCTACCACTTTTGCACGAAATTTTTCATTATCAAACAGGGATACTTTATTCATCCATCTACACATTTGAGTGTGACTCATCTCGCAACCTTGAAGATGGAGAAGTCCACTCAACTCGTCTGAATCCTGCAAATGATACCAGGCTTTCTGTGAACTTGAAAACTTCTCGAAATCCAAAAAATGGAACGTGAGGAATGAATTTAGTCCTTTTCAATTTGGAATCATACAATAACTTCACACCATCTCAAGCCATGAGTAAAAATTCAACTCTGTTAAAAAGGCCCTTAACCTATATTATTTGATCACCTACATTAGTTCTGAGCATTAAAGTCCACGATGCCTTAGCTCCACCAACATGCCTCATCATCTAGTTTCTACAAGTTAATACTACCGTTCAAATCTTCAAACATAAAGACATCAATAGAATCATTGAAGTCAGTGACGTGGGGGAATCAAACGAATTAAAGGGGAACTTAATATCACAAATTATCAAACACCTCTTTGTTTAGATCGAACAAACAAAAATCCATGGAGGCACACATGGAAACCATCGTAATATGGAAAATCAATGGGACTAGACTCAATCCTTTGCCAAGCATTCATGTTTAAAGAGTAGACCTCCACAGACATAGTAGGCGATGCAACCCTAACAACCTTAAAATCAAATTGTACGTGATTAAAACCCAAGCCCAAGGTCAGTTTATTACAAGCATCGAGTAAGTATGTGGGGGAATGCGGTTGAAATGTTTAGTTGTCGGGTTCTAAAGATAAATATCAGTTTTGTTAATAGCAGCAGGCCAATCGGAAATACCAGCCACAATCTAAACCAAAAATATGACACGGAGGCTGAAATGGATACTCATGTTTCTGAAAGGGATACACACCTTAGGAATAAGGAAATCTGAGATTGTTAGCAATGCGAGGTGGAAGAGTGAAAATGAGCCGTCTTCTTCTTCTTCTTCTAAACCATCGTCTTTTACAATGAGGTTTACATCATTCACGCTACTTGTGATTGCGCGATGGAGGTGAGATATGGTGAAATGATGGACAACCATGACTTGGGAAAAAAAATCCATAAACTCAATCCATATATCTTCTGTCAAACTAGTGCAGTGCAGGAGAAGCTTAATAGTCGCTTAAGCGGAATAAACTAAAACCCTACCCCTAGTTTTAACTTTCTTGGCCTTCTTTATTTTTTTTTTGAACCAAAAACGTACTTGCATTACTTATGAAGAATCAGAAACGAGTACATGATTAATAAACTCCGGGGGAGTGATAAACCACTCTCCTCCGCCTGACATAGAATGTTCAGCATTTGCAAGCAAATGAGCCACACAATTCGCAGACCGATAAACAAAACCTACTAGCACTTGATCAATGTGCTTTAACTCTTCAATACACTCGAAAACAAGGGTATGGAAATAAGACCTTCCAATTTGTCCATTACAGGCCTGAGCCAGAACTTGCGAGTCTGTTTCAAAAGTGCAACATTTGAGATCCAATGATTTAATCCAGGAAATTGCTTCTTTAAGGCTGATAGCTTCAGACTCCCTTGTCTGCCAGTTACCTTTAATCTTACAGCAGCGAGCTCCAACAAAACTCCCATGGGAATATGCTAATTTTCTTCATGTTTAAAATGTCGTTTCTCCAAAACTTACTCTAAAAACTTACTCTTTCTAACGATCTCTACCGAGAGTCAACCGCCCCATCTCCCTCTAACCCTAATCGCCCACATCTTCTTTCTTCCCATCTCAATTCTCTTTCTCTCTCCCTTATACCCATCTCAACATCTCAATTCCTAGCCGCACCTTCTCCATCCACATATCACCTCTTCCCTTATTTTTTTTTAATTTTTCTATCAATAAAAATCCTCTTTTGTTTGTTTTCTTCTTCAATAAAATTGAGTTTGGGCTTTTTCGTTTCTGTTGTTTGAGTTATTATTTGTGTGTTTGAGTGTCTCGCTTTGTGCGATGTGTCTCGCTTTGTGCGATGTGTTGGTTGTGTTGAAAATGAATTTTACGATGTATTGGGAGATCCGGGTATCTCGCATCAACAACACTTTCGGCAGGTCTATAGCTGGTATCCGGCAGGTAGGATGTGTTTGAAATGGTAGTGAAAATCGCACGTGCTCACCTCTCACAAAAAAAATCTGTTCATAACATGAGGCCTCTAAACTCAGTTTTTGCAACTGAATCCTCTGAACATTGCATTATCCATGGGATTACTGTGAGTGTGAGGGTCAATTGTGAATCTACTGTTTTCTGGGGAGATGCAGGCTGGATTGCTCGGGAAATCATTATCTTCATTTTTAATTTTCATAATATTTGTATTTAGTTAGTTACGCAATCTGGAAACAAGGCGGCTAATTATTTAGCTCGGTTATTTGTTTTTAACCTGGTTGCATGATCAATTGGGGGTTTGTTCCGATTGAGTCTCTTTTAAAGTATTAATGAAATCCGCTTTAAATTTGGCAAAAAAAAATGTCGTTTTTCCTTTTTCCCCAAAACATGTTTAAAAATGTCAATCTTTGAAATTGAAGTTCTCAAAATGAAAATATGCTAATTTTTATTCATTTTCATTTATTTTTATTTTATTAAATATTCGAGAAAATAAATATGAGTGAAAGTGAAAATATTTTATTTATCACTCTCTTATTTTCCATCCTATTAAAAATTCGAAAGTAAGGTGCAATTTCAACTTAAAATTGTCCCTTATTTAAGTAATTTGTTTGATTCTTCAAAAAAAAAAAGCAATTTGTTTGATAATTTTGACAAAAGATTTTTAAAATATATATGCAGGCACGTATTTGTCATCTGTCTCAAATCTCAATGCTAACCTTCTAGTATTGTTTGGATAATAATTACTAGCCTAAAACCCGTGCGATGCACGAATTTTTTTTATATTATATATAAAAATTCATTAATTAAAATTAATTTTTTTTAAACATGAATTTTGGAGGCTTACTTTTTTATATGAGATGATCTGATAATAATTATATAAATGTTATTCGTGATATTTCTAGAAAAGGAGGGTTTAGTTAGAAAATATAGAAAAGATGATAGGTTTTAGTTAAAAAGAATAATCAATTAATTATTAGTAATTATAAAATTATTACTTCATTTTATTAAATAGAATGCCCGTGTCCTGATTAGAAAAATAGAGAATTTAGTTACTGAAAATTAAAAAAGTAATATATTCTAGGTGAAAAGGGTAATTGATTAGTTTATAGCAATTATAATTGAATTATGTTATTTTACTAAATATAACTGTTCGTAATATTTTTAGAAAATGAGAAAGTAATATTGTCCCTGGTATTTCTATTATAAAAGTGATTTTAGTTAGAAAATATAGAAAAGATGATATGTTTTAGCTGAAAAAGGTAATCGGTTAATTAATAATATTATAATATTATTATTTTATTGTATTAAATAGAACCGTCCGTGATATAATTGAAAAAAGATAGATTTTAATTAGAGAAAATAGAAAGTTAACGTGCATGATTTACGTGAAAAAAGTAATTGATTAGTTTATAGTAATTATAATTTAATTATGTTATTTTACGAAATAAAATTGTTCATAGTTTTTAGAAAATGAGAAATTAACGCTACCAGTTATATTTCTAGAAAAAAAAAAGGAATGTAATTAGAAAAAATAGAAAAGATGATATGTTTTAGCTGAAAAGGTAATCGGTTAATTGTTAGTATTATAACATTATTATTTTATTTATATTAAATAGAAACGCCTGTAATATAATTAGAAAAATGGAGATTTTAGTAATAAGAAAGAAAAAAGGTAACGTGTTTTGCTGAAAAAAGGTAACCGTCCATGATATAATTGAAAAAAGAGAGATTTTAGTTAGAGAAAAGTTAATGTGTTTTGACTGAAAAATGTAATTGATTAGTTAATAATAATTATATATAATTATGTTATTTTTTAGCTGAAAAAGTAATTGGTTAATTATTAGTATATTATTATTATTATTATTATTATTATTATTATTAAATAGAAACGCCTATAATATAATTAGAAAAATGGAGGTTTTAGTAAGAAGAAAGAAAAAAGGTAACGTGTTTTTCTGAAAAGGGTAACCGTGATATAATTGGAAAAAGAGAGATTTTAGTTAGAGAAAAGAGAAAAGGTAACGTGTTTTGACTGAAAAAGGTAATTGATTAGTAAATAGTAATTATATAAAATTATGTTATTTTATTAAACAAAATTGCTCGTAGTGTTTTTAAAAAGCATAAATTTTAGTTGGATAAAATGTTAAAGATATTTTATTTTAAATGAAAAAGCAAATTATTTAGTTATTGAAAAATAAAAAAGGTTATATGTTTAAACTGAAAAAGGAAATTGATTAATAAATGAGAAATTTTAGTTAGATAAAATATAAAAGATATTGTATTTTACCTGAAAAAGGAAATTATTTAGTTCTTGAAAATAGAAAAGATAATATGTGTAACCTTTAAAAGGAAATTGATTAGTTAGTAGATCTGTAATTGAGTAAGGGTAATTAGGTAAATTCAATAGGTACCATTGAACCAAACTTTTAATGTTTCGGTTTTTATATAATAGTATAGATTCAATCATCAATAAATTAAAGATAATTTTATGAGTTTCTCGTGGAATGTAAAATCATCCAAAACTGAATTATAAATTTCAAGATCGAGTCTAAATAGCAAAAAAAATATTATTTATTTAATTAAAATTTGATTATTTTTTCTCTGATACTGTTTATTTACTACAATTCATTCAATTCAATTTAATTAGAAAATATAAGTAATAAGAAAATTAAATTATATCCATACTATATTCTTCAAACAAAAATATTAAAAATTTGTAGATTTGAATTTAGGTCAAATATTCTATTTAAAAAATAAAAAATAAATTGTAATTAATAATAAAAATCAATTACTTTTCCTAGCTAAAGCACATTACATTTTCTAAATCTTCTTCTATATATAATAGGAGAACAAGGGATTTTTTTAGGGGTATTTTGAGCCAATAAACCCCCTGTGAATTTACTATTTTACCCTTGTATTTTACAAAATTACATTAATTGCCACTCCCTTATTTTGAAGATAAAAATTAAGTTATTTTTGTGTTTGTGGGGAATTGAACCAACATCCTCCTCTATATAAATATTCCTCCAAACCATTGTGCTACTTATGTTTTATAGTAAAAAGTGAAAACTTTTTTTACATAACTTCGACCTCTTTATCAATTTCTGGAAAATTTCTTTATCAATTTCTGAAAAATGACCCGTGCCTCGCACGGGTTATTATGCTAGTTTCATAATTAAACTTTAAACCCCTCATCTGAAAACGCCTATACACTAAAACGAACCCATATATAAAGGTCAAGAGAGTATCAAATACATAAAATACTTAATTTATTTTATTATTTATCAAATATTTATAGAAAAAAGACCAAAATACCTCATTTAGGGTGTTTATTTGTCCAAAATACTCATTTTCAAAAATATTAACCAAAATATTCATGTTATGTTAGATACCACATTTTCAATAAGTTATTAGAGGTGATACTCCTAATTTAGTGGAGCGTTACGAGTGATTCTACATCATCAGTGGAGTATACGCATACTCCGCTGACAAAAAAGTATCACACTTATATCCTCACTAATAATGGAGTATGTATGTGATTGACACTATTTGGGAGCGATGTGTTATCCTCATACTTCATTTTAGAACTATGCTTATTGAAAAATATACTTTTTGTCCCTTTCATTTTTTTACACTTTTTTTTTAAATATTTCTCTCAATTCTTTACATTTCAAAACTTATCCAAAATAGTAAAGTTTAATTTATTACATAAAAAGTAACTATCTCATTAATTTTCTCCACTAAACTCACTTTATTACATTAAGGGAAATTCTCAATGGTACCAATGTACTTTTGGCTTTTGCCAATGGTACCATTACGGTTTTGACTTCTCTTAACGATACCCCTAACAAACTGACTTCCTACCAAAAACACCATTCTATTAATGAAACGTCATAGAAATGTAAAGTGGCTTAAAAAGACATGTAAAAAACTGAAAAACATGTAAAATGACATAACTGAACTAATTGAAATAGCATCCAAAATACTATCCAAAACATCCAACATAACTGAAATAGCATCTACAGTAATTGAAACTAGAAGTACTACCAAACCATCCAAAATAACCCAAAATACTAATAAACCATCCAAAATACCAGCTTAAATAACCCAAAATACTACTACATTCAAAGACAATCATTTTTGTTGCTGAGATTGGGATGCAGTAAGAACAGATGGCTGAGATGCACTTCCCTGAGTTGAAGTCTTTCTTTTCCTAGATGTAGTTACTTTTTTAGTTGTCTTTGTTGCATCCTTGGTTGCATTTGTTGCATCTTTGGCTGCTTTAGCTTCTGCTCGGGCTGCTTTAGCTGCATTAGATTGATCCCTAATCCTTGGATTTCTAACCAACTTTGTTTCAGCTGCTTTCAATTCTTTCTCAGTGGGAGCACCCTTACATGTCCTCAAATTATGGCCAAAAAATTTACATTTCTTGCACTGCACAGTCTTTGCTCTCTTTCCCTTCTCATCTTCTCCTTCTTCTCTTCTCCTATTTCTACTTGGCCTCCCAGCACCCCTTTTCATTGTTGGTGGCAATATAGTAGGAATTCCATCATATGTTGGCCTATTTTCTTAATTAGGAATAGGATTGATATTAAACCCATAGGCCTGCTTATAGGTCCTGACAGAGTACCAAGAGCTAACTACCTTATGTGGATCAATCTTTGCATGCACCATAGTTCGAATTGCATGCCTGCATGGAATTCCAGAAAGCTGCCAAGCACCACATGAGCACAGTTTGTTATTCAAAAACAAGGAAAACTGGGATTTACCCTCATGTATTTCATATTCCCCAGGTTTTGACATGTAGGCTTTACAACTTATGGTGCCTTTGCTAATCTCTTTAACAGCCTTCACAATCTTAGGACAAAGATCTTCATCATTCCATAACATTGCATTTTCTTGTCTTGTTGCTATTCTGACCATACAAACTCTTCTTATTCCTGCAAATGTAACATGTACAAGATAGTTAGTAGAGTAGTAAAAGTAGAATAAAAGTAGCAAAGGTTCTATAATTACCTTCAAGAAGTGTTAACACTGGTCTACATCTATATTAAAGCTCTCAGCAAAATTAGATGTATTTGAGTCATTACAAACATTTGGGTCAAACTTATGTTTACTCCAAGTGCTTGGATCTCCTAAATTTGCAATCCAATTCATAACCCTCTCACCACCTGCCTTCTGGAGCCTCTTTATTGCTTTTCTATAAGTAAACTAACTGGTGGCATTGCAGGCCCTCCAAAAAAGAGTGTACATAAGTGGTCCTGGAAATTGTTTCTTATAGTTCCTACTAAAGTGCCTACAGCAGTACCTTCTCTTCGCACTTGGCCACACATTCTCCAAAGCAAGATCAATCCCCTGAAATAAAGTAAAAAAACATCCTCATCGGTACCTACTAAGTGTTTGGTTTCCAGTTTTCTTTCACCTTAGGGATTGTCTTGATGACCTCATTTTCATCTGCATGTAGATCTTCATTAGGCTGAACCTCTTCATCAGAATCCACTTGACCAGTAGCTTCTCCTAGTTAAACATCCTCATTAGTTCCAAATTCATCATCTAACACAATCTCATCCTCATCATGAAATTCAACTTTCCTTTTAACACTTCTGCTCCCACTAGCAGCTTTCCCCAAGTCAACCACACTTTCAGCTGTGGTTGACATTCCCACCTTAATACACCCCACTTTAGTACTCTCCACCTTAGTACTTTCAACTGTGGTTGACAATCCTTTTCTTCTGGCTGTGGTTTTAGGCAATTTTCGATTAAACAAGGAATGGTCAAGGATTGAGGTAGGGGCAAATCTTGCACTCTTTCGAATAGAGGCAGTAGGTGCAGTGGATGTAGTGGTTTGTGGAGGGGAAAATCTTGGACTCTTTCGAATAGGTAAAGACTCAAAAGCTGTTTTTGGTGAGATAGGAGGTGGTGGTAGGACCACATTACCAGTCTTTTTTTTTGTTTGGGTATTTTTTGTGGTTTTTTTTACCCTTAGCAGATGTTTTAATTTCTGATGCTTAAGGTATGTATTTTATTGGTTTAGCTGAAGTATCGTCTAGATCATCAAGAAAAGGGAGTTCATCAACAAAATGAAGGCTATCTGTTGAAGGATGTTTCAATTTCTTTTCTTTTTCTGCATTTCTCCTTAAATTCAGCACTAACTTGTTCAATGCATTTGGTTTTAAACTTGTCCCAATCCATATATCAATAACAACCTTTGCAGATAACCTTTCGAACATTAACATTAGATCCTTGTCGACAATTAAAGGGTGATGTTTCATCTCAAACACATAATAAAATGTAGGATAAACATAATCCAACCTTATACCATTCTTCTTAGCAAAATCTTCGTAATCAACTACAATGTCTAACAACGTGCACTTATCAGTATCTACCTTGACCTCAACAATCTTATCCCTCCAATTAAATTTCAAGATTTTATTACTAACATCCATTCTGCAAATACAAAATGCAACGTAAATATATCAACACAAACTCATAGAAGCTCACAAAACATACATTTATATCAACACAAACACAACCGCATATATATATACATCAACTACCGTCATATATATCATGAATACATACAAACACAAGAATGGACATAACGAATAAACACACATATCACGATTACAAGACAAGGAGGATACTGAAATCGAACATACATGTCAAATGCTTGAAGATGGAGTAGAATAAGTTATGATCGACGATGAAGGATGTTGATCGCCAAAGCCCTAATCCCCAATTCGACTAAGCCCTAATTGAAAGACGCGATAATTGATTTTTAGGTTTATGAGATAAGATTGTGGAGTTATGTCGTTTCGATACATTGTTTTATTTTAAAATTTCTTAATTTACTTTTAATAGTAAATTATGTTATTAAAAAATAATTATGTTATTAAAAAACTATAAATTAACGTTTCTAAAACGTATTAGTAAAGGTACTTAATCAAGGAAGTCAGTTCGTTAAGGGTACCGTTAAGATAAGTCAAAAACGTAATGGTACCACTGTCAAAAGCCAAAAGTACAGTGGTACCATTGAGAATTTCCCTTACATCTCTTTCTATATATAATAGAGTAACAAGGGGATAATTTTGAGCCAATAAACCCCTGTGAAATTACAGTTATACCCTTACAATTTATAAAATTACATGAAATGCCACTCTTTTATTTAAATGGGAAAAAATGAGTTTTTGTGGTGAATCGAACCTAGAACCTCCTCTTCACAAGTTATCCTACCAACCACTGTGCTACATGGACTTTTTTGTTTTGATTTAAAAAATCTTTTACATAAACCCCACCTTTCCATTATCTTATTTTTACTATTACTTTAAAAATATTATATTTTAGGTTTCACAATATGGTACACATCCATCCATTCTTTCTATATATAATAAGAGAACAAGGGGATTTTAGGGGCTTTTTGAGCCAATAAATCCTCTATGAAATTACAGTTATACCCTTACAAGTTATAAAATTATATGAAATCTCACTCTCTTATTTAAATGGAAAAAATGAGTAAATTTTATTTTTATGGTGAATCGTACCTAGAACATCCTCTACACAATTTATCCTACTAACTTTTGTGCTACATGGACTTTATTATTTTGAGTTAATAAACCTTTTACACAAACCCGACCTCTCCATTATCTTATTTTTACTATTATTTTAATTTTTTTAGTAAAAATAATGGTGACTCATATTATTTTAAAAATATTATATTTTAGTTTCACAATATGGTACACAATCTATCTATTACTATATATTAAACCACAACACAAGTGCAAAATGTGTCATTTTAATGGTTGTGAACTTACGATAATATCTCTATATGTTTAAAAATTACAAAAGCATCATCCCTTTAATATTTATGCAAACAATATATGAAATTATGTTAGTGTTGGGAATCAACCCTCTCGTAATTTCGGATTATAATTCTATGCGACTTATATATCTTGATGAGATATTTAAAGAAATAAATATTAAGGAGCGTACTAATTTTATTTGGAAAGTATTGTATGATGAGTATTATTCACATCGATGATATGTCTTTTTATCATTGTTCTAAAAGAAATTGTGTTATAACCTATACAATATATTTATATGCTACAAAACATCCTTTTCTTAGTGCTCATATGATCTATACATAAATAAAATAATACATAAATTAAAATACTGATATTATAATATGTATGAACATAAAAGGTGCAATTATATTCAAAATATCCTTAAATCGTAAAACTATACAGAATTTATAGCAATTGCTAGAGGATGACCCGTGCCTCGCACGAGTTATTATGCTAGTCTATTATCTATTATCTTTCTATATATAATAGGAGAACACGTTCGGTTATCCTGAGCAAATTTATTCATTCCAAGCCTACTTCCAAACCTAACATGAAATCTTTGAAAAATAATGTGTACAAGGATTTGAACCCAAGACCTCACATAGGTCAATTCATCCCTCCAACCACTTGAGCTACATGAGCATTTGAGATAAAAATAAAATTCATTAACTACATACATAAATGTTTTTTTTTCTTTATGTTCTATTTCACTATTTATTTAAGATGGATCAAGTGTTTCACTAAATTGCTTCACTAAATTTCTAGCCGATTGAGCTATGTGATCATTTGAGTTAATACTAAAATTCATCAACTACATACATAAATATTTATTTATTTATATTTTATTCAATATTTTATTTTACAATTTATTTAAGATAAAACAAGTGTTTCAATTAAGCTTCACATATTATTTGCATGATAACTTGTGTGCATTGATTCTCTTTATAATCATACTAGCTTAGAACGCGTGCATTGCACGGGTGATTTTTAATATTGGTTATCATACTACTTGTGTTGTAATATTTTATTTTAATTATATTAGATTTAGATTTGTGTTTTAATTAAATAAAATAGTTATATATGTTGTGATTAAAATAATTAGTCATGTTCAAATAGAATTTTAATTTTAGCCCCAATATGTCCAAGATGTTTAGTTAGAATGGATTTTTAGTATAATTATATTATTCTGGTTAAAATAGGATTCTAACTTAGGCCTAATAAGTCCAAGTATCAAACTTTTTATATTCTCTCAAGTATTGTATAGATTTATTTTGGGTTTAAGAATATGTTAATTAAGTCCGATCCAAGTATTTATTAATTTTTTTACTTAAGAATATGTTAATCAAGCCTGACCAGAGTACCGACCGGCTACAAAACTTTTAATGTTTCGGTTTAATAGTATAGTATAGATGTAGGCCTATAATTATTCTTTTGTGATAAATTATTTACTTTTGTTAACAATATCATAAATGGAGCGCATAATTGTTTGTAACTAATTTTGGTATGACATTTTTATATGAATTAAACTATATTAACTATTGTTAGTGAAACTAGAAACAACTAATATATATGAATAGTACATATTAACAAAAGTAAGAATAGTAAGAAAATTATCCAAAATATATAATATACAAATAAACTTGGATAACATAACCATTATTTATAAATAATTACATAGAATATGTGTTTTATTTATAAGATGGAATTATGAGTTATCAATTATTGGCTAAATACTTGCATGAAATAAATAGTTGAATTATAAGGATATTTTACAATAATATATTGGAATAAATTGTATATAACATTTGACAAAGTATAATAATGAATTCAATGTCAAAGTATAGGGAAATGAGACATGAACAATTTTAGCTCATGATGTTGGAAGCACGAAAAATATCTATCGAGACGTAATTCATCAATTCTCAAGCGCATAGGTCAAAAGAATGATAAGTTTGTTACGCAAGGTAGATCTGTTAAGTCAATTATTCATAATTGAATTTTCTGATATCTTGAATGATAAATAGATGTCGAAAAAGAAACAAAGACAATGAATTCTTAAATATCAAGAGATTAGAAGAAAAGAGAGGGAAAAATTAGAAAAAGAGCTTTAAGAACTTAAAGAACAAGGCCTGGGCAGAGTTTCAAAGGATTGTTATTAAAATCAAGACCAGAACTTACACTTTGGGAATTGAATAATTTGAAGGATATTTAGATTTTACCTTAAAAATGGTTATAAATTTGCTAAAGGGATGCACCATTTTCGAAGAACCAATGGTTAGAATTGTAAGTGTTCTGAAAAGTCATCTTAAGTAGAAAACACCCACCGAATACTCCAATCATATTCTATGATCCACAACAAATTAATAAAAATGTTATGATTGTTATCAGTACTACTCGTATAAAATTTCAAATTATAAACTTGCACATACTTAACTAACGACATTAACATAATTTGATTTATAAATATATTTAAGCTACCGGCCCGTGCCTTGCACGGGCTTTTATGCTAGTATTATTAATAGCACAACATGAGGTTTTGTGAGACAATTTATTCAACGTTGAAATTACTAATTTACCCTTCCTATATTATATTAATGAAAAAAAAATTGTTTCTATTGAGAATTGAACCATTGACCTCTAACTTATAAATGAGAATCCTTACCACTATGCTAGACATGAGTTTTGAATATATCAAAAAACTCATTATTAATATATCATGAGACAACCCTCATATATTATATCAATGATAAAAAATTTGTTCCTAGGGAGAATTGAACTCTTGACCTCTAACTTAGAAAAAAGGTTACTTACCACTATACTAGACATCAATTTTGGTTATATTATAAAACTCATTATTAATATATCGTGAGACAATTTAATTATCATGAAATTACTAAATTACCTTTCCTATATTATATTAACGATAAAAAAATTGTTTCTAATGAAAATTTAATCCTTGAACTCTAACTTAGAAGTGAGATTTCTTATCACTATGCTAAATATTAGTTTTGATTATATTATAAAACTTTGAGAATATTTCGAATAGTACATAGTTATGTAGCATTTTTTTTATTCTATAGTAGAAACAAGTTACTTGGATTTAGAAGATAGATCCTTTAATTTGTGTATTAATTTATATCTTACGCATATCCCTTAATCCGGGTCAAAATGCACAAATCGGTTGTGGATGATCATGCAATCACTACTAATATGAATTCTTATATGCTCATAACTCAGTCATTTGAACATTCATTCAAAGAGACTAGCACATTAAAATTTACTTATTGTTAGTGGTACATACATCAATCATCATGAATAGATAATTTCTTAGATACGTTTTGCATACTAAGCATTTACATGTTGCAAGCACCATTTAATTACAAAACAATATAAATACATAATAACATGATTTTACTAGCAAAGCTCGAGCGATAAATTGCATGCATATTAACCACCTATATATTAACATATTTAATTATAGTGGAACAGAAAAACATATCGATCCATTATCTCTTTCTTATGACAATATGGGTTTGGGAAGTTCTACTGCTTGCTCTCTGCGTTTTTAAAATTTAGGTTTAGCCCATTCTGGTAATATCAGCTCAAACAAAAAACTGAAGCACTAATTTAAGGCACTTGGTTTCATGGTGTTAGGATCACATGGTTGATCCCAAGCAATTTGGAGCCAGTCTCTCGTATAAATTATTCAATCGTATCTATCTTTTGCTAATATGCAAGTTCAGAACAGTCACTATTTATGTAAATACTTTTATACTCCTAACTCAGGCAAGTAGTAATCCTTGAAATGAGATAAGCACATTGCAAATGATACCTTTTTTTAGCTATATAGTTGATATACACCGTGCACACATAATCCCTTTTGGACTTATTTACATTCTGAGCATCAACACATTGAAAATACTATTTGATTATTTGAATATATGTTGGATATTTTAGTGTAATTGGATTGGCTAGTTGATCAATGTAATCGTAATGTTACATCGAACAAGTCGGGAGAATGCGGAGTGCATGCTCTGTTCGAGTTTGTTATGATTTCAGAATTATTGCTTATGAGACATGTCTATTGGCATCAAACACATCTGTTAGAATGAGATGTGTCTATTGGAAAAGACACACCTTGAGGTGTGTCTATTGGCATTGGACATGACTGTTGGAAATGAGATGTGTCTATTGGAAAAGACACATCTTGAGGTGTGTCTATTGGCAAAAGACACATCTGTTGACATCTATAAATAGGTGTGGCATTGATCATTTTATATATAGGTTCATTATGAAATACACAGCAAAATACACTCTCTCTTCTTACAGAATTTCTGACTTTATCCGATTGAATTATTTGGGTGAACCACAAATAACTTCAATCTGAAAGTGTTCACACGACTTCAGAAAAATCCAAGTATTAATCACCCAATTCCCCAACAAAGATTGAATATTTTCTGAAGATGGCGAACTCAGAATCTGCAAAAGACATGACAAGCAAGTTTGCAAAGTTGGACAAGTTTGAGGGTCAGGATTTTAGAAGATGGCAAAAGAAGATGCATTTTCTATTGACAACGCTGAAGGTTGTATATGTTTTGAGTACCCCCATTCCAGAAGTGGTTGTGGATGAAACCGCTGAACAAACAAGGAGGCGTTGCAAATGGGAAAATGCTGATTACATCTGCCGCGGTCACATCTTAAACGGTATGTCTGATTCCCTTTTCGATGTATATCAAAATGTTGAGTCAGCAAAAGAATTGTGGGATTCTCTTGAATCCAAATACATGGCAGAAGATGCTTCTAGTAAGAAGTTTCTGGTCAGTAATTTTATGAATTACAAAATGGTCGATTCTAGACCGGTGATGGAACAATACAATGAATTGTTAAGGATTCTGGGTCAGTTTGCCCAACACAATCTGAAGATGGATGAATCTATCTCAGTTTCTGGTGTTATAGACAAACTACCACCATCATGGAAGGATTTTAAACACTCCTTGAAACATAACAAAGAGGATATGACTCTGGTTCAACTTGGAAGTCACTTCAGAATTGAAGAGGCTTTGAGGACTCAAGAAATTGAGAATAATCCTAAGGGCAAGAACCAAGTCGGTAACTCTTCTGTGAATATGGTTGAAGATGGTGGATCTTCTAAGAATTCTAAGTATGGCAAGGGTGATAAACGAAAGTTTAAAGGAAACAACAACAATTCTTCCAACAAAAGGCCTAAGATGGCATGTTGGAAGTGTGGCAAACCTGGACATTTCAAGAAGGATTGTCGGGTGGGTAAAGGCAAGCAAGAAAAGCAAAATGCTGGTCCAAGTGGATCCAAGGATCCAGAAAAGCAACAAGGTCAGATTTTAATGCAAAATTTTAATTCTAGTCAGAATTATGTGTTACTAATATCTGAGGCATTTTATGTGCAGGATGACAATGTTGCTTGGTGGATTGATTCAGGAGCAACGAGTCATGTATGCAAAGATCTTCGTTGGTTCATAGACTTTCAACCAATCGAAGATGGATCTATCTTAAAGATGGGAAATGTTGCAACTGAACCGATCAAAGGACTAGGAAATGTCAAGATAGTTTTTACTTCTGGCAAATGTATATTGTTAAATAAAGTGTTGTATGTTCCTGGGATTCGTAAGAATCTCTTGTCTGGTGTTGTATTGAACAATTGTGGATATAAACAAGTTTATGAGAGTGACAAATATATATTGTCAAAACATGGCTCTTTTGTTGGCTTTGGCTTTTTGTGTAATGGCATGTTTATGTTGAATGTAAATACTCCATTTATTGATGAATCTGCTTGCATGGATTCTACTAGTACTAGTAATAATTTGAACAAACCAGAATTATGGCATATCCTCTTTGTTATGTTAGACAATGAAAAATGCAAAACATGCATGTTAACAAAGATAACTAGAAAGCCCTTTAAGGAGGCTAATAGGGTGTCTGATGTTTTAGAACTAATACATAGTGATTTGTGTGATTTCCATTCTATACCATCATTAGGAAATAAAAAGTATGTAGTTACTTTTATTGATGATGCTACTAGATATTGCTATGTATATTTATTGCATGCTAAGGATGAAGCTCTTGACTTCTTTAAAATTTATAAAGAAGAAGTAGAGCTACATCAGAGTACCATGATTAAAAATCTACGTACTGATAGAGGAGGTGAGTATTATGATCCGGTTTATTTTCAATCTACTGGTATAATACATCAAACCACGGCTCCTTATACACCACAGCAAAATGGTGTGGCAGAGCGAAAGAATAGGACTTTGAAAGAAATAGTTAATTCCTTGTTATCCTACTCGGGTTTGAGTGAGGGATTTTGGGGTGAGGCTATGTTGACAGCCTGTCACTTATTGAATCGAATTCCTAGTAAGAGGAATAAGATTACCCCTTATGAACTTTGGTATAAAGAGTCACCAAAATTGAGTTTTCTGAGAGTTTGGGGATGTAGAGCAGTTGTAAGACTCACTGAACCCAAAAGAAGAAACTTGGGTGAACGAGGTATAGATTGCATATTTGTTGGTTATGCTGAGCATTCCATAGCATATAGATTCTATGTGTTGGAATCTAATGACTATGTATCTGTGAACTCGATTATCGAGTCAAGAGATGCTATATTTGATGAAAACAGATTTACATCTATACCTAGACCAAGGGACATGCTTCAGATTTCTTCTAGTAAGAACTCGGTTTCTACTGAAGATGTGAATGGACCGTCTGAACCAAGGAGAAGTACTAGAGCTAGAAAAGCAAAGTCTTTTGGAGATGACTTTCATCTTTATCTAGTAGAAGGCTCTAGAGATGAAATTGAATATCAATACCAATATTGTTTTGTTATTGAGGAGGATCCAAATACTTTTAGCGAAGCTATGAAATCTAGGGATGTTGCATTCTGGAAAGAAGCTATCCAAGATGAAATGGAATCTATCATGAATAATAATACTTGGGAATTGAGTGATCTGCCCCCTGGCTGTAAAGCATTGGGGAACAGATGGATCTTCAAAAGGAAAATGAAGGTGGACGGTACCATAGATAAGTTTAAAGCCAGATTGGTGATCCAAGGTTTTAGACAAAAAGAAGGGATTGATTATTTTGATACCTATGCTCCTGTTGCTAGAACCTCCACTATTAGGTTGTTAATAGCACTTGCTGTTATACACAACCTTGTCATTCACCAAATGGATGTGAAAACTGCATTCTTGAATGGTGAATTAGATGAAGAGATTTATATGAAACAACCCGAAGGGTTTGTTATGCCTGGTTTTGAGAACAAGGTGTGTAAATTGAAGAAATCAATTTATGGTCTGAAACAAGCACCAAAGGATTGGCATGATAAATTTGATACTATGGTCTTGTCTAATGGTTATTTTCTCAACCAAGCAGACAAGTGTGTATATAGCAAATTTGATGCTTCTGGTAAAGGAGTTATAATTTGTTTATATGTGGATGACATGTTGATCTTTGGTACTGACCAAAATCAAGTGGATAAAACCAAGAAGTTCTTGTCATCTAATTTTGATATGAAAGACATGGGGGAGGCTGAGGTGATTCTTGGTATAAGGATCAAGCGTGAGAACAATGGTATTTCAATTTCTCAGTCTCATTATATTGAGAAGATTCTGAAAAGATTTAACTTTAAGGATTGTTCTCCTGTTAGCACTCCTCTTGATCCTAGTATTAAACTCCTACCTAATACAGGTGTTGCAGTATCTCAACTTGAATACTCAAGGGCTATTGGTAGTCTCATGTATGCCATGATAAGCACTAGACCAGATATTGCCTATGCTGTTGGAAAGCTTAGTAGGTATACTAGCAAGCCAAGTTCACATCATTGGCAAGCCTTAAGCCGAGTGTTCAAATACTTGAAAGGAACCATGGATTATGGTTTGACATATACTGGATTTCCTTCGGTTATTGAAGGTCATTCAGATGCAAGTTGGATTTCCAATAAGGAAGATCATTCTTCCACAAGTGGATGGGTATTCCTTCTTGGGGGAGGTGCTATCTCTTGGGCATCAAAGAAACAAAGTTGCATTACTGATTCAACGATGGAATCTGAATTTGTGGCATTATCAGCGGCTGGTAAAGAAGCTGAATGGCTAAGAAATCTGATTTATGAGATTCCATTGTGGCCTAAACCGATATCACCCATATCTATCAGATGTGATAGTGAGTCTGCCTTGTCTAATGCTTATAGATAAGTGTTCAAAGGCAAGTCTAGACACTTAGGTGTTAGACACAGCATGATTCGTGAGCTTATCATGCATGGTGTTATATCAGTGGAGTTTATAAGAACTCAACATAATTTAGCCGATCATCTAACCAAAGGGTTGAGTAGAGATCTTGTGCACAAGTCGGCTGTAGGGATGGGATTAAAGTCCATCAAATAACCTCTCATGTTGAGATACCCAATTCCCATCTAATATGACATTAGGTGCTGAATTCAATGTGGAAAGCTTAATATTTAGAGATTGGAACACATTAAAGCATCATCCCAAGGTATGTGTTCAGACCTGCAAGTTAAGGAGGTTGAAGTTTGTCTTCTTAATAGTTCTTTTGAAAAATTGCATATGCAGGTGCGAGAATAAAAGAACTACCTATTTGAGCATGAAGTTTAGCCGCTTCAAGAAGCTAGGACTTGGCTTTGATATGCTTATGAAGGATTAGGACACAAGGCTAGTAAAAGATAGTGTCAAGTAAGAACATTTGAGAATGTAAATTTATGTGTATATTATCTTCATGTATTCAATATGAATAATAAAGGTTCAATCCATAGTGATACCTTGATATTCGAATATTTGGAATGTGTAATATACTAATGTGAAATTCAATCGTCACGATATTTCATTTATGCATAAGTTTGTCATTTGTTGTGATTTTGTTTAGTTAATCATGGATTACGCTAAAATGGGGGAGGATTGTTGGATATTTTAGTGTAATTGGATTGGCTAGTTGATCAATGTAATCGTAATGTTACATCGAACAAGTCGGGAGAATGCGGAGTGCATGCTCTGTTCGAGTTTGTTATGATTTCAGAATTATTGCTTATGAGACATGTCTATTGGCATCAAACACATCTGTTAGAATGAGATGTGTCTATTGGAAAAGACACACCTTGAGGTGTGTCTATTGGCATTGGACATGACTGTTGGAAATGAGATGTGTCTATTGGAAAAGACACATCTTGAGGTGTGTCTATTGGCAAAAGACACATCTGTTGACATCTATAAATAGGTGTGGCATTGATCATTTTACATATAGGTTCATTCTGAAATACACAACAAAATACACTCTCTCTTCTTGCAGAATTTCTGACTTTATCCGATTGAATTATTTGGGTGAACCACAAATAACTTCAATCTGAAAGTGTTCACACGACTTCAGAAAAATCCAAGTATTAATCACCCAATTCCCCAACAATATAGAGCAACACAAACTAACAAGCCAGTACCTTGCAAAATTTACTATCGCCTAAAAGGTACATGTAAGAGATTCATGCCTACTTAAGATTGACACTAAGCAATAAATAAAGGAGAAATCTCGCGCTCACAACACAACATATATTGCATTACCAAGCTAATATTCAAATATGCGGGAAGTCATTAAGCACATCTAGAGCATGCCCGTGCCTCGCACGGGCTATAAAGCTAGTTAAATATAATGAGACAACTAGAGAAAGTAATATTTTAGACTTATTTATTAAAAATTAGGTAATTTTGATTGTCATCCATATAATTATGGATATGAATCATATTAAATTTCTTAATGTATATGGAGATGTTGGGATGAACTCTTTATCTCTCACTAAACCAAAGGCCCGGGCAAATAACGTGAAATCAAATTATTTATATCAAATATATTGATGACAAATTATTAGAAACTAGCATGAAAGCCCGTGCAAGGCACGGGCCACATTCTAATTTGCACAATTTTTTTCGCAAATCGTGTCATCTTCTTTTCAGTCTATTCTATGTGCTTCGATTTATTTAAGGTCAATAGTTGAAAACTGTTAAAATTTTGAAATATTATTGAATTCAATATTTTGAATACCACACAGAGTCAATCCTTAGATTAAGCCGCTCATGCAATGGGGCACCGAGAAGATGATGTAATTTAGGGGCACATATTTTCTATTAACTAAAAAAAATTAAAAGTACGTAGAGGCACAAAAATGATATTTGGGGCACATTTTGTTCAAGATAGCACAAAAAAGAGTTTAAGATATAAAAAATGTCGAAAAATAAATGGTATGTAGATTTTTAGTTGAGTACAAAATTCAAATTCACATGGAACTTTTAATTTCTCAAGACCGACCTAGGTATCATATTTGTAAATAGTACTCGTTTAATGTAAGATGAATGACCAGTAATAATGATACATAAAAGTTACTCATTAGTGGTCAAGTACTATTGCAACAATAATATGTTGTTTAGTCTATTTTCTAGAAGTTTTTTTAAAAGATTATTGCGATAATGATATGCTATTTATTTTATTTCCATTAGTAATAGTAAACCAGTAAGGGGAGATAGGTGGATCATTACATATTTGGTAGGAGATGTATTATGGCAGAAACAGCACAAACCGGTTTAATATTTGGAAAAATCAACTAAAATGTATGTTGTATCCATACAAACTAATATGTGCTAAAATGAAAAAATAAAAATAAAATATATATAGTCTTAAAATATCACTAATCGATCATTATGTTATATGTAGTCATATATAATTTTACATCTTTGTTTAGTATATATAAACTTGTTTATGATACTATATTATAATTCAAATATGCATTTTATTCATTTATTTAATCAATAACTCATATAGAGTACAAATCTAACATATCAGCTAATTCTGATTTATATATATATATATATATATATATATATATATATATATATATATTGTACATAGTATCAATCATATTAAAGGTCTGTTTGGTATTGATGTTGCAGACCGCAACAATAAATTTTTTGTAGAAAACTTGGTTTAAACAGCTTAGTAAATCTAAAAGCAATTTTTCAACAACACTTTTTATAAAAAAATTGCTTTAGCAAAAACATATATTTTTCACAATTGCAACTTTTGTACACAACAATTTTAGGTAAATGTATCAAACCCCAACAATCACATATTAAATAAATTTTATAAAAGTTAATTTAAAATATGATATAAACAAACACTAAAAGAGATAATTTATTCAGTAGTTGTGATTTTAACTACATTTGTATTTAGATGTCATAAATTCAGTTCCTTTGATAAGACCAAAAAATCATGTCGTGTTTCCGTATATTCAATATCATATGTGCTAATTCGATGGTTGAAAAACTCACGTTATCTTGTGTACCACGTGAATGCATATCTTATTTTCATGGCATATTCATAATATAGATAAATTATTATTGTATTATAATTTCTATTTCAGAGCAATTTTTTTTTTTCCGATAATATTTTTCTTTTGTAGTTGTTAAAACACTTTTATCTTAGAAATTTAAAAGTGAAATTATTATGATAGCATGATAGTCATGTAATGCATGACCTGCATTTTAACTACGATAATTTTACATGCACATATTCGTATGAAATTATCACTTTAATTAGGTATAAAAATCTTTAATTGCCATAGTTCTCGTACAATAATCTTATACATTTACTTCTTTTGAATGTTTTTCAGTTAACACTATAATTTTAAATTGAGAAAAGGACCCTAAGATTGATCTCAGGAAACTTTTCCTGAGATATTAAAAAATTATACTTTAGATTTGTTTGGGCCCGCAGGGCTAACTAAAAAATTTTTGTTTTTACTAAAATACCCATTCTATATTTGCATACAAATCCCACATATCTCAGGAAATTTATCTGAGATACATCTCAGGTTCCCCAATCTCTTTTAAATTTTGATTAAACTCATTTAATATTTGTCAACAGGTTATATTAACATATTATTATCAACTATTTAGTTCTATTACCATTTGTTTTAAGTTGGCATAAAAATGATGTACCTATTCTTTTTCTACTCCCTCCGTCCCATTCATTTCTATACGCTTTTTTTAAAGTGTCTGACACGCATTTTAAGGTGCATAACTAGTATAGTTCCATAACTTATTTTTAAAATTTTCTTTTTTGTATAAAAGTAGGATTGTTCTATTTTTATAGAAAAAAAAAGAAAATTGTAAAAATAAGTTACGTAACTATAATAGTTAGAAGCCTTAAAATGCGTGCCACGCTCCCGTCCCCCAATGTATAGAAATCATTGGGACGGAGGGAGTAGTATTTAATTGAGATATAAATGTTTGTAATAAATGTTTTTTATATCTAGATGTCCACATTTGACAATAAATGAATTCATGTTATCTTGTGTATCTAGGAGTGGCATCAGTTCAATTTAGTATCGAAGAGTAATATACCTATGGCAATCCCCGAATTCGAACATTATCATTGAACTTGTGTAGGTTCCTGAACAAAAAGTATTTTGCTCTCCGATTTCTACCCCGGACGGGAATGAGGATTATGAGCTAATTAGGTATAAAAATATTTGATTGCCATATCTCTTGTACAATAATCTTATACATATATTTTGAATGTTATTGTTTCAACATTTTATATTTTTTTAATTTTAATATAATTAATACTCCCTCCGTCCCATGGAATAGTTTACGTTTGCGGAGCAGTTTTCGGCACGGATTTTAAGGTGCATTTTAAGGATAGTTCTATAACTTATTTTTGATATTTTCTTTTTTTTTTTTGTATAAAAATAGAACAATCCTATTTTTATATAAAAAAAGAAAATATCAAAAATAAGTTATAGAACTATCCTTAAAATGCACCTTAAAATGCGTGTCAGATACGCAATTTTTTATGTAAAGAAATGGATGGGACAGAGGGAGTAAGTAAAATAGTTAATTGTCATACCTCTCGCACATTAAAGATACATACTTCTTTCGAATGTTATTCTGCTAACATTATAATTTTTAAATTTTAATTAAACTCATCTAATATTTGTAACAGGTTAGATTAACATATTATTATCAACTATTTAGTTCTATTACCATTTGTTTATAAGTTGGCAAAAAATTTGATGTACATATTCTTTTGATAGTATTTAATTGAGACATAAGTGTTTGCAATAAGCATTTTTCATATTTCGATGTCCAAATTTGACCGTAAATAAATTTATGTTATTTTGTGTACATGGGAGTGGCATCAGGTCAATTTAGGATCGAAGAGTGCTATATCCATGGTGATCCCCCAATTCGAACATTATAATTAAACCTATTTCGGTTCCTGAACGAAGATTAGTTTGCTCTCCGATTACTGCCCCGAATGGGAATGAGGATCCCCGGTGAAATCGTGATTTTTTTAAAAAAAATCAAAATATAATTTTTAATTAAAATTTTGAACACAATCTTTGAACCCTTATCAATCCCTGAAAGAGGATTATTTTACTACACCGAAAGGGGAACGAGGATCCCCACGAGAAATTGAGGATTCTTATTTTTTTAATTAAAATTTATAAGTCCTTAATATATTTTATAATAAAATAATTTGATAAATCATGATAAATATTATTATTATTATTATTATTATTATTATTATTATTATTATTATTATATCATAAATAGGTATTCAAATTATTTTTTTATAATAAAAGATGAAATATATATCTAAAATTATTAAAATTAAAATTTCATTTTGTTATTTTTGTGAAATTTTAGATTTATCAAAAATTTAAAATTTTGAATTAAATTTATCTTTAATAATATAGTAAATAAAATATTCCCTTAATCCCTGATAATCGGCTGGGAATGTGAATTGGAGATCAGATCGGGATACCTTAATCCCCAATCCCACTCTCAGCCCCCGAATTTTTATTTTATAATATTCCATATTTCTCATACTGATAGAAAAATTTTCGCAATCCCCAACCCGAATTGAAAGGGGATTAGATCGCGATTGGACGGGATGGATGAAATGCTCACCTATACGTGTACCAAGTGAATTCATTTTGTGTTTGTCATGAGCATAACAAACATGAATAAATATTATGATTTATGATTTCACAAAAAGAATATTATTATACATGTACCAGAAATCAAAATTTGAATATATGTCATTTCATGTACAATGTGAATTTGTGTTATATTTTCGTATCACATACATAATACAAAAAGAATACTTTATAATTTTAAAACTACATGAAAATATAATAATAATAATAATAATAATTTTACTTTTAATTAAATGCGATGGAAAAATATTTTTTTTATAGTTTTATCATGCATAAATTTATAAAAAAAATCAAGGAAAATCTAGGAAGCAGGTTCTTTGAAAATGTAGTTAATGATTTTTAAGTGGGTATCAGAAATTATTATGGTGTAGTGGTTGTGTGCATAAATTTAAGTTGTTTGTATCATAGGAGGATTATAAAATCTATTCCTAATACAAATATTTTTTTTTAACATTAATACAAAGAGGGGGTATATTCATAAATTACTAAATTGGCTTGAAAGTGCATTTTGACCTATAATAAATGAAAAGAGACACTATTTCATTTGTTTTCTTTGAAATTATTTATAAAATAAGTGTTCAATAAAATGAAGAATTAAGAGCTATTTAAGAATCTAGTGGATGAGTTACAAAATTTTCATGAAGTAGGCTTCTAGCATGATGGTCATGGTGTGACCATAAAATTTATCCCTACCAAGAGGTCATGGGTTCAATCCATGGCAACAACAATATTTTTAATATATTTATAAAATCTGAGGATATTTTAGTAAATTACTAAATGACATGGAAAGCCATGTTAACATATAATATATATATATAACTAGCATGAAAGCCCGTGCAAAGCACGAGCACCATTTAAATTCATAAAATATTGTTGTTTTGATTTTTTTAAATAGACTATTTCTAATTTTCGAAACACTATACATCATTAGTGTGATATTTTTTATGGATACTAATAATAACTCAAATTTCTTATCTAAAGTTCATATATGATTATAACAATACAATCACATTTAACAATTTAAAAAACATAAGTTGGTATGATTAAACACTACGTAATTTAAAAATCTAATCACGAGTTAGTAGACTCACGTGTTTATATATAGCTAAGTGCTAAATAATATTTTTATAGATATGAGAATCAAAAACTAATCATACCACACATTCAAATCTAATTTACATCTCAACCTTCACCAACATCCACTCCTATGCCCCTTCCATTTTCGGCGACCTTAGATACCATCACTTGCTTTATAACGCCTTTTGAAACACTATACATCATTAGTGTGGTATTTTTTATGGATACTAATAATAACTCAAATTTCTTACTAAAGTTCATATATGATTATAACAATACAATCACATCTAACAATTTAAAAAAATTAACTTCGTATAATTAAACACTACGTAATTTAAAAATAAAATCACAAGTCAGTAGACTCACGTGTTTATATATAGCTAAGTGCTAAATAAGATTTTTATAGATATGAGAATCAAAAACTAATCATATCCACACATTCAAATCTAATTTACATCTCAACCTTCACCAACATCCACTCATATGCCCCTTCCATTTTCGGCGAACTTAGACACCATCACTTGCTTTACACCGCCGTTATCATGACCACCTCATTCCATTTGTCATCATCGTTCATGATATACACACACATATGTATAATGCGTGAATGGGTAAGAGAGAGAGAGTGTGTGTATATACCATCATCACTCTGTGATCTTTTGTTGTCACCAAATCGACCACCACTCCGAAAGTAACTGATGAACATGTGTGTCACAAATTCCAGTCACAATCCTGACCACATCTCCACTAATTCATTCATCCCACTCTCAATACATCTAAGTTTGTAACGTCGATCGATGACATTTTTACTCAATTTACTACCGTCAACACCATTACCAACTGCTTCGAATATTCACACAATTCTAAATTTGGAATATTCTTGTAATTTGCGTTTAAATTTTTTAGTGATTTACGTTTAAATTTTGGTAACTTTAGTTGAATTCCTAGTGATTTGGCATTGATATTGGTGATTTTGGTGGTGTAAGTGGTGGTGTTCATGTTGTTACAGACAAAATTTTTGTAATTTTGGTAGTGGTGCATGTCGTGGTCGTGGTCGTGGTAGTGGTAGCGTGGAAGTGGTCATGTGATAGTGATTTAATATTCTTGTAATTTATATTAAAATTAGCTAAAATTTTGGTTTGTACTCATGTACATTGTGATATATTATCTACAAAGTATCATATTTCAATAATACAGTTAGACATTTTAAATCTATTATTTTTAAAAGAGTATCTATAATCTATTTTTTAATAAATATTTTTGACCTAACTATGTGTTTTATCTAAATGTTTACCTAATATATAATATGAAGGGGGTAATTGGCTAATTCATCACTGAACTGAACTTCAACTTGCAAGTGGGTAATTGAACTCAAAAAGCTTGCAGTCAACTCATTATACTAATTAAAACTTGCAATCTCATAACTGCCGTCAACTCATTTAATGGGACTGACGGAAAGCTGACGTGGCAAGCTGACATGACAAGAATTTTAATGGGTAAAATGGCTAATTCATAACTGAACTGATACTCAACTTGCAACTGGGTAATTGAACTAAAAAAAGTTGCAATCAACTCATCAGCTAGTGTTATAAAAATATTCTAAACAATAATATATAAAATTTTATGATGGAACGATATTTTTTACTTATATTTAGTGTTATAAAAATATTCTAAACAACTAATTTATTAAACTAGCTCTTTAGCCCGTGCAAAGAACGTGCACCCTCTAAATTTCAATTATTTATTAATTTTCAAAAATATATCTAATATATATGTATGTTGTACGAGATAGTTAATATTTGTAATATTTATCTTAAGCTAATAATTGTCCAATTCGTTAGATTTAATAAATTTATGTAAATTTGAACTTATTTCTACTATGAAAATAATGCTTTTAAAGTACGATTTAATACAGCGCCCAATTTAGTGGTGATGATTGTCTCATTTCACTTTATAATTGGGTCATATATAAATTTTATATATTTTTTACTTATTAAATATAATTCAATTAATTGCTATTAACTTTTCTCGTCTAAGACAGAAGTAGACATATAAGTCATAAGAACATGTTTGTTCAAGTACAAATTGTAATATGAAAATATTGAAATAATATTAAATAATGAGATATGTACGTGTTTTAATGTGTAATTTCAGTTATCCAGTTGCAAACTTTTTGAGTTCAATTACCCAATTGCAAGTTGAGGGTCAGTTCAGTTATGAAATAGTCATTTTATCCCTTATTTGTACAAAATTAACGGACCTTCGTTAAAAGTCAACGAAAGTTAACGGTCGTGCAAGTTTTTAATAGTTTAATTATGAGATTGCAAGGCTTAATTAGTTAAATGACGTTAATGCAAGTTTTTTGAGTTCGATTACCCAACTGCAAGTTGAGCACAAGTTCAGTTATGAAATAGCCAATTAACCCTAATATGAAGTTCAAATCTCATTTGCAATAATTTTTGTTTTGTTTTCCTTAATTTTTTCTCTAGTCTATCAAAATATTTTGCCCAATAGCAATGAGAGTGGGGTTGTAATCGAGTCGAGTCGAACATTGCCACACTCGAGCTCAAGCTCGGCTAAAAATTTCCGTCGAGCTTAAACTCGAGCTCAAGTTTAATTGGTCCTTTAATTTTAATCTCGAAAGTTGACTCATAAAGCTTGAAATCTCGAATCGATTTTAACCTATTATGAAAATTTTTGAATATAAACGGTTCGACTTATGTTCGACACGGGTTTAACTTGATAAAATATATGAATTTTATAAAATATTGAATATTTACATTGAAATATATTTATAATATTTATAAAAATTTTAGTTGAATTCCCAGTGATTTTGCTTTAATATTGGTGATTTTGGTGGTGTTCATGTTGTTACAGACAAAATTTTTGTAATTTTGGTAGTGGTGCATGTCGTGGTCGTGGTAGTGGTAGCGTGGAAGTGGTCATGTGACAGTGATTTAATATTCTTGTAATTTATATTAAAATTAGCTAAAATTTTGGTTTGTACTCGTGTACATTGTGATATATTATCTACTAAGTATCATATTTCAATAATACAGTTAGACATTTTAAATCTATTATTTTTAAAAGAGTATCTATAATATATTTTTTAATAAATATTTTTGACCTAACTATGTGTTTTATCTAAATCTTTATCTAATATATAATATGAAGTTCAAATCTCATCTGCAATAATTTTTGTTTTATTTTCCTTATTTTTTTTTCTAGTCTATCAAATTATTTTGCCCAATAGCAATGAGAGTGGGGTTGTAATCGAGTCGAGTCGAACATTGCCACACTCGAGCTCAAGCTCGGCTAAAAAATTCCGTCGAGCTTAAACTCGATCTCAAGTTCAATTGGTCCTTTAATTTTAATCTCAAAACTTGACTCATAAATCTTGAAATCTCGAATCGATTTTAACCTATTATGAAAAAAGTTTGAATATAAACGGTTCGACTTATGTTCGACATGGGTTTAACTTGATAAAATATATGAATTTTATAAAATATTGAATATTTACATTTAAATATATTTATAATATTTATAAATTTTAAATATTAAAAGTTCGATTAGTCTGGCGAACCTCAAGAATCGAGTAATTTAAAACTTGAACTTTGGTCTGTAAAGCTCTGATTAGTCCGTAAACAATTTGGCAAATATTGAACATTATAACAAATGAGTTCTTGAAGTATGTATTTAATGAGTTACTAAAAAGTTCTAAAAACTTCTTTGGTGTAGTGGTTGGAGAGGTGAAAATAATCCTTTCTCGAAACTTGACTCATAAAGCTTGAAATCTCGAATCGATTTAACCTATTATGAAAAAAGTTTGAATATAAACGGTTCGACTTATGTTCGACACGGGTTTAACTTGATAAAATATATGAATTTTATAAAATATTGAATATTTACATTGAAAAATATTTATAATATTTATAAATTTTAAATATTAAAAGTTCGATTAATCTGGCGAACCTCAAGAATCGAGTAATTTAAAACTTGAACTTTGGTCGGTAAAGCTCCGATTAGTCCGTAAACAATTTGGCAAATATTGAACATTATAACAAATGAGTTCTTGAAGTATGTATTTAATGAGTTACTAATAAGTTCTAAAAACTTCTTTGGTGTAGTGGTTGGAGAGGTGAAAATAATCCTTTCCATACATAAAGGTCTTGGGTTCAATTCCCATGACAAACATTTTTTTTTAATATTAATATGATGGAAGGACAAATTAGTAAATTACTAAATAGTTTGAAAGTCCTTGTTGGCATATAATATATATAAATATAAAGGAAGGATATCTATCTATCTATCTATTATATTATATTATATCTATAATAGCCCAACAAGGGCTATAATTCATGAGACATTTTATTCCATTTAAATTCATGCAACATTTTTTTCCATCTGAAATTACTAATTTGCCCTTCTATTTACTATTTTAAAAAAAATTGTTTTTGGAAGGAATTGAACTTGAGTCTCCAAGTTAACTTACACATTACTTTACCACTAGACCACTTAACACACATGTGAAATAAATTATAAACATTATATGTGTGTGTCGCTTGAGTGAAAGAATACATGGTATTTCAATTACTGTGACATATCAACAATTTTTCGTCATGAGTTTATTTTTACATTGATTAATTCGGACAATAGTATATTTATGATAGCAAATTATAAATTAATGATGTATAATATACAAGTTGGTTATACATTTTTAAATTGTAATGATATTAATAATAACCAAAAGTTACTCTATATTGATAACTCCGTAACACAACCAAATCGCTCATCGCTCATGCATACATGTTTTCAATCATAAACATCATATTTCTATGTGTGGGCCGCATGAGCGGGACACTATTTAGATTTATATAAAGAAAATGGGTTAAATGGCAATTAGGTCAATCAATTGACTGAAAACTTTTAGTTGGGTCATCCAACTCAAAAAGCTTTTAATCAAGTCACATAACTGATAAAAACTTTTAATCAGGTCACTGGGGTTTACGGACGTTAAAAAGTGACGGAAAGATGACTCAGCATGAATCAAGTCCGTAAAACCACAGTGACCTGATTGAAAGTTTTTATCAATTATGTGACCTGATTGAAAGCATTTATCAATTATGTGATTTGATTGAAAGTTTTTATCAGTTATGTGACCTGATTGAAAGCTAGCCAATCGGATAAAAGCTAGCCATGTCAGCATGCTTAGTCATCTTTCCGTCTTTTTAACGTTCGTAAATCCCAGTGACTTGATCGAAAGTTTTTATCAGTTATGTGACCGATTGAAAGCTTTTTGAGTTGGATAACCTAACTGATAGTTTTCAGTCAATTGAGTGACCTACTGCCATTTAACCCTAAAGAAAGTGTAAGAAATGCATAATATATTTTCAATAAATAACAAATAAATATAAGAGCAACCCAATAACTAAAGTATATCAAAACTGTTAGCTCTTTCGGACTAACATGTAATGCATTGGTATGTTTGGGAGTTGACTATAGTTTGAAAAAATTACAATTTTTGACTGGGTTGTCATAAGATTGATTGTGGTAGTAAATTTTTACATATTATTTTTCATATTCTACTAATTCATAAAGCAAAATGTGATAATTAAAATAAAAACTTGTGACATCTTTAATGATGACGAGTTCTAAGATAACTACTGGATCAAGATTTATTATGTCATGCAAATTTACGAAAAATACACTATTTTTTTTTATTATAAATTTAAATATTTTTCACCAATTAATAGAACCTGGTAAATGCATAAATATCTAAAAATTTTAGATATCACCCTCATTGAAAATATATAAGTTTAATATTCTTATTTAATTAAGACCATATTTCTATTTAAACATTTGTGATCGAAATTTTGAACTCCATACATTTACTCACTTTAATATATTTAGTTCTACGTTTTTCGGGAATAACTTAATATATAATTTATTGGAAATAATTATATAAAATTTATAGTAGAGATTTATCAAAGATTAAAAAAATTGTCAAAGCTTTTTTCAAAACTAAATTGAATTGAAAATTATTAAATTTGCGGATCATTCAAAATATCACATACAAAATTAGTAACGAGTGGTGATAAAAGTCAGGAATAAATGAAATATGCAATAGAAGAACATTATACATTAAGAAGGCTTACCGTAATGTAAGATTGAGATGTGAATGAGACAAAAAAAATTACGAAACCTCAACTCAAACATAAATCAAAAGGATCTATAATCCTATTTTCAATAGAAGTTCATGATATAGTCACATCTGAATATATAAGAATTATAGTTTAACAAATGTTCATAAATATTTACAAAAATCACTTGCAATAAATATTTACAATGGAAAAGATCCACTATTATATCAAAGTAAAATTTTGCAGAAACATCTACCAATTATACTTATGTATTAACAATTTTTAATTTTTTTACATATTTTTCCATCGCTTGTATTCATTGAATGAATAAATGATATGTCTTGGCTTATAAATAAAATAAAATTAAAAAATTACAAGTAATTTATCAATATGTTACCACTGTCCAAGTAGCACTTGCTCAATTCTAAATTCTTAAATAATTTCCATATACGATGAAAATATCATTTAAATTTGGAAATATTTCTGGATCACTTCAGATGTGTTTAACATATTCTATTGGTCATCTGAATTTGCATAATCAAATTATGCACTGAATATTGAAGTAAGAACATTATAACAATGCCTGTTATGAATGTAAAAAAAAAGTGACGAAAATAAAAAAAAATATTATAAATGATATTAATAAATAAATATATATCTATTGCAAGAAAATAACCTCGTGCCTCGCACGGGTTATTATGCTAGTGTTTTTTGATCATATAACTATATTATTTATATATTAACTTATAATCAATATAATGCATGTTTTTTTAAAATAATTATAATTTTATTAATTTATGAAATATTTTGTAAAGCATAATGTAATGTAATATGTAATCGAGGAAATATATAACTCAACTAGGATAAAAGATAAATAATATTAACTCTATACAGGGATCGTGAAAGTTGAAGAACAGGCATCAACAAGGATCAAGTCGCTGAAAGAAGTTCATTAACATGATCAAGCCTCAGTGACAAAATAAGATGTACAGATGATTCAGTTGAAGGGCCAAAAGATTCCAGTGATAAAGTTTTTATGGTTGCACAAATATTAGCAGTGTTCTTAAAGACATGATACGAAGACCATGAGTGAATGTTAGTCGTCTGTGAACCAGACCAGTTGCACTAGGCGTCAACACCTCACAAAGGAATCAAAGTATCTAACTCAGAAAAACTGTTAAGAGATATGATTGAGTTTAGAGCAGTGTTGATATCCTCTAGTTAGTTGGAAGCTGAATATTTAAGGATGTCAAATTAAGAGGAAAATGAATAGTATCCAAAATTACTATTTATGTGAATAGTATCCGAAATTACTATTTATGTGAATAGTATCCGAAATTACTATTCATGTGAATAGTATACGAAATTACTATTCATGTGAATAGTAACTGAAATTACTATTCATGTGAATAGTAACTAAAATTACTATTCATTTGACAAAGTAAAAGCATGTGGGTAAAAAACATGTGGACCACATTCAAATCAAGTGTTTTGAAAAACAAAATGAAGAATTCAGCTGAACTTGAAAAGCAGGTTTGGTTGAAGAAAAAAAGGCAGACTTCGGCTCAATTAAACGTCAGTAGTTACGTTAATTTAGCTGCATAGTAACTTTCTAAAGTCTATAAATAGGCCTGTTGTATTTCATTTCAAAATACATCTCAACACACAACTTTCTATTCTCTCTCTTATATCTTCTCTGTGTAAGCTTCTAGATAGTCCATCTAGTAGGAAAGCCGGCTTAGCCCGCTTTCAGGAAGTGTCGGGTAGAAGGTCCTTGTGCCTAAACTATCCTTAGGAGTGTTTGATTTTGTAGCTGATCCATATATAGGATTAGATTGTGTAGCAAACCTCCAAGTTTTATCTATTTAAAGATATTTCCTAAACAGTTGTGTTATTTCGATTCAGTATTTTTGATTTCATATCCAAATCAAAATTGAAATATTTTTTTAAATAACGTATTCAACCCCCCTTCTACGTTATTCCGGACCTAACAATTGGCATCAGAGCCACTCTGTTATTATACAACAGTTAAGATCCAAAAAACTATACAATCATGATAGAAAAAACACAAACTCCAAAAACTAGCAGATATGAATACAAATGTTAGTATTCTCAGCTTCGTTTTTCTCAGAGAGATACAGCTTGTAGTGTATGAAAAACTTGACTCACAAAGTTACTAAGTTAATGACTAAGGAAGTGAGGCTGTATCCTTATAGAACATGGATACAACCTACTTACACCAAATAAGGTAGCTAAACAAATTACTTTCTAGTCTGTCTATCCTTTTTGAGTAAGTGTCCAAACGGTTACAGATTTGACTTTGCAAAGCCTGTTCAGATCCACTTCTTTAGCCCCTTGTCTCTTCTATATCTCTCCAAGCTTCCTTGTAGGCTTTCCAGAGCACGTTACAGATTGTGGTCCATAAAGTGCATTGGCTTGTTGCAGGTTTCTGACTTGTACAATTTCTTCAGTATTTTGTCTCCAAGAATGTATTCGAGAAGTGACTGAGTAGTTGATTCGAGAACTAGAATTGACTTGATCGATAACTCTGAGTTCTCGAACACTGTTATATTGACATATCAAATTACTTCTCGAATAGCTCTTTTCTTCAGGATTCCTTGAGTTGTCGAATTGAACACTTGACTTGTCGAATCCTTGAGATATCGAATAGCTTTCTGAGTCCTTGAGATATCGAATGGAACTTTGACGTGTTGACTCCTTGAGAACTCGAACACTACTTTGACTTGTTGACTTCCTGAGTTCTCGAATAGAGTACATAGACATATCGAATCTCTGAGATATCGAATGAGATATCGAACAGTGTATTCAGAGATATCGAATAGTGTCTTGAGATATCGAATCCCTGACTTCTGGAATGCTGGACTTCTCGAATAGACAAATATACTTCTCGAATTGGTACTTAGGCAAATTCTTCATTTCTTCAAATCCCAACTGTGATTATTTGACAGTCTTTATCTTCTTGCTTGAGGCATGAACCTTGGAACTTCTTTCAAGCATTATTCTAGACTCTATAAGTATAGTTACAAAACTAGGATTTGATGCCTACTACAAGTACAATACAAACAGAAACTCTACAACTAGAGGTTCCCTCAGTTAAGAGGTCATGTAAGTAATGCAAAGCATTACAAACAATTAGGCTTGTTATTAGATGTATACAGGCATGCCTCTGTAACTAACAATCTCCCCCAAATTGTGAGTGAGACCCTTAGTCACAATTTCATGTCTGATAACAAGCCTAACATACATAAAGATAAAACTTTAAAAGTACAGGTATGTAGATTTATTGAAGAAAGTTCATAGAAGTGTTCATACAAGTTATGAGAAACTACTAGCCATATCCTTTTGGATTCATCTCTTGAGCTTTGGCTTGCAGATTCTCATTTTTCATTTTCTCCTCAGCTTCTTTGGCTTTCTTCTTTGCATTTTCCTCCATGGCAAGAATAATGTCTTCCATTGCAGTGAGTTCTTCAATTAGAGGGGAGCCTGATAAATCCTTAAGTACTTCATTCAGCTGTTTCTCAGAATAGGAACTGATGTAGTCCATTCTAATCTTTACATTTCTACCATATTTCTTGTACTCAATGATGTAAGGATTAAACTTGACTCTACACAGACCCATAGCTCTCAATTCATCAGCCTTAGTTTCCATTGTAGCAAACTCCTCCTCCCTTTTCTTTAGTAGCTCCTCACTGTTCTTTCTCATTTCTGCCTGGTGATCTCTCTTCATTTTGACAAAGTCAATTAACTCCAGCTTCCATACCCTTTCCACTCTGTCTTCAGAATCCAACATTGTAATTATTCGTTCTATGTCATATAGCTTGCCCAGTGCTGACATGTTCCTTGTCTGAATTTCTTCTGTCTTCCATCAGTATATTTTATTTCAAGAAAATCATCAACAATGGCAACATGATATATTCTTTGAGCCCATATGAACTGCAGTTGGTCTTCATCATAGATTTCATCCAGAGGTGGTAGGTTTAATCCTGGAATTATTGCCAATGCCTTTGATTTCGATATCTTCACCCTTCTTGCAGCATGCTTAATTTTACTCCTCCTTGTATGATTGCTAGGCAGAAACTTATGACCCTTGTTGGTAGACCATAGTAGTATTCCATTAGAAGTTTGCTTTCTGAAACATACACATGGTTTCTTGATTTGAATCCCCTTCACTTCTTGAGGTGCCAAAGCAGTTGCATGCGCCAGAGATGTAGATTTTGATGAATCATTACTAGTGACATCCACCCTAGACATTGAGCCTTGTGTTGTGGTGGAAGTGTCATTAATAATGTTCATGGCTTGCTGTTTTCCACTCTTCTTTTCATATACCTTTCCTTCACCCTTGTCATCATCCTTCTTTCTGCTTTTATCATCCTTTTTCTTCTTGTCATCACTGCCCTTTTATCTCCCTTGATCTCCACCCCTACTTCCACTTTTATCATGATCATCCTTGTCTTGATTTGACTTTCCACCTTGAGCAATAGGCTTGATGTCTGATTGAGAGTTGATAAACTTCACCAGAATGTTAAGAGCCTCCTTTTCAGATTCAGATTTTCCATTCCTTGAATGTAGAACTCCAGCCAAAAACTTTATGGTGGACATGTTGTTTGCTTTTAGATGTTGGCCAAATCTGAAAGCAACAATGTCTTGATCCTTTTCATATAGAATACAATGAGGTTGAGGAACTACTTGAGGAAGTTGAGATTTCATGCACTTGGTGAGAATCTCTTTGAGCATATCATTATCTAGTGAGTTATTCCTTTCTATCTTCTTGATGATTGTTCCAAGTTCAGAGCTAGATAGAATTTGAAAGGCTTCAATGTGGATGTGAAAGAGGTTCTTGGCAGTGTGAACTAAGATTTCTCTATCATTCGAAAGAATGATGGCATGGGGATTGGTTTGCACAATTTCTCTTCTCACTACAGTGACTAGAAACACATCTTGCACAAGAAGCTTGATGTAGTCAAAGTAATGGAAATTGGCTCTTTTCCTTAACTTTTGTAGATGCTTCAAAAAGGCTATGTCATGGTATAGTTTAGAGTTTGCAGTTTCTTGACATACTCTTTGAGTAAGCACATTTCTGAATTCTGAAGGTTCAGATTGAAGGGATTGTTTAGCAATGTCAGGGATGTCAAATTCATATTCTGACTTCCCTTCAATTTCAGATGGCTTGGTAACTTCATCTACAACCACTTTCTTCAGCTTGTCATCCTTGGATGTAGATTTCTAAGACTGAGATGAATTAGCAGTTCTTGGTTGGCCACTCTCACTGGTTGTAATGCCTTTGGTTTGAGATTTCTCCCCCTTAGTCTAAGGCTTCCCCTTAGATTTTGAGTTCCTTGTTATCCTCTTCTCCCCCTTAGGCTTGTTGTCAAGCACAGAGGCTGTAGTAGGAGCCTTTGGAGTTGAAGATTCTTCAAGTAGAGGGATACCCATGTGCTTCATCATGGCAGACAGCATAGATTATTGATCCAGAAGAACATTAGCAGTGGTAGTGGCTTGAGTGTTCAATTGCTCAGTTAGATTTGTAACCTTGCCTGCCAGATGGGCATTGGATTCTTTGAGAGACATCACCTCCCTTTCAAGAGTATCAACCTTGGTGAGCAGTGCAGTGGCCTTGAAACCAGTTAAGGATTGATCTTGCAGTCTTTTCACTTCAGACTTGGTCATTTCATGCACAGGGACTTCAGTGACCAGCTTGTCTCCATACTGATTTTTGAACAGTGTCCTGAGCATGGCATTGGCCTCTGTAGTCTGGTCAGATAGATTTTGAAATCTGTTTCCTAGGCCTGTGACTGTGTCTATGAGTTTGGCTAGGCCATTGTCCATCTTGGTGCAGGTGGTGTTGCAGTGTTTGAGATCTTTGACCACACTGTCTAGTTGAGGAAATTTAGCATCAAAGGCCTTCTTTACTTCTGCTACTGAAGTGGCTGTCTTGTCACACACCCTGTTGACTTCAGTTTTGACTCCCTTGCCAAGATAGTGTGCAGCCTTGAGGAAACCCTTGTAGGAATCATTGACAGCTTCATACACTTCACCAGGAGACAGGGATTTTGCATTGGAGCCCAGTGAAGTGATGTATTCCTCTCTAAGATATTGAAGTGCTTCACTGAGAGTTACATCATACTTTCCTTGCAACCAGGCATCTGCATTGCCATCTCTCTCAGCATCATCAATAATCTTGGCCTTCTGCATCTCCATATCATCCCTATGGCATAGTAGGATGGCCTCATAGTCTGGATTAGAGATGTTGGAGGTGACAAGGTTCTGAGCTATTTTTACAAACTCAGGAATCTGATCCACAATTAAGCTTTGAAGTGCTTCAACCATCAATTTTTGTGGAACAGACCCTGATCCTAAAGCACTGTCATGTTGCACAGGCTTCAGCCATTGTGACATAAAGTCAGAGCTAGAGCTAGGTAAACTAGACTCCTCAGTTACAGATGCAACTTCGGTAACCGGATGGATTGACTCTACTACTGGTGTCTCCACAGAAGTGGGATGAGTTACACCAGCAGTTGACACAGGCACAGAGTCTCTAGTAAAAACTAGTGAAGCCTCTGTGTTTGTGATGGTGTCATTAGGATATGCCCCAGCATGCATTCCCTCACCATCTAAATGTGGGTCCTGGGTGGTGAGCAAAGTGTCATGCACTAAGTCACTTGAAATTATTGGCTCATCAAGAGAAAAGAATTCTTGATGATCAATGCCTTGCATCTCAGTTGCCTGAGTTACAGGTTCCAAAGAAATTTCAGTGTTAGATTCTGGAAGAGGAGTGTCTTGTAGAGTAGATTTTGGCAACTCCCTCTGAGAGATAGAGGGAGTTTCAAGTATGATGTGCTCTCCACTCAGTGTAGTGCCATCCTTATCACTCCCATGTGCTGACTCAATACAAGAAGGTGCATTGGGGAGGATGCTTGATTCTATAGATGCACCTTGTTGAGAGGATACATCTAGTGAGCTGTTTGCCCCTGATTTTACAACTTCAGCCATTTGTGTGACTGAAGAGGTGGTCTTAGTTTTCTTCTTCTTCTTTGGCCTTAGTAAGGGTGACTCTGGTTCCTCACTTTCTAGACCTAGTTCAACAGCTAATGCTGCTTCAGATAAAATATTTAAGGGTGCAGACATTACTTCCTTTCTCTTCTTTTTACTAACATCACCCTTTTGAGAGGATGATGCAGTTGGTTCAGTAATAGGTAAAGTGTTTGGTTGAGAGGGTTGGTTAGCTAGCCCTGGGTTAGCATTTTGTTCTACTTGCTTGGGCTTAGCTAACTCAGACTTAGAGGCAAATGTTGGCATGTTGTGGGGGTAAGCCTAAACAAACTCTCCATATGGGGAGTTATGTTAATTCTTACATCCACATCATTCCTAGTCTCCAAATTACCAAAAATGAGTTTGGTCATGGATTTAGGATAGCCTATTCTATTTTTATTCATCCCATCTAATTCAATCAATTTATCATCTAAATAATTAAGGACAGATTGAATAAAACGAGGGAAGAAAATTTCATTACCTCTCTTGGCTGAATTCTTACCAAGTCTCCCATACAGCTCCTGCAGAATGATGAGACTAACGTCTATCTTCTTTCCATAAGCTAAGGCATAGCCTATTTGTTGTGCAGGAGTACTGATTTGGTCATAGCTAGATTTTCTTGCAGTGAAGACTTGAAGAAGTGTAGCAAACACATAACTCCATTCCTTCCTCAAATGCTTCCTGTTCAAGTGCCCAAGACTGATTCTGTCTGCATATTTGATGAAATCAAAGAAGTCTTCCAATTCAGCATTTGTAGCAAGTGGGTCATACACCTCTCCTTTGGTACCCATCCCAAGTGCCTCATTCATATCCTCTGTGGTGATAGTGAGATTTTTGTCTTGAATCTTGCAGTAGATGATGTACGAGGATATTGCAGAGTCAAGAGCCACCACCTCCACTGTAGCAGACTACCAAAACTGTTCTAGAGTGTCGAGATACAGAGTTGGGTTAACAGATAGAGAATTCTTGATGTACGATTCAGACATCCACTTCACAAAGCACTTGAAATTGGCGTTGGGTGCTTCAACATCATTAGTTAGAGCAATGAAATTGGTGTTGAACTTTACTGTTGCCATTTGTGTGAGAGAGAGAAGAAATCGAAGGTTGAAGAAGAAATTTAGCTTTTGTAGTTAGGGTTTCAGAGGTTTTGGGAGTTTGGATGCTTGAGAAATCGAATGAAATGAATCGAATAGATGTAAAGTTGTAAAAGTATGAAGTACTTGAATTGTCGATAAGATGTATGTTCTGTATCGATAAGTCATGCATTCGAGAAGTAGAAAACAACTATTCGAGAAGTCAAGAAAGGCTTATTCGATAACTCAAGCAGGTTGTAGCTCACAGCTGGCAGTTATCTAACTTAGAAATAAATCTAAATTAGGTAAAATATGTTTTTATGAGTAATTCTGAATTCTGAATAAAAATCCAAAATCGGTTAAAATTCAGCGAGAAATCAGCCTTTTCAAATGATTCGAGAACTCAAATATAGTATTCAAGAACTCAGTCAATCGAGAACTAAAACACTATATTCGAGAAGTCAAGGAAACCTCTATTCGAGAACTCTAAAAGACTCTATTCGAGAACTCGAGAGTGCTCTAATGAGACTTGTTAGAGATGTCGAATAGTGAATCACTTGAGAAGTCTGACTTGTCGAATTATACTCATAGAAACTCAATTTTCACTATCTTTTTAAAATTTACCAGTCATATTCATTCACGAATATTCTAGCAAACTAAACAGTGATTTTCTCAAAATTTCGTAGAAATTTCAAGTTAACAAGAGAATATAATTTTCAAAATATGCAACAGATTTGAAATATTTATAAATCATATTCCAGCCAACACTTACTCCAAAAATATTAAGAATTTAGATAAAGTAAGTGTTTACTGCTGCAACAATCTAGATGTTGTATTCACTTAGCCAGAATCTGAAGAATTCAGCATTCCAATCTCACTAACCAACCTTGTGAAGGTGGCTTCATCTAATGGCTTAGTGAATATATCAGCTAGTTGTTTGTCTGTAGAAACATAATGCAACTCAATGGTTCCATTAGTTGCATGTTCCCTTATGAAATGATATCTGATGTCAATGTGCTTTGTCCTAGAATGATTGACAGGATTGGCAACTATAGAGATTGCACTTGTGTTGTCACACATGATTGGAATTCTTTCAAACACAAGTCCATAGTCTCTAAGTTGATTTCTAATCCAAAGAACTTGAGCACAGCAACTTCCAGCAGCTATGTATTCAGCCTCAGCTATAGAGGTTGACACAGATTGTTGTTTCTTACTATACCAAGAGACTAACCTTTGTCCAAGAAACTGGCAGCTACCTGAGGTGCTTTTCCTATCCACTCTGCATCCAGCATAATCAGCATCAGAATAACCAACCAGATTGAACCCTATGTCCTTAGGATACCATAGTCCTAAGTTTGGAGTGCCCTTCAGATATCTAAAGATCCTTTTTATAGCAACCAAATGTGATTCTTTTGGATTTGATTGAAACCTTGCACACAAACATGTAGCAAACATGATGTCTGGCCTACTTGCAGTGAGATAGAGTAGAGAACCAACCATGCCTCTGTAGACTGAGATATCTACCTTCTTGCCTTTAGCATCTTCATCCAATTTAGTGGCAGTGGCCATGGGTGTCTTTGCAGGTGAGCAATCTTCCAAGTCAAACTTCTTCAATAAATCCTTGATATACTTGGTCTGACTGATAAAGATACCATCCTTCCTTTGACTGACTTGCAACCCAAGAAAGAATGTCAACTCTCCCATCATACTCATCTCATATCTACTCTGCATGAGTTTAGAAAATTTCTCACACAGCTTCTCATTTGTAGAACCAAAAATGATATCATCCACATAGATCTGAACTAAGATTAGATCATCACCATGCTTCTTGTAAAACAATGTCTTGTCCAGTGTGCCTCTAGTGAATTGATTCTCAAGAAGAAATTGTGATAAAGTATCATACCATGCTCTTGGAGCCTGCTTAAGTCCATACAATGCCTTAAGCAATCTGTAGAAAAATTCTGGGAAGTGTGGATCCTCAAAACCATGTGGTTGTTGCACATAAACTTCTTCTTCCAACTCTCCATTCAGAAATGCACTTTTGACATCCATTTGATATACTTTAAAGTTTGAATGAGTAGCAAATGCCAAGAATATTCTGATGGCTTCCAATCTAGCAACAGGAGCAAATGTCTCATCATAATCAATGCCTTCCTGTTGAGAGTATCCTTTTGCAACCAACCTTGCTTTGTTCCTTATAATTACACCATCTTCATCCATCTTATTCTTTAGAACCCATTTTGTTCCAACAATGATTCTCTTCTTTGGTGCAGGCACAAGTTCCCATACTTTGTTTCTTTCAAATTGATTCAGCTCCTCTTGCATAGCAATAATCTAATCTGGATCCAACAGTGCATCATCAAGTTTCTTAGGCTCAACTTGTGATAGAAAACAGCCATAGAGGCACTCATTCTGAGTTGCTCTCCTAGTCCTTACTCCTGCATTAGGATCTCCAATGATTTGCTCTGCAGTGTGTGATCTATCCCATTTCCTTGAGTGCTCAGCCTGATTTCTCATTCTTGATGTTGCTTCATCATCCACATCATGGTCATTCTCATTTCCTCCCCCTGTGGAGTTGCCACTACTCACAGGTGTGTCTTGGATGCTTGTTTCTTCACTATTGATTGGCACAAATTCTTCTCTTGTATCATCATTCACTTGAGTTTGTTGAACTCGAGTTTCAACTTCAGTTTTAGTCTCTTCACCAGAATCATCTAGATTATCAAACTTCAGTGGATCTTTATCTTCATCATTGGCTTCTTCTAGTCCAGGTAGTTTGCTGTCATCAAATGTCACATCTGTGCTTTCCATAACTTTCTTTTGACTGATGACATAAACCTTGTATGCAATTCTTTCCATAGAGTAGCCAAGAAAAATTCCTTCAAATGATTTTGCATCAAATTTTCCAACATATTCAGAATTATCCTTCAATACAAAGCATTTGCTTCCAAAAGTATGAACATACTTTAGAGTGGGCTTCTTCCCAGTCATCAAATTATAAGGTGTCTTTCCAGTGTTTTTGTTGATGAGGGTTCTGTTCTGGATATAGCATGCAGTGCTTACAGCCTCAGCCCAAAAACATGTAGGCATTTTTGCATCAAGTAATATTGTTCTAGCAGCCTCAATTAGAGTTCTATTCTTTCTCTTAACAACTCCATTTTGTTGTGGAGTCCTTGGAGCTGAGAATTGCTGAGAAATACCATTCTCTTTATAGAATGCTTCAAGTATGGCATTTCTGAACTCTGTTCCATTATCACTTCTCAGTGCAATCACACTTTCATTGTTGGCCTTTGCTTCCTTGTCAACTTTCTTTATATGCTCAATGATTACTTGTGGAGCCTCATCTTTTGATGCCAAAAATTCCACCCATGTATACCTTGTAAAATCATCAACCATCACCAAGGCATACTTCTTTCTTCCTAGTGACATAATGTTGACAGGCCCAAACAAATCCATATGAATGAGTTGTAGGGGCTTGGTTATTGATGTCACTGTCTTTGTCTTGTGGCTTGATCTTTTCATCTTTCCTTTTTGACAAGCCTCACACACTCCTTCTTGACAGAATTCAAGTGTGGGCATGCCTCTCACTAACTCTCTTTTGACTAGAGAATTAATGGCTTTGAAGTTCAGGTGTGATAGTTTCTTGTGCCACAGCCAACAATCTTCATTTGATGCTTTTGAGTAAAAGCAACAAATTTTGTCCTTGTTTGCAGAATCCATATTGGCTACAAACAGGCTTCCCTTCCTTACTCCAGATAGAGCAAAATCACCAGTCTTCTTGTGAGTGATCAAACATTCATCTTTGTCAAAATCCACCTTGAATCCCCTATCAGTAAACTGACCAACACTTAGCAGATTATGCTTGAGCCCCTTGACTAGTGCTACATCTTCAATGATGACATTACCAACTTTCAACTTGCCATATCCCAATGTGTTACCCATGCTGTCATCTCCAAAAGCAACCATTGGGCCAGCCTTTTCCTCATATTGTGATAGCAGGGCCATATCACCAGTCATATGATTTGAGCATCCACTGTCCAAAATCCACATGACCTTCTTTTCACTTTCTTTGCCCTGCAAACACAAAGGTATTACTTTTCCTTTGGTACCCAAACAAGTTTGGGTCCATGTGACTTAGAAACAGTTTTATCATAAACAACATGCTTGTCAACTTTCTTGGCATTAGTCTTCTTGTCACTGTTAGAAGTCTTGGAACCTGAGGTTTCAGACTTAGGTGACAGAGGTACCTTCCTAGCTTTAGGAGGACTTGAAGACTTTGACCTGGTGTAGTGTGTGTGAGAATTGTGATTGATACAACCATCAATGAATTGCCTTCTCAGATTGAAACAACTAGTCATTACATTCATATTGCATGGCATACAGTCAAATTTATCACAAAATGGTGCATCTCTATGTCTTAGAGGCACAGAACAATCATAGAAAGGTTTGGACACATTACCAACAGGTTTCTTGCATGCATGAGTTAGAAGATTGGTACTGAAACAGTTCTGACAAGTTTTCCTAGGGGCATTAGGCATATAAGCATAGTTGTTATCCTTGTTAATCCCTAACTTGCCATTTCTGTTCTGTTTCTTCTTAGTCACTTTCTTTTCTGATTCACTCTTCCCAGCTGAAACAAACTTAACAAACTTCTTAGGTCTTGGCCTATCAACTACTGGCTCCTTGTCTTTTGACTTGACACTCTCACTCTTGGATGATGCTTGTTGTTCATTTGATTGTGCCTCATCCTCATCATTCAACATTTGTTTGATGAGTAAGGCATCCTCATCAATTTCAAATGTTGGTTCCTTAAAAATTGGATTTTCAGTCTTTTTCAAAATGTGAGGCACTTCCTCATGAACAACTGTGTCATCTTCAATGACAGCATAGCCTTTTCTCTGTTTAAGAGTGTCATAATCAAGTCCAATAGCAGCCTTGGGTTTTGCTTCAATTTTCTCACAGTAGGATTTCACTAGACCAGATGATTTCTTGAAAGTTTTTAGTTTGAATTCATTTTCAGCTAATTCATCCCTAAGAGCCTTTTCAACCTGACTAGAACACAAAACCTTATTCTGCAGATATTCAACTTCTTTCTTAAGGTTTTCTATTTGCATAGCAGTTAGCTCAAGTTCCTCATTCTTTTTGGTTAACATTTCATTTCTATTAGACAGTTTAGCAATCTCTTCATTAGCAGCAGTCATACTAGTATGAATGTTAAACATTTCAACAGATAGTTGTTCAATCATGCATTTATACTCTGAAACAGACATGTCTATAGTAGTGAGAGATGGTACCTGAGGGTCTGATGGAGATGTGTCATCCTTGGAATTGGCCATCAAGGCATAATTGCAGAATTCTTGCTCCTCTCCATCACTGTCAGAATCATCCCAACACTTCCCTTCAGATATGTAGGCCTTACCTTGTGTTTGCTTTTTCAGAAGGGCCTCATACTTAGCTTCAAGCTCAAGATAATCTCTATCCTTCTTTTTAGGCTTCTTGCATTCACTGGCAAAATGCCCTAGGTCATTGCAGCGATAGCACCTTACAGATGACCTATCCACATGGCTGGTTTTAAACATATTCTTGTTTGGTTTCACAGGTGCCTTGCTTTTGTTGAATGAATGGTTTTGGGTTTTGGGTTTGAAGGGTTGATTCCTTTTGAATCTGATGTTTGGAAATTTTCTGGCCATGAAAGCATATGAAGTGTTTTCCATCCCATCTAGTTCTTCAAGAGTGTAAAACTCTTCTTCCTCCTTCTCCTCAACAGGTTCACTTACCTCAAGTTCAGTTTCATCCTCTTCCACTACCTCCTCTATCCTTAACTGGCTTGTGGATGCTTCTAGGTCTTGAATAGATTTGTTGACAATCAAGGCACATGATGTGTTTACCATTCTGCCTTGATTGACTTGGATAGCCCTTTTCTGAAGCAACTCAAGCTCATGAGTTTTTAAGACTACATAGAGCACATCATATGTAACTTTTTTCAAATCTCTTTCCCTTAGAGAAATGACCCTTTGCTCTAGATAGTTTGGTGAGGATAGTAGAAACTTCATGTTTAACTCCTTGGTACTGTAAACCTTGCCATTCATCTGCAACTCAATAACTAGCTTGTGAAATCTCTCAAACATCTCAGTAATGCTCTCCTTGGGCTGTGCCATGAAAGCCTCATACTGTGTGACCAGTATCTGTTTCTTGTTTTCCTTAACCTCATCAGTTCCTTCACACAACACCTCAATGTGATCCCACATTTCTTTGGCAGATGTACATGATGCAATATTTGCAAACATTGACATGTCCATGGAATCAATGATAAGCAACATGAGGTGGCTGTCAAGAGCAACCTTCTTCATTTCTGATTCTGTCCATTTTGATGGATCCTTGGCCTCATAAGATCTTGGGATAGTTGTGGTTCCAACAAAATGACCATTCTTAAGAATCTCAGGATACAAAGGATGAGAGGCTTTGATGAACAACATCATCTTTATCTTCCAGAGGTTGAAGTTATCTTTGTCAAACTTAGGGACTTTCACCGTTCCTGTAGTCTTTTGTGTATTCGAACTCATGATCGTTTTTCTGTTTTTGAATAAACAGCCCTCTCTGATACCACTTGTTGATTATTGAATACAGTAAAAGAATACAGAGGGGGGGTGAATGGATTCTTGAACTTTTCTCGTTCGAGTCTATGTAGCAAGAGTGTTTGTGTGTGCAAGATAGAAGGTGCGGATAAAGAATAACACAAGACACAATATTACTTTAATCTAATGTATTATTAGATAAAGGTTGCTACAATCTGTGAATACAAATGATAGTATTCTCAGCTTCGTTTTTCTCAGAGAGATACAGCTTGTAGTGTACGAAAAACTTGACTCACAAAGTTACTAAGTTAATGACTAATGAAGTGAGGCTGTATCCTTATAGAACATGGATACAACCTACTTACACAAAATAAGGTAGCTAAACAAATTACTTTCTAGTCTGTCTATCCTTTTTGAGTAAGTGTCCAAACGGTTACAGATTTGACTTTGCAAAGCCTGTTCAGATCCACTTCTTTAGCCCCTTGTCTCTTCTATATCTCTCCAAGCTTCCTTGTAGGCTTTCCAGAGCACGTTACAGATTGTGGTCCATAAAGTGCATTGGCTTGTTGCAGGTTTCTGACTTGTACAATTTCTTCAGTATTTTGTCTCCAAGAATGTATTCGAGAAGTGACTGAGTAGTTGATTCGAGAACTAGAATTGACTTGATCGATAACTCTGAGTTCTCGAACACTGTTATACTGACATATCGAATTACTTCTCGAATAGCTCTTTTCTTCAGGATTCCTTGAGTTGTCGAATAGAACACTTGACTTGTCGAATCATTGAGATATCGAATAGCTTTCTGAGTCCTTGAGATATCGAATGGAACTTTGACTTGTTGACTCCTTGAGAACTCGAACACTACTTTGACTTGTTGACTTCCTGAGTTCTCGAATAGAGTACATAGACATATCGAATCTCTGAGATATCGAATGAGATATCGAAGAGTGTATTCAGAGATATCGAATAGTGTCTTGAGATATCGAATCCCTGACTTCTCGAATGCTGGACTTCTCGAAAAGACAAATATACTTCTCGAATTGGTACTTAGGCAAATTCTTCATTTCTTCAAATCCCAACTGTGATTATTTGACAGTCTTTATCTTCTTGCTTGAGGCATGAACCTTGGAACTTCTTTCAACCATTATTCTAGACTCTATAAGTACAATTACACAACTAGGATTTGATGCCTACTACAAGTACAATACAAACAGAAACTCTAAAACTAGAGGTTCCCTCAGTTAAGAGGTCATGTAAGTAATGCAAAGCATTACAAACAATTAGGCTTGTTATTAGATGTATACAGGCATGCCTCTGTAACTAACAACACCCCTGAAGATATCTCCCCTATTAGCAAAGATGCCAAGGTAAGGCATTTATTACATAACGCCCTTGACAATGTTATGTCTAACAGGGTCATTGGATGCAAAACTGCTAAGGAGATTTGGGATGCTTTGGAAGTCAGATGTCAAGGAACCAAAGCCATCAAAAAGAACAGGAGAACAATACTCACACAGGAGTACGAGCACTTTGACTCAAATACTGATGAGTAATTAACAGATATATATGACAGATTCCTGAAATTGCTGAATGATCTATCACTGGTAGATAAAGAGTATGATCTTGAAGACTCCAATCTAAAATTCTTGTTGGCTCTTCCTGAGAAGTGGGATTTAAAGGCCACTACCATCAGAGACAATTATGATCTGCAAGACATGTCTCTTAATGTAATCTATGGAATGATCAAAACTCATGAGCTTGAGATGGAACAAAGAAGCAAGAGGCATGGAGGCAAGTCTAAGTCAATTGCTCTTAAAATTGAGGAGAAAGCTTCTAAAGAAGTTGCTGTGAAAATAAGTCAATCCAATAGAAAGGTTCTTATTACAAAGTCTGATACTGAGTCATCAAACTCTGATGATGACTCAAACTCTGACAATCTCACAGACTATGGTGATGATGGCAGTGATGCTGAAATGAAACAACTTGCAGCCCTGATGGTAAGAAGCTTCAAGAAAATGGCTTACAAGAACTTCGGGAAAAGAAAGAAGTTCACACGAAGAGATTCAAATTTTGAAAAGAAGAATTTCAGAAAAACTGAGGGAAAGGAAAGCAGGTCTGGGAAAGTGGACAAGTCCAAGATCACATGCTATAATTGTGGTGAGAAAGGACATTTTGCATTTGAGTGCAAGAAAGTCAAAGTTGATAAAGGTCAAGCTTACATCACAAAGAAGGACTGGGCTGACACTTCAGACTCTGAAGATGAGGTGAACTATGCCTTGATGGCAAATGTTGATAGTATCTCTGAAGCTACTGAAACCAAGGTACCTCACTCTACTCTAGCTTTTGATACTACTGATATATCTGAGTTAAGACTCTTTCTTAAAAACTTGCATGTTAGCTACAGAGATCAGACTTTAGAAAATGAAAGAATAAAATCTGAAAGTCTAGACCTTAGAAAGAGAAACGAATATCTAGAATTAGAATTAGTCCAGATGTTACAAATTCAGAAAGAGAGAAATGATGCTATTTTTGTTAAAACTGAATTATTGAAAAAGCATGCTTATCTTGAATCTGAACTTGCTAAAGAAAGAAACATTATTAAAACTTGGACTAACTCTGGGAAAACTACTCAGATTATCATAGAGAATGATTGTTGGAAAGAAGGTCTAGGTTACACTGATAAAAAGAAAACTGCCAACCTAGAAGCTGAGACCTCTAAACCTGTATTTACTGAAAAGGCTGCAAAACCCAAACTTAATCATATGAGGTTTGTACCAAAATCTGACAAACCAAAACAGGATGAAGTCAAATCAGTAAATATTAGTTTAATGTCTCAGAAACAGCTTAAACACAAGCTGAAGGAGTTAAAAAGAGTGAACAAGGTAAAAGAACCTAGGAAAAATAGAAATGGAAAGGTAGGCATCAATAAAAGCAACAACTATATGTCCATTCCCAATGCATCTAGGAAGAAATGTTACAACTGTGGAAATCATAACCATCTTGCTACTTTTTGCAGGAAGAATAAAAATATAAACTTTATACCTTCTAAGTCAGGAGTTAAGAGTGGTTCAGTTAGGTTTAAGCCACAGAATCCTTGTTTTCACTGTGGCAATATTTGGCATTCTATTTATACATGCAAAGAGTATTATAATTTGTATTGTGATTATTATGAAATTAAACCCTCTTTGAATAAATTCAAGATTGATTCTACATGTATAAATTCTGATAAAAAGAATGTTAGCACAAACTCTGATAAGACTTCTGTTGCAAAAGCTAACAAACTTAATAAGGCCAAAGGATCCAAGCAAGTCTGGGTCCTTAAAACTAATCATTAGTGGTCTTTTTGATTGCAAGGTAACAGGAAAAATATCCTTGTTCTGGACAGTGGATGCTCAGGACACATGACTGGAAATAAAGCCCTGCTATCAGAATTTGTGGAGAAAGCTAGCCCAAGTGTTTCTTATGCAGATGGCAACATAGGAAGGACTCTGGGATATGGCAATATCAATCTTGGAAATGTCATCATTGAATCTGTAGCTCTAGTCTCAGGACTCAAACATAATCTGCTAAGTGTGAGTCAAATCTGTGACAGAGGTTATCATGTGGATTTCTTTGAAGAACACGGTGAAGTTGTAAGCAAATCTACAGGAAAAGTTGTTCTGAAGGGATATAGGCATGGTAACATTTATGAAGCCAAGCTTTCAACAAACTCTGATGGCTTTGCAATCTGTCTACTGAGTAGAGCATCAATTGAAGAAAGCTAGGATTGGCACAAGAGACTTTCTCATCTGAATTTCAACAGCATTAATGAGCTAGTGAAGAAAGATCTTGTGAGAGGATTGCCCAAATCAGTTTTTACTCCAGATGGCGTATGTGACTCATGTTAAAAGGCAAAACAAAGGAAAACTTCATTCAAAAGTAAGACTGAATCCTCAATTCTTGAGCCATATCACTTATTGCATGTTGATTTATTTGGTCCAGTAAATATAATGTCTATTGGAAAGAAAAGATATGCTTTGGTTATTGTTGATGAATACACCAGATATACATGGGTGTATTTCATACACAAGAAAGAAGAAACTGCATCAATCTTAACAGAGCATGTCAGACAACTGGACAAAGGATCTAAGCATACAGTGAAAATCATAAGGAGTGATAATGGCACTGAGTTTAAGAATGTAGCCATGGAAGAGTTTTGTAAAGAAAATGGAATAAAGCAAGAATTCTATGCACCTGGAACTCCACAACAAAATGGAGTAGTAGAGAGAAAGAATAGGACTCTCATAGAAGCTGCAAGGACCATGCTTGATGAAGCAAAGCTGCCAACTTATTTCTGGGCTGAAGCTGTGCAAGCTGCTTGTTTCACACAGAATGCTACACTCATAAACAAGCATGGTAAAACACCATATGAGATGGTGAAAAATAAGAAGCCGAACCTCAAGTACTTTCACGTGTTTGGATGTAAGTGTTTTGTTCTGAACAGCTTTCCAAATTTGATTTAAAAGCTGATGAAGGAATCTTTGTTGGATACCTACTATCCATAAAAGCATTCAGAGTCTACAATCTGAGAACAAAAGTGGTCATGGAATCTATCCATGTGTCTTTTGATGATAAGAAGATAACAGGACTTGAAGATTTTGATGAACATGACCAGTTGAGATTTGAGAATGAAGAAATAAATGTTGATCTACAAGATTCTGATACTCTTTTAGACAATATTGTTCAATCTATACAAGTAGATCAAAATGTAGCACATGTTGAGGGGGAGCAAGTGAACGATGAAAATGAACCCCAATCAAGTGAAGAAACATCAAAGAATGCATCTGTTGATTCATTAAACTTTGATTCATAAAACTCTGAAAGCAACAGCTCAGGGGGAGCAAACAATGATTTTGGATCTACTAGTCACCACACTCAACATAATTATGAACTTGGGGAATCATCAAGATCAAATCTGCCGAGATAAAGGGTATGGAGTATAGCGCATCCCTTTGAACAGATCATTGGTGAACCGGACACGGGTGTACAGACTAGAAGAGCAACACATAATGAATGCAATTTCGCAGGATTTTTATCTCAAATTGAACCTAAAAAGGTTGATGAAGCTCTTGATGATCCAGATTGGGTAACTGCAATGCAGGAAGAACTCAATCAGTTTGAAAGGCAGAAAGTATGGAAGCTGGTGCCAAGACCAAAAAATAAATCTGTAATTGGCACTAGATGGGTGTTTAGAAATAAACTGGATGAAAATGGTATTGTTACGAGGAATAAGGCTCGATTGGTAGCAAAGGGTTACTCTCAAGAAGAGGGAATTGATTATGATGAAACCTATGCTCCAGTTGCAAGGCTTGAAGCAATCAGGATGTTCTTAGCATTTGCTGCACACTCCAACTTTAAGGTTTTTCAGATGGATGTGAAGAGTGCATTTTTGAACGGAGATCTAGAAGAAGAAGTCTATGTTGAACAACCCCCTGGGTTCAAAGACAAGGAATTTGAAGGTTTTGTGTACTTTCTCTTCAAGGCTCTCTATGGTCTCAAGCAAGCCCCTCGAACATGGTATGATACTCTCTCCAAGTTCTTACTTGAAAATGGTTTTACAAGAGGTATCATCGACAAAACTCTCTTTCATAAAAAGCATAAAAATGATATAATTCTGGTGCAAGTATATGTGGATGATATAATATTTGGTTCTACTAATGATTTGCTATGCAAGAGATTTGCTAAGCTAATGCAGAGTAGGTACGAGATGAGCATGATGGGTGAGTTGTCCTTCTTCCTTGGACTTCAAGTTGTTCAGAAGCCTGGTGGTATTTTCATCTGCCAATCAAAATACATAAAGGATCTTCTGAAGAAGTATGGGATGGAAGAAGCAGCTACTGCCAAGACCCCGATGCCAACTGCAATCAAGCTTGATGAAGACAAATCTGGTAAGTCAGTTGACATCACGAAGTATCGAGGTATGATCGGTTCTCTCTTGTACTTAACTGCTAGTAGACCAGATATTATGTTCGTAACTTGTCTATGTGCTAGATTCCAGGCTAACCCTAAAAAGTCACATCTTATAGCTGTTAAACGTATTTTTAGATACCTTAAGGGAACCCCCAATCTTGGGATTTGGTACCCTAAAGGAACAGGTTTTGACCTAGTTGGCTATACAGATTCTGACTTTGCAGGTTGTAAGATTGATCGGAAAAGTACTTCTGGAAGCTGTCAGTTTCTAGGAAGAAGGTTGGTATCTTGGTACAGAAAGAAGCAACACTCAGTATATACCTCGACAACCGAAGCAGAATACATTGCGGCAGGTAGCTGTTGTGCTCAGATCCTGTGGATGAGAAATCAACTTCAGGACTATGGACTCATGTTGGACAAAATTCCAATTCTATGCGACAACACGAGTGCCATTGCCATTGCCAATAATCCAGTTCAACACACCAGGACTAAGCATATTGATATCAGGTATCATTTCTTACGAGCGCATGTCATGAATGGAACTGTGGTATTATATTTTGTTCCCACAGATGAACAAATTGCAGACATCTTTACTAAACCATTGGATGAATCCACTTTCTCCAGGTTAGTTGGTGAACTTGGGATGTTAAATCTGTCTAATTAATTTTGGATAATCAATAACTGCAATTTGTTATAAGTTCACATGTACTTTAAATGTCCATATGTTTATAACTTGTGAATTTATTTGCATCCAGTCCTCATATTATAGTTATCTCTATGTTAATTACCACACTTATAAATGCTATATTTTATGGTAATTAGTTAGTAAATAATTGAGTTAATTGTAGCATAATTAAATAAATATTTTATTGACATATATCAATTAATGATATTTTGTTAATTTTATTTCTATTTAATTGTGAGTTTATCTGATTATTGTGGATTAATTCTTGATTTACTGTGTGATTATTTTTAAATCCATAATAATTAGAAGTTTTAAATATGTGTATGTGTATAGGCTGATAGGTTTCGGCGATAAGATGTTTTTCGGTCGACAGGTTTCGGTGATGAGATGTTTTTTCGGCTAATTAGGTAGTTAGGTGAGAAATTATTGAGCGGTGTTATTTTTCAAACATAACCTGTCACTATTACACCTAACCCACTAATACTTGAAACCTTATAAATGATGAGTTTTTGTTTGTGTTTAACATCATCATTTTTCATATATACAGAGCATATACACACAATTGTTGAATATTTCAAGCTTTGACCGGAAAGATCTCACAATCTAGCTGGTGGTTTTTAGAGCGGATTTCATATTCTTGTTATACGCACTAACCCTTGTTTTTGAATTCCTCAAAATTTTGAAAATGGCATTGCAGGGAAGCTTTTTAATTGCTAAAGTTAATCCTATTTCCATTCAGCAAATCGAAACCATTCAGGATGAGCAATTTCGGGCTTGGACACAATTTTTGAATGAACATTCATTAATCCGCTATGCTTTAGTTACACAGGTGCAGCTTAACCATGATGCATTGCGTGAACTATATTGCAGTGCGGATAACACTTCTGGACAGGACGGGTGTGCAATCACATATCGACTGTTTGGTAGGTCGATTAGGGTCACTGAACGAGATGTTAATCGAATTCTTCATTTTCCTATGGAAAATCTCGTTTCTGATCCTACACCCGAACAGATTGAAATGTTCTTTCGCTTTATAAGGTACCAAGATGGCAATTTCAATACTGGTAATCTATCTAGAATGTTTCTAACCCAGGATTGGAATTTCTTCTTTCACACTCTTAACCATGTTTTTTCCTCAGATAGAACAAATCAAGATCGAATACCTGAATTTATTCAAATAATAGGGTATGCGGTCGCCAATAATTTGAGGATTAATTTTGGAAAAATAGTGCTTGGTCAAATCATTTTAAAAATGAAACGCTTGGGAACAAGAGATGTTCGGACTCAAAATGTCAAATGTCTATATCCAAGGTTAAATGATTTTTTGAATGATGAAGATAGGGTACGCTTGGAAAATGGTCAAAAGGTGGAATGTTCTTCCATGAAGACGAATGTAATTAATTACATAAGCAAAAAGAAATATACGGATGTGCCTAAAGTCATAACTGAATATCTAAAGACTGTCCCACTTCCGTTGTTACCACGACCAGTGAGAGTAGGTATACGACAAGGTAATATTTCAATCCCTGCTATTTCAACCTCTGTATTCCCTATTGTGTCACAGGAAATACAGTTTCTACAGCCCCCAGTGGCCATCTTACCCGACCAAGAGCAGGAAATCCCACCGACTCTAACACAGGTCGAAGAGCCCATTCTACAAATGCAAACACAAATACAACAAACTCCTACACCTCAATTGTTACTTAAACGACCAGTTATTCACATTATTAAGGGAGATAGTGCCTCAGCAGCACCACATAAGGAGTTAGTTACATCAGCCATTCTACCTCATTCTAAACGGAGTAAACCCAATGAACCTGAGGTAACGGCAACTGTTAGTGAAACAATTCTTTTTTATCCAATGAGTGCAAATGTAAATGAGGTTGAATTGATGGGAGCAACAATCTTGAGTTCCATTTCACGGAACATAAGAGTGGTTGATGATCTTTCTAAAGATCAAATGCCTTCACAGGCATCCGAGGGAAACTTGGGTTTTATGCCATTTAATCGATTCAAGTTTAACCTCCCAGAGGGAAAATCTCTGGATCTCTTTCGAGATTTACCACTTTTTACCAGTGGTCGGCAACTCGCTTCACGCGAGGACGGAAGCTCACGAACTTTCATTGCACCATCCGTGACCTCTGAAAAAGGGGCTAGGATGATTTCATTTGTAGGTACACATATCGGTGGAAGCTCTGGAGGAGAGTTGAGGGAAACACGAATAGAACATGTAAGTGTCATCCAAACCACTAAACCGAGTGAATATAGAGTGTTGAGTGAAACACCTGCAGAACGTACGAGTGAGCAACCTACTCAACCACATGCACCTGTAACCAGAAAGGAATACATCAGACTCCTTACACGGGTCCAAACAATGGAGAAAGAGTTGTCAAATATTTGTAAATCCATTGGAGAAATCAAAAATTTGCAACTTATTCAACATGATGCATTCCAGGTTCAATTAAGTTCCATGGCAGCTCAGTTTAGTCATACAATCAACTCCTTGGTAAAGCCATCTTCGTCTAATTTACCAACTCCACATCATACTAGTCTGGAGGATAACCCAACTGAGGGGGAGAAGTTGGATGATCAAGAAAAATCTACTATGCGTAAGGGCAAGGAAAAGGTTGTTGACACGGAATTAACTTTATTTTGGGAAAGGAAAAGCTAATGGGAGTATTAGTACTATGTGGAAAGAAAGCAAGGCAAACTTGAAGATATGTTCAGTCTAGAGGAACAATTGACTTGCACTTGTTCAAATTTTAGAAATCTGGAAAATGTATATATATGATCCAGAATGCGCTTTAATATTATTTATCTTTGTATTTTATTTGTATCAGTTGAGTTATCCTCTAGGTATTTGCTTGTCAAACCCTAACAATCAAATAGGGGGAGATTGTAAAGCATAATGTAATGTAATATGTAATCGAGGAAATATATAACTCAACTAGGATAAAAGATAAATAATATTAACTCTATACAGGGATCGTGAAAGTTGAAGAACAGGCATCAACAAGGATCAAGTCGCTGAAAGAAGTTCATTAACATGATCAAGCCTCAGTGACAAAATAAGATGTACAGATGATTTAGTTGAAGGGCCAAAAGATTCCAGTGATAAAGTTTTTATGGTTGCACAAATATTAGCAGTGTTCTTAAAGACATGATACGAAGACCATGAGTGAATGTTAGTCGTCTGTGAACCAGACCAGTTGCACTAGGCATCAACACCTCACAAAGGAATCAAAGTATCTAACTCAGAAAAACTGTTAAGAGATATGATTGAGTTTAGAGCAGTGTTGATATCCTCTAGTTAGTTGGAAGCTGAATATTTAAGGATGTCAAATTAAGAGGCAAATGAATAGTATCCAAAATTACTATTCATGTGAATAGTATCCGAAATTACTATTCATGTGAATAGTATACGAAATTACTATTCATGTGAATAATAACTGAAATTACTATTCATGTGAATAGTAATTACTAAAATTACTATTCATTTGACAAAGTAAAAGCATGTGGGTAAAAAACATGTGGACCACATTCAAATCAAGTGTGTTGAAAAACAAAATGAAGAATTCAGCTGAACTTGAAAAGCAGGTTTGGTTGAAGAAAAAAAGGCTGACTTCGGCTCAATTAAACGTCAGCAGTTACGTTAATTTAGCTGCATAGTAACTTTCTAAAGTCTATAAATAGGCCTGTTGTATTTCATTTCAAAATACATCTCAACACACAACTTTCTATTCTCTCTCTTATATCTTCTCTGTGTAAGCTGCTAGACAGTCCATCTAGTAGGAAAACTGGCTTAGCCCGCTTTCAGGAAGTGTCAGGTACAAGGTCCTCGTGCCTAAACTATCCTTAGGAGTGTTTGATTTTGTAGCTGATCCATATATAGGATTAGATTGTGTAGCAAACCTCCAGGTTTTATCTATTTAAAGATATTTCCTAAACAGTTGTGTTATTTCGATTCAGTATTTTTGATTTCATATCCACATCAAAATCGAAATATTTTTTTAAATAACGTATTCAACCCCCCTTCTACGTTATTCCGGACCTAACATATTTTTATTTTAAGAATTAGAGAAAAACCATAAAATTGCATATGAAATAAATAAATAATAAATATTCACTAAATTTTAGAAGCTCACTTTTATTTATTTGAATATTAATTAAATTAAATATTTATTCCTCACAAACATTTTAATTATGAATGTTTATTTAAATATTAGATAAGATTGAGTTAAAATATATAAAAAAATAAATTTTATTAGACTTTAATCCTCACTTTACTATTTTTGCTCTATCTTGAAATTTAAAACTCAGATTTAAAAAAATTTATGAGCAACACAAAATGTATTTGTAAATATAGTGATAGTTCAAAAATTATTATTCAATTATAAAAAATTATGAAAAATAAAATTATTAATAAATCAAAAAGTACAATAAAACCGTAAACAATCCAAATAAATACAAATTATCTATTATTATAATTCAAACAGTGCGTTCATAATTAAAATTTTCCATCCAAACTAATGTTAATGTTCTATCCATAGAAACACCATCATACACCACACAAACATAAGAGCACATAAGAGCATCTCCAACAATCTCTAATTCACTTAAATTAGCCAATTGAAAACAATAATTAGATATTTATTAACCATTATTCAACCAAATCACCTATTCTCGTCAAGCACACTCCTCGAAATCTTCATCTTTCGTTTGATCCTTTATTAAGGGTGTTCAAACATTTTGTCAAACCGTGATTCAACAAAAAATGAAACCATTAAAATTGTTATTAATGACTTGATTAATCGAACCATTTACACATAAATATGTTGGTTACGGTTATTAATATATTAAAACCAGTTAAATCAAATTGGACCGTCATATAATAATACGTAAAAAAATTTAGTATATAATTATAAATTTAGATTATAATTTACAAGAGCAAAAAATTCCTAAAATTAACTTTAGAATAATTTCTTAAAATTAACCTTTAAAACTATGTGAGTTTAAATATTTGCTACATTTAATTTATAAGTGTGGACATTAATGATTATGATGATGTGTCTTGATTTTATTGGTTAACTTTAGGAAATTTTACTAAAAATTAATTTTAGGCTCCTTTCACCCAATTTTCAATATATAATATGTACACAAACATATGTAATAAATTATTATATTATCTAACAAATGAAGCATCGAGTTAATTGCCAATATGTTGTAGTTTGACACTAAGTAAATTTGCTTCATATTTACATGAAATTAAATTATTTAAACGTAATACGTGAAGCAAACATTAATAAATTTATAGTAATACATATATAAAATATATAATATTTATATGTATTAAATTTTACGTTACATTTATTTAAATCATAACTTCGTTGTTAGTTTAATAAAAATAAATAAAAAAATGTATTATGAAATTCAAACTGTGGTTCAAAACTGAACCAATCTATGTTTTTATGGTCAAACATGGTTTGGTTTGATCTTGGCTTATAATTGGTCTAATTTGATTAAAAACCCATTTATATTGATTTGGCTAAAAAAATAAAAATTCGGACCAAGTCAATCCATGAACACCCATACCCCTTATATAGCTCCTCCAACCGACCACACTCGTCTTCCTCACCTCTCTCCCTTCTTTTTTTCCCCTCCGATCCACCAAACAACTCCTATCAATAAGAATTATTAGGCCTCGTTTGTTTCTTAGCTTTTATAGTTACATTGTAACTTAAGGTTACTCGAAACTAGGTTACAGTATATTTAGGGGGTGGTATTGTATTGTGACTTTTAATGACAATTTTTGGCAGAATTTAATAGATTTTATTGACTTTTAATGACTCTTGCTGAATTCATTAGATTTCGAAATACTTTTGATGACTCCTAATAAAATGACTTTCAAAAACTTTAAAAGACTTTTTGATACTTTAATAGACTTTTTAATACATTTTATCTAGTAATTGGAGGTGCAATCAAATTTATATTTACATTTATGATCCTAGAAATTTTATTTCTTCTTTCATAAGTGTGTATATCTGTCAAATGCATGTCATTTCACTCATTAGTTTGTTGTTAACTCATTAGATGAGTTGTAGCAGGCATCGGGTGACTTGCACTGTGTTGGTTTTTGTTAAGTCTTGCCTAATTATCTCAGATGTGAGGCCACGATTTCTGTTTGTTGATTCTACGAAGTGATACACTGCAAGTACAAGTGTTTAACAGTTTTAAATCTGTTGTTTGTATCTTGCTCAGCCTTCATCATATTTTACTCTATTCCAGGCTTATTATGCTCTAGTTTGTCACCAATTTTTATATATTTTTTCCTGATTAACCAACACACCGGTCATTTAATTTTCTTTTCTTTGACACCAAACCTTCAATTGTTTCTTAGCACAAATCTAATTCAGCAAAGTTATTATCCTAATCCTACGAGCTGCGGGTTGATTTCGAGTAATATATCATGATCATATTCTTCCCTGCATGCCCCAAACTGAAATGATTATTTTTTAAATAGTTCCTCATCCCCTACTTGAGTATCATTTCCTTCTGGGGTTTTTTTCCCTTGTATTATGGTTTTTAATGTATTTGACCTAATGTATTGCGGTTTTTTGTTTCCATAGGATTGTTTTTAATCATATCTGGTGATGAATATGGTTCGTATCTTCTTGATTGCAACTCAACATTTACTTCCCCTTTTTTTTGAACTCTGAATAGTCCTGCAGGAGATTTTGATGAGCAACTTGTTTCTTTTCCAAGGACTTTTAATGTTCCAGTTAACCATTATGTGAGTAAAAGTACTTGCTTCAAAACAGAAAAGTTATTCATACAAATTCATTTTGCACATGATAGTAAAGAAAACGAATATCTGATTATCAGGGAAGGGTAAGAAACACAGTCACTAGTTTATTTTTACTGTGAAAATTACAATACTGAATTACTAGTTAACAAACACAGACTTAAAACTTTAAGGATTTAACCCCACCCTAACAGTGCATATCTTCATATGCTGAGAAGGTCAGACGGTGGCGATCGTGGTGGTAGCTGATCTTTGGTGTCTTTAAGAGCCGTACCTGGAGACTCTAAGGCAGCTGCTGGAGGGGGAGAGTCGGTAACGTTTGCATCTCCCTGTTTAGAGTTAGGAGGCTTTGGGAGCTCTATTAAAATTTGAACTACTTCGCACATGGTTGGACGTTCAATAGCCTGCTCCTCAACACATAGCATTGCCACATAGAATAAACCATTATTATCTCGCCAACCACGCTGTGCAACATCAACCATGAGTTTCAATAACTCATTACTTTTGTCAATTGTCCAAGTTTTATACTGACCTCCTTTTCTTTTCGAATTTTCATTCTCTTGACATGCATCTCCCATTTTCTGTGATATTGGTACATATATTCTATGAAAACAGGATTAGCAATAATTATACATCATGCAATTACCAAAAAAAGGATAAGAAAACCAGGTTAAAATAAGTAACTTATTGTCAAAATTCACAAAGTAGTACTTCGATAACAATAATAAAAAAAACCATCATATCAATGCTAGATTATGTACATATATGTTTTGTCATGTATCGATATCATAAAATTTCAAGAAAAAAGAACTAATTACACTTATTGACGAGAGACAATATTTGCATCCAACTACCCACAGTAAACACAGATATATAGTATATAAGCACATGAAAAGAGAAGCAAAAGAGAGAAAAACATAGTTATTGAGGGAAAACACAATGATACATCTGAAAGAAACGAAGGAACCTTTACAAAGATGATGGAACCCTAGGTGGGAGCGATGGTTAATTGAGGAAGTGTAAACTCTCGTCAAATCTTCTCAAAAAAGGTTTGACAATTTTGGGAGAAAATATATGCACTTTTCCATAAAAAGTCATTAAAAGTCTCTCAATTTCATTTTCCCACCAAAATCATTGACTTTTTGAATAACAAGTAACTTTTAATAACTCTTTAAAAGTTGTAATTCAATACCTCAAACTTTAAAGACTCATGATACAATACCTCCTTACTTTTAAGGAGTATTTAAAAGTATTAATTGTTGAGTATTGAATACAGTAAAAGAATACAGAGGGGGGGTGAATGGATTCTTGAACTTTTCTTGTTCGAGTCTATGTAGCAAGTAAGTGTTTGTGTGTACAAGAGTGAAGGTGCGGATAAAGAACTACACAAGACACAATATCACTTTAATCTAATGTATTATTAGATAAAGGTTGCTACAATCTGTGAATACAAATGATAGTATTCTCAGCTTCGTTTTTCTCAGAGAGATACAGCTTACAGTGTATGAAAAACTTGACTCACAAAGTTAATGACTAAGGAAGTGAGGTTGTATCCTTATAGAACATGGATACAACCTACTTACTCCAAATAAGGTAGCTAAACAAATTACTTTCTGGTCTGTCTATCCTTTTTGAGTAAGTGTCCAAACGGTTACAGATTTGACTTTGCAAAGCCTGTTCAGATCCACTTCTTTAGCCCCTTGTCTCTTCTATATCTCTCCAAGCTTCCTTGTAGGCTTTCCAGAACACGTTACAGATTGTGGTCCATAAAGTGCATTGGCTTGTTGCTAGTTTCTGACTTGTACAGTTTCTTCAGTATTTTGTCTCCAAGAATGTATTCGAGAAGTGACTAAGTAAGTGATTCGAGAACTAGAATTGACTTGATCGATAACTCTGAGTTCTCGAACACTGTTATATTGACATGTCGAACCACTTCTCGAATAGCTCTTTTCCATCAGTATTCCTTGAGTTGTCGAATAGAACATTTGACTTATCTAATCCTCGAGATATCGAATAGCTTTCTGAGTCCTTGAGATATCGAATGGAACTTTGACTTGTTGACTCTTTGAGAACTCGAATACCACTTTGACTTGTTGACTTCTTGAGTTCTCGAATAGAGTAGTAGACATATCGAATCTCTGAGATATCGAATGAGATATCGAACAGTGTATTCAGAGATATCGAATAGTGTCTTGAGATATCGAATCCCTGACTTCTCGAATGCTGGACTTCTCGAATAGACAAATATACTTCTCGAATTGGTACTTAGGCAAATTCTTCATTTCTTCAAATCCCAACTGTGATTATTTGACAGTCTTTATCTTCTTGCTTGAGGCATGAACCTTGGAACTTCTTTCAAGCATTATTCTTGACTATATAAGTACAGTTACACAACTAGGATTTGATGCCTACTATAAGTACAAAACAAACAGAAACTCTACAACTAGAGGTTCCCTCAGTTAAGAGGTCATGTAAGTAATGCCAAGCATTACAAACAATTAGGCTTGTTATTAGATGTATACAGGCATGCCTCTGTGACTAACATTAATTGAATACCTCTAAACTTTTAAAGTCTTTTAAAGTCACAATACAATACCGCCCCCTTAGTTCCTAGGAAAGTAAAAATCCCGTGTTTGGTCTATGAGTATGTAACTACAAATTACATAGGTTAATTGTTTTGTTTAATAATGAAAGTAATTTATTTAAATAAATAAATTTTTGAAAAAGCAATACTAAAATAAAAAAAGATAAATTTATACACAACATTCAAAATATAAAGCAAATACTTGATTTTGCAATAGTGGAATGACTATTAAAATCAGTCAAAATAAAAATTAATTATTGCTTGTTTTAAATAAATTAATAATACAAATAAAATTTCATAATGCACTTAAAATAAATTAAATATATAATAAAAATATAAATAATTTTAGTTTAATAACTAGTTACTTGTACAATTTAATAAGTAAAAAATTTACACATATAAAATTTCAAATAATTTTATGATCAATTTTTATAATATAAATATGTAACAAATGCAATATATATTTTGACACAAAAAAATTATATTATAATATATACTATAAATATAATATTTTTTTTAATTTAGATTTTAAAGTATATTTTATAGTTAAGGATATAATAAATTTATTATACATATAATATTTAATATTGTTTAGTGAAGGATAATTGATAGACAGCTATGTAACTTCTGGTGACCACGCATGACCTAGGTAAGTGGGTTACCGTGTTTTGTTGTAACTACAAGTTCCACGTAACTCTAAGTTCCTCCATCTTTACGTAACCAAACGGTGTTAATTGTGCAAGTTCCAAGGAAGTCAGAGTTACTGTGTTGAGTTACATGGAACCAAACGAGGCCTTAGATTTTATAATAAATAAACCCAAAATGTGAAATAATATTTCTGTTTTAAAAGATAATGTACTTTTTAGTATTTTGAAGTTTGAATCCTATCAATAACATGATATAAGTATACAATTATAAATACATAATTTTGGTTGTCACGGTACTAAGAATCGTTAAATTTTAAAAAAATATAAATGGAAAATGTTAAACAAAATTTATATTTTAAAATGTAATTTACTTCTTCAATGTTTCGAAGTTCGAATCCTATCAACAATATACTATAAATAAATACTTTTATTAAGGAATTAAAAAATTTATATAAGACTTAAAACTAAACAATAAATATAAAGAACATTTTATCAAAACATAATTATAAATGTTTAAAAAAAGTCATGCATTGCACTGATTATAAATTAATATTATTAAATATTTACATTATATATGAAAGCAGATATGTGATTCGAGTAACAACAGAAATATATAATTATCTTTAATAATCTATTTTCTTTGTAATGAAAACTATGTATTAAAATTTGGGATGGGTATGGGGGTACTTCGGAATCGGGGAGTGTTATTCCCGTCCTGATCCCCGAATTCAAACCCGATTCCCGTCCCCCGGCCCGATCCCCGTCGGGGACTATTTTTCATTCCCCGACCCCGGTCCAAACGGATAACAGGGATTCCCACAGGTAATTGGGGAATTTTATTTTAAACAAAAAAAAATGTTAAATAATTTTAAACACTAATTAGTGAGATTTGAAAAAGTTTTTTCTTGCGAGGTATAGTGAAATTAGTAACTACCGCTAAATTAGATGTTAAGTTACAGCGTATTTTTATCACCATTAATCTAATAAGAAGTACATCTTCAGCTTCACGAACATATGTTGACTCTTAAAATATTATTTTGAAATCTAAAACTTACCTGCTTTCAGTAGCTCATATGCACTGAATTATACACAAAAAATATTACTTAAAGAAATACTTTTTTTAATAATATGAAAATGAATTTGTTTACCTACTAAAAAGACAAACATGTAAGATTAAAGCATCTTTTTATTTCAAATATAAAGTATTGGAAATTATTAATATATATATATATATATATATATATATATATATATAGTGTACTAAAATTGAATCGGGATTGAGAATCAGGCCGGGTGGAGAAAATCGGGATGAGGATCGGGGATCGGGCCGGGGACACTTAGAATCCGGACCCTGGCCGCTCCCCGATTTTTTTTGAAAATTGTCCCTGTTCCTCGGTCCGTACCTAAAAAAATTCCCGAATTCCCGCCCTATTTGGCATGGGATCGGATCGGGATCGGGCGGGACGGAGTGAATGTCCATCCCTAATTAACATACATTAATTCTTTAATTCAAAATTTATATTTTAATTTTAGATATGATTTTAAATACATATATTACGTGCCTTACTTAATGATATTTGTATCATCATATGTATGATGACTTTTGTGCCTATGTGTTGGGTGCTATATATGATGCTTTTTTTAACCATATATGACAACTTTTATGCCTATGCTGGTTGTTATGTATCGTTAATATTTTTTTGTTCCATTCTGAATGGCTCTTTTTTATTATAAATTGAGAGTCTTCCAGCTAGTTCTTTAATTATCTTCGGTAACCATTAATTTAAATTGAAGTTTTTAAATTCTTGATAAGCCTAATTTTTAACAAATACAAATATGCATAAAACATTTTAATTAAATAACATCTATATTTTAGTAAAATAGATGTCTAATAAAAGGAATTTCTTTTGATTAATTAGATTATTTATTTTGTTAAAAATTATATTATTATATTAGTAATTTTATTTTGAAATTGGTATCCATCCAAAGAGGATTGAATTCTCTTTGATTAAATTTTTTATTCCGTTGTACCCTTTTTTAGGGGACGTTTGTTTAGTGATAATAAACAAAGAGAAAGTGAATCAGTTCAGTTAAAGAGAAAGTGAATCAGTTCAGCTTATTCCCTTTGTTGATGTTTGTTTTGAAATAATTATTCCCTTTGATCCATTATAGCTTTTGATTTACCCAATACCACCCACCACCCACATCCCCTATTATGTATTTCATTTCCCTTTCCTAATTTTCTTTTCCACTCTGGTTATAATTTTTATCTTAAACCATTAAAACATAGATTAACATTTTAATTATTTTTAAAAAATAAAAAATAATTTTTAATTTAGTTTTTATCAATAAAAATTTATTTTTATTTCGTTTCTGGATCAAAACCAAACAGTTAAAATAATTTAGGATCATTTCTTTACTTTCTCCTTATTTCCCTTTTTGATTTTAGTTCCGTTTATGACTTGTTTGGTTTTTTCAGGATCCTTTTGCTTCTATATTTTAGACTATAATGTTTTATTATTCAAAATTTTTGGAATTTTTTTTATATCATTTGATTAGATGATACTTTCTTAAATAAAAAAATATTTTATTACGGGTATTATATTTCGATAAAATTTATATACATGAAAATATCTTATAACATAAAAAATTATATACTAAAATGGGTTATAGTAAAAAATAATGTAATAAATATTAGAGAATTTATAAAAAATATTAGGTTTTCTAGTTTATTTTGCAAAAAATACTATCTTTTCAAATTCATTGCAAGTATATTATCTTAATTGCAAAAATACTATCTTATTTATTTTATAGTATTATGTATTTATATTTTTTTATTTAATAATTGTACTATGCTGGCTGTGCGTTGACTGTACCTATGCTTACTGTGCGTCACGTGGCAGGTGGGACCCATCCTTGTTGACGTGACAGCTACCGTGGCAGGTGGGTCCCATCCCTGCTAACGTGGCAGATGACTGGTCAAACTATGTGTCGCTGATGTGCTAGTGGGCCTCGTAGGGATAATTTTTTTAATTTTTTTAAATACATATAAAAAATTATTATTTTTGCAATTAAAATAGTAAATTTGTAAATACTTTTTCTTAACAAAAGTAAAATTGCAAAAAATACTTTTATCAATTTATTTATAAAAAAACCTCATATTATTATAAGGCACGAATTTTGAGGGTAGTATTTCTGGGTGTTGGCCATGTCACAATTGTGACATCCCAAACCTGGGGTTAGAATTTGGTGCCACTACACAAAATATAAGGCACAAATAAAAGGATCTTCAAACTAATTATAACAAAAGATACAACAAACCCCAACACTATGATCTTTCCAGGTTTAAGTATGAAATAGGTTACAACATCTTACCACAAACCAACACAAGGTATGGGACCATCTCTACATGAGACTACACCATGGATTGAAAGTCTAACTTAAGATACAACCACAACAATAAAAAAAACTTAGATTATACAAGACTTATGTTAGCCTGAATCTATCTGAGAGCTACCAAGTCCGACCAAGTCCGAACAGGAAACCTGAAGTGAAACTTGAGATACTCTTACGGTGAGTTTCTCTAACACGGGCCATCTGAAAAGATTAGGTTGGAACAAAACAAGTATGAGCTAAAAGAACGCTCATCAAGTGCACTATCGATATAAAAAACATGCATGCGTACATAGTGTAAGAGCATTTGCAAATCTAAAGTAAATAAAGCTGTTACCCTTCATTGAGCACAATCTAAACTTTTGACAAGATTAAAGCATAAATCTTCCACTTTTAAGAACAAAACTTTGAATAGTAATGATATTGGATTTAACCTGACGTTTGGCCTGCAAAAGGTGATCAATCCTTTGCAACCCCGACACTTACCGAAGTATTGTCCGTTTTCATGGATCCACCGCTGTTAAGCTAACTTCTAGTTTTGACAGCCAGTCTGTTTCACATCTTGGAACTGGTGCCTACAGTCCTCTTACAGAAAACTATATCCAATAATATATTCAAATTTTTTAGCCTTCTTTCTAACAGCTTTATATTTTAAACCACTCTTCCAAGTAGTAAAGAAATAGTTCTTTCCTTCAGAAGTATACTTATAACAAATAAGCCTTACATTCAGAGGAACTAACTAACTTGTTTTGTCAATAGAAGATAAAAGTGTTTATTAAGGAAAACATGGTACATAAGTACAAATACTTATAAGAAGATTTGTATAAATGCATTTGCAAATATGTATAAGATAAGGATAGGAACACTTGCCTGGATAGTGAAGTAGGGAATAGGTATCTAGGTGCCGAATACTACTGCTGACAAGAACCTACAGAACCAAAAGACTATGTCTTTAATTGCCGGTTCTAACTTAATATATCCTCTTACTAAGATACTATTACCCCTTCATCACACAATAAAGTCTATATTACCACATAACATGTAATTATATCACATAAGCAATTTATACACGTAATGTTTATTAACTAAAGTTCTGACGAAATTTTGACAGCATCTCCTCTATAAATAGGACTATCACAAAAGTAAATATCCACAATCAATCAATCAAAACCAACTGTTGTGCCCAAAATCTCCATGGGCTAGATTTGGGCCCATTTGGCTTAAGGATCCAATCCGTATGATTAATATGGGTTATGATTGAGGTCCCTTAAGTTAAATGGGGCCAAATAGCATGTGAAATGGATCTGGACAGGTTCAGGTTCCCGAGAGACAGGTTCCTGTAGACAGGTTCCCGAGAGACAGCTTCCTACAGGCAGCTTCCCGAGAAACATGTTCCTACAAACATGTTCCTGAGAAACAGCTTCCTGTACGAGAGCAGATTTATGCCAGCAGATTTGTAGTATGATTAAGCCTCCTATTCTTTAGGAGCAAGTTATGAACATCAACTCCTTATTGGAATGTATTTCTTCGGCACAGATGATCCTTGAATACTTCTAATAGAAGTAGAACTAGTAAAGACACTCATAGCCGAACTAGAACTTGAGTTCTACTCGACTTAGGTCGCCTATTCGTGGCTGAATCTGGAGAAAAGGAGGTCCCCACGAATTAGGAACCTAGAATATTACTGCCTAACCAGACTTCTAGTCTAAAAAGAACTACGTGAGTTTGATCCCTATATATACAAGGGTACGTAGGCACCTTGAGAACATGTTTTACAAGCCTCGCAATACACCTACGAGATTCTTGAGAACACACGACACAAGCCTTAAGGGAACTCGTGAGATTCTTGTAAATGCTCTCGAGCTCAGTTCAACCCCCACAAAAAACTTCCATTCTCCATAGATTAGTTGATCGTTAGCCTTTACAACTCACCATAAACCTCTCAAAAGTTGTTACGAAATCCACTCATCAACATTGGCGCTAGAAGGAGGGGAGAGTTATCATCTTAAGAGTGGAAAGATGGCAGGCAGTTCTGATAGCGAAGCAACACAATCTGTAAGGAAGGTACCCCAAGGAGAAGATCAAACCCCGAAAGCAAAGAAGTTTACTCCTGCTGACGTCCTAGAGCATCTAAAGTCGATTGAAGAGAGGCTCACAACCCTTGAACAGACAACACAGAAGAAGAAGAAGAAGAAGAAGAAGAACAAGAAGAAGAAGAAGAAGAAGAAGAAGAAGAAGAAGAAGAAGAAGAAGAAGAAGAAGAAGAAGAAGCCCAAAGTAAGGATGATATTCATGGTGGTCAAAAGAAGCGGTACAGTTAATAAAAAGAGAAAAAGAGGAGCTTTGTACTAACCCTACGCAAGCTATACATGGAGTTTCAAGCACAAAGTAGCAAAGGAACCAAAAATCAATGTAAGGAAGCTATGGATGGATTACTTGCATGAGGAAGATGTTTGAAGATAAGGATCCTAATGTATAAATCAGAATTTCGAGGCTCCAGAGTTTGATCCAACTTCGCAGAATAAACTATTTTGATCTGGAAGGTTGTAGGCGTTGTATGATATACCGTTGGAAAGGTATCGGAGTCTAGTTTCTAGAAAAATTTATGGCTCGTAAAAATACTTTTTTTACAGAAAGTTATCCCACTTTTAGTAAGGGGTGGTCAAGCTGTCCAGAATGGACGTTTTAGAGTAAAAATTCTGTATTGATAAGGAAACAAAGGACAGTGGTGCTGGTGATTTGAATATTAAAGACCTTAAGAAGATTCTGATGAAGCTCGAGTTGAAGAAAATATGCAGTGCTCAGCTTCCCGGATGAATATTCAACCACTTATTAGAGATTAACGAAGAATTGTGAAGCTTTTCGAAGTTAGTTCTTCATCAAAGACAATCTTCCCAGAAGAACTGGGGGGTAGTATAATTACTACAGCAGATGGTACTTTGAAAATTGAGGATTTCAGAATTTTGAGAATTCAGGTCAAGAACCTCACCATCAGGTCCAGGATGCTCACGATTTGGTTTAGGAACCTTGAGAATCGATTTGGTCTAGTATCTTGAAGAGCAGCATGCTTGCATCATTAACACGTCAATGAGTTTTCAAATCTTAACGGAGGCTTCCACTTCACTTCTGATCAGTCTACAGAAAGATCCAGGTGATACCTTTGCTTTTATGCTTACATATTCATAGAGAACCTCCCCCCGTACGCGCAACAAACTCTTATTATTAATAAAGCATGCTTAGATATTTATGTTGTTGAGGTCTTATATGCGATAAAGCTATGATTATGTCTTGATTATGTTTCTAGATGTTAGAATGCACATGTACCTAATAGAGTGCAGGTTCCTTGTTATTTATCTGCACCTTGCAGGTTCCTTGTTATTTACCTACACCTCACAGGTTCCTTGTTATTTACCTGCACCTCGCAAGTTCCTTGTTATTTACCTGCACCTCGCAGGTTCCTTGTTATTTACCTGCACCTCGCAGGTTCCTTGTTATTTATCTGCAACTCGTAGGTTCCTTGATATTTATCTGTAGCTTGCAGGTTCCTTGATATTTACCTGCCGCTTACAGGTTCCATGTATTTACCTTTAGTTAACAGGTTCCGTGTTTCTCACCTGAAGCTCGTAGATAACAGCTTCCAGGTCTAGTTGTATTTATTTGTGTCTAGTAGAGTACTTGTTATTTTCTTGTAACTAACATTTTGCAGGTTCATTGATATTTACCTGAAGCTTGTATGTCACAGCTTCCAGGTTCATTGACACTTGTTAGAAACCAATTGTTGATAGTTTCTGATTAGGAGCTTCCTGCATGAAGTTCCCAGCTAGCCGATACCTGAATAGAGGAAAGTGTACTTGCATCAAGAGCTTCATGCCTTTAGAGGATTAATCTAGTGCCCCTTCTGGATTCTCTTTGTGCTCCATTCAAGGATTCACTTGGAGCCCAGAAGGATTCACTAGGTTCCCCAAGATTTTCATGTATTCACCTAGTGCCCTTATATGGATTCTCTATGTACCCGTATAGGTTCGCTTAGAGCCCAAAAGGATTCACTTGGTGCTTCATGCATCCACGCGCATTTGTTTGGTATCTTGATGGATTCTCTTTGCACCCTTTTAGGGATTCATTTGGTGCCCAATTGGTTTCGATTTTTGCCCTTAGCAGAGGTTCACATAATGACCAGTTGGATTCACCTTATGCCCTTACAAGGATTTGCAAAGAGCCCAGAAAGATTCACTTAAAAAGCCCTGTCAGCTACAGGCACTCGATAGCCAGAAAAGATTTGCAAGCATGAAAGATTCGTCTCGAAAAGCCCTATGAATCGTAGGCACACATTCAAAAGTTCCATAAGCATGTAGGCACCTAATTAAAGGTTTTGGGAACTTAAGCATGGGTAACCTAACCTAGAGTTCGCTTGTACTTGAAAAGCATTCAAAGGGATTCACCTTGTGGCCATACGGATTCACTTGGTGCCCCTAGCATTTTAAGGGATTCACCTTGTGCCCTTTCGGATTCACTTGGTGCCCCTAGAGTTTGAAATGATTCATCATGTGCCCTATAGATTCTCTTTGTGCCCTCTGCAAGATTCACTTAGAGCCTATAAGGATTCACTTGGTGCCACAAAGGAATTCACTTAGTGCCCAACCGGATTTTCTTCGTGCTCTTACCATGATTCACCTAGAGCCCGGATGGATTCACTTCGTGCTCCCTAAAGCCAAAAGGATTCATTTGACGCCCAGTCGAATTCTTTAAGTGCCCTTCTCAGGATTCACTTAAAGCTCAACTGGATTCGTCTTATGCCCTACCAAAGGATTCATTTGACGCCTAGTTGAATTCTTTAAATGCCCTTCTTAGGATTCACTTAAAGCTCAACTGGATTCGTTTTATGCCCTATCAAGGATTCACTTAGCGCCCAATTGAATTCTCTAAGTGCCCTTCTCAGGATTCACCTAAAGCTCAATTGGATTCACCTTGTGCCTTCATCAAAGTGATACGTAGATGAAAACTCTCATTTATTAAAGCTTGTATATGATCAAAACAAGTGCCGTACTACTAATAGGTTCTTGATAAATTAGCTTGCAGCTTCCTTGATGATCATCAGAAGCTTCCAGCTTCCGGCTTCCAACCCATGGTTTATAGTTACAGCTTTTAGGTTAAGTAATATTCAGTCGAAATAAGAAGCTTTCAGTCAACCACTTCAACAAGCTATGGGAGGTTCACGTGTCATGAAGGCTCGGGGGGTAGCTTAATTCCCTTATGTCTCATTATTGTGAGCTTGCACAGGGAAGAGCTTCCATCTTCCAGGTTCAGTAACAGAACCTCAATCTAAACCGACACAATGAAACACAGATAAGTTCTACTTTTATGCTTTTATATCCTTAACTATCATGTAAATTTTCTGTCAATGAGAGCTTATATTCTGTCATGCTTAGATACATGTAGCTTTTAATGCACATATTGCATGATCTTTAGAAATGAAATCAACATGAACTTGTACTTAGGATGTTATCATGCCCTATAGGTTTACAGCTTACGCATCATATATGCTTAGTTTATGATCTCGAACTTGTTAGTTGAAACACTTATTAGATAATTGATATGCCACTTGAGAAGGTAGCAACATATATAATGTAGATAATCATTCATACATGCATACATGCATCACTTATATGTAAGCTCTTCAGCTCGTACTACTAACCTATTTTTTCTAGTTTTCTTAGTGTTATGCCCAAAATCACCATGGGCTAGATTTAGACCTATTAAGTCATAGGTTCCGATCAACAAGTATTGTATGAGCTAGGAGACAGATTGTATCCAGTACTAAATATGAAGATCAGACATGAAGAAATGAACATTAGACAAAGAGATTATTAAGAGTTGACAAGCATCAAGAGGTTCCTGAAGAACCAGAAGCTGAGTAGATTATAAGAAGACCATGTTCCTCCCCGAGAAGAGCCCAAGTCAGCCTAGCAGCAGCAATGAGGACAACAAGAAGTACATGTGAACTACAGAAAGACTCCTTAGACTAACACATTTGTTATATGTGCAGGTACAGATTCCTGTAGAGGGGTTCCTGAGCACCAAGTTCCTGAGCATAGACACCAAAGAGATCTAAAAGCCAGCTAGAGAGAAGCAGACTCATTATTGGAGAGTACTCCTAGGACGCAGCTGATCCTAGAATACCTCTAATAGATAGACATTAGAGAGTCAAACGAAAAGCAACTTAGAAGATGAAACAGCCTCTCGAGCAATCAAGTTATGATTTTCAAGGTTAAACTCGTGCCCTTTTTAAGGATTCATCCAGTGCCCTACTGGATTCGTTTTGTGCCCTCAGCATAGGTTCACATAATGCCCAACTAGGTTCACTTCATGCCCTTATTTGGACTCACGTGGTTCCCTTGACAATCTTAAGATTCACCTTGTTCCTTTTAAGGATTCATCTAGTGCCCTATTGGATTCGTTTTGTGACCTCAGCATAGGTTCACATAACGCCCAATTAGGTTCACTTTATGCCCTTATTTGGATTCACGTGGTTCCCTTGATATTCTTAAGGTTCACTCAGTGCCCAATCAGATTCACTTTGTGCCCTTATCAAAGGATTCACTCAGCGCCTAATTGGATTCACTTTGTGCCCTTGTCACGATTCAAGCAAGAAGATAATGACCTGCATGGTTCATTCAGGAGAAACATGGGAGCACCAAAGGGATTGGACCTTAAAATATCAGGCTATTTAGGTTCCTCTCGCATCCTATGACTTCGAGGAACCGGGGGGTAGTTGTTGTGCCCAAAATCTCCATGGGCTATATTTGGGCCCATTGGGCTTAAGGATCAAATCCGTATGATTAATATGGGTTATGATTGAGGTCCCTTAAGTTAAATGGGGCCAAATAGCATGTGAAATGGATCTGGACAGGTTCAGGTTCCCGAGAGACAGGTTCCTGTAGACAGGTTCCCGAGAGACAGCTTCCTACAGGCAGCTTCCCGAGAAACAGATTCATGCAGACAGGTTCGAGAGCAGATTTATGCCAGTAGATTTGTAGTATGATTAAGCCTCCTATTCTTTAGGAGCAAGTTATGAACATCAACTCCTTATTAGAATGTATTTCTTGGGCGCAGATGATCCTTGAATACTTCTAATAGAAGTAGAACTAGTAAAGACACTCATAGCCGAACTAGAACTTGAGTTCTACTCGACTTAGGTCGCCTATTCGTGGTTGAATCTGGAGAAAAGGAGGTCCTCATGAATTAGGAACCTAGAATATTGCTGCCTAACCAGACTTCTAGTCTAAAAATAACTACATGAGCTTGATCCCTATATATACAAGGGTACGTAGGCACCTTGAGAACATGTTTTACAAGCCTCGCAATACACCTACGAGATTCTTGAGAACACACGACACAAGCCTCAAGGGAACTCGTGAGATTCTTGTAAACGCTTTCGAGCTCAGTTCAACCCCCACAAAAAACTTCCATTCTCCATAGATTAGTTGATCGTTAGCCTTTACAACTCACCATAAACCTCTCAAAAGTTGTTACGCAATCCACTCATCAACACCAACTGTTGTGCCCAAAATCACCATGGGCTAGATTTAGGCCCATTAGACCTGAGGATTTAATCCACAAAAGAAAGAATATAGATCTAGTACACGATATGAGGAATTAAATATGAAGAAATGAGCATCAGACAGAGAAATGATCAAGAAACTATGAATACCAGGAGGTTCCTAAAGGTCTGGAAGCTGAGTAAACCATCTGAAGACCAGGTTCTCTTAAGCAGAAGAGTTCGAATTAATACAGTTACAGCCACGAAACGAGGTAAGAACATACAAAGATATTAAATGAGTTATCCAGCCTAACATGTTTGCTATTTGTGCAGGTACAGGTACCTATAAATAGGTCCCTAAGCAATGCGTCCCGAAATAAGGAGGTTCCTGAGAAACAGGCTCCTGTAATATAGGTTCCTGAGCACCAGGTTCCTAAGTATGACCGACAGAACGTTCTAGAAGCTATCTAGAACAGATAAATGTATTATTATTGGAGTATAATTCTAGGGCGCAGATGATCCTAGAATATCTCCAATAATCGAGAGAATTAGAATGAGGAACGAACTCGAGTTCTACTCTATTCCCACAACTAGTTCGTAAAAGGCTCTAAAAGAACCTGATTCCTATACGAACTAGGTAATCGAACACAGCTATTCTAGCAGAGATAGAGTCGCATTAGAACTACGTGAGCTTGATTCCTATATAAGGATACCTAATCTTGAGGGGAGGACGGAGAACAGCTCTCTAATTTTCTCTAAAAGCACCGGAGATTATTGGAGATACCCTCAAGCTCAGCTTAACCCCGCAAACATAACCCAAACCATCCATTGCATAGTTGATCGTTAACCTTACAACTCATTGAGAACCTCACAAAAGTTGTTATGAAATCCACTCATCAACATTGGCGCTAGAAGGAAGGGAGTTAACATCTTAAGAGTGGAAAGATGGCAGGCGACTCAGACAGCGAAGCAACCCGTTCTGTAGAGAAAACTCATGACGGGGATGAACGTGTTCCCCAAGGAAAGAAGGTTACCTCGGCAGATGTATTGGAGGTTCTGAAGACTTTTGGAGAACGATTGTCAACTTTGGAACAAGCTTCAGGAAAGAAGAAAAAGAAGACAAAAAAGGGAAAGAAATTGAAGGTTACTCCTAAACAGCTAAATTTTGAGGACAAAGAACCGGGAGAAGAGGAAGAGATTCCATAAGAAGGGGAAGAACCAAAGCATGATGGGGATGAAGAAGAACAAGATAATCCTGAGAAGAATAAGACTCATGCTAAGAAGGTGCAATCTCAGGTTCGTACTGAGTCTAAAAAGAAGGTTAAAAAAGGCGGTTCCTCGCGCAAGAAGAAGGAAGACAAGGAGCCGTCTGTTGAGATAATCGAGGATGAGGAAACACATTCAGATGAGACAAGTAAGGAGTCTAGTACTACAGAATCACAAGATGATGAAGGAGTAAGTAAGCAAGCCAAGATAGATGTTGTTGGAGAGGTAACTACTGAAGATATAAAGAAGATACTTACCCAACTCAAGGATGAGAAGAATCTTGTTGCTAGACCCATAACTGCTTCTCCTTTTACCAAGAAGGTTCGAAAGTCAGCTTTACCCAGGTCCTATAGACCTTCGAATGAATTGAAGTTTGATGGAACCACGGACCCTATTGAGTACCTAAGTCGTTTCGACACAGAGATGGATGTTTACCAGGTGAAGGAGGCCACTTGGTGTAGGTTACTTGCTGCGACCTTACAAGGTGGAGCTCATCAATGGTTCAAGAGATTACCTGCTGATTCTATTGGTTCCTGGGAAAGTATGGGAAGGCTCTTCGTAACTCAGTTTAGGGCATCAGTAGCGTTTGCACCACCTACCAATACCTTAGCCAACATCAAGCAGAGACATGGCGAGACGTTGACAGAATATTTTAAGAGGTTTAATGCAGAGGTTCCAAAGGTTAGGAAAGCATCTGAGGAGACTATAAAGAATTTCTTGATAGCCGGAGTCAAAAGGGGTTCTGATTTCTGGAAAGATTTGCAAGGGAAGGAACCTGAAACCCTAGCGGATTTCTATTCTCAAGCGGAGTCTTTTCGCTTGGTTGAGGAGTCTTTAACTGATTTAAAGAAGGATCCAGATTATGAGAAGCAAGGTGGATGGTCAGGAAACAAGAGGTCAAGGCCGAGAAGTCCTAACAACCGTGACAATAAGAAGGTGGTTAGTCGAACATCTCAAGTCAAGCCTGAGGTGGAAGTTGTGAATCCTACCAGGTCTGCTATGAACCAGGTGCCACCACCAGCTTCCTATAATAATTTCAAGAAGGAAAGACCTGTTTATGAGACTTTTACCCCTCTGGTAGCTCCGATTGATCATATTTATGCTGTGAATGAGAAGTCGTCCTGGTTTAGGAAGCCTCTCAGAACGGGACCTCCTGGGAATAAGAATGAGCGTCCCTATTGCGATTTTCATGACAACAATGGGTATAATACTGCAGACTGTCGCCATTTGAGGGATCTAATTGAAACTTTGATTAGACAAGGACAGTTGACTGAATGGGTAGCTCAGGAAGGAAAGAAGTACAGAGAGGAGAAGACGCAAAAGGTGCCAGAACCTGTGCTGATAGAAGGGCCACCTAAAACTGGATGCATACAAACTATCATCGGAGGTCCTCATGTGGGACGAAGTGGTAGAAACGCCATGGAAAGATATACCAGAGAGGCTAGGGAGCGTCCATTAACCAATGTTTGTAATCTGTCACAGAGGTCGCCCAGATTGTTTGAAGGGGAGGATGCAGATATTACTTTTACTGAAGGGGATGCTTCTTGGGTGCATCATCCTCACACAGATGCTTTGGTAATTGAAGCAAGAATCAGGTCTTATGAGGTTCATCGAGTGTTAGTGGATAATGGAAGCTCTGTGAATCTATTGTCGTATTCAGCTTTCAAGAAGATGCATTTTCTGGATAGTGATTTAACTCTAACAAAGGATACTCTGTATGGTTTTACCAATAATCAAGTCCCAATCAAAGGTAAGATTCGTTTACCAGTGACTCTAGGGGATAAGCCATGTTGCATTACGCAGTTATCAGAGTTTATTGTTATAGAGGACAACATGAATTATAATGCTATCCTAGGGAGACCAATTCTGAAAGAGATGAGGGTGGTAACCTCGATTTATCACCTAACTATGAAATTTCCAACACCGTGTGGCATTGGTATAGTTCGAGGTTGTCAATATGAGTCAAGAGAATGCTACACAAAGGCTTTGCAACATGCTGCTAAGGCTGCCAAGCTACCAGAACCAATGGATGAGGTTCCTAACGATTTTCCAGGAAAGAATCCGGATGATATAACAGTTGATTTGCGTAGCCAGCCATTAGAGGGTTTCGTACCAGCATCATGCAGTATGGTGAGAATTGAAGAAGTCACAGAAGAGGAACCTCATGTCGAGATTCCAGTTTTTCAGGGGCCGGATACCCCATGTTTGCTCTTGAAAAGTGCACCTCTTATGGACGATGATGGTGATGTGTGTATGACAGAAGAATTGGATTTTGAAAATTCTCGAAAATTCAAACACAGTGGAAATAGTGAGGATAGTCAACCAGTTGCTAAGAGGAGGAATGTCATGAAGGAAGCACCTGTATCATCTGTCGAGGAAGAATTTCAAGGAGATTCAATTGCTAAGAAGGATATAGATTTGGATCCTCGAATGCCAGAAACGGTGGTAAAGGCTGGACCAGCTGGTGAAACATAGGATGTGAAGATAAGTGATAAAGATGGTACGAAGGTTTTGAAGATTGGAGCTCATTTGGAACCTACTTTGAAGGAATCCCTTATTTCCTTTTTGAGTGAGAATTTAGATGTTTTTGCTTGGTGCCATGCAGACATGGAGGGAATAGATCCAAAGGTTATGTGCCATAAGTTGAATGTTGATCCAGAGAAAAAAGGTGTGAGACAAAAGCGAAGACTAGTTAGTGGAGAGAGAGCTCATGCATTGAAAGATGAGGTCGATAGGTTACTGGATGCAGGATTGGTCAGGGAATCTTTCTATCCTATATGGTTGGCAAATCCTGTGTTGGTAAAGAAGCCTAATGGAAAATGGAGGACATGCGTGGACTTCACAGATCTCAACAAAGCATGCCCAAAGAATAGCTTCCCATTGCCACGAATTGATCAGTTAGTGGATGCAACAGCTGGACATGCCTTACTTAGCTTCATGGATGCATATTCAGGTTATAACCAAATCCCTATGTATGAACCTGATCAGGAGCATACTTCTTTTATTGCGGATAGAGGCCTTTACTGTTATGTGTGCATGCCATTTGGATTGATTAATGCTGGAGCTACGTATCAACGATTAGTAAACATGATGTTTAAAGAGCAAATTGGCAAGACCATGGAAGTATACGTGGATGATATGTTAGTTAAATCCAACGAAGCTGTTGATCATGTAAAGCATTTAGAAGAGATGTTTGGAATTTTGCGAAAATATAGAATGAAGTTAAACCCCTTGAAGTGTGTATTTGGTGTGGAAGCTGGAAAATTCCTAGGGTTCATGGTGAATCACAGAGGTATAGAAGCAAATCCAGCTAAAATTAAAGCATTAATTGATATGAAATCACCAAGAACTGTGAGGGAGGTTCAGTCTCTTACAGGAAGAGTTGCAGCATTGAACAGATTCATCTCGAGGTCTACAGACAAATGCCAAGAATTCTTTAAAGCAATAAAGAAGGGAAGTAAGTTCGAGTGGACCGAGGAATGTGAGATAGCTTTTAAAAAACTGAAAGAGCATTTAGGAAGTCCTCCTTTGTTAGCTAAACCTGTTGATGGAGAGACATTGGCGCTCTACTTAGCTGTGTCAGAATATTCTATCAGCGCAGTCTTAGTTCAAGAAGAAGATGGACAGCAGAGCCCGGTTTATTATGTTAGTAAGAGGTTGCTTGATGCAGAAACGAGGTATACAGGAATGGAGAAGTTGGTGTATGCTCTGATTCTGGCTTCCAAGAAGCTGCGACCTTATTTTCAGGCACACAAGATTGAAGTACGAACCTCGTATCCACTTAGACAGGTGATGCACATGCCAGAAACTTCAGGAAGAATGTTAAAGTGGACTGTGGAATTAGGGCAATTCGACATAGAGTATAGGCCCAAGACAGCAATTAAAGCTCAAGCTCTGGCAGATTTCTTGATTGAGTTTCCACCTCATGTGGAGGTTACTGGCCAGGAGGTACCGAAAGAGTTTGAAAAAGAACAGATAGAAGATGATAATTGTGCACCCTGGTGGACATTGTATGTAGATGGAGCTGCTAACAGTAATGGATCAGGTGCAAGCATAGAGATGGTCAGTCCGGAAGGACATAGACTACATGGTTCGATTCATTTCGCTTTTAGAGCCACTAATAATGATGCAGAGTATGAGGCACTAATTGCAGGACTCAAGCTAGCATTAGAGATGAAAGTCTAAAATATTAGAGTGTTTAGTGACTCAATGCTAGTGGTGTGGCAAATTCGAGGTGGATTCCAAGCAAGAGGTCCACGAACAGACTTGTACTTGAGATACTCCCAGGAGTTACTTGCAAGGTTCAGAGAAGTGAAGCTAGATCAGATACCTCAAGGGCAAAACACCAATGCAGATGCATTAGCTAAATTAGGTTCGCAGAAAGAGTCCACATTGCTAGGTGTGATTCCCCTCCAAATTCAAGAGCAACCTAGTGTCTTTCAAGAAGAAGTAATGAACATTGAATTTCCAGTTGAAAATTCATGGATGACTCCCATTTATAATTACTTGACAAAAGGGGAGGTACCTTCCAATCAGGATGAGGCCAGAAGGTTGAAGTATCATGTTGCCAAGTATGTCCTTTATGATGGGGTTCTATACAAACGAGGTTTCAATCAACCTCTGCTTAAATGTGTAGCAGGAGAGCAGTGCAGATATATTCTCAAAGAGATTCATGAAGGCATGTGTGGGAATCACTCGGGGGTGGTTCTCTAGCTTTGAAAGTTCTTCGACAAGGATACTTCTGGCCAGCCATTAAAACAGATGCATACAAATTTGTACAGGCATGCGACAAATGTCAGAAATTTGCAAATTTAAATAACCGACCTGTAGCCCCTTTTAAACAGATTGTCAGCCCGTGGCCATTTGCAGTTTGGGGGATAGATCTCATTGGGGAGCTTCCAACATGAAAGGGTGGAGTAAAATATGCTGTGGTAGCAGTTGATTACTTCACAAAGTGGGTAGAAGCAGAGCCACTTGCTAAGATTACAGCATTGAAACTAACCGAATTTGTTTTTCGAGCAATAATTTGCAGGTTTGGCCTTCCCCAGAAGCTGATATCTGACAATGGGAAGCAGTTTGACAGCAAAGAGCTCAGAGGATTGTGTGAGCAATTTGGAATTCATAAGGCATTTTCAGCAGTGTACTATCCGCAGAGTAATTGACAGACTGAAGCCGTGAACAAAATTATCAAACATACTTTGAAGACAAGGCTTGAAGATAAGAAAAGAAGCTGGCCTGAGGAGCTTCCTGGAGTCTTGTGGTCGTACAATACCACTCCAAGAACTACAACTGGTGAATCCCCTTTCACTCTCACTTATGGTTGTGAAGTTATGGTACCTGTGGAAGTTGGGACAGGTTCCTTGAGAAGAAAGCATTATGATCCCGAAAACAACGAGGTCAATCATAGGCTTTACTTGGATATGATCGAAGAGTTGAGGACAGATTCACAGGTGAAATTAGCAGCATATCAGCAAAGAGTTCGAAGGTATTACAACAAGAAGGTGAAAGCAAGGCCTTTTAAAGTTGGAGACCTAGTTTTGAGGAAAGTTATGCCAAACACCAAAGTTTTGGCGCATGGAGCTTTTGGAGCGAATTGGGAAGGACCTTACCAGATAAAGTCAGCCATTTGGGAAGGAACCACCACTTAATGGATATGGATGGGAACCTCATTCCGAGAGCTTGGAATGCGGAGCATCTCAAGAAATATTATCAGTAATTCTCTTTTATTATGCTTTCTTAGGTAAAGAAAGGCTCTTTCAGCCCAAGAATAAAGGTAGCTTATTAGTTATAGCTGCCCATAATTGTTAATTCCAGTATTTTAATTTTGCATGTAATCGGGGGGGTACTTGATGTGAACCTTCCTATTTGCAAGATAGTTTTTCTTTATTAAGCAGTGATAGCTCTGCGTTGAATTTGTTGATTGCAGTATTGATGATTATAGCTTCCTAATAGTTCTTTTACGTAACAGTAATTACCCAAGAGAACTGGGGGGTAGTATTTGTTATGCCCAAAATCTCCATGGGCTAGATTTAGGCCCATTAAGCTATAGGGTTCGATCCATACGAGCCAGAAGATTGATCCAGTACGAGTTATGAAGATCAGATAGAAGAAATGACTAAGGAAGTATGAGTATCAGGAGGTTCCCAATGGTCAGGAAGCTGAGCAGAGTATTAGAAGGCCAGGTTCCTCCCAGCCGAAGAGTTCGAGTTAGCATAGCAACAGCCATAGAGATGATAAGAGCATGTGAAGAGTTATCCAGTCTAACCAGTTTGTTATTTGTGCAGGTACTGATGCCTAAAGGGAGGTCCCTAAGTGATATGTCCCGAAATAAGGAGGTTCCTGAGAAACATGCTCCTAAGATATAGGTTCCTGAGTACCAGGTTCCAACGAGTTGCCAACAGAAGGTTCTAGAAGCCATCTAGAACAGATAAACAAATTGATATTGGAGTATAATTCTAGGGCGCAGATGATCCTAGAATATCTCTGATCAATGAGAGAATTATAGTAGGGTACGAACTCGAGTTCGTATTCTACTTAGCCAACTAGTTCGTGGAAGGCTCTAAAGGAACCTGAGTCCTACACGAACTAGGTGACCGAATACAGCTATTCCAGTAAGAGACAGAATCATATTAGAACTACGTGAGCTTGATCCCTATATATACAAGGGTACGTAGGCACCTCAGGGGTAAGACGCATTAAGTTCTCTGATCTTCTCTAAAGGCAATTGAGATTATTGGAGACACCCTCGAGCACAGCTCAACCCCCACAAACACAACCCAAACCTTTTCACAGAACAGTTGATCGCTAGCCTATACAACTACCCGTAAACCTCTCAAAAGTTGTTACAAAATCCACTCATCAACATTGGCGCTAGAAGGAGGGGAGTTAATATCTTAAGAGTGGAAAAGATGTCAGGCAACTCTGATAGCGAAGCAACCCGTTCTGAGCGACAGATTCACGATGGGAACAAATCTCCTCCCAAAGCACCAAAGGTTACCAAAGCAGCTATGATGGAAATCTTAAAGACTGTGGGAGAACGATTGTCGACTTTGGAGCAGGCTTCAAGCAAAAAGAAGAAAAAGAAGGCAAAGAAAGGCAAGAAGTCGAAGGTTACTCCAAAACAGTTGAACTTTGAGGAAGGAGAATCTGAGGATGGAGAGGAGGTTCCAGAAGATGGTGAAGGACCAAAGCAGAATAATGGTGATGAAGAACTAGAGAATCCTGAGAAGAGTAAAACTGTTAGCAAGGGCCGTACAGGGTCCAAGGGAAAGAAGAAGACCAAGACTGGAGGTTCCTCACAGAAAAAGAAGAAAGATAAAGACCCATCTGTTGAGATAATTGAAGAAGAAAACACAGATTCAGATGAGGATACTGAAGAATCAAGCACTGCAGAGTCGCAAGAGGAGGAAGGAACGAGCAAAAAGACAAAGGCGGAAGCTACTGGGGAGGTGACAGCAGAAGATATCAAGAAAATTTTGGCTCAGCTCAAGGGCGAAAAGAATCTTGCTATGAACCCTATTACTGCTTCTCCTTTCACCAAGAAGGTTCGAAAGTCGGCTCTGCCTAGGTCTTACAGGCCTTCGAATGAGTTGAAATTCGATGGAACTACTGACCCCATTGAATACCTCAGTCGTTTCGACACAGAGATGGATGTCTATCAAGTGAAGGAAGCCACCAGATGCAGGTTACTGGCTGCAACTCTACAGGGTGGAGCCCATCAATGGTTCAAGAGGTTACCTGCCGATTCGATTGATTCTTGGGTGAGTTTGGGAAAGCTATTCGTCACTCAATTCAGAGCATCCTTTGCATTCGCACCACCTACCAATACCTTAGCCAACTTCAAGCAAAGACCTAGTGAGACATTGACGGAATACTTCAAGAGGTTCAATGCAGAGGTTCCGAAGGTTAGGAAAGCATCTGAGGAAACGATAAAGAATTTCTTAATTGCTGGAGTCAAAGGAGGCTCAGACTTTTGGAAAGCACTTCAAGGAAAAGAACCAGAGACGTTGGCAGATTTTTATGCCCAGGCAGAACCTTTTTGTCTTGTGGAGGAATCTCTGGCCGAGTTAAAGAAGGATCCAGATTTCGTAAGGCAAAGTGGAAGCAAGAGGTCGAGACCAAGAAGCCCCAATGGTCGTGACAATAAAAAGGTGGTTAGTCATACATCCCAGGTGAAGCCTGAAGCTGTGAATCCTACTAGACCTGTCATGAGTCAGGTCCCGCCACCAGCTTCCTATAACAACAACAAACATGAGAGACCTGTCTATGAAACTTTCACCCCTTTGGTAGCTCCAATCGATCACATTTACGCGGTGAATGAGAAGTCCTCGTGGTTTAAGAAGCCTTTCAGAACTGGTCCTCCAGGGAATAAGAATGAGCGTCCATACTGTGACTTCCATGATAACAATGGGCATAATACTGCAGACTGCCGTCACCTCAGGGACCTAATTGAAACTCTAATCAGACAAGGGCAGTTAAGTGAATGGGTGGCTCAAGAAGGCAAAAAGTATAGAGATGAGAAGACTCAGAAGACACAGACACAGGAGCCTGTTGTGACGGAAGGACCACCTAAGGCTGGGTGCATACGCACAATTATAGGAGGTCCCCACATTGGAGGAAGTAGCAGGAGCGCCATGGAGAGATATACCTGTGAAGCTAAAGAACGTCCTTTGACCAGTATTTACAATCTGTCACAGAGGTCTCCAAAGATGTTTGAAGGAGAGGATGTAGATATTACTTTCACTGAAGAAGATGCTTCTTGGGTGCACCATCCCCATACCGATGCTTTAGTGGTCGAGACAGGAATCGGGTCTTATGAGGTTCATCGAGTGCTAGTTGATAATGGAAGCTCTGTAAACCTGTTATCTTACTCAGCTTTTAAGAAGATGCATTTTCTGGATAAAGACTTAACTCCAACAAATGATACCTTGTACGGATTCACTAATAATCAGGTTCCTATCAAAGGTAAGATTCGTTTACCAGTAACTCTAGGTAACAAACCATGTTGCATTACACAGCTGGCAGAATTCATCGTTATAGAGGAGAACATGAACTACAATGCTATTCTGGGAAGACCCGTCTTGAAAGAGATGAGGGTGATAACCTCCATTTACCACCTAACTATGAAGTTCCCAACACCAAATGGAATTGGTGTAGTTCGAGGATGCCAGTATGAGTCTAGAGAGTGCTACACCAAAGCTTTGCAACATGCTGCTAAGGCTGCTAAATTGCCTGAACCCATGGACGAGGTTCCTGATGATTTTCCAGGAAAGAACCCAGACAAAATAACGCTCGACCTGCGTAGTCCGCCCTTGGAAGGTTTTGTGCCAGCATCCTGTAGAGCTATAAGAATTGAAGAGATCATAGAAGATGAACCTCATGATGAGATTCCAGTTTTTCGGGGACCAGATACCCCTTACTTGCTGATAGAAAGTGCACCCCCTACGGACAAGGATGGTGATGTGTGTATGGCAGAAGAATTGGATGAAGAAAAATCCCGAAAACTGAAACATAATGGAAGCAATGAAGACAGTCAGCCAGCATCAAAGAGAAGGAATGTCATGCACGAAGTTCAGGAATCGTCTACAGTCCAGGAACCTCAAGAGGACTCAACCACAGAGATGGAGGTAGACTTAGATCCTCGAATGCCAGAAACCATGGTCAAGGGTGGACCAGCTGGTGAAACTTTGGATGTGAAGATGAATGACAAAGATGGTATAAAAGTGTTGAAGATTGGAGCTCAACTCGACCCAGCCTTAAAGGAATCTCTCATTACCTTTTTGGGCAAGAACCTGGATGTGTTTGCATGGTGTCACGCAGATATGGAAGGGATAGATCCAAGGATCATGTGTCATAAGTTGAATATTGATCCAGAAAAGAAAGGAGTGAGACAGAAGCGAAGACCAGTTAGTGGAGAAAGAGCTCAAGCATTGAAAGAAAAGGTCGACAGGTTATTGGAGGCAGGATTGGTTAAAGAATCTTTCTACCCAGTATGGTTGGCAAACCCTGTTTTGGTAAAGAAACCTAATGGGAAATGGAGAACCTGTGTGGACTTCACAGATCTCAACAAAGCATGCCCGAAGGACAGTTTCCCACTGCCACGGATTGATCAGCTAGTGGATGCAACAGTTGGACATGCCCTCCTCAACTTCATGGATGCATATTCAGGTTACAATCAAATCCCTATGTATGAACCTGATCAAGAGCATACTTCTTTTATTACGGATAGAGGTCTTTATTGCTATGTGTGCATGCCATTTGGATTGATTAATGCTGGAGCCACATACCAACGGTTAGTGAATATGATGTTTAAAGACCAAATTGGCCACACTATGGAAGTATATGTAGATGATATGCTAGTCAAATCTAAGGAAGCTGTTGATCATGTAAAGCACTTAGAAGAAATGTTTGGAATCTTACGGAAGTACAGAATGAAGCTGAACCCTAAAAAATGTGTGTTCGGGGTAGAATCAGGAAAGTTTCTGGGTTTTATGGTGAATCACAAAGGTATCGAAGCCAATCCAGCAAAGATTAAAGCATTGATTGATATGAGGTCACCAAGGACTATGAGAGAGGTTCAGTCCCTCACAGGGAGAGTTGCAGCCTTGAATAGATTCATCTCGAAGTCCACTGATCAGTGTCAGGAGTTCTTTAAAGCTATAAAGAAAGGAAGCAAATTCGAGTGGACAGCAGAATGTGAGATAGCGTTTGGAAAGTTAAAGGAGCATTTGGGGAGCCCCCCACTGTTAGCCAAACCTGTGGATGGAGAAACATTGATACTTTACTTGGCCGTATCAAAGTATTCCATTAGTGTAGTTCTGGTTCGAGAAGAGAATGGACAGCAGAGCCCAGTCTACTATGTTAGTAAAAGGTTACTTGATGCATAAACGAGGTATACATGAATGGAAAAGCTGGTTTTCGCATTGATTCTAGCTTCCAGGAAGCTGCGACCTTACTTCCAAGCTCACAAGATTGAGGTAAGAACCTCATATCCACTTAAGCAAGTGATGCATAGGCCAGAAACTTCTGGGAGAATGTTAAAGTGGGCTGTGGAGCTAGGACAGTTCGACATAGAATACAAGCCAAAGACAGCAATCAAAGCTCAAGCTCTAGCAGATTTCTTAATCGAGTTTCCACCTCATGTGGAGGTTACTGGCCAGGAGGGGCCAAAAGAGGTGGTGGAAGAACAGACAGAGAATGACAACTGTGCACCCTGGTGGACACTGTATGTAGATGGAGCTGCTAACAGTGGTGGAGCAGGTGCAGGCATAGAGCTAATTAGTCCAGAGGGACACCAACTCTATAGTTCGATTCATTTTGCTTTTAGAGCCACAAACAATGATGCAGAGTATGAGGCATTGATTGCAGGTCTCAAGCTAGCCTTGGAGATGAAAGTTGAGAATATTAGAGTGTTCAGTGATTCGATGTTAGTAGTTTGGCAGATTCTTGGTGGTTTTCAGGCGAGAGGTCCACGAACAGACTTGTATTTGAGGTACTCCCAGGAGTTGATCGCAAAGTTCAAAGAGGTGAAGCTAGATCAAATACCTCGAGGAAAAAATACCAATGCAGATGCATTAGCCAAGCTAGGATCTCAGAGAGAATCCACATTATTGGGGGTAATCCCACTTCAGATTCAGGAGCAACCTAGTGTTTTCAAAGAAGAAGTGATGGACATCGAGTTTCCAGTTGAAGATTCCTGGATGACCCCAATACATCGTTACCTGGATAAAGGGGAGCTACCTCCCAGTCAAGATGATGCCAGGAAGCTGAGGTATCATGCAGCCAAGTATGTAATCTATGATGGAGTTCTGTATAGACGAGGATTCAATCAACCTTTGCTCAAATGTGTAGCTGGAGAACAATGCAAGTATATCCTCGAGGAGATTCATGAAGGAGTATGTGGAAATCACTCGGGGGGTAATTCTTTAGCCATGAAGGTCCTTCGACAAGGATATTATTGGCCAACCATCAAAGCAGATGCTACCAAATTCGTACAGGCATGCAGTAATTGTCAGAGGTTTGCAAATTTTGATAGTCGTCCTGTAGCACCTATCAAACAGATTGTTCGTCCTTGGCCATTCGCTGTTTGGGGGATAGACCTCATTGGAGAACTCCCGAAAGGAAAAGGAGGAGTGAAATATGCAGTGGTTGTAGTTGATTACTTCACAAAGTGGGCAGAAGCAGAACCACTTGCTAAGATTACAGCATCAAAATTGACTGAGTTCGTGTTTCGAGCCATTGTATGCAGGTTTGGCATTCCGCAGAAGCTGATTTCTGACAACGGGAAGCAGTTTGATAGTAGAGAGCTTAGAGGGTTGTGTGAGCAGTTTGGAATTCAGAAGGCATTTTCAGCAGTGTACTATCCACAGAGTAATGGACAGACTGAAGCAGTGAATAAGATTATCAAGCACACTTTGAAGACAAGGCTTGAAGATAAGAAAGGAAGCTGGCCAGAGGAGCTTCCTGGAGTCTTGTGGTCGTATAACACCACGCCTAGAACTACAACTGGTGAGTCTCCCTTTACTCTTGCTTATGGTTGTGAAGCTATGGTACCTGTGGAAGTTGGAACAGGTTCCCTGAGAAGAAAGTATTTTGACCCCGAGAACAATGAGGTCAATCATAGACTGTATTTGGACATGATCGAAGAGTTGAGAGCAGATTCGCAAGTGAAGTTAGCAGCATATCAACGGAGAGTTCGAAGGTATTACAACAAAAAGGTGAAGGCAAGACCTTTTAAAGTTGGAGACCTAGTTCTGAGAAAAGTCATGCCAAATACCAGGGTGCTGGCACATGGAGCTTTTGGAGCAAATTGGGAGGGACCTTACCAGATAAAGTCAGCCATTTGGGAAGGAACCTACCACTTGATGGATATGGATGGGAATCTCATTCCGAGAGCTTGGAATGCAGAACATCTCAAGAAGTATTATCAGTAACTCTTTTATGTGTTTTTCTTAGGAAAAGTAAGGCTCTTTCAGCCCAAGAATAAAGGCAGCTTATTAGTTATAGCTGACCAGCATTTTGATTTCAGTATTTGATTATGCATGTACTCTGGGGGTACTTGATGTGAACCTCCCTACTTGCAAGACGATTTCTTTTTAAAGTATTGAGCAATAGATAGCTCTACGTTGAATATTTTGAGTGCATTCTTTGCAGCTATAGCTCCTTAATAGTTCTTTTACGTAACAATAATTACCCAAAAGAACTGGGGGGTAGTATTCCTACTTAGATAGTATTGTGCATGATATGATTTGATATTTCATATGCCAATTTGAAACTTTTTAAGTGCTTGCTTTAGTACTTGTGTTATATAAACATGTTACCTTGATTAACATGTTCCTGTAGTATTGACAGTATTTGCAGGTTACCTGAGCTGACAGGTTCCTGTAGCATTGACAGTATGAGCGAAGTATGAATACGATTTGACAGAATACGTGGACTACGAATGATTGATATGAATTAATCCTTGGGTAGCTTCCCGAGCACGCATTGAGAAAAAATCCCAGGTAGCTTCCTGGGCATCAAGAAAAAGTCCCAGGTAGCTTCCTGGGCATCGAGAAAAAAAAGTCCCAGGTAGCTTCCTGGGCACGAGAAAAGCCTCAGGTAGCTTCCTGAGCAAATCTGATTGAAAAGCCTCAGCTGACTGAGCACGACATTGTTGCCAAAAGCCTCAAGTTCCTTGAGCACGTGAATTAAAGTCCTGACAAAAGGCATCTAAAGTCCTGACAAAAGGCATCTAAAGTCCTGACAAAAAGGCACCTAAAGGAACCTGTGTGGAGCCTAGACCGGCACACTTGTTCTTAAAGAGAAGCCTAATAAGCTCTCCCTCATGTGGAACCGCCTTTGGCACATGGGAAGAAGGGATAAAATCCTTAGCATTTACCTTCATAAGATGTCTAGCCTGACACATGAAGAAGAGGAATCTGTGTGGACTCCTAGAACGGCGCACAGGTTCCTAGAATCGCCTCGAGGCACAAAAAGGAACCAACATGCCTCGAGGCATGTTGGGACCTAGAGAATAGGATTGGGAACCAAGCAGGTTACCTTTCCAAGAGAAAAAAGGAACCAATATGCCTCGAGGCATGTTGGGACCTAGAGATTAGGATTGGGAGCCAAGCAGGCAACCTTTCCAAGAGATGACCCGAATTTAACAAGAGAAAGATTTTACTAACGTTAACTGTTTTCTGTTTTATGTTTATTTTGCAGGATTAATGGTCGAGGAACCTGGTCAAACTATTTAGGATCTAAGGTTATCAGAAAGGGTTTTAGTTCAGAATGCGACTCTGAAAATGTTGAGTGAAGCATAAGAAAAGACGTGTTTAAGCTTACAAGTAAGTTGTTGCGATTCGATTGCCTTTTATTTCAGGAAATTATAAAGTGAAAGTACGAGTATATTCTGTTTCTTACAAAGGGCTAGCCCACGTAAGCTTGAATGCACGAGTATGGACACTAAGTAATTGCTAGGGGGAATAAAGGTAAGATACAATGATGGAAGCATATAAGTACAAATATGTGACATAGATATGTAGCAAAAGCAGATAATTGTCATAAAAAACCATAAAAATAGTTATGGGTACAAGGACCCAGGAAACCAGCAAAAGAGTTGTAAGGAACGAAGGCCATAAGAAACCAAATTTAAAGTTTACATTATGCGAGGCGCTACGAGGGGCCCGCGACCTTATCAAAAGTTATCAAGAGTTCAATAAATCATAAAGTTTCAAGCAGTAGGAGTTTTGTCTGGATCTTCAACAGCTGGAGGAGTTGGAAGGACAGGTTGAGCATCTTCAGTAGCAGGAACCTCTGCAGTCTCAAGGATAGTACCTGGAGACCTCTCAACCGTAGCCACGGGAGGTACAGGGTCCTGTGGAATCGCAGTTTCATCTTCAAAATCATGGATCATGCTTACCACGTCGTCGCCCAAGAGAGACCAGTTTAGCTCAGGCATTTTCTCCCACATAGACTTCATGTAGTCTCGGATGCTTTCATTATAACCTTCATCATATCTAGCTTTCTCCTGGACGAGCATGGATGATCTGACAGTAGCAGCAGCAGTGTTTAAAGCATCAACTTGAGCTTCTAGCTCATTAACCTTCTCCAGCATCGACAGTTTCTCATCACCCAGATTCTTGACTTGAGCCTGAAGTTTTTCCTTATCATTCTTTAAAGAGGTCTCAACAGCTTTGGCCCTCTTTACAGCAGCAGTGGTAATGTTCGCGCTCTCCTCCCTAGCAGCCAGCTCCTCTTTGAGTTTTGAGATCTCTCCTTGCAATCGGAGGTCATACTGTGTCTTTAAAGAAAAATCATCACAGTATCGAAGGGCAAAGAACGCATTTTGGGCAGCAGAGAACCTCATGGCATGCATAGCCTCGGTAGAATCCATCTTGGCCCAACTAGCAATTGCTTCCGGAAGCACATGAGTATCGATCAATTCTTTAAATGCATTCTGTGCCACAGCTGATTCAACTTTCACAGCTTTGCTTTTCTTCATGGACCTGGTTTGTGAACTCCCAGAGAGGTCAAGAGTAGTTTGAGCTAGCTTGCGCTTGGAGGAACTAGATGGTTGAGTCTGGATGGAAGCTGGGGTAGGAACTTGGCTAATTGGAGTTGCTGTGAGCGGAACCTCCTTTGTCTCAACATCAGTTTTAAAGATTTCGTCTACATTCTTGGTTCGTTTAACAAAAGAGGGAACTTTGGGAGCCATGCCTGCATAAGTCAATAAGTTAAAAATTAGAGAGGTATACATGGAGTAAAAAGATGTATTCACAAAGATACAATCAAGAAGGAAGGACATAACGATAAGGAAGCTCATACCGGTGTTTGAAGGAATAAAACCTAGGGAAGTCAGATTTTCAGGGGTCATCAGAATCAAGCAGTCCCTAATGGAAGTTGATAGTTTCAAGATCTCTTTTGCCCTCTCTAAACACATTCCAGTTAGAATGGTTTGTTTGGGAATATTTGGTCGACGATTAAAAGCATACCTAACATCAGAGCAGTCAAAACAATAGACAAATTGCTCTTGCCACAAATCGAAGTTTTGTTTGACATTTTTTATACATTGACCCTGATGACAAGGCCATGCTGACAGATAAAAACAACCTGAGCTTCTCCCAGTATCTTTCAGCCTAAAGAAATAACCTAACTCAGGGGCAAACAGGGGAGTTGTGAATTTGCTAGAATACAGGATAAAGGTGCTGATGGCCAAACGATAAGAGTTGGGAGTCAGTTGTATAGGTGCTAAGTTATAAAACTCTAACATCTCCCTTAGAAAAGGATGAAGGGGTATAGAAAAACCTACTCTCAAAAAAGCAGCAGAGATGACAGCATTGGGAATCCCACGATCCGGGGTTCTGACGTCAAACCTGTGAGCTCTTTCACCAGGCTTAGGAATCACAATACTACAAATTGGACGGGGACATTCCTCAAGAAGTTTTTCTAATTTAACAGAGGTCATGATGGAATCAGTTTTCTCACAAAAAGGTGTAATTTCCTGTTTGTACAACTCTCTCTCAATAGTCACCTCACTCTGAAAATCAGGTTCCAAGAGGGATTCAAGTTTAAGTTCAGGTTTTGACACCTCCTCATCATCAGAGGGCCAATCATCTCCTAAGTCAACAAATGAAGGGACAGGAGGTTGAGATAATGGAGATATTGTGGGTTTAATGAGTATGTCCTCAGGTTCATTTACATTGGGTATTACAACCTGGATCTAGTTCTCTCACCAATCGGCATAACAACTAAGGGTTGAATTGAAGATTGGTGGTTAGAATGGGTAGACTCAGAAGACATCTGCAAAAAGACAGACGAAGAAGGGTCAGGTTTTATGGAACCTAGGAGAAAGATTAGGGTTCTAAAGTGTTTAGACATGGTGCAGTTATTGACAGGGTATATTACAGAAAACCTTGAAGAAGGCATGTGTCAACAAATTAGAAACATATTGATAGACAGACAGTTAAAGATTATGATAAAATCATGACGACGCAACCATGAATCGACGGTTAAAGTACTGATAAACCAGAGATCGTGAACGTTCGTGTGTGTGAAATATGGAGTGTGACGAACAGATGCAGACATATACACATACTATCAGATAAAAGACAACATGCAAGATCGAAGTAAACAAAAAGTTAGAAATCTAGTTGAGATTATGAAAGAACAGAAGGAAATAGGCCAGAATCATACCTGAGTTTGAAAGGAATAGCGACTGGGAAGCTGGATTTAAAAGATGACTGTCGAGCTTCTTCTCCTTCTCTCTCCAAGGGTTTTTTGAGAATTATTGGTAAAGGTAAAGATGGAGATGAAACAAGCTAAGCGTTTATATAATCAAGGTAAGAAGGGAACAGCTTTGTACACGTGGCAGCGGATGACTGGCGCAGTAATTGAAGTGATACACGCGCAAAAGGCGTGTGAACCTTGGGAACTCTCACGCATTAACTGCAGCTTTGATAATTGATAAGGGTAATTTGAATTTTGAATTATCTCTTGTAGATATTTACTGCCAACCATTATCTTTTCACGAATTTTTAAATTATAAAAACTCGAAGAGACATGTTGAAATGATGAGCAGCCAGATAGATTCTCTAGAAAGCTAAATGCAAGCATCGAGTTGATTTGGAAAGCTGAAGCATGAAGAAGAAAATAACGAGGTAACAGGTTCCCTGGTATAAAGGAAGCTTACTCAAGATTATGCTAAGCTGAAAATATTTTATGTCCTGTTTCCTACGCCGAGTTAGCTCATATAGGCTTGGATATAAAATGTTGAAGCGAGGTATTGTTACTAGAATAGGTTCCTTTCACATTACATGATTTCAAGGAACCGGGGGGTACTTGTTGTGCCCAAAATCTCCATGGGCTAGATTTAGGCCCATTAAGCTATAGGGTTCGATCCATACGAGCCAGAAGATTGATCCAGTACGAGTTATGAAGATCAGATAGAAGAAATGACTAAGGAAGTATGAGTATCAGGAGGTTCCCAATGGTCAGGAAGCTGAGCAGAGTATTAGAAGGCCAGGTTCCTCCCAGCCGAAGAGTTCGAGTTAGCATAGCAACAGCCATAGAGATGATAAGAGCATGTGAAGAGTTATCCAGTCTAACCAGTTTGTTATTTGTGCAGGTACTGATGCCTAAAGGGAGGTCCCTAAGTGATATGTCCCGAAATAAGGAGGTTCCTGAGAAACATGCTCCTGAGATATAGGTTCCTGAGTACCAGGTTCCTACGAGTTGCCAACAGAAGGTTCTAGAAGCCATCTAGAACACATAAACAAATTGATATTGGAGTATAATTCTAGGGCGCAGATGATCCTAGAATATCTTTGATCAATGAGAGAATTATAGTAGGGTACGAACTCGAGTTCGTATTCTACTTAGCCAACTAGTTCATGGAAGGCTCTAAAGGAACCTGAGTCCTACACGAACTAGGTGACCGAATACAGCTATTCCAGTAAGAGACAGAATCATATTGGAACTACGTGAGCTTGATCCCTATATATACAAGGGTACGTAGGCACCTCAGGGGTAAGACGCATTAAGTTCTCTGATCTTCTCTAAAGGCACTTGAGATTATTGGAGACACCCTCGAGCACAGCTCAACCCCCACAAACACAACCCAAACCTTTTCACAGAACAGTTGATCGCTAGCCTATACAACTACCCGTAAACCTCTCAAAAGTTGTTACAAAATCCACTCATCAACATTGGCGCTAGAAGGAGGGGAGTTAATATCTTAAGAGTGGAAAAGATGTCAGGCAACTCTGATAGCGAAGCAACCCGTTCTGAGCGACAGATTCACGATGGGAACAAATCTCCACCCAAAGCACAGAAGGTTACCAAAGCAGCTATGATGGAAATCTTAAAGACTGTGGGAGAACGATTGTCGACTTTGGAGCAGGCTTCAAGCAAAAAGAAGAAAAAGAAGGCAAAGAAAGGCAAGAAGTCGAAGGTTACTCCGAAATAGTTGAACTTTGAGGAAGGAGAATCTGAGGATGGAGAGGAGGTTCCAGAAGATGGTGAAGGACCAAAGCAGAATAATGGTGATGAAGAACTAGAGAATCCTGAGAAGAGTAAAACTGTTAGCAAGGGCCGTACAGGGTCCAAGGGAAAGAAGAAGACCAAGACTGGAGGTTCCTCACAGAAAAAGAAGAAAGATAAAGACCCATCTGTTGAGATAATTGAAGAAGAAAACACAGATTCAGACGAGGATACTGAAGAATCAAGCACTGCAGAGTCGCAAGAGGAGGAAGGAACGAGCAAAAAGACAAAGGCGGAAGCTACTGGGGAGGTGACAGCAGAAGATATCAAGAAAATTTTGGCTCAGCTCAAGGACGAAAAGAATCTTGCTGTGAACCCTATTACTGCTTCTCCTTTCACCAAGAAGGTTCGAAAGTCGGCTCTGCCTCGGTCTTACAGGCCTTCGAATGAGTTGAAATTCGATGGAACTACTGACCCCATTGAATACCTCAGTCGTTTCGACACAGAGATGGATGTCTATCAAGTGAAGGAAGCCACCAGATGCAGGTTACTGGCTGCAACTCTATAGGGTGGAGCCCATCAATGGTTCAAGAGGTTACCTGCCGATTCGATTGACTCTTGGGCGAGTATGGGAAAGCTCTTCGTCACTCAATTCAGAGCATCCGTTGCATTCGCACCACCTACCAATACCTTAGCCAACTTCAAGCAAAGACCTAGTGAGACATTGACGGAATACTTCAAGAGGTTCAATGCAGAGGTTCCGAAGGTTAGGAAAGCATCTGAGGAAACGATAAAGAATTTCTTAATTGCTGGAGTCAAAGGAGGCTCAGACTTTTGGAAAGCACTTCAAGGAAAAGAACCAGAGACGTAAGCAGATTTTTATGCCCGGGCAGAACCTTTTTGTCTTGTGGAGGAATCTTTGGCCGAGTTAAAGAAGGATCCAGATTTCGTAAGGCAAAGTGGAAGCAAGAGGTCGAGACCAAGAAGCCCCAATGGTCATGACAATAAAAAGGTGGTTAGTCGTACATCCCAGGTGAAGCCTGAAGCTGTGAATCTTACTAGACCTGTCATGAGTCAGGTCCCGCCACCAGCTTCCTATAACAACAACAAACATGAGAGACCTGTCTATGAAACTTTCACCCCTTTGGTAGCTCCAATCGATCACATTTACGTGGTGAATGAGAAGTCCTCGTGGTTTAAGAAGCCTTTCAGAACTGGTCCTCCAGGGAATAAGAATGAGCATCCATACTGTGACTTCCATGATAACAATGGGCATAATACTGCAGACTGCCGTCACCTCAGGGACCTAATTGAAACTCTAATCAGACAAGGGCAGTTAAGTGAATGGGTGACTCAAGAAGGCAAAAAGTATAGAGATGAGAAGACTCAGAAGACACAGACACAGACACAGAAACCACTAAAACATTATAATGAGATTGATCAATAAAGCGAACGAATCCTAGATTACGGATTAAGTTCATACCAAGATTAAATATCCTACATGATCATCACGAGGATTATATTAAGGATTGAGGAAGGTATTATTTATACCGAAGAATTTCCCGGTAAACCCTAGCGGTAAAATCGCTTGGTTATTCTTCTAACGATCAACGAAATTGAGCAACAACCGGACAAAGAAACATATAAACAATCAAGGGGCAACCAAATTATGACAAGTGACACCAATGAGAGCTTGACAACACACCCATAAAAGAGATGCATCCAAAGATATAGATACAATACATGTGTTAAGCTTATCTCACAAGATTGGTTAGTGGAAGATGATGCAATGCATGACCAAAGCACTTTCATAAAGTCACTTTATGAGATATTTACTCAATAATACACCTTAGATAAGATGAGATCTGATGTAAAGAAGATAGATATGCTTTATACAACAATAATTCAAGAGATAAAGCAAGCAAACACAATCTCTCCAAAACTGCCCAGCAGAACCAAGCTTAAGAAAAAAATTCATATCTCCATTTCTATCTATGATAAAATCACCAAATTTTAACAATAGCTTCTCCACTCCATGGGAAAGATTCGTTCCAAATTTCATGGAAATCCAAGTAGTATAGCCTAGTCAAATCCATGCTTAACGTTGGAGGACCAAAACTGTCCAGGTTCTGAACAGTAACAAGATGGGGCTCAAAACCCTAGCTCCCATGGTTGGATTCTTGTGTTCTATAGCTCAAAAGAAAGCCCTTGAAGATTAGAAGGTGTGGTAAAAAGTTTAGAACCAAACTCTTAGTTTTCGATTTTATATGAGTTTTACAAGATTGACGATGAATAGTGAATCTTAGAAACTAACTTTGTTTTCTTGAATCTTTGGTTGATCTAGAGCTTGGTTAAGGTATTACAAGGATCAAGCAAGGCTTGTTAAGTGTTTGCATACTTCAAAGGAAGGTATAAAGTTCATAAACCCTAGAGCTACTTTGAGTATTATATGTTTTTATGGATGATTTTAGTGTTAGTAGGTTATGTATGTTAAGATCTATGATTTTAGTTGATAGTTGTTGATTAGTTGGATGATGATCCATGAGATGGTGATTATGTGATGTTGTTAGACTTGTAATGATGTGTTCATATGGTAGAATGGATGGGGTGTAGTGCTTGATTGAATCGCGGTGATGCGAAAATTTTGGAAAACGTGTAAACATAGCCGTTATAATGCCCGATTTTACAATACCATGATTTGTATGCCATTTTCGTGCTAAGAGACCAACTGACCAGTATCATCTCCTGCCATGAATAGTTGACTCATGTTATGAGGATCGTTTTGACATGAGAATCGTAGCATTCGGACTTACGGTTTAGGAGAAATCGTAAAATTCGTAAAAGTAGTTCGTAAACGTACGTATGGATTCGTAACTTCAAATTGAACCCCTTTAAAGTGATAAATTTGGCTTCGAATATTGGTAATTAGATACTAGAGGTCATAATAAAGATATGAGAGAAGACCTCGTGTCAAAAAGATTATTTTTAGATTTTATAAAAAAGTTTGAATCAAGGTTAAGTGCGAATGAACCCCTTAAAGGAGCACTCGATTATAACTTTGTAAACCGCTTAGTGAAGCGGGCGAATGAGATCCGAATTCTAAAACAAATCTTCGACTTAAGTATTTGTCGATTGACATGGACATAGTACGAGCCTAAAGCGAGCTAGTAACGCCTTCGTTGTGTATTGCTTACGTGTTTAAGCATTGAATTATAAGTGAATCATCTAGGGGATTAATCGTACGTTTTCTTTTGACTTTGTCTAGATTGTTTGACATTGTCACGAGCCCTACCACTTCTCGAGCATCAGGCAAGTTTCCTATTTTGATACTTTGAAGTATTGTTGTATAATACTGCTTTTGGCATATATTGAATTGCATAGTTTTACGATATATGCTTATAGCGTAAATTTGACTTTCGGTTTATGTACGAGCTTTGAGGTAAATTATTTATAAACCGGTATACCTTGTGGCTCTATAAATAAGAGCATGTTTATTGTTTTGACTCTAGACCGGGAGTCGGTATTCTGACATATAAGGATAGTCGTGGAAACCCGGAAGGATTCCAACGACAGATTATTATCTAAATTGAGGAATAATATTAATAATCATTATTTATATTTTCAGAAAGTATTAATTACTCAGAAATGATTCGAGAAATGTTATTTGAATATTACCTCATTCGAAGGTTATTATTTGGATATAATTGATATTTGGCTTATCAACTAGATATGGGATATTAGTTATAAGCCGGGTTTTTGCAAATGCCCTTAGTGTCGGGCGTATGATTCTTATTCTCCATCCATAGACCGGGAGTCGAGATATTTTTTATATATCTTGGGCATTCTTTTCTGATCTAGATATTGAATAATGTTATTCAATTGTTATATATTAAATGAATATTATTTTTGGATATTCATTTAAAGTTTGGATATATTAAATGAATATTATTTTTGAATATTCATTTAAGGATTTATTTAATGAATATTATTTTGGAATATTCATTTAAGAATTTATTTATTTATTTTATATTCATGCGAGGATTTATTTATTTGAATATTACTTTAGATATTCATTTGAGGATTGATTCAAATATTATTTTGAATATTTACTCGAGGAATTGTTTATTTGGTGAATATTTTATATATTCATTCGAGAGTTATTTATGAGCAATATTTTATACTAAGAATATTCTTTAATTATTTATGAATTAATAAATATTCTTTGAATATTTATTTAATTATTTCAACTAATTTTAAAAATGATTTATCTTATTCAAATATTATTCTGATCTTGAAATATCATGTAAAATATTTCTGAGTCTTATTATGTTTATTTTATCGAGGAAAGGTTCTCAAAACTCTATTTTCTATTTAAGGTCTATCTTATAGGAAGACTTAAACACTCGCTCAGAACTTTCAAATATAAGGGAGCTGTACTCGAGAGCTGTTATTTATTTTATTTGACTGCCCGGTCATAAATCTGTTGATATTACTCTTTTCCCTCGCAACTTGGTTGCTATTCATCAAAGCGATTCTTTTTGTTACTTCATCATCATTCGAGGATTACTTACGAGCAATATTATGATTTAATAATATTCCGTAATTATTATTGACTTAATAAATATTCTTGGAATATTTAATTAAATTATTTTGAAGTCTTTTTATAATGATTTATATTATTCAAAGATCATCCTTCACCTTCAAATATTATGTAAAAATATTTCGGAGTATTTTACGACTATTTTTATCAAGAGGAGATTCCCAAAACTCTGTTTTCATTTAAATCTATCTTATAAGAAGATTTAAATACTCGCTCAACTTCCAAAAATATATAAGGGGACCTCACTTGAGAGATGTTATTTATTTGACTACCCGGTCATATACTTGCTAAACTATCTGGTCACTCACATCTTGATTCTTTTCAAATATGAATATGAGTCTTTTTGGTTACCTCCTCAACACTCGAGGGGTAAGATTGATGGAACAAGTTTATATCCATTAACAAGCATCAGCTTGGGAAATATTGGTGAATCTTTCTTTCCAACTAGATACGACTACTTTGTGGAGTCTTATCAACAAGTATTATACTTGGGGAAAGGGGGACGAACTTTATGTTTCGGAGTCATGGATGTTATTGAACTAGGAGACGCGTAAGTGGCCGAGTGGCGCCGGTCCAGCAATGGCCCAACCGTTGGCCGGGGGGTTCCAGAGGGCGGGCGATCCGTCGGTGCTTCCTTCTACATGTAGAGAACAAATGATGGGGAGCATGACATGCGACTGATCATCGTAAATGTTGTGGCTCCTGGCGCGGCAAGCTCCCGTATTAGTTCATCTTCCAAATTGGGAAATTATCTGCAACATTATCGTTGTTGGCAGGGTTGAAAAGTGTTTGAACTGGAATTGCAATATTCTTCCTGCAAGTTCCTCTATTATGAAAATTGATGATATCTTGCTTATTCTGGCATAGCAGATATTTCTAAGAAAGATATATTTTGAGTTACCTTGTAACGTCATCTTTTATATGACTCTGTGGTTACCTTACATAACCGGGGTTATGGTAAGGGGGTTGTTTATATTGAATCACCTTATAACTTCATCTTTTAAGTTATATGTTGATACTCTGCTTATACTTATATAGCAGATATTTCTTTCCTACAGAAAGATTATATTGGTTTACTTTGAAACCTCATCCTTTTATAATATACTAGAATTTGGTTCAATAGTATAATAAAAGTTTGCAGAGATATTATGAAATGATATTTGGAGTACTACAATAGTACTGTTTTTGGAATATATTCTGATAAGGAAATACTTTCGGTAAAGAGATATTTTGACAATTATTGTCTTATACCCGCCTTATTCTGGGTTAAGTCATAGGCAGAGTTATGCCATGTTTTCATTACCTTGCTGAGCTATTTGCTCACTCTTGCTATTGTTTTATATATATTATAGAGCAGTGAAGCAGGATGTCATGGGCACCAGTGATCCCGAAGAGTAGTACGAACCAGTCGGATCAGGCTGCAGCTGGCTGCATTTAAATTATGTATAGATATGAATGGTAGGAGAAGATTGTAATCATCAGAAGTCAGAGTTGGAATTGTAACATTTCCTATATATTGTTTCAATAACAGATTTTGTAAGACAATTGGGTATTGTAATAAAAGTTGTTTATTCCGCAATTGTTGTATAGTATCGTTTCTGAGACTCTAACCTGTGTGTGTGTGAGAGAGATATATATATTGTGGGGTCATAAGCCATTGAAATATGTGCAGTGTGAGTAATACAGGTAAGACAAGGAGTAAATGGATCGTGACTACTCTAAATCCCAGACCCCGGATTTGGGGCTGTTACAAGCTATAATGCTAAAACAAATTCCTTGAAAAGAAGGAAGCTTATTAAAGATTATATTCGCCTAGAATATTTTATATCCTGTTTCCTACACCGAGTTAGCTCATGTAGGCTTGGATGTACAATATTGGAGCGAGTAAATATGAAAAGAAAGTTTCAGCATTGAATTCATGATCAGAAAGCAAGATAGGTTCCTTTCACATTGCATTGCTTCAAGGAACCGGGGGGTACTTGTTGTGCCCAAAATCACCATGGGCTAGATTTAGGCCCATTAGGCCTGAGGATTTAATCCACGAAAGAAAGAATATAGATCTAGTACACGATATGAGGAATTAAATATGAAGAAATGAGCATCAGACAGAGAAATGATCAAGAAACTATGAATACCAGGAGGTTCCTAAAGGTCTGGAAGCTGAGTAAACCATCCGAAGACCAGGTTCCCTTAAGTAGAAGAGTTCGAATTAATACAGTTACAGCCACGAAACGAGGTAAGAACATACAAAGATATTAAATGAGTTATCCAGCCTAACATGTTTGCTATTTGTGCAGGTACAGGTACCTATAAATAGGTCCCTAAGCAATGCGTCCCGAAATAAGGAGGTTCCTGAGAAACAGGCTCCTGTAATATAGGTTCCTGAGCACCAGGTTCCTAAGTATGACCGACAAAACGTTCTAGAAGCTATCTAGAACAGATAAATGTATTATTATTGGAGTATAATTCTAGGGCGCAGATGATCCTAGAATATCTCCAATAATCGAGAGAATTCGAATGAGGAACGAACTCGAGTTCTACTCTATTCCCACAACTAGTTCGTAAAAGGCTCTAAAAGAACCTGAGTCCTATACGAACTAGGTAATCGAACACAGCTATTCCAGCAGAGACAGAGTCGCATTAGAACTACGTGAGCTTGATTCCTATATAAGGATACGTAGGCATCTTGAGGGGAGGACGGAGAACAGCTCTCTAATTTTCTCTAAAAGCACCGGAGATTATTGGAGATACCCTCAAGCTCAGCTCAACCCCGCAAACATAACCCAAACCATCCATTGCACAGTTGATCGTTAGCCTTACAACTCATTGAGAACCTCACAAAAGTTGTTACGAAATCCACTCATCAACACCAACCAATACCACTGCAAACCAAAATGTTCTTAACTAATCACAAACAATCTCCAAAACCTCGACTTGTAACCTTTTAATCAATTCCAATCTAACAACGAAATTTTTAAAATCAACTTTCTTCCTTTAATCTCAAAAATTCGAATACTTCTCCAAGGAAATACTCAGATTTTCAAATCAATTCAACCTAAATCCATCATAAACACTCAAAGGTGATTTGAATGTAAAATTTTAAATCATTACCCCTAATTAAATAGAAAAAGCCGAATACTCCTATGAGTATTCGTTAAAAATTTTGAACTACATCACTTGAAAATCATCATACATTTAATATTTTAATAATTATAAATCTTAAATCTAATCCATTCTTTACCACTTGCTAAATTCAAATATAGCCTCCCCTAAAATAATAAAATTTTCGAACCTGCACCACCCCAAAACCATATAATTCACTTTATCTACTAAAATCCAAAATTCAAATATTATTCAAGAACATAGCACTTGATCATCTAGTAAAAGTAATCATTCTAATGAAATTAAAATCTATATTACATATACACATGCAAATCATATACTAAACAAGCAACTCTTTGCATGCAAATCATTTCATCCACTAATCACATATATAATTATCATGACTAATAATTTTTATTACAAATGAAATGAATCAATTCAAGAATCAAAGGTTTTGATTTATACCCTTTACTCGAAAATGAAGAAGAAAGAGGAGAGAAATGAACTTGCTCCTAGACTTGAAATGCTCCCAAAATTATAATCCAACTCAAGCTTCTTGATATAAAAATATGTTTTATGAAATTAAAATGGAAAATAAGAAGAAATTTGGAGTGGTGGCTTGGTGGTATGGAGGTGAGGGTTCGGAGGTTTCAGGGAAAGAGGAGAGTCAGGAGGAGAGGGAGAGAAAATGGTGAGGAAGTGTAATGTGGGGTGAGTGCCCTAAATGTCCACTTTTTAATATTTTTTAACCAAATTGCCCAGATTAGAAAACACCGCCTTAAATGCCCACCACATACGCCATTGGCATAGGCGTATGTGGTGATACGCCCATGTAATAAGTATATGGACATGCTCACGCCTCACTTACAGGCGGATCTCTTGTTACGCTACTATTGGGCATGTACTGTTAGTTGAGATGCGCCATCTGCATATGCGTATGTGGGGGATACGCATTTTACAGATGCGTATTCGTCGGCTTCTCCAAATCACACTCTGGCAATTTCTGGCCGATTTCTGATCAAAAGTCAGCGGAGCTCTGTTCGTTCGATTTCATTATCGTCCGTGTACGTGCTATACATCATTAGAATCGTCTTTCGACGATCTACAAGCCTGTACCCATTTTATACCATTTCGTTCACCGGATTTCAAACCCCCAAAATTGAACCACACCTCTCTCCATCGTTTTTTTGCCGGCTTCATACATGCCCCTGCGGGGTCAGATTCCATAAACTCAGTAGGTTAAAATGAAGAGCACGCTGTGGTGATTAATTTGGAATGCACAGATATAATGGTGATGGCCGGAGATGGACGAAAGATGGTGAGAGAATTCGGAGAGATTGGTAGAGAGGCGACGGGGAGAGAGACATTGCAGCGGAAGTGAGGAATGAACAGTAACGGGTTGCGCCATTTCAAACGGCGTGACCCGTGGGTATTTTGGGCAGTGGTTCGCACGCGTGGGTATTTTGGACAGTGGGTACACAAAAAGTGGGTATTTTGGGCAATTTTTCTGTAATGTGAAGGTGTGTGGGTATTTTTTATTATTATTATTATTGGACAAGTGGCAAACATGCAAAAATAAGAAGAATGAGTCACCTATAAATACTCCCAGCTGCTGCCATGTGTCCTCCCCATGCACAACTCAGCCTCATATGAATGCCAAGTGTCTTTGACTCGTTTTAACCAATTTTTGTATCGTTTTAATGCTTTAAAACACGATATAACTTTCATTCGAAAAATTCTCTATAAATCATGAAAAATTTACCTGAGCATTATATTGTTATAAAACTCTTATAAATAAATTTTCAAAATTTTTAAATCATTTTTGAATTTATTACGCAATTTAGAAGTAAAATCGATATTAAATCATTTAAAAATCGAATTTCTACAAAAATAATATTTTATATTTTTGAAAAGTCCTAAAAATAATTATTATCATTAGGAAGCATTGAAAATAATTTTTCAAAATGATTTTGTATTTTTCATAATTCTTTTTCTAAAATCTCCATTTTTTACGAAAATCATAAATAACTAAGAAATAGTTATAATAAACAACGACGAACACAACCACACATCCAGGCATGCATGGATAACACGTTTAAATCATATAACACGTAATTTTCATATTTAACAAGTATTCAAATATAATTGGCATTTAAGGCCTAATCATTTAGTAAGAATTACAGGTCGTTATAACAATTTTAAATAAATTGGTCCCTAATATCATAATTCGAAAAAATGGTCTCAAATATCACATTAAAATGTTTAATTTAACTTGTGTTATCTAAAATCATACAGCATTTTTACAGTTTTTTTGTTAAAAAAATCGAAAACGCAAGTTAGATTGTTGTCTTTGTAACCGAAATGTTATTTTAACTTATATTTTCATATCAAAATGCTATTCCAAGTTGTGTTTTCAATTTAAAACGTTATTTTAAATTGTGTTGTTCGAGTGTTTTTTCTAAATTTGTATTTACAAGATTCAAACATTAGACGAACTAGCATTTTGAAAAAAGAAAAAAAAAGGACTACACTTATTGAAATTTTATTATAATTTGGGTGTTTGGGGAACTTTTTTCCAGAATAAGTCAACTTATTTTAAGACAAAGTTAGAGATTCTTAACTTTCCAACTTATTTTCGCAACTTATTAAATCTTAAGGATACATTAAACATTTATATATAAAAAATTATTAAAATATAAAATTTTTAATGTTAAGTTATGCCAAACAGGCGTCTTAAATATGGGACATTTAATGTTAAAATTGTGACACAATGTACATTTTCTCGGTGTTTGTGGATGAGGCAGTTACGAAGAGATAAAAGAAATAATAAGAAAAATTAAAAAGCAGGAATAGGTTAAAGTCCAGAAATGCAACACTTGTGTTGTGACTTGTGTGCAGCTTAAACAAGTACTCCGTAAAAATTAAGGAGAGAGAGAGAGAGAGAGAGTGAGAGAGTGAGGATTAAGACAATTGATATAGGGGGATGGGTATAGAGAGTTTGGGAGGTTTAGCAATCCACAAGATACTGTCCATACTAGGACCCAAAGATACAGCAATAGTAGGTTGTGTTAATCACAGCTTTCAAGATTGGGCTTCTGATGAATCTCTCTGGTCTCGTTTCTGTGCTCAAGACCTTCATCTCTCTCTCTCTCATGACCCCTTTGGAAATCTTGCTCCTTCTTTCAAGGTACTTTGATTTTTTATTCCCCTTTTACTTCATCTCTGTCTCTCTTTCATCATTCAGTTACTATAGGCCTTAAAGGTGATCCCTTTTCTTAATTAAATGCAAGAAGAAATTGGGTATATGATTTGTGTTACAAGGGTTTTGTTTTTATGCTTCTTTTATTAATGTCATAACACCATTCTCCATTCCCAGGCAGCTTATCAGTCCTGGCGTGAATCTTTCAGTATGTATTCTTGGCCCCTCGTTCTACGAGTTAAAACATGTTGGGATAGAATTAGAAGCTGGTTGCTTGTTAACTTTCCGGAGGCTGTCATAACTCTGCGTAAGGGTGCTACTGAAGATGAACTAAATACTTTAGAGAATTTTTTTAAAGTCAAGTTACCTATTCCCACAAGGGTTCTTTATCGCTTCTGCAATGGTCAAGATTTAGACATTGGAAGTCCATTGGGCCTAATTGGAGGCTACTCATTTTATGACCATCTAGTAAATGTGTGCTTGTTGCCTTTGGATCAGGTGATAAGTGTAACAAAAGATGTCTGTCAATATCTTTTTTCAAGCCATGGACCTCAGTATCTTGTTGTGGCAGCTTCTTCAACTGAAAGTGAAAAGTTTTTCTTTCTCAACTGTAGCGATGGTCAATTATATGTTGGTACAAGGAATCTTTTCGAGGATCCAGAAATGGTTCCTTGTGTACCACCTGCAATGATTCGTTCAATCCATGATGCCGGGGATTGTCAACAACAGGATGCTATGCTATTGTGGCTGGAAGAACATATCCGTCGCCTAGAAAGTGGCATGATTAAAGTCAGAGAGGAAAACAAGACACGAAGCATCAATCTCTTCCCAGAAGAATCCACCTTGTGTTCCACTGCGGTAACAAATGGTGTTCAGGTAACCATCCATCGAAGATTCTTTTTTGAGATTTTTCCAACTGTTCTAATTGTAACTACTGATATACTTATAAACTAAATAGTATCAGAACAATTGTTTTGATGCAGGATCTTTATATCTCAACGCTTAAAACTAGAACTGATTTATGAAAAGGAAAGGATAAACTAGGCCTCACACCTAGATTGTAGATTCCAGGCCTCACACCTAGAGTACTTAGGTCTCACACCCAAGAAAGTAATTAAACTTAGGTCTCACACCCAAGAAATTAATAAAACTTAATTCATTCAACTCTGCCTCAAACAAATCTGATTACAAATATTTATAGGTCCTTAGGAAGATTCTAGCTAGATAATATTAATTCTAGGGACCTTTAAACTCCATACAATTAACTTAAATATGAACTGAATCTGGACATTCACTGAACTTGCTAATTTTCTAGAGCCTTCTTCTTCTTTCTTGAATATACTTTTCCATTTTTCTTTGCATTTGCATCATTTCTCTCCGGCTTGGAAAAACTCGGCTCCGATGAGTTTAAAAAGTGATATTTGTTAAAAAGATCAGGACCTGAACTTTGAAACTCTTCACCAGAAATCCATGAATTGTCGGACCGTGGTTTATCCCTCCATTTGGCAAAATATTCCTGATTGTTGCCATTTCGAGTAGAAACTATCTTTTTTATCTTGTCACGCTCTTCATTTGGTAACTTCTTGGCTGTTGAATCTTCTTTTTGATGTAATGGCTTGATTGCCATTCCACTTTCATTACTCACTTGCAAGAACTGCTTCTTTGTAAGCAATTGAAGGACCTTCTTCTCCCGTCTAAATGGATGATCTGAGTTATCAATTGCAGATTTTGAGTTGAGTAACTTCTGATCTGTTGTAATTTCTGAAGCTTTTGGCTTGATTTTCTTGATTTTCTTCAGTTCCTCAGAACTTTTAGGATAAAGTGTAACTTTATTACCTTCCCAGAAAAAATGAAAGGTATTCTCCTTGCCACAATGATGAACGTCATAATCAAACAACCATGGTCATCCAAGTAAAATGTGCGTCACATTCATGGGTACAACATCACAATGAATAGAATCTTTGTAACAAACTAACAACCATAACTAATTGGAACTAGACAGCGTTTACTTACTGGAATAGATGTATGATCGATCCATGCAACATGATAGGGTTGAGGATTGATCGATCCATGCAACATGATAGGGTTGAGGATGTGGCGTTGTACAAAGTTTTAGTCGTTCCACGACGGAGGATGAAATCACATTCATGCAGCTTCCACTATCAATGACAAGCTTAAGTAACTCGTTTTTACAAGTTACAAGTGTTTGGAATATTGTTGTCCTTTTCCAATCTGCCTCTTTAGCTTTGGGAGCAGCAAGTACGCGTCGCACAACAATGCTCAAAGAGTTATCGTCATCAGAATCAACCAAGTCATCAGCATTGAATTGGGGAGTTTCTGTACCATCCTCATTTCCAGCTAATTCTTTTTCTTTTTGGTCTTCTTTCTTTACTCCTATATGCAAATTATTTCTAGTAGGGCATTGATAAGCCTTATGTCCCTTGCCTTCACATCTGAAACAACGATCACTATTGTCGAAGCCCTTTCCTTTCCCTCCTTCCTTCTTATTTGTTGTATACTGTGGTTTCGACAAAGGGTTATTGATATCAAACTTCTTTTCTACCAGCTCTGTCATCTGGGCATTACTCTTTGTAGAATTCGTTATGTTCATATATTCTTCCAAATCAAGTGCAATCTGGAAAGCATTTTCCACGCTATAAGGAGTGTATCTCAGCATTTCTCTTCTTATTTTAAATCTGAGACCAGATTTGAATCTTGCCAAGCTATGCCGATGATCTTCAACAATCTGACTTCTTGTTTTTAATTCATCAAATTTATGCATATATTCGGCCACCGTCATCGTTCCTTGCTTCAAGTTTACAAGTTGTTCACAAAGCCTATCTTCGTAGTTTTGTGGCATGTATTTCTCTCGCAGCCTTGCCTTCATCTCCTGCCAGGTTGCTATAGGAGGTCTGCCCAATCTCCTCATGTCTGCTTCAACACCATTCCACCATACCTTTGCAAGATTAAGTGATTAACTAGCTTCATTTTGGCGAACCTCACACGTCGCTCATCAGACATGTCATACCAGTCAAAGTACTCTTCAATTGCAGAAATCCAATCGACAAAGCTGGTTGCGTTAAATCTTCCGTCGAAGTCTGGTACATCAATTCTTACCTTCTTAGTGATATCTCCAGCTGTGTCGTAAACATTAAACATGTGTGGCTGCTGCATCCATGGAAGTCCATTATTCAGCGGTTCTCGCCTTGGATTCTCTTCTTCGTTTGGTTGTTCGTTGCCGTCGTTTGCGCCATTGTTTGCACTTGAGGACTCTCCATCAGGATTTTCAACAGTTGGATTTTCCCTTATTTCAATTTGCTTAACTCTGCCATCAATATTTTCAATCCGCTGATTTAAAATATTAAGGCTTTTCATCATTTGAATTAGCACCTGATCTCGTTCAGCATCTGTAAGTCGACCTCGAAATGAACGCCCTGTGCGTGTCGTCATAGCGCTGCCTTGCTCTGATGCCAATCTGATGCAAGATCTTTATATCTCAACGCTTAAAACTAGAACTGATTTATGAAAAGGAAAGGATAAACTAGGCCTCACACCTAGATTGTAGATTCCAGGCCTCACACCCAAGAAAGTAATTAAACTTAGGTATCACACCCAAGAAATTAATAAAACTTAATTCATTCAACTCTGCCTCAAACAAATCTGATTACAAATATTTATAGGTCCTTAGGAAGATTCTAGCTAGATAATATCAATTCTAGGGACCTTTAAACTCCATACAATTAACTTGAATATGAACTGAATCTGGACATTCACTGAACTTGCTAATTTTCTAGAGCCTTCTTCTTCTTTCTTGAATATACTTTTCCATTTTTCTTTGCATTTGCATCATGTTTGGATTGGCAACTAGTTGAATTTCTTGTTCGTGAAATGATTTTTTGACTTCGCCCTTGCGTGGACATAATGTGTGTGAAGTGCAAAGTAGAACATTTACTTGGTTAAGGTTTGTGAGGTGAATTAGTTAACGAGTTAGTCCTTGTACATATATTAATTTTTAAAACTATCTTAGCGTTATCATTTCAGAATGAAACTTAATTGTTCAAAGTTTTTTGAGTTCGTCGAGTGACATTTTCAGGATGAAGATTAACCATTTTAAGCTTTGGGATCATGACACATACTTGCAGTAGTTTGTGACAAGCCACTTATTATGATTAATAATTATAATGAATTAAAATTGCCTGGGATGAAAATTATGATGAAAGTCAAATCAGCTGAGCAACTTGTGGCATTTCGAATTTGACATAGTAGAGTATAAAGAGATCAACTGTAAATAACAATAGTCATTAAAGATAGGATTCTACATGAAAGAATAACCTTGTTTAAAGAGACGATTAATTTGAATCGGATATAGAGAAGAAGTTAAGTCATACTGTAATATTATTTGATTATTTATAAAGGCTTGTGACCAATCCAATTAGTAGTGTTTCACAACAACTTGCCTATGCTTCTTCTTAAAGTAGTGTAGAACTACTGGGAGTAAATGGAAGAATGTTTGCTTAGTTGTATATATCTGTAACTTGATATATGCTTATTCTAAATAATTTGACAACTGATAATTAGGATTGTGAATCATGTAATAACTGATTTACAAAACGTCATGGCATGAGAACTTTCATAACCCTTTCTCAAGAAACATTCTAGGCTTCTTTTAACACTGTTGAGCTCAACCTTTCTTTGATCTCACTCCAAAATTAATTATTTTGGTTTTTCCAAGTGCCAAGCAACTCTTCTCTTGTCAATGGCGCTTCAGTCATCAACCAATCTCATTTCTCACTCTGCTATTGTCAGCAATTGTGCTCAGAAAATCAGCCACTTCTCAAATGGCAGAATCAATACAACTCCCACATCTTTTGGGCAGTTAATGTCAATGGAGTCAAACTTACTTTCATAAATGTGAGTGTAATGTGTCATCCAGGCTCCTACCTTCATAAATGTGAGTGCAATGTGTTATCCAGGCTCCACGCCTCACACATATTTTGCAACCTCCAACAAAGGTACCCCCAATTTGATTTAGTCTGATCAAATTAGAGGTAATTTGTAAGTCTTCAGCACCTCCAAGCCATGTGTAGGTTCCCACAGTCAGAATTGCTAATTGATTGTTATAAATATGATAGGAAGTGGCTCTGTAACATTATCGAACATTCTTCGAGAGAGCGAGAGCGAGAGCAAGAGAGAGAGAGCGAGAGCGAGCGAGAGCGAGAGAGAGAGAGAGCGAGAGAGAGAGAGAGAGAGAGAGAGAGAGAGAGAGAGAGAGAGATGTTGTGCTGCTGATTGGAAATTATAGGAACTTGATTGTCTTTTTCAATAATAGTTGACCTGTTGGTGTCCTGTATTTTAGGCAGATGTGTAAGCTCACAGTTGTCTTGTTGTAATAATAAAGTACTTAATGAAATAATTCGAATTGGTTAGAGAGATCAACTGTTACTATTACAAGGCTGCTTAGAATGCCACTGGTTCGGTTATCGTTCACAGGTTCGAATTCTACTCCCAACACCACCCCCCCCCCCCAAAAAAAATAATAAATAAAAAAAATAAGAACCTGGCAATTTACTTTCTAATAGATGTGGGGTTTACATAAAGCTTAGGCATTGTAAGGTCTAAAAGTTGACTGAATTCTGAGAGTAGAAGTTTGATTCTGCAACTATTATTAATGTATAATGTGATATTAAGAAAATGAACAAGATATGGGTATCTAAGTATAAAAAACCAAGCTGAGGGTTGACTAAAGCAATTATTTGCCAACCAAATTGACCAAAATTTTGTACTTGATTATTGTATGAATTATTCTTCAGGTTCGTGCTTCTGCTCTGTTTGTCCCTGAGTACAGTGATCTACAAATGGAGTCTGACAAGTATTTTTATACTTACTCCATCCGGATGTCACTAGTGCCTGAAGGTTGTATTGTCAATGGGATGCGCTTTGACTCTTGCCAATTGTATTGGAGACATTGGATAATCCGAGAAAATGATAATATTGTTTCAGATGTAAATGGAGAAGCTGTGATAGGGAAGGTAAGCTTTCAATAAAAACCATTTCTCAGCGAACTGATTTTCCACATTCCATGGAGTAAACTCTAGTCATCCAATCAAACCATTGGGACTTGGGAGCATAAGTGCTATAACTTTAAATGATGTGAAATATGAATTAAGTAGTTACTTTGTGATCATATGAATCTCTGGACATGGTTAGATCATTCCTACTTCTAATTTCCATACCTGTCGAGAATAGTGTTTATACAACATTAAGAAAATAACAAAAAAAGATTTTGCAGATGCTGACTGTTTCCCAGTATGTAGATAATCATCTAGTGGAATTGTAGTATGCAGATAATCATTTTCCTTTTGAAAATGTCAACTAACTTTGACAAGGCTTATCTAACTGTCATCCTTGTAGTAAACAATTCAACTTCTTTTTTTTCGTCATTCTTTGTAGCTATATTTATCATTATTCTAATAAATGTTTCACATCAATTTTTCAGTATCCACTCCTGTATCCTGGTGACAAAGAATTTGTTTATCAAAGCTGTTCTTCTCATCGTCTATCTCCAGGCTCCATTGAAGGTTCTTTCACATTTGTCCCAGGAAGGTATGTTGATGCTGAGTTTTTTTCGGTGGAATTTAAGATCCTCGCATTAAATTTTCTACTGCACAAATAGTTTGATTGTGCAAATAGTTTGATTTCCTTATTTATTATATACTTGTTATTGATTCTTATCTTTGTCAGCTGTTTAAACTCCCCCCAGAACATGGGTTAAATTTAGCGACTCTTCCATAGGCTGTTCATTTCATGATAATATGGTATTTGGAACCTGGTTATTGCAAATGGTAATGTTTTTCATGTGCTTGTGTTTGGTTGAGGGTTTAAATAGAATGGAACAGTACTCTCATTCCGATTAGCCGCATAACTCTCCACATACCCGATGGGATATTAAATAATTCCTATATCATTTTCCCTCATTCCCATTATGAATACAATCCAAATGCTCCTAAGTCTTTATTTATAAGTCTACATGTGGGCTTATGCACTCAAAAACTTCGCATGGCAGATGGAGCAGTGCATTGCTCATATGTTACAGTAATGTATATACCATCAAAACTTATATCGTAAATTATAATGATTCTTGTAATTTATTTAATGGTGTTGTCCCAATTCTCGATTTGTATTTGTCATACTTTGGGTGATCAACAATTTTAATTTTTTTTGTTAAAAGTACTAATTGTCACTATTAGGGGCCCATTTATTTAACTGTCTATAGGTTAGGATCAGCTTGGTGGAGCTAGTTGTAATATTTCAAATGGTAAAGGCTTCATACCTGCCCACTGAGATCGAGAATAGCATGAGAATTAATAAAATTAGTGGAGTTAATAAAATCTGAAGAAGTTATTCTAGAATATGTCGCTGAATAGAAGGTTCACCCGGGAAGGTGCGTAATGATTCAAACACATTAGTGCTGACCATTGCCTTTTTTGTTTTGAAAACGCGGTATATATTTTACCATCTTTAGAAACTAATAAAGCTTGATCCATGGGGTAGTTTATTATAAATTTGCCAAGGGATCTTCCTGGGAGTTTGGTAACAATCCTGTTTGGTTTCCATCCGAGTAGTTGATAATGGAAAGCATAACTATGTACACAACACACCAGAAAACTAGTGGGCTCGAATACAGCCACTATAGAATGCAAGTAATACTACACGGTAATATTTTATGGTAGAAGCGACCCAAGTTAAAAGAGTTCCTGAAGGCAAATCAATCTGGTATTAGTGATTACGCAAGACATTATGTAATGTCGCCATTGAAACAGTTGATTTAGTTTACAATTTAAATTAACAATTTCATTTTCTTTAATGTCGCCATTAGAATAGTTGATTTAGTTATGATTTTTTTTAATGTCCCTATTCTTGTTCAACCTTGACAATCAAAAAGAGAGAAAGAAGTGTCCATAGTGGTGGATGTTAAGCGTTTTATAAAAATGCATATGTATTGAGTTATGACTTCGTCTTTCGTCCTGTGCTTTTCCAGATTGACAGATCCAAAAGGTGCCGAGTTCGAGGTTGAGGTACCCCGGTTTTTGCTCCGGTACCCTGACTACATATTCTGATCAAAGTCGCCCCACAAACTGTTTTTTGTTTAATGCCCTGTTGAGTACATATTATGGTTTGTACAATTGCTTTGAGAAACTGGTTGAGTATTTACTTTGATGACCTGACTTGTTCTCAGCAACTTTGCATTTTGTGGCACATGTAATAACAAAAAGTATGATTTCTTATGATGAGAAGTATGAATTGGTTTTTTTAGAAATTTCACCTCATAAGGTATTATCTGTACATTGACATTTACTGAAATCTATATGTACACGGTATGCACATTGCAAGTTATTCAATTTCTTGGTATAGTAATTGAAATTTAATTAGATGACTCAAAATTTCTTGATGAGAATGTAATGAATTCACCACAGTCAAAGAAGTTGCTGACTTACTCGAGAACTAAGTATAAGGGCAAGAAAGACATTTCATAAGAAAAGGATCAACAAGACCGAGGTCAAGGCTACGGTGAAAAGTAAAATGGTAAAAGAGTAAAATTAGAAGAGGGATATATGGAAGGGGGTCTGGGAGATTAGGTTAGGCAATCATTTTGTAAACAGTTCTTATTATTATTGTAAAGAGAGAACTGGCCTCTTGAAAGCCAGATATCCGTTCAATCAGTAATTTATATTGAGTTTCCTTGTTGACTTATATTGTGGTTCAAGTAATTAGTCTGTGCATCCCAAGTGGTATCAGAGCATTTAGATCCGATGGGTCCTCCAAATACGGTTCAACGATTGGATCTAATCGAGGCGAAACTAACAGATATGGAAACAAGTGTAGCAGGAATGGTAGAGAAGAGTGTGGCGAAGGAGATGGAGGCCATACGTCATACGCTAACGGAGACGGTCATGGAAGGGTAGAGTTTCGCGACGAAGCAATTAGGGGCGGAGCTTGAAGGTCGACTCAATCGAAACCGTGAGTACAACGAATCTCTTATTAATTCGTTGAGAAATGAACAAACTAAGTTTCAAATGGAGATGAGAGCCTTGTTGACAGGGAAACAACCGCTGCACGGCGTGAGCAGCGACAAGGTTGGTGGTAGTACTTCTCACCTGGTGAACCCTCAAACCACAGGTTCGATAGGTATACACTCCAATATTGTTGGGCGACCAGAATTAGGGTTTGATTATCACAATGGGTTGGGAGGAGGTATGAATGGTGGGGGTCAGGCGGAGGGGAGGACCTGTGGGTGGTAGTTATTGGCGTTATCAGAAGCTAGACATGCCCATTTTCAATGGGAGTGACCCCGATGGGTGGATCCTGAGAGTGGAGAGATATTTCGGGTTTTATCACTTTACAGAAGAGGAGATGTTAGAGGCCGTAGTGGTAGCGCTGGATGGAGATGCACTTCGTTGGTGGTACCAGTGGGAAAACAAGAGACACCCTATTCGACGTTGGGAGGATTTAAAGGGGTTCATTCTTAGGCAGTTTCGTTCAATGGGGGATCCTTGTATGAACAGTGGCTAGCAACGATGCAGGTGTCAACGGTATCGTAGGCGATTTATTGAAACGGCTGCCCCTTTAGAAAGGATTTCAGAAGATATGTTGTTGGGACATTTTATTAATGGGCTGAAAGACGAGATAAAGGCAGAAATGAGGTTGTTGAATCCTATGAGCCTAGAACAGGCAATGGAGATGGCTATTAGTTCGTTCTCATATGGGCCTTCTAGCAGTCCTACTAGGTCCATTAACTGGGGGTCTCGTTCACCGGAGTCGGAAGCTTCAATCCATTCTCCATACACTAATTCGCAGTCAACAAAGGTGTGGGGGGGGGGGAGGTAAAGCGACTAACGGAGAAGGAGTTGCAAGAAAAAAGAGCTAAGGGGTTGTGCTATAGGTGTGATGCCAAATGGGCAGTGGGGCATCGATGTCGAAGGAAGGAATTAAGCGTGCTACTTATTGACGAATGATAAGTGCATATTTTTGCATATTTTTATTACCTATTTATTGCTTGAACTCGTATTTTAATAATTTATTTTGTTGTATTTCAGGAAATTCGTAAATAAATAAAGGAATGGCAAAATAAAGAAATAAAGTGCAAGGAAGGGAAAAAGAGGAAGAAAAAGGACCAAAAAGAAAAAGAGGAAAAAGAATTAGGAGTTTGGTGGAAAGAGAATCTTGGAGGACACATGGAAGGTGGAGATCATCACAACACACTAAAAAGGTGTATGGCCAAGATCAACTCTACCAAAGCTTAATGGGGAAGGAATCTTTTAATGGCTAGGATTACACCACCACACACCCCAAATGTAGGGCCAAGATTTGCTCACACCCCCTCTAAACCCTAATTCACATCCTATAAATACCCCCTCATTTCCCTTGTAAAAAACATGTAGTGTAGTGCAGTGTAGTGTAGAGTAACTTAGAGTATAATAGATTTAGTGTAGTGTAGTTTTAGGGTAGATTTAATTTCTTGTTTTAGTTTCAAATTTTTGTAAACACTCCCTTTTATTTTAATGCAATTTTATTTCCTTTAAATTCTTGTCTTGCACTTTCCTTTATTGTTGCCTTGTTTCGTTACTTTCGTAAATCCGTTTAGTGGAAAAGTAGCGAAATGCTAACCACTAGGGGTTGAGAGTAACGAAATTTTAAATTCGTGTTCGTAGTTTAATTCGTAGTTTTGCCCCTTTAAAAATCAATTTTATTGTGGGCAATTAATTTTAAATCATTATTTTAGGGTAATCTTAATTTCATTTCGTAGTTAAATTTCCTTGTTCTCGTACTTAATTTCCAAAAAAAAAAAAAAATACACAAATATATTAGTAGTTTTCTTAATTCTCAGTTTTTAATTACCTGTCTTATTTCTGTTAAATCGAAACCTCTCAATTGCTCTAAATTTCAGAAAACCAAAAACACTCCCCTGTTTTCTTCTCTTTTTAGTCGAACCATAGATACAACCCAGCCCATGTTTCTTTCCTTTTCAAATTAAACCCATCTTTGCTTTCATATCTTCTTTTTCTTAAATCCTCTCTTCTTCTTCTTCCCAAACACAAACAATCACCTTCCCCTTCTTTTTGTCTTCGTTCTTTTCGTTTTAAACCCCTCTCCCCTTTCCTTTTTCAATTCGCTCACACCCTTTCCCCTTTTTCTTCGTTTTTAACTTGGTTGAGTTGTTAGAGTCAAGTTTGGTGTTTGAATCCCTGTTCTGCTGCTGAGTCGTTTATGTCGGTTTTTTTGGCGTTTGTTTACTGTTCGAAGTTTCTGTGCGAGTTTGTGATTGATTGGTGGGTCGACTCGGTTCGTGGGTGATCTGTTATAAGTTCATCGTGTTCGTGGGTTTTGTTTGCTGAATTGCCGTTTGATCTTTCAATGTCTATGAGTAGTTTGTTGAAATTCATTATTGAATATCGAGTTTTATGGCTGTGTAGTGTTCACTGAGTTTTGTACTGTTTTATTTTCTTTACTGCTAAGTTCCTGAGATGACGCATTGTTGTTAATTGTTCTGTTTTGGTCGACAAGTGTTGTTGGCGACCGAGTTGTCTTGTATTGAGTTCGTAGATGCTGTGTTCGAATTACTGCTTGTCCCGTTTCTTTATATTGTTGAATCGTTGTCTTCTCGAATGGTGTTGAATTCGAATGTTATGTTCGATTTATGGTACTGAGTTGCAGCGGAGTTGTTGCTAAATCTGATTGTTTCTGTTTCTGTTTTTTTTCTGTCCGAGTTTTGAGCTGTTCTCTGAGTTATTCTGCGTCTGTCTTGGTCGTGTCAAATGTTTACCGAGTCTAGTATTGAGGTTGTGGTTCGACTAGTTGGTTTTAGTTTCGTTTCTGAATTTCATTGTCATTTTCGTGGGTGAAGTAGGTAAATACCGACTTTTAAGACTGTCATGATGAAAATATCAATTGGCGGGGGAGGCTGTGAAAATTACCGGATTGATTACGCATATGCTACTGGAGTAAACATTCAATACGCATGTGAGGATGGGCTAAGCAATCAATACGCAAGTCTAGTTAGGGCATTGTGTTTTTTTTTTTTTTTAAAAGACTACGCAAGTCTTACTTGGGTATTATGTAAATATTATATTGATAAATCACTATGTCTGCTTTGGAGTATTACCTACCTACCTTCCTAGTTCCTACCGTGAGTTCATGTCACGGGTACCGTGACTTCAACTACCGGTTTTTTTTTTTAAGATTTGTAATTTTAATTTTAAAATGGGTTGGATATTTGTATCATTTTAATTTAAATTTATAAATTCTAAGTCCGTATACGGTTTATTCGTTATTCCGAATATTTCTAAAACTCAAATGGAATTGTTGAACCTAAAGGGTTAACCGTTAAAACCCGAGGGAATACATATAAAATTTAAAATTTTAATTAAAAAATTGAATCCGGTGGCCTGATTTTTAAACGCTAACGCGTTTAAAAATCAGGATAAATTAGGGTTTTGGGTCTAGGGTTTAGGGTTGTAAACAACCCTAAACCCTAAGTTCGTATACGGTTTATTCGTCGTTACGAATATTTCTAAACCCAAAATGGAACTGTTGAACCCCAAAGGTTAACCGTTGAAACCCAAAAGTTAATATTTTTAATTAAAAACATTTAAATAAAAAATTCATACAAATCCAAATATTTCTAAAACCCGAATGGAATTGTTGAACCCTAAAGGGTTAACCGTTAAAACCCGAGGGAATACATATAAAATTTAAAATTTTAATTAAAAAATTGAATCCGGTGGCCTGATTTTTAAACGCTAACGCGTTTAAAAATCAGGATAAATTAGGGTTTTGGGTCTAGGGTTTAGGGTTGTTTCTAAACCCAAAATGGAACTGTTGAACCCCAAAGGTTAACCGTTGAAATCCAAAAGTTAATATTTTTAATTAAAAATATTTAAATAAAAAATTCAGTAATTGGAAAAATGAATATGCAAACAATTTTTTTATGAAGGATACGCATTTTGCATCTGGGTATTCAGGGGTTACGCATTTGGTAGATGCGTAACCCAGACAGAATTTTTTTTAAAAAAAAATGTTAAGGTTACGTTTTTTCGAAATGCGTATAGAGGAATACGTATGATCAGATTGCGTGACTGGAAGACGCATGTGGTAGTTAGGTAATAGAAACGGTATTTTCAGCATACATGTGCGCGGATTGGTATTCTTGTTACTTTTTTTATAAAAAGCGTTATTTTAAACAATTATTCCATTTTCGTGCACGAATTTACAAATGCGTCATGAATAAATATACTAAAATTTTCTGTTAAACCATCAAATTTTTAATTCGATTGTAGAATAAATTAATTTTTAGAATAATTTAGAATTTGTAGAATAATTTAGAAAAATTTAGAATTTACAATTAGGAATTTAATAGTAAAACCAAATTTCCAAAAATCTATGTGCTTAATTTAGTTTTATATTCTCTCGTATTTAAATGTTTAGAGTTACTCTTTAATTTTCTTTTATTTGTATTTGTTAATTTAGATAAATCAAAATTCTCTTAAAATCAATTGTCTAATTCGATTAAATTAAAAATTAAGGAGTTTGCGAAAATATTAGTCCCTGAGGAACGAATCTCAAATTTTACAACGAAACGAATTGTGCGCTTGCAATCAAAATCTTTATTATTTTTAGCACAACAACGAAGATGACGAGGATGTTGAGGGAGACGACAGTGACTCTTTGCCCTCACCAACTGAAGAGTTGACAACTGAAGTGTCTCTTAACTCTGTTATTGGGTTATGCAATCCGAAAACGATGAAATTAAAAGGGCTGTTATGGGATTTAGAGGTTGTGGTGATGATTGATCCGGGCGCCACCCATAATTTCTTGTCAATGGGAGTGGTGCAGGCTGTAGGAGTACACATTGAACGAACACGTGGATTTGGTGTTTTATTAGGGAATGGGGCAGCGATAAGGGGTGAAGGTTTGTGTAAGGGGGTGAAGTTGCAATTGAATGGAGGAGTGGAAGTGATAGAGGATTTTTTACCACTGGAACTCGGGAGTTCGTATGTCATATTAGGGGTTCAATGGTTGGAGAAATTAGGGGGGGTCATGACCAATTGGAAAACACAGGTCATGCATTTCGAATTGGATGGCGAATCAGTGACCTAGCGAGGGGACCCTACGCTGGTTAAGGCACAAATATCGTTGAAGGCTATGGTGAAGGCGTTACGTAAAAACAGAGAAGGGTATTATTATGTGGAAAGCTGTCGAATGGAGGTGAGTGAGGGCAAAAGCCAAGTAGCACCCAAGATTCCCAAATATCTAACCGGGGTAATCAGCCAGAACTTGCAGGTGTTTGATACACCGATGGGCTTACCCCCGAAGAGGGGCCATGAACACTCGATCCTACTTCGAGAAGGCAGCAACCCAGTGGGGTTAGACCGTACAGATACCCGCAATGCCAGAAGAATGAAATTGAAAGGTTAATTGCAGAAATGTTGGCAACCGGAATCATCACGCCCTCCAAAAGCCCCTTCTCTAGTCCGGTATTGTTAGTTAATTAAAAGGATGGATCGTGACGATTTTGCGTAGATTATCGAGCACTCAATAAGGATACGATACCCGATAAGTATCATATTCCCGTTATAGAGGAATTATTAGATGAATTGAATGGTGCCAAGGTTTTCTCCAAACTGGACCTCAAAGCGGGTTATCATCAGATTTTGGTGAATCCAGAAGATACTCACAAGACAGCCTTTAGAACCCACGACGGGCATTACGAATTCCTCGTAATGCCGTTTGGGTTAACCAACGCCCCGGCTACGTTCCAATCGCTTATGAATGATGTTTTTAGACCATTTCTGTGTAAGTTCGTGTTGGTCTTTTTCGATGACATTTTGATATATAGCACGGATGAAGAACAACACAAACATCACTTGCAACTGGTATTAGAGAAGTTAGCAGAACACCAGCTCTATTCCAACCTAAAGAAATGCGAGTTTGGGCAGACCACAATTGTGTATTTGGGGCACGTGATTTCTGAGCAAGGAGTGGAGGTGGACCAGGACAAGGTGAGAGCCATGATGGAATGGCCCATCCCTAAAAATCTGAAGGAGTTAAGAGGCTTTCTCGGGTTAACCGGTTATTACCGAAAGTTTGTGGCAAGATATGCTCAGATCGCCCAACCGCTCACTGAACAATTAAAGAAAGACAACTATGGATGGACAGAGGCTGCCACTCGAGCCTTCGAGTTATTAAAAAATGCTATGACTCGCTCACCTGTATTACAAATGCCAGATTTTAATCAGGAGTTTGTGCTGGAAATGGATGCTTCGGGGTATGGCATCGGGGCGGTGTTGATGCAAAACCGGCGTCCCATAGCCTATTTTAGTAAATTGCTTGGGGCTAGGGCGCAACAAAAGTCTATATATGAAAAAGAGTTGATCGCCATTTGTTTGGCGGTGCAAAAATGGAAACACTACCTGTTGGGACGCCATTTTGTGATTCGTTCAGATCAACGGAGCCTGAGGTATATTACTCAACAAAGAGAAGTGAATGTGGAGTACCAAAAGTGGGTTACCAAGCTCTTAGGGTTTGATTTTGAAGTTCAATTCAAGCCAGGGGTGTCCAACCGGGTATGCGTTATCCCGCAAAGAAGTGGAAGAGGTGGTGTTGAATACTCTCGTTTCGTCTCATGGCTTGAATTGGGACCAGCTAGAACAAGAAGTGCAGAACGACAAGGAGTTGCAACAAATATTATCTGACTTGAAGTCGGGGGAGAGGGAACATAAGGGGTTCAGTGTAATTGACAACAGAGTGCTGTATAAAGGGCGGACAGTGGTGCCCATAAAATCTAAGTTCACGACAGTGTTGCTTAAGGAGTATCACGACTCTGTAGTGGGAGGTCATGGGGGCGAATTAAAAACCTACCCGAGGCTTGCTACTGATTGGTACTAGGGAGGAATGCGTGAAGAAGTCTCACACTATGTACAATAATGTGCAATCTGCCAACAACAAAAAGTTTCACAACAATCCCCCGCAGGGCTTCTCCAACCACTGCCCATTCCGATGTTGATTTGGGAGGATATATCTCTTGATTTCATCGAGGGATTACCCATGTCAAAAGGGGTCAATACAGTGCTGGTATTGGTGGATCGATTATCTAAATATGCTCACTTCATTCCTCTACGCCACCCATTTGATGCTTTCACTGTTGCTCGAGTCTTTATACAGGAGGTAGTGCGTTTACACGGGTTCCCTGCCTCAATTGTGTCGGATCGAGACCGTATTTTTCTGAGCACTTTTTGGAAAGAGATTTTTAAGCTTCATGGAATAGCCTTGAACAGAAGTACATCATACCACCCTCAAAGTGATGGGCAAACAGAGATAGTTAACAAAGCCCTCGAGCAGTACTTACGATGTTTCGTGGGCACTGAACCTAAATCTTGGGCGAACTGGTTGCCATGGGCTGAATTTTCTTACAACACCTCTCCTTACTGTTCGACCAAGATGAGTCCTTTTAAGGTTGTGTACGGGCGAGACCCACCCCACCTGTTGCGAATGGGTAAAGGAGCCACACCTGTGGATAGTTTGGATGAGTTATTAATGGAGCGAGATGCTATCTTAGAGGAATTGCAATTTAATTTGACCAAGGCACAGAAAATTATGAAGAGAGGAGCAGATGTCAAACGAAGGGATGTTTCATTCGAGGTGGATGATTGGGTTTACTTACGACTATAACCATATAGACAGCAGTCATTGGCTCGACGACCCTTGGAGAAGCTAGCAGCACGCTTCTATGGGCCTTTTCGTATCATACAGAATGTGGGTAGAGTAGCGTACAGCCGAGAGCAAATTGCACCTTGTATTTCATATCTCGCAACTCAAACAGAGCATAGGCAACACTCCAGTGACTCCGACAATCCCCACCCAGCTGTCTCAGGATTTAGAAATGGTGGTCGAACCTGAGGAGTTACTTGAAGTCAGACAAGTGCAGGAGGATAAAACAGTGAGGTTGGAGGCTTTAGTTTAGTGGAAAAATCTCCCTAAGTATGAAGCCACCTGGGAAGATGTGGCCGTTATCACTCATCTGTTTCCTACCTTCCACCTTGAGGACAAGGTGAAGCTTTGGGTCGGAGGTAATGTAATGAATTCACCACAATCAAAGAAGTTGCTGACTTACTCGAGAACTAAGTATAAGGGCAAGAAAGACATTTCACAGGAAAAGGGTCAACAAGATCGAGGTCAAGGCTACGATGAAAAGTAAAATGGTAAAAGAGTAAAATTAGAAGGGGGATATATGGAAGGGGATCTGGGAAATTAGGTTAGGCAATCATTTTGTAAACAGTTCTTATTATTATTGTAAGGAGATAACTGGCCTCTCGAAATCCAGATATCCGTTCAATCAGTAATTTATATTGAGTTTCCTTGTTGACTTATATTGTGGTTCAAGTAATTAGTCTGTGCATCTTAGAGAAAAATGACTTCCACACAGTTTGGATCATGTGTTATGTAAGCCCTGATAGAAAGTAGAGGTTGTTGTTCTGTGACACTACATTATTCGCTGGAGCAGTATTTGTGCAATTTGAAGATGTTGTCGATGATAAAAAGAGTAGGACGGACATTGTGGCAATGCGTGTTTAATAAAATTGACCAAAACGTGCAACTTATAGAATCAAAGAGAGTGACATCCGTTTCATATTTGATGAGATGAAAGAATTGCTCATTTTGTTTTTGTCTTATAGGGAAGTTAGTAACGACTTTGTGTCAGTTCGCTATATACAGGCTTTTATGCTTTGGTATTTGATATGATTTGAGTAGGTAAACCTACACATGTGACGAAGTTATCAATTACTTCATTGCCTGCATACAAGTCATCTATGAAAATCAGATGTAATCTTTACTGGATGCTACTTCCTGTGAGAGAGTTTGAGGTGTTTTTGACCTTTGAGCTTTCCTTGATGTATATATCAATTTTGCCAGCCAAATATAGTGAGTGTCGAAGGTGGAGACCGAGCTAAATTTGAAATATATACATATGAGTACTCTTATCATCTATTGTTTATACAGTAACTCTTAGGATTAGTAGCATCATAATCCTCAAAGTTTTCGCCTAAGTACATATCAGCCCTTCAAGTACAGAAATGTACCTTTGCATCCTTAAAATTTGTCACTTGTACATTCAGGACCTTAGAATTATTTCTTAGTGTATTCCTATTTTACCTTTATCTATGTTATATAATGATTAGGTTCTTAATTTCTGTTGCTTTTTTTCTTATTTGCATAAATGATGGTACATTAGGGATTAGCTCTATTATTTACTCTACGATTCCGTAATATCACGTGCATTAGTGGCTTTTATGATTTTAAAACATCTTCATTAATTTTCAATTGTTATTTTTATTTCCGAGTAATCTACTTGCCCATGCATCCTACCCACTTTGCATTAACTAATTGAAATTCATCGATAAAATCGGTAAATTAAACATCGAAAATATGGCACAAAAAACTCGCTACAAGAGTCAAAATGTATAATTGTCAAATTTTGAGAACTAATGTGTACTTTTGGAAAAATTTTGAGGACCGAAATTGGAATTACGAGGATAATATTAGAAGAACAATATGAAAAAGGGTTGAGATGTACAGATGCCAATTTTAAGGACTCCGGGTACGTATTTGTACTTTGAAATTTTTTTGAATTTTTTTGAAGGATCATAATAATACTAATCCTAATTCTGGATATCGAAACATTAAAAGTTTTGGTGTTTGATTTTTGGTACGGTTATCCTAACTAATAATTAAGAAAATAATGTAATTAATGCTAAATAATCGATTATTTTTTCTAATTAAAATACGTTACTTTTTTTATTAAAAGATATTATTTTTATAAATACCTAAAAATATCAATTGTTCAATATTTTCCAATCATTAACATTTTTTTCTAATTAAGACAAGTCACCTTTTAATTTAAAACATAATCTTGCAATTATTACTATATGTACCCAAAAATATCACATCATATCTCCTATTATTAATAAAATATATTAAAAATATGGATACATTAATTATAAAGAAACATCTATACTATTATAGTAAAGTCGAAACACCAAAAAATTTGATTTTTCGGTTTTTGATTTTCGATCATTTATCCTAATTATTAAATAATAAATTAACACAATTAATAGTTTAAAACACGTTACATTTTCATTAAAAGATATCAACTTTTATGAACATTTAATAACAACAATTGTACCATATTTTGCAATCATTAATATATCTTTATGATTAAGATTTCAGATATGTTACCTTTTAATTTAAGACATATATTTTTTTATAAATACATCTAAAACTACCATTTATATTTTTATCAACCAATAACTTTATGAAAATATTAAAGTATAAATTATAAAATAAACAACTATTTAAAATAACTCGTGCATCGCACGCGTTACAGTTATCCTAATTATTAAAATGAAGAACAAATTACCTTTTGCATCCCTTTGGTTTTGTGATTTTGCATTTGGGTTTTAAAAATTTTTAAATCAACACTTTGCATTCTGTAACTTTAATACCCATAACATATTCCACCCCATGTGCTGGTATCCGTCAAAGTTGACCGTTAATATTAGTCAACGACAATATTTGCAAGGGTATTTTAATCATTTAATTGAATAAATATATTCTAAAAATAAAAAAAAAATCAGAAAACATAATAGTTCATGAATTTTATATTTGCAAAATTAACACATTTACACATCTTATTAATAGTAATTTTAAATAAATCCAATATAAATTTTTAATGTTTTGAAAATTTTAAATTCAACCATAAAAAATTTAAATTATTTACTTTCATAAAAAAAATGAACTACTTATGTTTCTCAGAAATAAAATATTTTATTTTATTTTATTTTTCACAAATTATATTCAATCATAAAAAAGAAAACCTATTTTTTTAAAAAAATATGAAATATGTATTATAAATTTATTTTATTTTAGAAAATAAAAATTCATTCTAACTAATGACTAAAATGCCCTTTAGTTGACTAACGTTAACGGTCAAAGTTAACGAAAATTCGTTAAAGTTGTGTATAATTTAAAAGATTACAAAAATAATGGATGCGAAGTGTTGATTTACAAAATATGAAACCCAAAACTGCAATTTTTTAAAAGCACGGGGATGCAAAATGTAAATTACTCTAAAATGAATAATAAAATAATGCAGTTAATGGTAATTAGTCGATTGACTTTTTAATTAAACTTTTACTTTAATTAAAAAAATTCCTTTTATGAACACCTAAAAACATCAATTTTACCATATTTTCCAATCATTAGAGCATCTCCAATGCTAACTTTCCCTTACCTAAAGAATGATGTAGCATTTAATTTTAAATAAGAGCTCAATTTTTCTCATCTCCCCCCTTATCTAAAAATTTAGATAATTTCTTACAGGTTGGTCATATATTGCCAATATCTAAATCTAAATATTTTACAAAAGCTCTAAAGTTAAACACATCATCCTGACATCATCATTTATTTATTTATTTTTCAAACATATAACCAATCATTTTACATAACTAGCACACATTTAGAATATAAAGGATACCATTGGAGTATCTTAGCTTACAGGTTCGATAAATTTTACATAATCACTATTTTACATAATCAATATACCTAACCCCATTAGAGATGCTCTTAATATTTTTTTCTAATTAAAACACGTTATATTTTAATTTAAAATATAATCATACAATCACTAATATATGCCCAAAAATATCACATCATATCTTCCAATCATACAACGAACAATGATCGCTAGATATTTAGTAATAAATAAGAACAGTTAGATATTATGACAAGACATATTGTAACGCCCCAACTTCCCAATACTGAAAATATACTTTTTATAATAAAATAAACTTTGATACAGGGGAATTTTAGAAAATTTTGGCATGAGGTATTCTTAAATCGGACTATCCACCTGTATTTCAACCCAAACCAAATTCCAATTAACAATTACCAATAAAACTTAATACATCAACGATTTCTCACCGAGGATCGATTCCAGGTTATGGTATGAAACAAGCATCTACACTATACAAATTATTACCACTTCTATCTCCAATCCAAATACAAGCCTTTATACCGTCTAAGCCATAGCGCAAGCTTAGTATATGCCCGTGCTAGCTCTGTATCTAACCTTTAAAGAATACACCATCGCTCTCATTCGCAGGGATAAATGTAGTAGATCATCCTTAAACCTAACTGCAAAGGATTAGGTAAAACAAAGCAAGAGTGAGCCAAAGAACGCTCAGCAAGTTAATAATATAGTGAAACAACGATATTACGATAATTCATTGATGAATAATATCAATGAATGCTTTATCTCAAAAGATCCATCAATTTCCAACATAGAGTAAAAAATTTCCATTTACTACAAACCATCACTGTTTCAGATAAAACTTTGAGAAAAAGAATATCAAGAAATCCCCCAATCATTCTTACTCCACTTTCAACGTACAATGTTACTCGCGAAGGGAATAACTGGGAAACTTCTATCTTATCAAAACATTCCTTTCTTTCATCACTTTTCACTAAAACATTCCTTTCTTTAAAACACTTTCATTTTTGAAATATTCTTTTCACAAAACCTTTAAAAAACATTTTAAGCTGATTGGAGTTTTTTTTTACGACTACGGACAATACGGGTGATCAGCCACGTAAAGTCCCCATACCGGACACGAAGTCCCTCTGGACCTTTAAATTGGGTTCCCAATTAGGCAACACATTGGCCTTTAATGCTGGACTAGGGGAACCACCCCTAGCCTCTTACGCTTCTCCAATCTATAAAACCTTTAAAAACTTTAAAACATTTCACTTTTAAGTCCTTTATACTCACTGATAACAGATCAGCCCAGTATAAGGAATTTTTAAAAACATTTTTAAATAATTAATCCATTTTAGGGAGCAACATTAAAAGATTAAAGATTAAGGATCAAGGAAACATTCGATATAAAGAATTTTGAACAACACAACAATAAGATTAAGATTCAGGGAAGCATAAGAAATTATAACAAGAAGGTAATACGATTTAAACTAAGCATGATATGGTACAGCAAAGCAGAACATATATCAACAGGGGAACATTAATAATTTAAGGGACAAAGCAATTGTCAAGATTTTATAACTTCAACAGCAATTTCTAAGGAATCATGGATTAAAGAAAATCTGAAGTTCAAAAGAAGATTGAAGAAATTCTCAATTACACAAAGTCTCACTCTTGTCGCACTACACCATATATGGCCTATTGCAACACCGATATGTATAAGTGTTACAAAAAGTGTTACAATAGACACAAAACTTGGTAGTCTATTGCAATATTTTTTACAATGTTGCAAGAAATACCAAAAGTGTTGCAAGCAAAATGATAATTTTGAAATTTTATAACAATTGCAACACTTTTCGCACTTTACGAAAAGTGTTACAATACATTACCGAAATATTCTAATTTTTTGTACGCGAGCTTGCCGATAAGCGGGATATTCTAATTTTTTGTTCCCGGGCTTGCAAATTTTTTTTCGTGCCAAGACTTTTATTACACAGAAATTATGTTTTATTACATAAAAACTGAAACAACAGATCTCTCATCTCTCTCTCACAGACCTCTCTCAGATTTCACTCTCTCGACCATGTCTCCCTCATCTATGCTGCCCATCTCTCTCTCTCACTCTCATAATATCGATTAGAGCAAAATCCCCAAAATTGATTGAGCTTCAATAACCAATTAAAGCTTCAATTATAGAGGTAATCACCCATATTTCTCCGATTATATAGATTTATACATATATATATATGTGTGTGTGTATGTGAATTTTATTGGATTATAACAGGTATTATATGTTGGATTATTTGTTTTAATTGTGATTGATATGTCATACTTCTATTTTAGCTTTATGATATATAATTGTGTAGATGCAAATGGTAGGTATGAAGTTAAATTAGGAGAATACCCATCTTTTTTCCGATTATAATGAATTATACATGTATATATATTTATGTATTTGAATTTTTTCGATTTTATGTTGGATTAAAGCTTTTATTTGTCAAATTTGTTGGATTTTTGTGTTAACTAGTTGGATGTATGTGTTAATATTGTTTTAATTTTGTTAACAATTAATTATATGCTCATAGTGTGGAGATTTTCCTCAAGCTGTGATTTTTTTGTTAATTAATTACATGTGTTAATTTTGTTGTTTCTTCAAGCTGTGTTCTTTTAGAGTGAATCTCATCTTAGCGCTTAGCGAATCTGATTGGATTCTGCAGCGATGGACATGAGAAATTAGCCATGATAAATATATTTCTCATATTTATTATATTTCAGCTTTTTCTTTTTGAAATGCACCAAATGTATCTGCACCAGATACTTAGCTCATATGATTTGAGAGTCGGTTGTTGTACCTCCAAGTTGTTGATACCTTTTTGCACCCAGTCACCTTGGAACCAGACCTAGAAAAGAATCGATCAAGAACTATCTCCACCCCCTCTTAAAATATTTTTTTTGTTATATGTTAAAACAGTTTGGACTTGCTCCTAGAATAGAATCTGAAGACTTCCTATCAAATGAAAATGATTGGTGAAATTTTTCATTTTTATGTGGAAGTGGTGCATAGAAGTTGTCAACAAAGGATTCTTATGCATTGTTTGTTATAAAGAACCTAGGCCATTGTTTTACATACTCTAAAGTTTGACTTTAAGGTACTTCATGCTTATAATGCCTCAAAGCTATGAAAAACATTATAAGTGTTTATCTTGGTGAAATCTATGTTGTATTTCTTATATATACACAGGTTACTGGAGAGCTGCTTGATCATTTAAGTTCGTGGGATGCTCTTCGTGCTGCATTACCTGTTGGAACTGTTAGTGGAGCACCAAAGGTTATTTCTACATCACCTTTGTTCTCTTTTACATCAGTTTCACTTGTTTATATTTTTTAATATCCCCGCAACTTTATACTGGAATCCTTTTATTTTAAATGGTCAAGAACACAAGTTTGTTTTACTTGATTTTATCAAGTTTAGTTCCATTAAGGCCAGAAGAATAATTTCATAAACAACCCCATATCTGCAGTATTTTACACAAGTCAATTTTGGATCATTAGTTGTAAAAACACGACTCCCTTCATTTTGTTTCATCTTTCTATCAATTTAATATTCAGATTTCTTGTATAACTTTAGTCGGTGGTTGCAATTCTTAAAAAATAGATGAAGGCAATGGAGTTGATTGATCAGTTTGAAGTAACAAGACGGGGGCCCTACAGTGGGGGCTTTGGAGGTATATCGTACTCTGGTGATATGGAAATCGCATTAGCTCTAAGGACCATTGTGTTCCCAACAGGAGCTCGCTATGACACAATGTACTCGTACAAGGATGATAACAAATGCCAAGAATGGGTTGCCTACCTTCAAGCTGGGGCTGGGATAGTGGCAGACAGCAATCCAGATGATGAACATCAAGAATGTGAAAACAAAACTGCTTGTCTTGCTCGTGCAATCGACTTGGCAGAGTCAGCTTTTTTGAGTTAAATGGTGTTTAATACAACACACCTGACTTATAGTATGGCGATGGATTTAGATTAAACAGGAGCAACATAAAGGTTTTCTGCTGAACTTTAATATAACATGTAGAAATCAAGCGTATCTTCAATCTTAGGACCTCAGGAGGATGTTACTGGAAGTGTACTTTGAAAATATGTTTGCTTTCATTTCCATGTTATATTATATTTTGAATTTTCTTTCCAGTGTTTTGTTCTATTTAGTTTTGTGGGAAATCTGTAAATGCTTTTTCTTCTCACTGCAAGTCCCATTTAGTAGTAAACTGTTTTTGGTAAAAGTCTGGTCAGTCCCCTGCCCCATCTGGGGTTCGATCTCTCGTCATCTTGTTACGAAGAGAAAGGGGTTAATAGTTTGCTTTGCAGAACTGTTGTATGCTTGGTCATGCTGTTAAGGTTTGATTGTGTAGTCTGTAGTTCAGTTGACCACAGGAGCTGGGTTATTATTGCCTTAAGCATTTGTATCATATTTTTATGTACTTGGTCATTTACCAAAAGAAGAAAGACCAAGGGGCCTTACAGCGGGGATTTGGGTTGTATCCTTTTTCAGTGATATGGAAAATGCACTAGCTCTATATACACTGGCTAAACACTTATTCCACTTGCTAAAACTTTTTTCAGGATTATGATCCAGATATGCCTCCGGAGCTGGCAGCAGCTGCAGGGATTCATGAAATTCCAGCTGATAACACGAATCTTGAAAAATCAGAGGTTGGACATAGTGATGTATCCATGGCATCGCTGCGTGCACGGCCAAAATTTGTATGTGCCCATTATTTATTAAGATTTCTTTGTCATTATAAAATTATTAAGATTCCTTTGACATGATTAAATTACTCCTGTCATGCTTAGCTTATGAGTTTGCTAAATACTGCATTTGTGACCTGCCATTCTAAGCTAGTGATCGCTATTGCTAGCAATTATCATTGTTGTGTTATAATTTCTTTCTTGTTTGTTGGTCATTCTTAGCTTTTTATTTTAAGAATACTATCTTTGTAAAGTTTAAAACTATTCCCGTTTACTCTGACTACTATATGTTTATGATTGCATCATTACCAAATTCAACAGTATCAATTTTTTTTACATGCATATAGATGTTTATTTTCAGTTTTATACTCACTAATTCTTCTGGTTCACTACTAGCCAACTGGGCGACCAATACAGGTGGAAACTGGATTTGGCGAAAGACTCCCGTCCATTGATACTCGTCCACCAAGGATGCGCGATGCAGATGCTATCATTGAGGTTAGGGGATAATCTTAGACTTCTTTATGTATTTATGACTGGAATGTCACTTGTTGCATTTGCTTTAGAAATGAAGTAATGAACTGATGTTGCTTGGTAAACAGATTGTCTTGCAGGATTCTGCAGATGACGATTCTGTCAATGGGAATGACATTGCAAAGTTTCCAGAGGACTCATCAAGAGAGGAGTTAAGAGAAGGCCCTGATGTAGAAGAGAACAATTCACAGGACACTGTAGTTTTCGATATAGTTTCATACAGAAAATAGTCCTGAGGTTGAAGACCAGCAAACAGAGTCATCTCCATTAGAGCAAGGTAATTCCAACCAGATTTTTTCCTTTTTTATAGTTTAAAACTGTACTTGTTCTTTCGACTGCACTTGAGCAACCTCCGACACATTGACTTCTTTAATGGCATATGCTTGCAACAGGGGAGGTTGCGACAGCCAGAGCAGCAGCAGCAGCATGTAACACCATAATGGTATCACTTTTATCCCAGCACTTCACTTGATGTGTAAATTTAGCACTAAATTGTTTTTCAGTTCAGGTGTTGTCATATAACTCTACCTGCACGGTGGAGGAGGTTGCTTCCAGCTGCGATGCTGTTCGCTTCTTTTAGTTATATGTATCATCCTCACACTTAACTCTTTTAGTTTTATATTAACAATTTTTTAAAATTTCATTATTACCTTCACAAGTTTCTTTGTTTATAGTTTATTCTATTACTATTTCCATCTCAATTGTAGTTATTTTCTTTGCTTGCCTACCTGTTTGACAATGACTATATACTCCTGAATATTTTAAGTGTGCCATATTGAAATGGAACTGATTTTGTTGTGCTAAGATCTGTGATATCTGCCAACTAATTAGGTATTTAAGAGACGTGATATATATGGTTCAAAGATGTAACATAGATGTAACTAATTTCCGTCTTTCATCTTATTCTCATAGATGTAACATCACCAGCACTTATCTATTGCAGTTATCATCTACTTTATGTACAAAATGATTGCACCTCAGCTGAAGAATTTTGAAGGCCTCATGTCGACTGAAGTGCACTCAACTGTGAGTAGTGGAATCTACATTAGCTTGTTAGTCACAATTGATTGTATGTATAGAATATATAATACATTATAAATTTACCAACTATAGCTAGCATATAATATTAGTAGTAAAAAATATGGCTTTCATTGATACTGGTAGCTGGAACGGTTGTAAGTCATGGTTCCAATTCCTGTAAACCAGTTTACAGGCAATATCATGATGTATTTCTGTTAATATCTGGAACATTGTCTTTCTGTTTGTTTTGTATTTCCTTGTCAAATCCTAGGGTGTGTTGGAAATCAGGTATATTTGATTTTCTATTGATGGCAATGCCTTAATTTCTTTGCTCTAAATTGCAGGCGTCCAACTGCACTGCATGACAGGACTAGGGATAGTGACGATGACGATATTCAAGACCGAGATTATGATGTAGCAGCTCTGGCAAATAATCTAAGTCGAGCATTTAGACTAACGACATATTATGTGGTGGTGTTCCCTCTGTTAACACACTAAGTTTAATGTAGAATGAAAGACTAAGTTTAATGTAGAATTGTGGTGTAAGTCGATATGTTTCTCGACTTTAGATTAAGTACCGGATGTAAGATGATATTGTGATAAAAGATGATTATGTTTAGGCTTTATTGACATGTTTTCTGGTTTGGTATTTGCTTTTGTGCATGGTGTATTAAATTTTCTGATATGTCATTGCAATTTGGAAGAATAAAAAGTGTTGCAAATAAGTGTTGCCAATAAAATCTAAAAAACCAAAAAGTATTGCAAAAGGTACCAAAATGTTGCAGATAATTGTTGCAAAAGAAACCAGAAGTATTGCAAAATGCATCAAAATGTTGCATAAAAATGTTGTAATAAACTCACTTTGTAACATTTTTAAGTCAATTAATGTTGCAAAAAAATGTTGCATTCGTCTGCTGTAACACATTCAAAATGTTGCTAAAACATGCAAAAGTGTTACAAAAAACTACACCAAACTCTTTTTGTAATACTTTTTGAAGCGTTGCAAAAAGTTCAAAAAGCGTTGCTATAGAAGGCTATTGCAACGCCGGCAAATGCAACACCGAGTTTTAGCAAAAGCGTTGCATAAACATCTATTGTAACACTTTTGGGGCCTAAAGTTACACTTTTTTGGTGTTGCAACAGCCCAAATATGGTGTAGTGTCGGCTAAACACCCATAGGCTTTAGCTGCCAGAACCGGCCTGACAATAATGAGTTTGAATAATTAAGAAGATCTCAATTCATTCTTGGCTTTAACAGTCACTGAGCAACACATGCCTCAACAACGGTATAACCTCGAATTAGTTGACATCAATTTGAAGGAAAACGTTCTTTAAGGAAGATTAATAAAGACGATGAATATTGATATAAAATAATTTTAAAAGAAATTAACACCTGAACGATAGGTGCTGAAAATAAACAATGACAGAATAATTTGAGAATGAATGTCTGTAAATTAATAGAAGAAGAATGTTACTGGAATAAAAATGAAAGGTATATGCACTAACAAAATGATTTGAAAGGAATATCGCATAATTAACAGAACAGGTTCACATTATTCAGAATAAATATGAAGAATATAATTGCTTGCAAGAAAGAATTTCGAAAGAACAAATAAATAACACAAAATGTTTCACATCACTTGAACAATAAGTGAGGGATAGTAACTTGTAGGGATGGCAATCGGGTCGGTCGAAACGGGTTTGGTCAAATCCAAACCCAAACCCGAAACCTTTCACCGAACCCAAACCCGAACCCGAAACCGAAAAAACCCGAAATATTGAAACCAAACCCGAATCCATCGGGTTTCAATCGGGTTCGGGTTTTACCGAAACCCGTAAACACCACAACCACCAGCGTTCTCTCTCTTTCTCAATCTCTCTCCCTGGCTTTTCGTTACCGGTAAACTCGCCACCGGTAAACTCGCCACCGCCGCCCCAAGCAATCATAAATTGATAACAGTACCGCACAAACCAGATCAAGCATCGTGAATACACACACAAATATGTATTCATTCAAAAGTTACAGATGAGTTAAAAATAAAACAAAGACAGAGATTATTGAACAAGAGATTGAAAAAATTGGGAAATTAAATTGCATGTTAGAAGATAAAGTGAAATCTCTGTGCGTAGAAAATCAGATAGGGAGAGACTTGGCTGAAACTGTCTTTTTTTATACACACACTAACATAAATATATTATAAATATATTTTAATTAATATATAATATATTTATATTATTTGTATTTAATTCGGATTTTCGGATCGGGTTTGGGTTCGATCGGGTTTGAAACGGGTTTCGGGTTTTCGGGTCGGGTTCGGTACGGTAAGGCCAAAACCCAAACCCGACCCGGAAATAGTTCGGGTTTAAAAAATAAACCCAAACCCAAACCCAAACCCAAATATTCGGGTTCGGTAAGATCCAATCGGATCGGTATGGATCGGGTATCCATCGGGTCGGTAAAAATTGCCATCTCTAGTAACTTGCCTCAACACATGAAGTTTCCAATTCCAATATCTCGATTCTTTTCTCACTTTACATCAGTCTATATTCTTTGTACATTGGCCTCTAATCGATCAACATCTGTCTTTCTTCTATAACTTGTCAGCCGCTACTCGGTCACACTCGCCAATTCCGATAATTCTTTCACTCCTCAAGATTCCATTTACACGTGCACTGCCTCTTAGCCGACCTCCTAGTCGTACCTCCTTCTTCATGAACACAATACACCCATCAGCACTACACTACTCACTCGCCTTTGCAAAACCCAGCAGTAGCCTCTACTCGTCACAAACATACACACCTCACCCTGTACTCCCTTTTTCCTCCATTACTCACAAACAGAACTCACTAGCTACATATCTAGCACCACGTTATCTCCTCCCCTGATTTCAGCCACCCCCCTTTAACTTCATAGACAGCTTCTCATACACTACCACCAAAACCGTACTCATCCCCACTTCCTAGTTTTCAACATCACCTCCCATTGACAATACACACACCCACATATGCTGTTCCCAAATATGCACAAAATTAAGCACACACACTCACGCGATAACACATACCCATTAGCCACTCGAACCATAGCAATACACACAGCTCATAGGGAGAACATGGGAGGGAAAAGGGTTTCGATTCTTACAAGAAAAATCGCCAAAACAATAATCGAACCACACACATACCGTATACAAGCATCACAGCTACAACTTCACCACAAACCCAGCACATACTCATACCCATACATACACGACTTGTATATACAGCGATACTAAGAACACGCACACACACGTTTATAAAGAGGATTAAAGAAAGTTTAATCTCATTCCATGTGTGGTGAAAGAATACAATCCTCTCCTATAAATAATACACACAAGACAACGGTACTAGACAACCTAGTATGGGTACTAATAAAGCACTAGCAAGACAAACAAAAATGGAACAGTATGGGAGCATCATGGACAGCAGCATGGGCATCAAGGAGATAGTGAGGGCAACATGTGCTAGCCAACATGTGCTAGCCGTTATACTTCTTCACCCTTTCTCAAGTTGGAGGTAAGGAGATCATGAACTCCAAGCTTGTCACGTAAACCTTGGAAGGTGGATTTAGCCAATGGTTTTGTAAACACATCGGCTATCTGCTGAGAAGATCGGACAAATCTTGTAACCAAACTTCCAAGGGCAACTTTCTCTCTAACAAAGTGATAATCAATGGCTATATGTTTAGATCGAGGATGGAAGACCGGATTCACAGTCATGTATAATGCACTTAAATTGTCACTAAACAACTGTGGTGGTTGATGCAACCTGATGCCAATGTCTCGAAGAATGAACGTGAGCCATGTAAGCTCAGCTGCAGCTATAGCAAGTGCTCTGTATTCTGCTTCGGAACTAGACCTTGAAACTGTTGGTTGTCTTTTTGAAGACCAAGAAATACAATTTCCTCCAAGGTAGACACAGTAACCGGAAGTACTTCTTCTTGTTATTGGACATCCACCCCAGTCTGCGTCACAAAAACCGTAAAGATTGAGAGAGCTCTGTTGAGTGAATTGCAGACCAAAATTTATGGTTCCTTTAACATATCGAAGTATCCTTTTAAGAGCCTTGAAATCACCAACTGTTGGACTTTGTACCTTCTGACATATCTTGTGTACAGCGTGAACTATATCCGGTCGGGTGTGAGTTAAGTAGAGAAGAGCTCCTGCTAAGCTTCGATATGTTTTGACGTCGAATGCAACATTATCTTTGCTGGTTTGTTGAACTTTCATAGCCATAGGAGTGTTAAAGTGCGAGCTTGTTTCCAGACCAGCTTTAGTAACTAATTCCTTGGCATATTTGCTTTGAGATAGAGTTATACCATTGCTTGTATATTGGATCTCTAGTCCCAGAAAGTAACGCAATCGTCCCAAGTCTTTAATGGCGAATTCACAACCCAATGTATCAATAAGTTGCTGAATATAACAGTCATTATTTCCTGTCACAATAATGTCATCAACGTAAACTAAAACAATAATAATTATAGAATTCTTTTGCAAGACAAATAACGAGGAATCTGCTTTACTGCAATTAAAACCAGAATAAATAAGGAATTTTGACAATTTGTCAAACCAAGTTCTTGAGGCCTGCTTTAAACCATAGATCGATTTGTGAAGCTTGCACACATAATCAGGGAACTGAGGATCTTTGAATCCCGGAGGCTGTTCCATAAATACTACTTCACTTAATTCACCGTGTAGAAAAGCGTTTTTCACGTCAAGCTGTCTCATTGTCCATTTTGATGTAACTGCCATGGCAAGAACAAGTCGGATTGTTGTGACTCTTATAACAGGGCTGAATGTCTCATTGTAGTCAACTCCTAGTATTTGAGTGTACCCTTGTGCGACCAACCGTGCTTTATAACGATCTATTGAACCATCATCGTTCAATTTTGTTTTAAAAACCCACCTGGATCCTACGACATTGATGTGATCAGGTCTTGGTACAAGGGACCAAGTATTATTTGAGAGAAGTGCAGAGAATTCTTCGTACATTGCCTTGTACCAATGCGGAATCAAGATGGCTTTCTTCCATGAAGTAGGTTCTGCCCCATCAGTTGTGCATATGAATGATCGATGACCATGATTCCTCCTCTCTTTTATCTTCTGAGTTTCCATGGCTAATTCAATGTCAAGTTCAGGTCTTTGAGCCAACTGACGTCGTGTGATCATTTGATGTTGTCCTTCATTCGCAGCTTGAGAACTGGACTCAACTTGTGGTTGATGAGAGCGTTCGTGAACCTGCCTATGATGGAATTGTTCTGTTTCTTGTGGAGTATCAACTTCATCAATGAATTCTCCGTGATGTTGATCAGATTCACTAGAGCTGTCACTATCTTGCACGTTCTGAATCTGCCCTGTTTCTTGCGGAATATTAATATCATTGTGTCCAATATATTCTTCTTGATGTGTCATTCCCTCCTCCTGATCGTTTCCTCTAAAATTTTCAACCGCTGTTCTTGCATCTTCGGTAGTTGTGGACTCTTGCACAAGATCAGAAGTGCACTTGCTGTCACAATTAGGAACAGGCATGCCTGTCGAACAATGGTCTAGTTGTTCCCCTGGAGTAGTGATCTGTGGCTTCCCTTTCTGAATCCAAGCTTCTTCATCAATGAAAGATACCATTTCTGGTGAAGCATTATCAACCTTTTTGACATCTTTATCAAAGGGAAATGTGATTTCATCGAAGACTACATGCCTCGAGATGTAAATTCTATTAGACTGAGTATCAAGACAACGATATCCCTTGTGCATTGAGCTATATCCAATAAAGACACATGGATAAGTTTTCTTAGAAAACTTATCTTTTCCATAATTTCTGAGGTAGGGATAACACCTGCACCCAAAACTTCTCAAAACCTTGTAATCAGGGTTAGTATCAAAAAGTTGCAGGAAGGGTGTCTCCATTTTAAGTTTACTAATTGGCAATCTATTTATAATAAAAACCGAGGTAAGAAACGCATCAACCCAATATTTCATTGGGAGTTTAGATTGAAACAAGAGGCTCAGGCCCATTTCAACAATGTGGCGGTGTTTCCTTTCGGCAACACCATTTTGTTCAGGAGTGTTCGGACAAGAAATTTGATGTTGGATTCCACATTGTTGTAAATGAGTTTCAAATTGTTTTGAAGTAAATTCACCACCTCCATCACTTTGAAAAATCTTTATTTTACACTCAAATCTGTTTTCAATAAGCTTTTGCAGTTTGATAAATTGTTGAAAAAAGTCAGATTTTCGTTTTAAAGGAATAATCCAAGAATAGCGAGAAAAATCGTCAATAAGAATAGCATAATATCTGAAATTTTGACAAGAAGAGATGGGGGCAGGACCCCATAAATCACAATGCAATTTTTCAAGAGGTTTTCGTGAAATATTCATGGACAGATTGAAAGGCAGTTTACAACTTTTTCCCATTTGACAATAAGGACAAATGGTTCCTTGTTTGATCCAGTTTGAAACACTAATGAAGTCCTTGTTTTTCAAGTAATTTAAAACCTTGTCATTTACATGACCCAAGCGATGATGCCAAATTGTTGAAGATGCAGTACTAGTAATAGCAGACAGAGCAAATTTTTGTAATTCTTCTAAAGCATAAAGATCCCCTTTCTTGACACCTCTAGCTATCATTCTTCCCTGTGAATTCTCAACAAAAAATTCATCAGCCGTAAATAAAATTTTGCAAGCATTATCTTTAGTTAATTGACTCACAGATAGAAGGTTTTTCTTGATCTTAGGCACTACCAAAACATTATTTAATTTTAAACTACCTTCTTTAGTTTTTAGAAGACCCTCACCAACATGGGTTATATTAAGGCTATTACCATCTCCAACATACAATGAATCCTTACCATAATAGGGAATTAGTTTAGAAATTTTACCAGTGTGGTTCATGATGTGTGCTGTTGCACCCGAATCTGCGTAGAGAGTAGGATCAAGGTCATCATTTACGCGAAGTGCGGCTAAAGCCTGGGGTAGCTCATCTTCTGGTTGCACTGAATGATCAAATCTGCTCCAACATCTTATTGCTGTATGATTTCCTTTTCCGCATATTTGACACACCATGGCATCATCCCTTTTATTTGAGGAATTGTTTGATTGCAGAGTTCGTTCAGTTTTGCCTTTGAAAGGTTGTCGATAATGGTGAATTGCAGGACCAAAACCACGACCACTGGAGTTAAAACGTCCTCCACGGCCACGGCCTCTTCCTCGTCGACTATAGAAAGCTTGTTCATAATTGGTTTGATTATCAGTGACTTCAGCTTCTAGTTGTAGAGATTGCTCATGAGCTTTAAGTGAGAGGATAAATTGATTGTACGAAGGATAAGGAGGCTTAGACAGCATTGCCATTCGAAAATCTTTGTATTTTGAGCCTAGACCTCGAGCTAGTTGAAATACTTTGTGAGTTTCATCGAGTGGCTTTCGTATGGCAGCAAGATTATCACATAATCCTTTGAATTTTCGTAGGTACTCATCAAGTGTCATGTTCCCCTTGGTGAGTGACATTAGAGTATCCGTTAGAAGAATTTCTTTTTCTTTAGAACTTGGCAACAATCTGTCTTCAATAGACTTCCATACACAGAAGGCTGTGGTTGTATCATCCAAGTCGAGCAAAACATCCTCAGTAATGGTTCCCAGTAACCATGTGGTCAAAAGGCCATCATTATTGAGCCAAGTGTTGTACGCTGGATTGATCTCTTCTTTACCATCTTCACCTTCTGAGATAACCATTTTTGGAGGTTCATTACTTTCTTCAAGATGGCTTTGAACACCAAGACTTCGAATCAATGGTATCACTTGTGATTTCCACAGAAGAAAGTTGGTTTGGTTGAGTTTCAGAGTTACCAAGCTGGAACACTGATGAAAGTTTTGTATCGTGAGTAAGGGTTCAGAGGTAGAGGAAGACTTGGCCATGAGATCGAAATTGTTTTGCTTATTCTTGTGTGTATAGCTCTGATACCATAAAGAGGATTAAAGAAAGTTTAATCTCATTCCATGTGTGGTGAAAGAATACAATCCTCTCCTATAAATAATACACACAAGACAACGGTACTAGACAAGCTAGTATGGGTACTAATAAAGCACTAGCAAGACAAACAAAAATGGAACAGTATGGGAGCATCATGGACAGCAGCATGGGCATCAAGGAGATAGTGAGGGCAACATGTGCTAGCCAACATGTGCTAGCCGTTATACTTCTTCAGTTTAGACACACGCAGCAACACAAAGTCGCACACATAATTCATTGCAGACCCGCACATATATACACACGCACAATATGGCTTACACGCACACACATATCTCGATTAAAAGAGAGGGAGATAGAGATGAGGGTGAGAGAGATTTAGAGAGAAAGAGGGAGAGAGAATCGTAGAGAGAGTGAGAGAGACTTCCAGAGAGATGAGGGTTCAAGATATTTTGAGAGAAAGACCACTCAAGAATTCTCTAGACAACTCTGGGTTTTCAATTAAAACAGCAAGGGAAAATCTTAAAATCAAAATGCTGAAAATCTACCATTTAACAAATTTTAAATCATTTCAAAAATCGAAATTAAATGGAAAATAACTGAAATATTAAACTTTAAAATTTTAAAATAAAGAATATGAAATTACAAATATCCACATATTTTTAAAATATTTTTAGGATAAAAAATGAATTTAATATGAATTTTGCAAGTTTTGATCCTTTAAAATACAATAAACTCTTAAAATCATTTTAAAATACTTCAATGCCCAAAATAATTCTCCCAATAATTTTAAAAACTAAATAATATTATAAATAGGATAACACAAAAGATTTCGGAATTTTTAAATACTCCGATGATTTTATAAAAAAAATTTCAAAGATCAATAATGCATAAGTTAAATAGATTTTAATCATCATAAATACAAATAAAATTACACGGTGTATAAATAACTCACTTCTTCGTCTTCGACCCCCCAAATCATCATATAAACATGTAAACACGATGTCACGTATATTTAACCTTCTAAAAAAAATTCATACCATATAATCCACGTTTAATATTAAATAATAATATTTATAATTACGATTTTTCTAAGGCGTTATACATATTATATGATTAAATTACTATACAAAAAATTCAAGGTTCGAATCTCGTAAATGACATATTAAAGTTAAAATTTTATAATATAAATTTTGAACCATGCACATCATTAGTTAAATTTATATTAAATTAAATTCAAATTCAAATAATTATTGAAAATAATGATTTTGTAAAAATTTAATTGTAACATAAAATAAAACTTTAAACAAATCAAAAGAAATCTTTACCGAATATGACTTACTGATTTCAACTTAAGCGGATACAAATGGAAAACTGATTATAACTAAGGGTAGTGCATATATGTAAATAAACACACAAGACTTTTAGCCAGGTTCGACCCCTAATCCTCTAATGGTCTATGTCTTGGTCCCTTACCAACCCGGTAAGAGATTATATTATCGATCAAACAAGTTTATAACTACAAGATACAATAATATTTCACCCTTCTTCCCAGCTGCTGACAAACGACTTGCTGAACAATCTTGTTTTTGAAACTCTCTCTAAGTTATACTATCCTGAGTACACTTCTCTATACTAGTTCACCATATCCAATGTTTCTAAACCAATTATTCAATAATTAGCAATTGCAGATCAAACAATACAAATCAATAAAAGAGTACAACTCAAACCTTTAAACTCTATTAGAATAATGACGAATATAATATATTAAGATCTCGAGGGAATCTTTAAGAATATAGCAATGAAAGCACTGAGTTGAGAGTATTCTTGTTGCACTTAGTTCATAACAAAATAAGTACAAGAACATGTATTTAAAGACATACAATTAGTGGTAAAAAAGTAATCTAACAATTTACAATGTTCAGAATTCAATTCTAACGTTTAAATTAGTTAGACTTGTTTTTTTTAACGTTAATGTAAACGTTTGACAGAAGATTTAGTGAGAAGAAATCGTTTATAACATAAACCTGCAGTTTGTATGTATAAAACATGTATATAAAGTAAAAGTAAAAGCGAAGATTGGTTCCTGAGAAATAAGTTTTTGAGTGCAGAATGGATAAGATGGCAGACTTGTAGCACGAATGAATGATATAGAAGAAAGTCAAAATAGACATAATTGTTGTTGGAATGTACTATTTGGATATGGATAATCATTGTTTACTTCTAATAGACTATGCATTAGCAAGACAACTCCTAGTCGAGTATACTTGACTTAGGTAGCTTGTTCACAATTGACTCTAGAAGAAAACAGTTTGGATTGAAACCTAGTATTATTGTTGGTCAAGTAGACTTAACATAGAATTAGAATTACGTGAGTTTGATTCTTATATTAAGGGTATGTAGGCAACTTGAGAGGGGACGGATACACACACATTCTAGCAATTTCTAAGAGAACTTGAGATCGTTCTTGAAATCGTTGGAAGCACAGCTTAACCCCCGAATACAACCCCTAGTTCTTCATAATATAGTTGATCGTTCCTTTACAACTCACTGCAAACCTCTCAAAAGTTATTACGAAATCCACTCATTAACAAAAACAAATAGATTTAAAGCATAAAAATCAAGAAAAATAGATAATATATTCACCCCAACTGTATTATCTTGAGGTATAACCTAATATTCAACAAATTTGAGAATGTATGAATATGTTGTTGATGAAGATGTTTGTGCTAGCTTGGAGATGCAGTTAGCCAAAATTTAATTTAATGATTTACTTACATTGTGTTGTGATCCATTTTTTTGAGTCCTTTTGTGAATTCATCAAAGACTAATTTCTTCGCTTTCAGCTTTGTTGAGATATTTAATTATTTTCATCATAGACTTATCTTTAATCATTTGCATTTTATCTACGTTAAGATTTGAGAGCAATGTCATTATATAATCCATACTTCGTCAAATCTTTACTTTTCTTTTTTCACTTCAAAATTTTAAAACTACCTGAAAATTTAATTTAATTTTAGTTGTTCAATCACAAAAGATAGCGAAAGAAGTTTTAAAGAAAAGGTATTAAAACAACAGTCAATTTGATTATGAAAAGACTGAAAAAATATAGAACTAACTAATTTATGTTTGAAGCAATGCAAGTTTACTTTATGATGGAAGTTGATTATATGAGGACAAACTCATTAAATATTTTTCTTTAATTTATTTCTCAATTTCTCTTATTTTTCCCGCTACCCACTTTTTATTGTGGGGGAACCAAAATACCCACCGCTGGAAGGAACCGCCCTAAATACCCAGCTGATACGCCTCAGGAAGAGGCGTGACTTCAGTTACGCCAACCGAAATAACGTATCCAAAGGATACGTTTAATTTGCTGCTGAACCGCCCTCCACATACGCCAACACGTCCCACGTATCAAGTGATACGCCTTCTGAAAGCGCGCATCTTACGTCAGAAATGACGTAAGATACGCGGTTCCAACATGCGTATCACTTGATGCGCATGTTCGAACGGCGCATCTTAAGTCGTCTTCGTCGCTTGCACAGTCGTCGAGAAACACGATTCCGGCTTGTTTTTTGTTCGTCTCCGTCCGTCCAAATCACAGAGTTTCGAACCACATAATATATATCATTCGAACCGCAAATCGATGCTCTACACGAATATACCAATTTCATTGCATTTGGTTTACTAAATTAGATTCGCCCAAAATGGCGATTTTTATCGCCGTCGACTTTCCGACATCGTCTTTCACGCCCCTGCGGGGCCATAGGAGATGAACGGAGATTGTGAAGATTAAGGACAACAGCTTGTGGTCGATTTGTGGTCGATTTGTGTTCGTTTCGAGGTGGAATAGCCTCGTAATCGACGATTTCAGTCGATGGCGATGAAGTCGCCGGCAAGAGCTCTCCCCAGACGACCGGACTTGCATACAAATTCTGGCGATGAACAGTGCCCGGATGCGCCTTCCCAAACGGCGCATCCCGTGAGCAATTTGGTCGATGTTCCCGCATCTGGGCATTTTGGACAGTGGGTAGGGGATTTTTGGGTATTTTGGGCATTCTTTCTTAGAGTAATTGTCTTAAAACCATATTTAATAACCTCATTGTAAAAAATCTCAAAGACAATTGAAAATTATAAAAATATAATTTAGTTAAATTATAATTAAGTGATATTTTGGTTAATATAATATCAACATTTATTAAAAATATATATTGATGCAAAAAATAATAGTTAAGATCACAAAAGATTAATAATAAATATTGAAATATGAATTACACATATATATACTTAAAGTTTTGATGTCGTTGGAAAAAATTGATGGAATGAAATTATTTATTAAAAAAATTAAAATTTAGCTCATAAAAAACTATTTTTTATGCAAAAAATAATAATTGAAGCACCAATTACAATTAAGTCAAAATAATTAAGATATTTACCAAAAATGCGATTTTTTCTATATTTTTTTTTGCAATTTTACCTTCTTCTCAAAATATTTGCAAATAATACTTTTTTTTTTAAAAAAGCATTTTGCAAAAATACTAACTTTTATAAATATATTTGAAAAATAATATGTTTTGCATCCAAATCAACGGACCGGATACAACATATTGTTAAATATTAGTTGAATTTGAATATATGATTCAGGTTGCATGTAGTTACATACATGATTACAAGCATTTGCATTTGATTGATTTTGTTGCAAAACGTATTTTTTACAAATCTTTTATAAAAATTAATACTCCGTATTTTACAAAATGTTTTTATAAAGTATTTCTGCACTTGAGCATTTACAAAAAAACCTCAAATGATTACTTTTAATCTAATTTAGGACAGCTCCGCCGTGTCCGTGTGTGGAGGCTTATGTTAGAAGCTTCTCTCTCTTGTTCCACATGTGATAGATTATATACTCCTATATCACATAATGTGTAAAAATCTATATGCTTGTATACTATTTAGGTTCTCACTTAAAAGTTCTTTCGATTCGCTCTCGCTTTCTCAATTCGCTTTCACGTGAGATCTAATCTAAAGGTATAATTTTATAACACCCCCCCCCCTTTTTTCCTTTGTTTTCTTTTTACTTGATTGAGCACCAGATCTTTGTTCTTGTATGTTTTTAATTCAATTTTTGCTGTATTTATTGTGTATATATTGTGCAATGTTTGTGTATGGTTTTGTTTGTTTTAGCATCAATTGATTGTAAACAAGGTGGGTTATTTTTTTTATTTGAAAATTCTAAGGTGAAGTGTTTTGTTGAGGCTGAGAATTGAGATAATCAGAGAATGGAGATACGTAATAACTAAACTAGCATTAATACTCATTGGCGGTATTAATAAGAAATTTCAATGCTTGAAATTTTAACATGATTTTGCAGTTGGTGAAATAAATATTTGAACCAGTGTGATTCAAGAAACAGCTTTTGCAACAATTTATTTGTTTCGGAGGACTGATTAGTTGTGTTTGTTTTTATTACTAATTTATTGTTTAGATGACCTGATTTGAAGTGGTCTGTTTCAGGGATCGTGGTTTGCCTTGGAAGGTGTAGGTATAGTGTTAGAAATTCGATTATTTGGCTCTATATTTTCATATTATTGGCGTGGTAAAATTTGAGAAATGGAGAAGGATACATCTTTGAACCTAGGCGGTAGTTTACTGCCGCCTTCAGGCAGGTTTACGGCTTTACCACCTCCTGGGAATGCTCTCCATGTGAAGACAGAGCCATCAGGTTCAACTGCATTGCCTCCTCTGCGACCTGATAGTCTTTCAGAATCTGGTCGATTTGGTCACGCGATGTCTTCAGATACTAATCACTTCAGCTATGATATAAGCCAAATGCCTGATAACCCACCTAAAACTCTTGGGCACAGACGAGCCCACTCAGAAATTCTTACATTACCGGATGATCTTAGCTTTGATAGTGATCTTGGTGTTGTGGGTGGTCTGGATGGACCTTCATATTCAGATGACACAGAAGAAGATCTTTTTTCAATGTATCTTGATATGGATAAGTTCAACACTTCGTCTGCAACATCTTCCTTCCAAGTGGGTGAACAGTCATATGCATCAGGACAACCGTCAACTAATGTCCCAGTTTCTGCTCCAGCTGCTCCTGCAACTGAGAACATGGTCTCGACCTCTACCGAGAGACCTAGGGTTAGACATCAACATAGCCAGTCCATGGACGGGTCCAGTACGATTAAACCGGAGATGCTCATGTCAGGTACAGAAGACACATCTTCTGTTGAAGCTAAGAAATCAATGTCTGCTGCTAAGCTTGCTGAGCTTGCTCTTGTTGACCCAAAACGTGCTAAAAGGTGAATTTCAAATTAACAATGAAATTCTATATTTGTCTTTATTTGGTTACAAAATCTTATATGATAAGAAACACTGATTTGTTTTTTAGCACAAACCATTTTTTCTCATCCACTTTGTAACAAGCTAGCAACTTAGAAACCCTTGGGTAGTGGGAGTCTGGCATGAATGCTTAAACGTTTAACTTTGCAGTACTATATAATGTTACACATGATTAAGTTTTATGGTTTCAGTGTTATGCCAAATAAGTTTTCCAAAACTAGGAACAAACCATTAAATACCAAAAATAATAAGACTGGTAACTGTTATTTAGTCTAGTACTTCGAATTAAAGTACTGATCTTCACAAGTGTGTGTAGTACATTAATGTATTACTAAATGAAAGAGGGTTAGCATTCTTCGCTTTCCCATTGGGCAATCGGAAAAAAGATCTAAAGAAGTTTAAAAGAGAGCTGGACCTGTTATAGGAACTAAAATGAACATATTTAAGTAGGTGCTAACAATTATAACCTTGAAATGGTTTAATATGGCTGCATACGAAGTGATAGTACGATTGGTTCCTAGAGAAGAAGTTCATTTGGATTATGAAAATAGCTTTCTTAGGCAAAAAAAAAAGAAGAACAGCCTACATATATGCATTTTACTCTTTTTTTTCCTGCAAAAAAATGAAAATATGCAAATTATAAATGAATGTTAAAATCAAGAAAGTAAGAAAAGATTAAGCTGAAACAAATCAATGCTATTTTATATAATGTATACAAATTACGAGGAGATCAAGTTATATAAATATATATATTTAAATAGATATTCAGTACGAATAAGTGGGAATGAGATGGGAGAGAGTTTAAAACTTTTTAACTGAGGAGTCTGTGAGACAGTTTGAGGAAGATTGCATTGAATATTCATAAAGAGAAAGTCATATATGTATTAAACCGAGATTGAGTACGAATACGTGGAAATAAGATGTGAGGGAGCATAAAGGTTTTTATTAGAGGAGGCAATGAAACAATTTGAGGAAGATTGCATTAAACTTTTATAAAATGATATAATGGCAGTTTAAAAGGAGAAAGTATAAAAATTTTAGAGAGCTGGTATTTATGAAATTTTGGAAATGCAAGAATGAAATTTTAATAGAACTGAACTGAATGTGTGAGAAAGGAAATGTGTATTCAGAGAAAGTATACAGATTATAAAAAAAAAGGAGTGTAAATATGTTTAGAGGGACCAAGCGGATGTTTATTACAAATTGAATCATATAGTGCTTTATAATACACATTCGGGATTGTATAGTGCCTCTGTAAAGACTTGGTGCTGAATACAAACTGTTTTTTGGTAATTGTTGCAACAAACTTCTGAAAAGCTTCAATTTACACGTAGTGGACATTGGATAAAGAGATGAAACTGGAAGGAAGTTAATTTTAACCTTATAAACATGTTCTGCACTATTAACTTCTTATATACACTTTTGATACTTCAAAATATAACCCCATTGGAGTACTGCTTATATACTCAATCTTAAACAGTTGAGGCCAGTGTCCCATGGGGTTGTGCAAGAGTAAAAGAGTACTCCAATGCAGACCTCTAGTAGAAAGAAAAATGTACCCAGTAAGGGCAAATATTGAAAAAAAAATAGAAAGTAAACAACTTCAAAAGAGGCTAAAGAACAATCTAATGGACGAAGGCCTAGATATTATGAATAATAAAAATAAATTTGTTCCTAGCCTAAAACATTTAGTTACACAGTCACTCAGTCAGACGTCATTTCTCTGTATACTAGAAATATTAAGACTAATTTATAGTAAACATAAACATTCTATACTTGAGGTACCCATCACATAGTTTACACTTGTCCAACCATCAAAAGAGGTCTAATTGTGAAGTTTAGTGGTGGATGTTGGTTTGAGTTCATCATATTATATGCCCTTAAAATAAACATCTGCTTGGTCTGTCTTTATTCTTTTTAGTTTTTATTATTATCATGTTTATTTAGCTGTTAAAAAAGTAGGGGTTGCCTTATTTTTTTACTTTTTATTTTGATTCTTCTGCCTATTATCACTATTTGCTGTCTTTGTTTTTTGTATCTGTAACTCTTAGAAATTTTGTTTCTAAGAGGCATCTGCAATTTGTTAAATTTTACGGGGTCTGATTTTGTGCTTCACATTGAAATAGGATATGGGCAAACAGGCAGTCCGCCGCAAGATCTAAAGAGAGGAAAATGAGATACATAGCTGAGCTCGAGAGGAAGGTACAGGCTATGCAAACGGAGGCAACAACTTTGGCTGCTCAATTGACCCTGTTGCAGGTAATGCCCTCAATAATTTGATAAAAAAAATTATTAATCAGTTAATAATTAAAACAAGTGAGCCTTATTTGCAGTGAGACTTGTCTTCTAGATATGTTTATGGTATTTGGATGAAGACATGCACATAACTAAAGTTTTTTCTATCTTTTATGTTGTGCCCCAGAGAGATACAAATGGTTTGACAGTTGAAAACAGTGAACTGAAGCTGAGGTTGCAGACAACGGAACAACAGGTTCACTTGCAAGATGGTAAGAGGCTGGTTTCTGATGTCATTGGTTTATAAAATATGTGATTGCCAAAGACCAGAGCTGTATGTCATCGTTCTAGAAAGCTGAGGGTAGAAACTTTTTTCTAGAAAGCATCATAGGACACAAATGTAGTAATTTATTAAACTATGCAAGGAGAGAGTTTAAAGTGTCTATAAATTACCTTAAAAGTTATTGAACTTAGACAAAAGTTCAGTGGAGTACTTTTAAATAGAATACTATATGTTCTGCAACATTAACTGCTTACAAAATATTGCAAAACTTTGCAAGACATTTTCTAGGAAATAGGAATTATAGGACTCCAATTAGAACTCCCTTAAGAGTACTCAACTGAACTAAACCCACATCACTTATATTACCTACAAGTTGAAGTATATATTCTACTTACAAGTTAGTATCATTTAGATATTTTTATTAGAAATACAGTAGAACCCCTCTTAATTAATACTCTTTAAAGAGAGAACCTCTCTAAATTGATAAAAAGTTCCGGTCCCAACTTTCGCATAAAGTATATTTTTGATTAAATACATATTTTTATATATTTTCTGAGCATGGAAAATATTTCTGGTAATATTTTGGCAGATATGTTATTGAGGGTGTTTGGGATTGCTTAAAATAAGTTACTTTTGACTTAATGGAGGTGTTTTTAACTTAAAGGAGAAAGTAAAGTTGTTTGCTTTAAGTTGAATGAAAGTGTTTGGGTAATTCTGCTTAAAGTTAAATGGAGGTTTAATAATTTTGACTTAAAGTGAAATTTGACTTAAAAAAATTTTAAATTCATAATATTTGAACTTTACAAGAATTGTAAAAAAAAAAAAAAAAAAAAAAAAACACCATAAGTCATAAGTCATAAGTTAAAAGTACCTAAATGGAACTTCTGACTTAAAGCAGTTTTTTAACTTAAAGCGGGCTTAAAGCCATGGTAGACAAACACACTAAAAACGACTTAAAGCCATAAGGACTTTTAAAAAGCCCTTGCCAAACAGGCTGATTGTCTAGGAACTTTTAAACCATTCATTATCATATTTATTGTCTTTAATTAGTCGTTGTGATCTTCGTATTATGGAAAATGTTCATAGAAATAAATAGTGTTATTGAATTTATAACTAATTTTTTGACATTAAAATGCCAATATACATATTTTTAGTATGTATTCTCGAATTCAAAGAAATCATATACACTATATATATTATTATGTGTAAAATAAATTTTAATTATTTTAAAATTAAAAAAGTTGAAACCTCTCTGATGACCTCTCTAAAGTGATAACTTTTCTCGGTCCCAACAATATCACTTTAGAGGGGTTCTACAATATATAATTTATAATATAACAATATATAATTTATAATATATAACAGAGTAATTAACATTTTGCACCCTTTATCTTTGGATGTTTTGTCAATTTAGTCTCATTCTTTGAATTGTGACACATTACATCCCTTAACTTCTATTTTCGCTTCAGTTACAACCCTTTCATCAACTTCGATTCAATCCACCCGTCAACGTGTAAAAAGCTAATGGTATTATCAGAAGTAATTAGTCACATCTCATCTTCAACCTTCATCGCCCAACCCTTTTTTTCTCTCTTGCTCATAATCTAATGCTCGTGGATATATACATTCACGTACATAGGAAACAATATCACTTTAGAGGGGTTCTACAATATATAATTTATAATATATAACAGAGTAATTAACATTTTGCACCCTTTATCTTTGGATGTTTTGTCAATTTAGTCTCATTCTTTGAATTGTGACACATTACATCCCTTAACTTCTATTTTCGCTTCAGTTTACAACCCTTTCATCAACTTCGATTCAATCCACCCGTCAACGTGTAAAAAGCTAATGGTATTATCAGAAGTAATTAGTCACATCTCATCTTCAACCTTCATCGCCCAACCCTTTTTTTCTCTCTTGCTCATAATCTAATGCTCGTGGATATATACATTCACGTACATAGGAAACACAACTACATACACTAAAACATGAAATTTATACATGCATATCTTTGTGCAACAATAAAATTATTATACTAGCTTTTAACCCGTGGGTTTCTTTTGATATGTAATAAATTTTATTTTATGTTACAATTGTATTTTTGTTTAATTATTATTTTCAATAATTATTTAAATTTAATTTAAATAACTTATGAAAATTTGATTAATGATATGCATGGTTTGAAACTTATATTATGAAATTTTAAATTAAATATGTCATTGACGGAATTCGAACATTGAATCTTTAGTAAAGTAATTTAAGCATATCAAAATATTTAATCATTAGATCTAACGGTTTTTATTTATTACTAAAAATATAACGATCATAATTCGGTGTATACGGTTTTTTAATATATATTTTATTAGTGATTGGAAGATATGGTGTGATATTTTTGGGTATTTATTAATGATTGCAAGATTATGTTTTAAATTAAAAGGTAACGTGTTTTAATTAAAAAAAATATTAATGATTGAAAAATACGATATTTTAGGTGTTTATATAGGGTAATATCTTCAGTTAAAAGTACATGTCTTTTAATTAAAAAAGACAACCAACTAATTACCATTAATTACATTATTTTATTATTTATGTATTTATTTTAATAATTAGGATAACCGTATCGAAAACCAAACACCAAAACTTCTAATGTTTCGGTTTTAATATAATAGTATAGATAAAATTTATATATTATGGAATTTTAATTTTAAATTAAATATATCGTTGACGGAATTCGAATCTTGAATCTTTAGTAAAGTAATTTAATCATATAAAATATTTAATTGTTAGATTTAACGGTTCTTATTTTTTACTAAAAATCTAACGGTCATTATTCGTTGTTTACGGATTTTTAATTTTTAATTTATTAGTAATTGAAAGATGTGGTGTGATATTTGGGTATATATTAATGATTGCAAGATTATGTTTTAAACTAAAAGGTAACGTGTTTTAATTAGAAAAGAAATGTTACAGATTGAAAGATACGGTATTTTATGTGTTTGTAAAGGGTAATATATCTTCAATTAAAAATAAAGGTCTTTTAAGTAAAAAAGGCAGTCAGCTAATTAGCATTAATTACATTAATTTATCATTTATTTATTTTAATAATTAGTATAACCATAGTGAAAACCAAACGTCAAAACGTTAATGTTTCGGATTTAATGTAATAGTATAGATATATACATTTACAACCAAGCACACACAATTTTTTATTTTCAATTATACATGTATACATACATAAGTAGTTAATAAATTACTAGATATGTCAAAAAATCCATGTATACATATACATACTGAATTATTAGTGATAGAGTTCATTCATGATAGTTATATTATAATTAGTGTATGTTTTTTGGTATTTGGATAGATTTGAATAAAGATTTTATATTAATAGACGAAGTGAAGGTGTTTCAACTAAGAGCATCCCAACCCATCAACGACCTTTAATCCTTTAATTCGTCAATTTACTTGATGGAGTTTATTACTATGCAAAAGAAATAAACTGTTTTGCTATTTTTTATGCAGCAGTACAAATCAAAATAGTTAATCCGTCCAACAAATTGATGGACTTTTATCTATGCAGTGGGTATTCTTGGTCCATCAATCAAATTGATGGTCTTCAATCCATCAACTACTCCATCAAAAATTGATGGACCAACGGATTGACGGAGTTCAAATTGATGGACCAATAAAGAATCACTGCATTACTAAACTCCGTCTATCCGTTGATCCGTCTAACTAATCAACTATTTTTTCTTCATTGGTGCATATGCTCTAAGAGTGAAGGTCACCAACTCAACTTGAAGGTGTTTTTTTATGAAACATTATTTTCAATTTTTTTTTGGGAAATTCTATATGGTACCATTGTGGTTTTGGCTTTTCTACATGGTACCATCACATTATTTACTCCTATCCATGGTACCCTCGTACATTTGGTTTTACATATATAATATCCTTCTGTTAAGTAAAAAGTAATAGAATTGATTTCACACCGTAAAACAAATTGTATATTTGAAATCTTTACGAAAAGTTATATAAAATAGACCCTTAAATCATATAAAACAGAGTCAAAATGAGTGAGATATATATTGTCAAAGTTTGGTTATGGAGTTTGAATATATCTCACTCATTTTAATTCCGTTTTACATGATTCAATAGTCTATTTCATGTATTTTTTCGCAACGATTTCAAATAAACAATTTGTTTTACAATTTGAAATCAATTCTATTACTTTGTACTTAACAGAAGGGTATTATATATGAAAAACCAAATGTACGAGGGTACCATGGATAGGAGTAAATAATGTGATGGTACCATTTAGAAAAGCCAAAACCACAATGGTACCATATAGAATATGCCTTTTTTTTTTTACATATACACTTTAATGTTGGATGTTATAACAAAAATAGTTTATTAGTTTGAGGTATAGATGTTATATGAACATTAAGGTTGCAAATAGTTACTTATTTATGTTAAGTTTAATCATTTTTTTACTTAAATTAAAAAAAATTAAATTGTTTGTGTACTTTGATGTCATATCTCAAATTCAAAGTTAAAAGAATAATAATTTTATGCTATGATATCAAAGAATACTATAGTAATATACTCTATTAGTATTAGTGCTTTAGTTAATTATCATAGTACTTTCATAGAACATTTTCAAAATAAAGTAGAATTAAAATTGTTTTGACGAATTTATTAATAAATCCAAGAGAGCTAATATATTTAACAAAATATGTCATATGTTACCAAGTACACAAACATTTTTAAGAAAAAATTACTTATATAACACAGTTAGTTAATATAAAGTCAAGTAAACATAAATTTAAAGAGTAAATTAAATAGAATTATACTTAGATGGCATATAGAGATGCACAAAAAGCCCGAGCCCGAAAATCTGGCCCGGCCCGATCCGGCAAAGCCCGGTCAAAGCCCGGTCAAAGCCTGGCCCGGTCAAAGCCCGGCCCGAGGGCCTTGAATGGTCCCTATATTTTTGGCCAAAGCCCGGCCCGGCCCGGCCCGGCAAAAGCCCGGTCTTCGGCCCGGCCCGATTAAAAGCCCGGTTCGGCCTGAAAAAACCCGGGTAAAATTCGATTATTCTAGTATACTTACATAAATATTTATGTATTTACACTTCCTACAAATATAAAAATAATTTAAGTACATATATATTTACATATTCATTATTAATAATAAGATTATTTATATGCATATATTACTATACATGAACGAAAACAAGTTAAGTACACGTGTAATCAATTAATATATCATCAAATCAAAAAGTAAATCGATAAATGTAATATTTGTATCGGCAATTTAGATTGTTTAACACATGACTGCCATTATTACATAAAAAAACATTCTTATATAACATAAAATCTCGATCCCATTTGATCCCGGAAAAAGCCCGATCCGGCCCGGCCCGTTTCAGACCTGGAAAAAAGCCCACTGCGGCCCGCTTCGAGGGCCTAAACGGGCTCACATTTTTCACAGAAGCCCGGCCCGGCCCGGCCCGGCCCGGCCCGGGCCGGGCTTTGACCAAAAAGCCCGGGCCGGGCTTTGACCAAAAAGCCCGGGCCGGGCTTTGACCAAAAAGCCCGTGCTTTTCAAAGCCCGGTCAAAGCCCGGCCCGATGGGCTTTTTGTGCATCTCTGGCATATAATATATTAAATATCTTGTTTGTAAAATGACTCATGTACCCCTGCTCTTTTAACAGGAACAGTGATAGTTAATGGAAGTTGGTCAAAGGGTTGCAGTATGAAGCAACAATGAAAATTGGGAGATGTAATGTGCCATAATTTAAAAATTGAGACCAAATTGATAAAACCCCTAAACATAAAGGGTGTAAAGTGTCAATTACTCTAGGACTTCATATCTAAAATTCCTCAATAAGAGGAGCTTGTTGCTAGCTGCTGCCACTATCAAAATTTTGAAAATGTAAATTTCAATACCAGCACACCTTGCAAATTCGTTTTGATGGTGTTACTTTAGACCCTTGAGATAACTCGATAGACAAAAGGAAATGTTGTAGGATTTACCTTTATTCCTCTATGTTAACTTCAATGGACTGTAAAGTTGTTAATCTTCTTCTGGTTGCTTGACTGATCTCAGATTATGATGTCCTTTATTAGATTGGATGCGTCATTATCTATAACGTAACAGTTTACTGCTTCTCAGTGTTACTTTTAGTTAATGTAAAATTTGAATACTGTCACCTTTTTTAGCCATGTGAGATGAGCTTCTGTTTGACTGTTTCTGCTCAAGAGCCATATATGACGATGTGTTTCTTTTTTTGCTTTATAGCATTGAACGATGCTCTCAAGGAAGAAATCCAGCACCTTAAACTGTTAACCGGACAAAACACTGTGAATGGGGGTCCTATGATGAACTATACTCCATCATATGGAGTGAGTCAGCAATTTTACCCCAACAATCAGAATATGCAATCAATGTTAACTGCCCACCAGTTTCAACAGCTCAAGCTCCATTCCCAGAAACAACAGAATCAATTTCAGCAGCAGCAGCTCCATCAGTTCCAGCAACAACAATTGCAGCAGCAGCAACGGGAGCAACATGTTTCTCAAGCCGGAGACATGAAAATGAAAGGTTCAACATCATCAACCAATCTGGGGGAGAGCTCTCCAGACATCAACATGCATATGTCAAAGGATTAGATAGGGCATTCAATGATTAATTATGTCGCAGCATTTTGGTTGCGTTCGGTTTTTGGATTGATAAGCTTTTGTTCTGTGATTTAGGTTAGAGACTATGCATGTTAAATTGTGTGCTAGGAAGTCTGATATTTGGGTTCAAAATTTTACATCTTAAAAAGTCAACTTGTACACAGTTTTGACATTCTGGTCTTCCTTTAATTTCGTCCAACTTAGAACTGACTTACTCCTATTCAAGTAAAACACTTATAATTGACCTTTTTTTTTTTTTTTTGAATATTTAGGCTTATATGCTTAATGAGTATCTATCCTAACAAATTTTGAGATGAGTGAGAACGAACCTTATTACTTTATGCACAGATTTCTAGGAGAAAAAATGAGGTACTTTCATATAATATTTTTTTATGATTTTTATTTTGTATAAAAATTTGAACTTTAAACTTTTATACAAAACAAAAATTATGAAAAAAATATTACTCCCTCCGTCCCATTTTTATTTTCCATCTATCAAAATCCACCTTTTATTCAATCATGTCAATTAAACTCATAGTTACTAAATAATTGTATTGTTTTTTATAAAAGTTAACATAATTAACACATAATATACCTTATTAATTAAATGTGGACAATTATTTTGGGACAAAGAAAATAGGAAACAGTGGACAATAAAAGTGGGACGGAGGGAGTATATACAAGTACCTTTTTTAAACACATTGAAGTATGCGTAAACAGTAAACATGTCATATTATGGGACGGAGGTAGTACTATTTTTGTACTGATGTCGTGCAAGAATCTCTGTGCGTGTCAAATCCCGTGGACGGTCAAATTATGTATATTCTAATGTGGAACGGTGCTATAGCAAATGTATAATCAATTAGAGCTTTGGGATAGGAACTACCACTTCCAGCTCCTTAACGATTGTAAATAAGCTACTCAATAATACATTTAATACAAGGAAAATAAAACCAAACCAAACCAAACCAAACATACCCAGTTTATCCCGCATGAAGCAGGGTCTGGGAAGGGTAAAATGTACGCAGACCATACCCCTACTTTACAGCAGACCATACCCCTACTTTACAGTAGAGAGGCTGTTTCCGTGAAGACCCCCGGCTTAGTGCACCGAATATCAAAGTGAATTTTATACAAAGATGATAATGGTGGGTAAAGTAGTCGACCGAACCTGGGCCCATGGCCTGGATCACATTGGGCTTACCAACTCGGGTAAGGGGCACTCCTCTCCTGGTCCAGGAAGACCTCCGGCCAAGCTCCTTGCGCCTGCAAAAACAGAAAACAGAAGACAATATGAAGATGAAAAGCCAAGCTTCTAAGCTAATGCTAACCGAGAGAGCCCAACTCTGAGGCTCTCAACCACAGAACCACTCCCTAGAAGAGAATCAACAACTCTAATCTGGCGCCTCCAACAATCCCTATCAGCTGTCGAGTTCTCATCCAAGTTTAAGGCCTTCAAATCCATCCTGAGCTGTTCTTCCCACGACCTCCTCGGTCTGCCTCTTCTCCTCACCCCAACAACCGTGAGACTCTCGACCCGCCTCACCGGGGCTTCCGGAAGCCTCCTACGAACGTGGCCGAACCATCTCAACCTCCCTTCCCTAACTTTCGCAGAAAAAGGCGCCACTTCCAACTCGCTCCTAATACAGGGAAAATACATGTTCTTATATTCACTTTTACAGTATTTCTTGGCTCATTCTTCAAACACGAGTTCTGTTTTAACTTCAAGCTATTTATACTTGAAAGTAAGGAAAAGGTGAAACAGGCAGTTTTCCAAATGCATCCGGATAAAGCGCCTGGGCCGGACGGAATGACCCCACCATTTTTTCAGAGGCACTGGTCCATTCCATATTGTGGATTTGGTTAGTAAATTTTTTCAAGATGGGGAAATTAAGAGTGGTCTTAATGCTACAAACATTGTTCTCATTCCTAAAAAGAAAAATCCGACAACGGTGGGAGATTTGCGGCCTATCTCTTTGTGTAATGTTTTAATGAAGGTGGTGACTAAAGTGATGGCTAACCGTTTGAAGGAGTTGCTAGGTATGATTGTGTCGGATACTCGAAGCGCTTTTGTTCCAGGACGTTTGATTTCAGATAATGTTATGGTGGCTTATGAGGTAATGCACTATCTTAAGAGGAAGAGAGTTGGTATATGGCTTTAAAGTTGGACATGAGTAAAGCATATGACCGCATTGAATGGGATTTTTTGAAAGCAATTTTAAGAAAAATGGGTTTTAGTCCTTGGTGGGTGAATCTGGTTTTGCAAAGTGTGTCCACGGTTTCATATAACATTGTTCATGGTGATAAGAGTATGGGACCAGTAGTTCCAAGTCGAGGTATCCGGCAAGGGGATCCACTATCCCCATACCTTTTTATCATTTGTGCGGAGGGCCTTTCTGCAATAATGAGATTCTATGAAGAGAAGAAGTGGATCAAGGGTGTTAGCATATGCGGTAGAGCCCCGATAATTTCCCACATGCTTTTTGCGGATGATAGTTATTTTTATTGCAAAGCTGATTTAGGGGAAGCAAATAAAATTTTGGAGTTACTGAAAAAGTATGAGAAGGCCTCGGGTCAGAAAGTTAATCTTGGCAAATCGTCGGTGCTTTTTAGTACGAATGTTATTCCTTACAACAGAATTGCAATCTGTCAGCCTTCAGATGTTGGAAGCGAATGAGCAAACAAAGTACCTGGGTCTTCCTAACACAGTAGGAAGAAACAAATATGTGATTCTTGGTTTTTTAAAGGAGAAAGTGAAAGCAAGAGTTCGTAGTTGGGATAGCAGGACCATTTCGAAGTCTGGGAAGGAGGTTCTTATTAAGTCAGCTGCTCAATCCCTACCAACCTACGCCATGAGCGTTTTCTTGCTGCCGCTGGAAGTTTCTAATGATATAGAACAAACTCTGACTAGATATTGGTGGGGGTTCTTCTCAGGATAGTGTCAAAAAGCTGCATTGGATGAGTTGGGATAGATTAAGCAAGCACAAGGATGTAGGGGGCTTAGGCTTTAGGAATTTTCGTGACTTCAATATCGCAATGCTTGGTAAACAGGCCTGGAGATTTCTCACAATGCCAGAAAGTTTGGCGACCAAAGTGTATAAAGCAAGATATTTTGCAGATGGGAACTTTTTAGATTCGACTTTGGGGAATAATCCTAGTTTCATATGGAGAAGCATATGGGAATCTAGGGATCTGGTTAAGAGTGGAGTCAGATGGGTTGTTGGTCCAGGAGAGTCAATTAGCATAAAGGGACAGCCTTGGTTAGCAGATGAAAATAATCCTTGTGTTATGACAGAGTCAGAGGCGATTGTAGATAAAAGGGTTGTATCACTTATGTGTATTGATAGGAGAGAATGGGATGTAGAGGTTATAAAAGATATCTTTGATGAAAGGGATCAGTTATGCATTTTGAATACTCAGATAGATGTCATTAGCAGAGAGGATTCTATCTACTGGCGGTTGGAAAATTCAGGCGAATATTCTGTACGAAGCGCTTATAAACTTCTGCAACAACAGAAAAACAGATGGAATGTCCAGGACTCGGATAGTATATGGAAGAAGATATGGAAAGTTAAGGCCCCTCCAAAGGCGTTAAATCTTCTTTGGCGTGCATTGTCGCATTGTCTTCCAACAAATGTTCAGCTACAACAGAAGCATGTCCAGGTGCAAGCGGTGTGTCCAGTATGTTTGGTGGAAGATGAGTCTATTCTTCATGCTTTGGTGTTGTGTAACTTTGCAGCACAGTGTTGGAGGAACGTTCTGCCAAACGTTCAAACAGGAGAGGTCAGTAGTTTCTCAGAATGGTTGGTACGTGTTTTTAATAATTGTAATCTGAAGAAAAGAGCTGAAGTTGCTATAGTGAGTTGGGCAATCTGGAAAGCCCGTAATGATATGGTTTGGAATAAAAAACGCTCCTACACGGGTAGAGTGGTTGAGTCAGCTAAGGAGTACCTTACACAATGGAATTTAGCCCAAGGTCGGTCGAATATTGCTCTGGTATCGCCAATGTTTGATGGTGATGGAGCTTCTTCTTGGGTCAAGCCACAGTTTGATACAGTTAAGGTAACAGTTGATGCAGCTATTTTCAAAGATCGGGAGGAGTTTGGATTTGGGTTGGTAGCTAGAGACTCAAATGGTGGGCTGATTCAGGCAAAATCTGTGCTTCACCAAGGCAGTGCTGCTCCAGAATTAGCCGAGGCCATGGCGGTGAAGGAAGCTCTTAGCAATTGAGGTGGGATAAGGTGGTCCTCGAGTCTGGTAACGGTGCAGGCTATAAGGAGTCGAGTTTCTATGAGATCGCCATTCGGGCTGATTGTTGAGGAATGTCGAAGAGAAATCGAACAGTTGAACAATTTTCATTTGTATTTTATTAGACGGTCTGCAAATATGGTGGCTCATCATCTAGCTAGAGCATCGTATTTATATCCAGGTCGTATTTTTGATAGGAGTACTGTTCCTATCGAGTTGAAGAATTGTATGCTGGCTGATTGTTTGAATTAATAAAATTTTGCATTTCGTCAAAAAAAAAAAAAAGGGTTGCCCAACAGGAATCATTTCAAAATTACTAAACACTAATCTAATATACAGATACTATATAAGAATCTGATGTGCATTGACATGACCAAGTACAAATTGATAACATAAATTGGTGTGAAGTAGATAATAGTTCAAGTGAGATGATCACTAACTACAAAATGCTGCGAACTCATTATCAGGTATGTTTGTGAATTGTTTCAAAAAGCACAGAATTCATGACCAACAATAGACTACCTACTCACAACCTCAATTATATCACAACCAATGCATGTTGCATTTGCACATTCTATAACATGCCAGTCTCCAACACAATGCACACTCACCTGGAAACATGGTGAAAGGGAAGTACTTGCCAAAAGATGAAGTTATCTTACAACACCCGATTCTCGTTTTTCTTTTTTTAGTACTAGGGTTTATTGTAATGGATCCTTTTGATTTGAGTCCTGTTGGAGGACATGACTTTAGGCCAGTGAAAAATGATATTGCCTCCTATTATCAAGTAATGGAGAATTGGCCTAAAGACAATCATAGTCGACTTGCTCGAGGGGATCAAGTGTTTGTGGATGAGGTTTATGGTCCTGAATCTTTGGAGTTCGACATCTATGGGCGTGGCCCTTATGCAGGGCTAGCCGATGGTCGCATTGTAAGATGGATGGGACAAGATGGAGGAGGCTGGGAAACGTTTGCATTTGTGTCAAAAAACTGGTAAGTTTTCTTGCTGCAGTTACAAAGTTAGTCACTGAATTTGTGAATCATTTTTAAGAAAGAAGAATGTTCTGATAATAAATAAATATATAAAGTAATACATCAAAAATGTGATTAAAATGGCTGGTTTTAAAGGTCTGAGGAGAGTTGTGCTAAAGGTGTTAACTCGACAACATACAAGCAGTGGAAATTCGAGAAACAATGTGGGCGACCTCTTGGTTTGAGGTTTGATAAAAGGAGTGGTGATTTATACATAGCAGATGCCTATTTCGGGCTCTTGGTTGTTGGGCCTAAAGGAGGATATGCCACTCCCTTGGCTACAGACGTAGCAGGGAAGCCGATACTCTTTGCCAATGACCTTGACATTCATCATAATGGTTCTGTTTTCTTCACAGATTCTAGCAAGAGATACAACAGAGTGTAAGTACTGGTATTTGTTCATTTATGAAGAAACATCCTAGTAAACATTTGATAAAAACTGAGTATATATCTGTGAAATGGAGCACTTATGGCAATTTCTGCAATAAAATTTCCTCGGATTTAAAAAAACAAAGAGATATATGGTTGTAATGACATTATTGTAGGTTGATGGCAGTACAAGTACATGTTTATTGATGTAAAAGAAATTGTTTGTAGGAATCATTTCTTTATAATGTTGGAAGGAGAAGCCACTGGTAGGCTTCTTAGGTATGATCCTCCTACAAAAACAACTCATATAGTGTTGGATGGCTTGGCTTTCCCTAATGGAGTACAATTTTCCAGAGACCATTCTTTCCTCCTCTATACTGAAACTACCAATTGCAGGTACTTATAAGCATGCCTTGTTTCTAGAAAATATAGTTATGAAGCCTGGTATAAAGTTGGCATTGGCAATATGCAAATGCAGGCTTATGAAATATTGGGTGGAGGGTCCGAAAAGTGGCACTAGTGAAATAATGGCAAACCTACCTGGATTCCCGGACAACGTAAGGATAAACGAAAAAGGCGAATTTTGGGTGGCAATAGATTGTTGTCGGACACGGGCACAAGAAGTTTTGATCAACAATCCATGGATGAGGAGTGTATACTTTAGGCTACCAGTTCGGATGAGATACTTGGCTAGATGGGTTGGAATGAAAATGTATTCTGTGGTGTCGAGGTTCAATGAGAATGGTGAAATCTTGGATGTTCTTGAAGATAAGAAGGGTGTAGTGATGAAGCTAGTAAGTGAAGTGAGGGAAGAAAAAGGGAAGCTTTGGATTGGAACTGTGGCTCATAACCACATTGCTACACTAAAACTTGAATCTTCACCTTAGTCCCAATTTTTTTTTTGTTTTTTCAGTTTCTTTTTTATAAAGGTTTAGATAGATTGTATCTTTGATAATGCCTTGAGTCTTCTAAACTTTGGTAGCTGTTTCAAGTTTGATATTTCTGTATCAACTTCTTTCTGTCTGTTTTGAATACATTACATCTGCACTATCAACTTAAAAATTTGATATGCACATTGTGTGCTCGTATTATATTCTTATATATATTAAGCGTAAAAAGAATTTTATCCAAAATTTTGATAATAGATAGTCTTGGTCCATAGTACAATAATAATAAATAAAAACTAATAAATTTAAAAATGAATAGATAGATATCGTTGGATCTAACAAAAAAGAAATTTTAATATTTCAATATATAAACTAAAAAGTGTATATATTAAAATACTAAAAAGTATATGTCAATGATTTAATGTAAATCAAATATAATTGAATTTTCTACATTGAAAAAGATTATTAATGCAGATTTTTAACATTGAATAAGATAATTAATGTATTTAATGTAAAATTCGTAATTGTATTTTTTTCTTCATATTCTCGGTGGTTCCATTTGGATAATAATTGTTAAATCATCATTAAATTAAAGATAATTTTGAAAATTTTGCATAGATTGCAAAAGCTTTCAGAGATCCTAAATAATACTCCCTCCGTCCCATTTTTATTGTCCACTGTTTCCTATTTTCTTTGTCCCAAAATAATTGTCCACATTTGATTAATAAGGTAAATTTTGTGTTAATTATGTTAACTTTTATAAAAAAAATAATACAATTATTTGGTAACTATGAGTTTAATTGACATGATTGAATAAAAAGTGGATTTTCATAGATGGACAATAAAAATAGGACGGAGGGAATACAAGAAATGGCATTAGGAGGACAGTTGATGTTGAATTTCATACAGGTGATAATTGATAAACAATTTGTATGGGCTTTTAACCTACAACTTCCAAGCAAGGAGAAGTACAGTGCTGTTGCATATTTGGTAAATCTGGAGCCTGTCCCAGAAGGATCTTTGCTGCATCAGTTGATGAAAGGGGCTGATGCTTTTAGGACTTCAAGGCTTAAGTTGATTGCCAATGTTGTCAAAGGACCTTGCATTGTGCCGAGAGCAGTTGGCGAGCACTTACTAGCAAATAGAGCTGTAAACGAACCGAACTCGGATGAATTCGGACAAATTCTTAACGAATCGAACAATGTTCAGTAAGCTTATCGGATATTTTTTCTTGTCCGAACTCGAGTTCGGTAATGAGAACGAACCGAACACGAACAGTTCGGTAATTATATATATAATAATAATTTGAAAAATAAAAAAAAAAGTAAAAAATTTGTAAATATTATTGTTTTTATGGAATGAACCGAACTTGAATCGAACTCGGACAAACTCGGACGAACTCTTAACGAACATGAACTGTTCACAAATATACCGAACCGAACCGAACACGAACCGAACACGAACGGTTCGGTAATTATATATATAATAATAATTTGAAAAATAAAAAAAGTAAAAAAAAATTGTAAAAATTATTGTTTTTATTGAACGAACCGAACTTGAATCTAACTCGAACAAACTCGGACGAAATTCTAACGAACCGAACAATGTTCGGTAAGCTTATCGGACACTTTTTCTTGTCCGAACTCGAGTTCGGTAAGCTTATCGGACGAGCTAACCGAACTCGAACTCGAACCGAACCGAACGAGCTTACCGATCCGGTTCGTTTACAGCTCTACTTGAAAGTACAGCATGTGTGGGAGATAATTTAATTATACAAATAGATATAGATGTTGGGTCTGTTAGAATAAAGAGAAAAATCAAATATTATTATAATCAAGCCAAAGTTTATAATACATGTCTCAATACATATATAGTAAACCTATATAAGATAAAATACCCTTAATATAATAATACGTATATATTCTAACATCCTCCCTCAAACTCACGATGCTGCACCAATGAGCATTGAGAGTTTGTCAGACAAGAAACGAAAGCGCGAAACAGAGTGAGACTTTGTGAAAATATCAGCAATCTGAAGTGCAGAAGAGACATAACGTAAGGAGATGGTACCCTGGTGCAAATGATGACGAGTCATATGACAATCAATTTCTATATGTTTAGTGCGCTCATGAAAGATGGAATTACGAGCAATATAGACTGTACTCTTATTATCACAATATAGCGGAGTAGGACGAGTAAGCTTAACACCCAAATCTGCAAGCAACCGACGCAACCAAACAACCTCACAAGTAGTAGAAGCCATGGCACGATACTCAGCTTCCTAAGATGATCGAGAAACAACATCTTGCTTCTTACTTTTCCATGAAAAAAGAGAATCACCAAGAAAAATACAAAAACCAGTAGTGGATTTACGATCCTCAGGATCGCCATCCCAATCAGCCAAAGTTTATAATATATGTCTCAATACTTATATAGTAAATCTATATAAGATAAAATACCGAAAATACCCTTAATACAATAATACATATATATTTATATATTCTAACATGGTCTTCTGTGATTGCAAATGCAATTGTTCATTTGATTTGGCGACGCTTACAGTTGATTTAATTGGCTTTCCTCATTGAAAGCCAAATCGAGTCCGAGCTTCCACAACAATTATTAGGGGCTATAAGATTCGCACGCTGCTTCAGCACGGCCTATTGAACTACCATCCGATGGAAATGATTTAGTTGGTAAGCATTTTAAAATTAAGGTTAACATGATTTAGTTTGATAAAATTTGTTCACCAAGTGTACATTACCTATTGATCTATATATTAAAGCAACCATATATATAGGGTCTTGTGAGAACCTCCACTTATGGTGAGATATGAGATGTAATCTTAGCCACTCATTTAAATACATTATATTCATCTCTCACCACTCATTTTAATTTTTAATATTTTAATATTTTATATTTGAGATTTCACCATCTTCTTTCTAATTCAACCACCCACCACCACTACCTCCGGCGAGCACCAGAAAATCACCACCGGCAAATATAAAATCACCACCGCCAAACCAAAAATCACCACAAGAAACACAAAAATCAGCACTCCGACCAACTGTAAACAAAAAAAATCACCACCGGAAAACGAAAAATCACCACCAAAAAACCAAAATCACCACAACCAAAACCATTACAAACCACCAAACCACCGCTGCTTCCGGCCACCAACTCTGCCCACCATCAACTAATCACCACCGACGTGCCAAAATCACCAGAAAATCCATCACAGTATAAATCAAAAAAATCACCATAAACTCAAGAAAAAATCACCAGCTGCAGTTGAATTGATTGTGAGCAGATCCAACACATCACCATCAACCACCACGAAACAAACACCATCATAACACCAAATCACCAGAAATTTTCCGACGAGTTACTTATCAACCCAGAAAAATTAGAAATATATATATATATATATATATATATATATATATATATATATATATATATATATATAGGGTGCCCTTCCACAGCCACCGTTGGTTGAAAAAAGGCCCACAACCACCAACTCGTACACTGCCGCAATGAACACTTGCGGCAAGAAAACTTAAAAAAAAAAAGAAGGTTGCCGCATTGAACACTTGCGGCAGGAAAACTTAAAAAAAAAAGAAGGTTGCCGCATTGAACACTTGCGGCAGGAAAACTTAAAAAAAAATTATTTTATGTGGAGTCGATCTCAGGTTCTTCACCAGAGATAACACCAACATGACCACTACACCAAATAAATTTATTTGTAATTTACTACAAAACAAAACAGTATTAAATATTATTTTACGTTTTTATACTTTTATTTTTATTATTTATTAAAATTAAAAAAATTGGTAAATTAATACATTATAAAATATAAAAATGTTTATAAAATTTGAATTATTACATAAAATTTTAAATAAATTATTATAGTTTTATATTTAATAAAAGTAATAAAAATAATAAATTAATAAAAGCTGTTAATTTGAAATATAGAAACAAGTAAAAATATGAAATTACGTTTTCACCCTCCAATTTGTTGCCACAACGATACATAGCGGATGAATGAAAATCTGAAATTACTTGTTTACCCTTAAATCATTGCCGCAATGATACAATGCGGATTCATAAAAATATGGAATTACCTTTTTACCCTTAAATCATTGCCGCAATAATACAATGCGGATAGGAGACGTATACAACCACCCATTGCGGTTGCCGCGACCCGATTAACCCTAATTAAACACATAGCTTAGGCAATTTCAGGCGATTCCGGGCGATTTACACACAGAGCTGCGAATGTCAGGCCATCTTCCTCCTCAAGGTATCTTCTAATTGACACTTACACACACACGCACGTAGTTATACATACACACACGCACTACTATATACATTGCTACTGACGATTATATGTACATGGTTTGATTCGTTTTTAACTGTGGGTGGTGTTTATTTGCTTCATTTTAGTTAAAATCATGAATTAAATCGAATTATTAGGGTTCATAGTTCGAATTTTACCCATTTTTGGTTTGCATTAGTTTGAAATTAGGGCTTTTACCCTCAATTGAGTTGAAATTAGGGTTTCTCATCTTTAATTAGGTTGAATTAGCTCGAAATGCCCAATTTAGAATTAGGTTTCGAATTATTATTCGAATTTTTATTAAAACTATGAATTAATTCGAATTATTTTATAATTATGAAATTATAATTATAATTTTTTTTATGAGTTGTGGAAATTTTAATTCGAATTTTTGAATTATTAATTTGAATTTTTGAGTTTAAAATTCGAATTTATGAATTAATATGATTTATTAATTCGAATTTTGATTAATTAACATATTAGTACTGCATTTTATTTGATAAATTATATTCGGTGTTAATTTATTCTTGTTTTAAATATGTCTTAATGGAATGATAATTTTAGCCAATTTTGGTACATGTTTATGAAATGTGTCTTATTTCTTTGATCTTGCACATTGCAGATGCTATGGATATACAGTGCAGGCCTCTCGATAGGTCCCTCTTGACCATGCATGATGATCATATTAGCAGTCACATATGGCAGGGGGTGAGCGGGAGAAGTTGGATGTCCGCCAGTTGACAGCCAACCTCGACGATTGGGTATTTGATGACACCCAGGTTAGTTTGCTGTCAGACTGGGGTTTCCGAGCGTTTACTAACCCACGCTCGATTCCCCAGAACGACATCCGATTGATCACGGCGTTGGTGGAGAGGTTTAGGCCAGAGACCAACACCTTTCATTTCCCATTTGGTGAGATCACCATCACTCTAGAGGATGTTTACATGATATTGGGATTGCCTGTTCGTGGTCGTGCTGTTACTCATACGGAGCTTTCCGCACCGCTTCCATATTGGCTAAGACGGTGGCATGATTTGAGGTTGACTGAGACCGAACGCAAAGATATGTATAAAAAAGGTTTGCTTTTTAGTCCATAAATTCTAATTTCTTGCATTTTAGTCCTTAACATGTTTAATTCTTGCATGTTATACATTAAATTTTCATTTCTTTGCAATTTAGGAAGATAATTATGTAGTTATTGCATTTTAGTCCATAAATTCTAATTTCTTGCATTTTAGTCCTTAATTTGTTTAATTCTTGCATGTTATACATTAAATTATCATTTCTTTGCAATTTTGGAAGATAATTATCTAGTTATTGCTTTTTAATCCATAAATTCTAATTTCTTGCATTTTAGTCCTTAATTTGTTTAATTCTTGCATGTTATACATTAAATTATCATTTCTTTGCAATTTAGGAAGATAATTATCTACTTATTGCATTTTAACCCATAAATTCTAATTTCTTGCATTTTAGTCCTTAATTTGTTTAATTCTTGCATGTTATACCTTAAATTTTCATTTCTTTGCAATTTAGGAAGATAATTATCTAGTTATTGCATTTTAGTCCATAAATTCTAATTTCTTGCATTTTAATCCTTTATTTGTTTAATTCTTGCATATTATACCTTAAATTATTATTTCTTTGCAATTTAGGTGGGGTGAAGCTTCATAGGTTGAGGGAAATGTATAAAAAGAAACCGGAGAAGCCTTCTCCCGAGTTTATCGAGCATGATAACCTTGTGTACACCCGGGATTATCTTTTTTACATCATTGGGGGTGTGTTGTTTCCTTCATCGAATAGAGACACCTTGCATCCTAGGTACTTCTTGACTTCATTTCTCTCTCTAGTCCTTGCAATTTATGCTTAAATTTATCTAATTCTTGCATTTTATGCCTTAAATTTCACATTTCTTGCATGGTCATCCTTAATTTCTCCAATTATTGAATTCTTACCTTAATTTGCATTTACTGAATTTTTGCAGGTATTTACAGTTAATCCAGAATGCGCATGAGATTAAGGAGTATGCCTGGGGAGCTACGGTTTTGAGTTATTTGTTCAGGGGTTTGGCCAAGGTTGCTCAGAAGGGTGCCAAAGCTATTAGTGGGTGCACCATGCTTTTGCAGCTTTGGTCTTACGAGAGGCTGTTGCCTGGGGCACCTCTGTTAGCACCTCGTATGGATTTTGTTTGGCCGAGGGCATTGGCTTGGGCTGAGACGGTAGATGAGAGGAGGGTTAACCCCCACCACCATACAGGTCTTTATCGGGGGGACTTTGACAGCTTTCAGCTTGGTTGGCTGACATGGCAGCCTTATCAGAGATTTTATGACATTCAGGATGTTTCTGTGGATTATAATATCGATTTGATGAATGCTCACTATATGGCTCTCGGTCGTGTCCCTCTCATTTCTTTTGATATCGTTGAGTATGTCATGCCAGATAGAGTCTTGAGACAGTTTGGTATTCTACAGCATATCCCACAGGCCCCGGTTGCCATGACTTCACTGCAGACAGAGAGAGCATCTCGTTGGGTGCGGGACAATCATACAGTGACCTTGGCAGATTACATTGAGGAGTGGCATGCTTTTAATGATGGCATGATACCTATTGTCGAGGAGGGCAATTACGTGTCTATAGAGGAGTACATGTATTGGTACAGGCACGTCAGTAAGCTAAGGATTGCTCCATTTGTGGCTGAGCATCGTTCTAAGATTGTGCCTCGTGACTGGTATCCCCAGCAGGACATGGCTGATGCGGTATGCATTATATACCGTTATTTTTCTAATTCTTGCATTTTAGACCTTTATTTCTCCAATTCATGCATTTTAGACATTTATTTGTATAATTCTGCATTTTAGACCTTTATTTATATACTTTTGCACTTTAGACCTTTATTTATATACTTTTGCACTTTAGACCTTTATTTATCTAATTCCTGCATCTAAATACTTCAATGCAGCTGGATTGTGGAATGAGGACATTACATGCCATTTACGAGCGTGATCCCCCCGAGTGGTTCTTTGATATCATCACTGAGTTTTTGGCTCGTTATGATCGGAACAACACCGAGAGGAGGGGTGTTGGATTTATCAGACCTAGTTTTGATAGACCCTCTCGTGCACATGATATGGATATTGACCCCAGTGGTCCTTCATCTTCGCAGCAGCCTCCACTAGCCGTTTCTCAGAAACGTTTGCGTGAGTTAGTAATCTTTTGATACTTGTTATCTTTGAATGTAGTGGATTGAATATATGTATGATTGTTGTATATTTTATTGTAGGTTGAGACTGTTGATTCTCATGCTTCACTTACGCACGATGCCACACCTCATGTCTCTTATAAACGTCCTCGTCAGGTAGTAATCCTTAATGCTAGGTTTAATTCGAGTCAATTAGGAGGAATTATATATATAACTATGTGATCGGTTCGTTGACATATAATTGCAGGTTGAGACTACAGATGCTCTTGCTACACAGCCTACCCTGGTATCTGTCCCGCCTATAGTCCAAGTTGAGGTATCAATCCTTAACGCTTGGTTTAATGCAAGAATTATAGAAATTAATAAGGGTATAAAATGCATGATCGGTGTATCTTGTAGGTTGAGGCTACAACAGCTGCTCCTCCTGTTACAGTATCTAGCCCTCCTCCTTCACAGTCTACGCCGGTATCTATCCCCCTCATGCTCATATTAATCTCTCCTTACTGTAATTTCCTTCTTATATACCAACTTTTTATATGTTCTTCGTGTTTTTATCTCATTGTGGTTGCAGGTTAGCACTATTCCTGCTGTGACAGAGCCTACCCCGGCATCTTTCCCCCATCATGCTCAGATTGAGGTACTAATCTCTCCTATTTATGATTTTATTCTTATATACCATTGAGGTACTAATCTCTCCTATTTGACTTTTGTTATCATAATTGTAGGCTCCAATACCATGTGAGTTGGCAGTGGATGGCAACAAGGTTGCCTATGGCATGGCTTACCCGGATGGAGGAGAAATGAGTAGGAAAATACATGGCAAGCCAATGCCTACTGGATGTCTGAGAGTGTCAGTGGATAGTGGGATCCAACTAGAAGCCTTGATTCCAGTTCCAGTACCTGGTGAGATGGAGACGGTCAAGCAAGCTGTTGGATCTCATGTTGCATGGCCCAAGGACTGGATCATACGTCGAAATACTGAGGTTTGTACTTCTATAAAAATACTATAAAGGTCTAAATGCAAAATTATAGAAATAAGGGTCTAAAATGCAAGAAATAGAGAAATAAGGGTCTAAAATGCAAGAAATAGAAAAGTAAAGGTCTAAAATGCAAGAAATAGAGAAGTAAAGGTCTAAAATGCAAGAAATAGAGAAGTAAAGTTATAAAATGCAAGAAATAGAAAAATAAAGGTCTAAAATGCAAAATTATAGAAATAAGGTTATAAAATGCAAGAAATAGAGAAATAAGGGTCTAAAATGCAAGAAATAGAGAAATAAAGGTCTAAAATGCAAAATTATAGAAATAAGGTTATAAAATGCAAGAAATAGAGAAATAAGGGTCTAAAATGCAAGAAATAGAGAATTAAAGGTCTAAAATGCAAGAAATAGAGAAATAAAGGTCTAAAATGCAAAATTATAGAAATAAGGTTATAAAATGCAAGAAATAGAGAAATAAAGGTCTAAAATGCAAAATTATAGAAATAATGTTATAAAATGCAAGAAATAGAGAAATAAGGGTCTAAAATGCAAGAAATAGAGAAATAAAGGTCTAAAATGAAAGAAATAGAGAAATAAAGGTCTAAAATGCGAAATTATAGAAATAAGGTTATAAAATGCAAGAAATAGAGAAATAAGGGTCTAAAATGCAAGAAATAGAGAAATAAAGGTCTAAAATGCAAGAAATAGACTACAGGTTGAATATGTTCAACTTTGAATATGTTCTTCATGTTTTTATCACATTGCGGTTGCAAGTTTGCCCTCCTCCTTCATAGCTTATACAGGTTGAGACTATAGTTGAGACTACAGCAGCTGCTCCTCCTGTTACACAGCCGACCCTGGGATCTAGCCCTCCTCCTTCACAGTCTGTCCCCCCTGATGCTCATATTGAGGTACTAATCTCTCATATTTGTGATTTCCTTTCTTATATACCAACAGCATGAATATGTTATTCATGTTTTTATCACATTGCGGTTGCAGGTTAGCCCTCCTCCTTCACAGCTTATACAGGTTGAGACTACAGTTGAGACTACAGCAGCTGCTCCTCCTGTTACACAACCGACCCTGGGATCTAGCCCTCCTCCTTCACAGTCTGTCCCCCCTGATGCTCATATTGAGGTACTAATCTCTCCTATTTGTGATTTCCTTTCTTATATACCAACAGCATGAATATGTTATTCATGTTTTTATCACATTGTGGTTGCAGGTTAGCCCTCCTCCTTCACAGCCGATACAGGTTCTGACTACAGTTGCTCCTTCTCCTTCTACACACATGGTAACACCTTTATCAGACCGCCCCATCCCTCCTGGTGTCAACCTTGATGTAATAATCTTTAACTTTGACTCAACTTTGTGACGTATTGTATTTGAAATGTTTATATGATTTTTGTATCTTCATCGAATGGCAGGATGAAACCACTACTCCTGGTTCAGAGTTTACCCCAGTGGCGGGTGGACTTGTGAAGTTTGGTAGTATCAGTGGTGTTATTCCTGATAACTTAAGAGAAATGCTTGGGGTATGTATCTTGAATCATACATTCGTTCTGGCTTGATATTTTTTCCATATGCCATGAATATCCATCATGATTAGGGGTATTGACATGTATTTGCAGTTGGACACTGAAGAGGATAAATACAAGGATGTGCAGAGGCGGCCTGCTTATGTATCAGGTGATATGAAGAGGCCACTGAAAAATCGGAAAATCAACTGGCTGTTTAAGCATTGGTGGGGTGAAAAGCATAATTTTATTAGCCTCTTTCAAGGCTTCTTCGAGCTCTTCGACTTTTACCTCCAAATCTACAACTTTATCTTCAAGAAGCTTGATTTCTCTCCTAGCTTCTACCAACTTTGTTTTTAAACTAGCATTCTTCTCATTTTTTGAATCTATGATAAGAAAAATTTTAGGTTGCTAGAGAGAAAAATGAGAAGAAGATTAGAATATGAAATTTTAGGTTGAGGGTGTGAGTATTTATAGAGAAAATATTTCAAAGTAAAATTTTTTCAACATTAAAATTCAAAATAAAATTTAATGTATCTTGAAAATAACATTTGAATTTTTGGGAATGTAAGTTGAACATATGGAAGACTGTGTCAAGCTGGTGTGTGTACCCTGCCGCAATGAGTCATTGCGGCAGTAAAATTTTAAAAAAATATTGCCGCAATGACTCATCGCGGCATACTACAACAGCATGACATCAGCTTGGCGTTAGTTTCTTTACTGCCGCAATGAGGCCTTTCGAATAGTAATAATTTTTTATTATTATTTATGTCCTGATATTAAAAATTGGAAAAATGATAAAATTACAATTTATTTCAATTGTTAAATATAAAATTCGAGAAAAATGAAAAAAATTATTTTTCCCCCAAATTTTATTTTAAAACTTGACAAAATTTGCATTTAAAAATCGAAAAAAGGCATAAATTATATTTTATTCCTAATAATTAATTTAAAATTCGAGAAAAATGGGAAAAAAAAATTCCCAGTTTTTTAACTAAAATTCGAAAGAATGGATTAATTTAAAATAAAATTTGATGTTTTTTTTCGAATTTTAAAGCAATAATTATAAATAAATAATTTAAAATATTATTACTTAAAAAAATATTGAAATATGAGCGGAATTCATTTCGCATTCATATATGAACGGTTGCTAAAATGAACAGATGTGGCATTCCTGGCCAAGTGGGTTGTTGTGAATCGAAACTCCGAGGTTAAGCGTGCTTGGGCTAGAGCATTTCTGGGATGGGTGACCCCCTGGGAAGTTCCTTTTTTCCAATTTTTATCTTTTTTTTTTAAGTTTGCTCAAAAAAATTAGATAAATTTTTTTTAAAATTATATTTTAATCCAAATGTCCCAGGAAAAAATAATTTAGTAGATTCAGAAAAATTAGATAATAATTTTTTTTTAGCAAACTTAAAAAAAAAATTGGAAAAAGGGAACTTCCCAGGGGGTCACCCATCACAGAATTGCTCTAACCCAAGCACGCTTAACCTCGGAGTTTCGATTCGCAACAACCCGCTCGGCCAGGAATGCCACATCTGTTCATTTTAGCAACTGTTCATATATGAATGCGAAATGAATTCCGCTCATATTTCAATATTTTTTTAAGTAATAATATTTTAAATTATTTATTTATAATTATTGCTTTAAAATTCGAAAAAACATCAAATTTTATTTTAAATTAATCCTTTCTTTCGAATTTTAGTTAAAAAACTTGGAATTGTTTTTCCCATTTTTCTCGAATTTTAAATTAATTATTATGAATAAAATATAATTTATGCCTTTTTTCGATTTTTAAATGCAAATTTTGTCAAGTTTTAAAATAAAATTTGGGGAAAAAATAATTTTTTTTCATTTTTCTCGAATTTTACATTTAACAATTGAAATAAATTGTAATTTTATCATTTTTCCAATTTTTAATATCAGGACATAAATAATAATAAAAAATTATTGCCATCTACAAGGCCTCATTGCGGCAGAGAGGAGTCCAGTAGCTTTTCTCTCTCCTCCCCTGTTTTCCCCCAGGGGAAAACAGGGGAGGAGAGAGAAAAGCTACTGGACTCCTCCCAGCCGCAATGAGGCCTTGCGGATAGACACATTATTTTTTTTTTCTTGATATTAAAATTTGGAAAATGATTAAATTCCAATTTATTTCAATTGTTAAATTTAAAATTCGAGATAAATTAAAGATTTCGTTAAGTGTTTTACTAATTTATGTGTTTTTCCTAATATTCGAAAAATTGGAAAAAATTCTAATTTAAACTAGTACAAATGCATGGATTGCATATTAATACCTTACATTGAAAATTAAGATTATAATTAATAAAAATAGTTTCAAATATTACAGAATACAATTGAAACTAATTGCCAGGACAATTTCTTCTATCATGGTTTGCTCCTACCAACCCACATTTTCCGCACTTTCGTTGCTTGGTTGTTGAAGTTGACGTTTCAATACCACTTTTATATCTTGCCGCTTTCTTTCGTCCCTTAGTTTGTGACATTGGAGGATCGAATATCGGATCATGATCCCAATCTTCTTGAGGAAACGACTCGTTCATTTGTTCGATCTTATCTTCTTGTGGAAAAGCAATTTCCACGTGACACCTCTCTCGCTCAATCAAGTTCATCACGTAGTTGAAACGTGGGACGGAACAACTACCAACAGCGCCTAAATTTTGAAATGATTTGCACAATGCACTATACCTTGATGCTTGTGATTCACCAACATTACCAAGAACGGGAGGGGTATAAGGTAGAGGTCCGGCAATTTTGTTGCCATTTTTTGTCCACCTAGACATGATGTAATCATTCGGTATACGTATTTTTTGTTTCATGTCTAGGTAACGGATCATGTGTTTACAAATCATCCCGGAATGTTCAAATTGCATACAAACACATTCAATCTGTCCATCAATATGGGCCGTCAACCGATAGCTTCTTCTACGATCCTCCAGCACGGTAGACTTCTCAACCACGAACATTTTAAATAAATGACATCCACCTTTAGTTTTCGTCACGACATAAGATGTACTTTTTAGAAGCTCCTTTTGAAAACGCCTAAACATCTCTTTCGTGTAAATTTCGGATGCATGAATTTCCAAGGATGATTGCAATACTAGTCTCTTTTCCCTTTCTTCGCTCTCGTAGTCACTTTTAACCTCCCTAAGATATTGTGCCTCCAAAGCCTTTTGGGAATTCTCAATGAATTCTTTCAAACCGGTAGATGCTTGCACATATTCATCAAAAAATGCATTCATTGATTCGCTTCTAGAGGTAGTGGTCATACCGGCGGCAAAATGCGACTTTGTGTAAGCACCAATCCATTGATGTCTAATGCGATACATTTCATTTAACCAAACATGATCCTCAAGTTTGTACTTCTCGACCAATTCCTCCCATCTACCTTCAAATTCCGTGGGAGACAATGACTTGTACACACATGCATTAAAATCCGTTTTGAATTCCGGATATTTGGTGTACAAACTAGATAACTTCTCGGGAAATTTACTACTTATATGCCATGTACAATATAAGTGATTTGTTTCGGGCATAACCGTGGCAATAGCATTTCCCAAAGCAATGTCTTGATCGGTAATTATTGTTGTGGGAGGTTTGTTGTCAACGGCTTCCAACCAAGTTTCTAAAACCCATTGATAAGAAGTCTCGGTCTCATCTCTCATGAGTGCAAATCCAAACAAAATATTTTGGTAATGGTGGTTCACCCCCGTAATAGGTATGAAAGGCATACAATACCTATTCGTTCGATAAGTTGAGTCGAACGTCACCACATCACCAAAATTCTTGTAAGCGTTCATGCATCGAGGATCAACCCACACCAAACCTTTAACACGATTCTCGTTATCCACATCCACTCGATAGAAGAAATGACCGAACGCATTCTCTTGTTGTAACTTTCGTAACAAGGCCAAGCCACACTCCGCATCACCGGAATCAAACACTCGGTGCCGAATATCCCGTATGACATTACGTACATCTTGATTAGAAAACCCTAAATTTTCAGTGCCTCCACATGTCTCACCAAGATATTTCATCACTTTACTCGTCTCGATCCCCGATTTGTTAAACAACTCAATCAATGATCGGGTGATCGGATCGATGTTGCGTGATGTTTGAAAAAATTGTCGCTTATCCGGTGTTACCATGGAATGATTATGTTTCAAATCAACCAAAGTTACCTTCCATTTGTTTACATTCACTAGGTGACATACGTACATTCGAGCACGACAATTCGTTCGTGGATCTACATCCCTAATGCGTCGTTTTCCTTTATCACGATAATCCGATTCCGGTGCTACTCTTCCACCCTTCTTACAAATAAACAAACGGGATGATGGATCATGACTCCGTTGATGTTTATGAGTATTCCTAATTATTATCTCGAATCCGACATTTCGACCATAATTTCTATAAAAACTTTCCGCCTCATCTAATGTATCGAAAATCATTCCAACACAAGGCACAACCTTATTAACATCCGCAAATGTAAAATCAAAATTTTGGTTTCCAATATCCTCATCATCATCATTTTTTCTCATCCTAACATCCTCATCATCAACATTTTTTCCCATCCTAACATCCTCCTCATCATCAATTTTTTCCATCCTAATATCCTCATCTCCTTCATCATCATTTTTTCCCATCCCAAATTTCTCATCTTTTTCATCATCACCATCACTAATAATTATCATGTTTTTACCCTTTCCACCATCATTTTTTTCCCCACCAACATCATCAACATTCATTTTATTTTTATGAACATTGTAATTCACTCTACGTTTATGAACACTACTATAATAATTATCAATATCTACATCATCAACGAATAATTTACGAGAAACATGATTTTTTTAACGGGCGGCGTAACATAATCATCACCATTACGTTCACTAGATGAACTAGAAGAGCTAAATAAAAATGAAGCCATTGAATAGAGCACTAACCTTAATTTTGGATAAATTTTTGAGCTCCAAACCCTTGAAATTCGTTGGTGTTTTCTGCTGTTTGGAAAAAAGGAAATTGAAAAAAAAAAGACAAATTCTGTAACCTTAAATGAAACAGATTTCACGCCTACCGCAATGTCCCGGATTGTTGTTTCTATTTTTTAAAAAATACTTATCGACGATCCAACCGCACATATGTCAATATATGTCTAATTTAGTGATATTCCCAAGTTTTGAAAAAATAATAAGTTTATTTGGATGGTAAAAGTGGTAGTGAACTATCGATTTGACCAGTATATCTAACTAGTGCTTTGTCCCGAATTTTTGTTTCTATTTTTTAAAAAATACTTATCGACGATACAACCGCACGTAAGTCAATATATGTCTAATTTAGTGATATTCCCAATATTTCAAAAAATAATAAATTAATTTGGATGGTAAAAGTGGTAGTGAACTATCGATTTGACCAGTACATCTGACTAGTGCTTTGTCTCGGATTGTTGTTTCTATTTTTAAAAAAATACTTATCGACGATACAACCGCACGTAAATCAATATTTTTCTAATTTAGTGATATTCCCAATATTTCAAAAAATAATAAATTAATTTGGAAGGTAAAAGTCGTGGTCAACTATCGATTTGACCCGTACTCCTAAATTAGTTAATCTAATGTAAAAATCTCAAAAAATAGAAAATTAGTGAATCTAATGTAAAATTAATCACAGAATTAATGAGTATTAATATTTGAAATTTTATGAATTTAAATTCGAATTTTATCTTATTTTTCTATTTTTAATTTAATTTTCACAAGAATTCTGCCGCAATGAAGGGTTGCGGACCCTTCTGCCGCATTTAAAGGTTGTGGACTCTTCTGCCGCATTGAAAGGTTGCGGACCCTTCTGCCGCATTGAAAGGTTGCGGCTATCCTGGTGGCTGGTCCAACCCACGGTGGTTGTGGACCTGAACGCATATATATATATATATATATATATATATATATATATATATATATATATATATATATATATATATATATATATATATATATATATATATATATATATATATATATATATATATCCACTCCACATACACCGATCTATACATACACGAAATTAAAATCATAAAAAATGGAGCCAAAAGTCAAACCCGATTTTAACCTTCAAACTCGAATGATTCGAAAGCTTGATTTGATGATACGAATTGATAGAGCAGAAGAAGAGGATTAGTTTAGTAACTAACACTTGTGATTTGGGTCAAAAAGTCACTATGATTTTAGGATTTTAATTCGTTGGAAACGAAGAATAAGAGAGTGAGAGAGAGTCAGGAGAGAAGAGAGATTGGAGAGAGAAAAGAGAAACCGGGGGTGGTGTACGGGGTGGATCGGCGGCGTCGATGGCGGGGGTGGGTGACAGCGGGGGGAGGGGGGCGAGTGTGTGTCTGTGTGTGTTGGGTGCGTGTGTTTATGTGTGTAGTGTGTATATAGTGTGTCATGTGCGTGTATATGTGTGTTTAATATGTGGCTAGGATTTAAAATGGTTTAAAAATTGTGGGGCTGAGATTAGATCTCAGTTCCCACAATAATAGGGGGTTCTCACCTAAGCAAGACCCTATATATATATATATTGAGATCTTTTGAAACATTTATAATGAAGAAAAAGGAGAGTGCGAAGTTGTACTTTTGTGACTCCTTGGAACACTATATGTGTGCTCAATGCCTTTTTAAAGATGTACTATCATCTATATAAGTATACATTATATTTGTTTAAATAAAATACATAAAGTGTGTCCAAGTAGGGCAACATTTCTCAATGTTTGACATGATTATGCTTTATAGAAACTAAAATGAAGGAACATTATTTAAATTTTCATGTGTATTATTGATAAAAATGAATGTGTTTGAACCTACATTTTTAAATAATCCATGTAGATTGGAATGTCCTGACTAGCCATTAGTCTCTTTTGTAAGGTTCAACTGTCTCACGTTGTTGTTCCCCAAGCAATATAAAGATTTGGACAACTGAACAATTTGAACTAAAATAGAGTTAATGAATGAGGCATGCTCGACAAGTTTGTTGGACTAAAACCCAATACGGTAGTATGGCCTTGGTGATACAAGTCATATATGGGTCGGGTAATAATTATATGGGTAGACAATTATTATAGATGATATGTCTTATTCACAAAGTTAGGTAATTAGGTATCAAGAATGGCAAGTCTTGGTGGCTAAGTTTAAGATGGCTATATATACATAGTCATATTGTATTTGTTTGATATGTGAAAGCTTAAGAGATGTAGTCTTAAGTATTGTTTGGGAGGTGTTTGAGCATTGTTGGCTCAAGTATCGGGGTTGGGACACCGTTAAGGTGTTATTGTTTTGATGTATTATTGATTGGATTAATAGTACAAGTTTGGGGCATGGGTGTTTCCACGTCAAATATTGTATGTGTTGTGCATTGGTGATTGTGAATCTCGGATTGTGTAAGTCCCCTAACCTAACAAGTGGTATCAGAGCCAAGGTTCGGGTTCGAGATGGATGAGCTTGAGGAAAAGTTCGAGGTTCAATTGGTATGGCAGAGCATGATGAAGGAACTTTTAGAATATCAGCTTTGTTGCTTGCTCTTCACACGTCGCTGCTTTGTTAACAACAACCAGCCGAGCCGTTGAGACTCTCTTTCACAAGCCAGCAGAGAGGGAGTAAAATGTTCAAGATCGATTGCTAAAAGGTGCGCATTTAATGACTCCCTTAACTGGAGGACATTCATATTCAATTGTTCCTGAGCTTGCTAAAGGGGGAATTCAAGTTCAAAAAGGAAATCCTGGCGCACTATTAAGCGTTGCGGGTGAGCAACCCATTTCTGAACCTCCTGATTTAATACCCTTTTGAAGAGCTAAAAAGAAAGAAGGGCTTCAATCGAGTCACGACACGAAAAGAATAGAAGCTTTCTCATGCGGGTTAGGAACTTAAAGAGAGGGAAGAAGCTCTTAGATTAGAAAGGGAAAGGACAGGAGTCTCACTCTTCACTTCTTGGCTGGGAGTTGATTCCCGAAGTGACGGAAGAATAAGTGTAATAACCCTAACTTTAGCAATGCTACAGTGATCACATGAATAGTAAATTTTGAGGATTTAGGGAAATGGTATGTAGGTACCCTATAAGTGAAACAGAAAATGAATAATCGGAAACCATATTGGTGATGTACTATGAAAATAAGTGACTCAAAATGATAATGGATTTCAGAAATTCCTGAATATGGACATTAAGGATTTTCGATTTCAGTTGAGACTCTATGGAATGTGATATGAAGGAGTATAAAAATATTAAAAGATTTATATCTTGAGGAAATATTAAAATTAGGTTAAACCAAGGAGTGATTAAGTTAAGGAAATTCCAATGGAATTTGGATTGTTAAAAGATTTCAAAACCTAATGAGGTATATTCGAAACGAATCATAATTAGACGAATATGGAGACTAAGCAACCAAGATTAGTGTTATACCAAGGATATATACCACATTAGTAATTAGCAAAATCATTAAAACTTTAATTAGAAAATCAAGAAACAAGGATTCTAGATCATCCAAATTACATCATCCATTACATCACATTCCACTAACTTAACCAAGGATTTTTCTTTTCTAATTACTTGGTAATTATCATGTAAATCACACAAAATATCTAGCAAGATGAGATAAGAGCAACCAACCACAAAAATCTCTCTCTTTCCATCATCTTCATTCCATTCGAATTTTACTATTCACCAAGAAAAAATAAATTCAAAACCCTAGTTACAATCAACAACAAATCAAGAGAAAATTCATGGAGTTTCTTGGAGGTTAGAAAAGATCATCCACCAAGTTTCATAGCAAACAAACATCATTTGATAAGGTAATAAAATCATCAAAGTTGCTAGATGAATAGTGATGAATAGTAACTTATATGGATTTCATGTTTTGTTTTGAAAGATTAAGGTGTATTAAGGTTATATCAAGGTGTATTAAGGACTACAATCATATATTAAGAGTGGTAAAGCTTCAAAGAAGGTATAACATCCTCACCCCTCTTGAGTTTATGGTGAATATTGGTTGTATTAGTGGTTAAGTTGTTATAAGTGATGAAATCATGCTCATATATGTGTTTAAAAGTGTTTTTATGGATTATGGAAGTGTTTTGTGTTGGAATCCATGGTTGGTATGATGACCACATGGTATGTGGATTGATATATGTGTTGGAGGATGAGTTTGGAGATGTGAAAATTTGGAAAGTATGAAAGTATAGCCGTTATAATGCCCGATTTTCGTTAAACAAAAAAGATGCCCTGTTTTTGGCACCCATATTCGTACGGTAGGTTTCTGTCCAGAGCACCAACTGACCATGAGAGGGTAGATCTTGGTTCATAGATCGTTTTGATATAAAGTACGTTAAAATCTGATGAACGGTTTAGGAGAAAAGTCAGTTTTAGTGAAAGACATTCGAAAACCGAGAAAACGTAATTGTATCAACTTTGAGGCTATAAGTACCTACTTAAACATTTTTAAAAGTTATAAAATTTTGGGATATGGTAGTAGGGTAGTCAGAGAGCCATTACCAGTTGACCTTACATTAAAATTCGGAATTTATATTTTCTAAGAATTTTTACAATTGAGTGTGGTTATTAAGGGAAATGGTGGAAATCGCTAAAACTTTGATTGAGTCTAAAAATGGTTAAGTTCTTGGAACTTTTGGTACATAAAGGCTATGTTAAGCATATGTCATGTGACAAGGGTATTACTATGTGTATGTTTGGGGTATCTTAAAATAAGTAGTTTATGACTTATAAGTACTTATGTCATATAAGTGATAAGTGGAGTAGTCAGTAGAGTGTTTGGTAAATCAAAACTTATAATCAGTAGACTGTTTGGGTAAATCTGAACTTATAAGTTAACTTTTTTTTATAATTTTTAAAATATTTGTTTTTTATATATAACAATGGATATCAATGGATAGATCTCGATAAATAGGGAAATTTGATATATACATATCAATTTTCTAATGAGTGGATCGAGATATATATGATTTTGAAGATTTGAAGGATATTATATATTACGTATATCGAGAATAAGTTATAAGTTATAAGTTGAAAATTAAGGATTCTTAACATTCAACTTATGAGTTTATAAGTTATAAGTTGAGCTAAAACTTATTTTGGCAAACACCCCCCTTAAGTGCTTATGGCCATATAAGCCATAAGTCAGTGGTAAAATGAAAGCCCAAACAGGCTCTATATGAGGGTAGGTGGTTAAGTGGAATATATTCTAACGATGATCCTTTTCGTGTTTATAGAAACTCAGGGAGAACCACGAGCCATACCTTTGGGATATCGAGATCGAGGCAAGATTTCTTCTATCTTTACTTTGGAAAAGTATTTACCTTCAAAGAAAAATGATTTCATGGAGTATATATATGTGATTCTATTGTTACTATATTGTTAAGAATTTATTTCCTGATTTTGGAAATTTAAGAGAGATGGATATGGATTATGAATATGGATATATAGATGTGATTATGAATAGAGCGAACATGCTTTATGTTTAAAAAAGATATGAAGAAATGGTATCAGTTGTTATCTAGAGTTATATGTTTATAATATTATGTTAAAAAAAATATTCTTTTTAAATAGTTGTGAGTTAATAAATATTATTTGATTATTATTTAATACTTTTAAAATAGATGGAATATTTTATGTATATAAGAGCGTATTTGATTTCATTGAATACAGAGGAGATGTCTGAGTCATAATCAAAGTATTATGACATATATATTTTTAAAGGTGGTGATAAATGGAAATGGAAATGATATATGTGAATGGAAATATGAATGGAAATGGAAACGGAAAAATGGAAAATGTGGAATGGTGTTTTATAAATGGAATAATGATTTGACAAAAAGGGGGATTGCAACAAAGCGTAAGAGGCTGTGTGCGGTACAGTCCAGCACTCAATATTTTATTACGGCCCAAGAGTTGCCGAAGGAGGATGTAGCGGGTGGCCTTTGTAATAACCCTAATTTTTGTACTTGAAAAAAAAAAAAATTTTACGGATGAATAGTGATTTGCATGGATGAATAGTGATTTTGAGACTCGAGAAATTTTTCACGTTACCATATGTACGGAATGGGATATGGATATTTCGAAGTTATATTAGTGATCTACGAAGCAAATAAGTGTATGTAAACGCGATCGGATTTCAGAAAATCCAAACTTTATTTCTTATGAAAAATTTGATCGAGCAGTGAAGAGCATATCAATGTGAACAAGACAAGAGAATTATTATTTCAAGGATTTAAGGATTTTATTTTTAATTATGATTTAAGAATTTAGAATGAAAATCTTCGAGTAGAATAATAAGCGTTCTAGAAATCGCTAGAACTTTAAATCGGGATTAAGCGATCAAGCAAACGCGAAACGAATTATGGATTAAATACATAACGAGATGAAAAAACCCTACATGATCATCTAGGGTTTATTAATATTAGGATTGGTGGCAAAGAAAACAAGAAAAGAAAAAGAAAAAAAGGATTAATGAGGTGTATGCTCAAGAACAAGCCACCAAGGCTCATAGTCATCACTTTTCCTACACACCACAAGTCTTTGGAACTTGGATAAAGAGCTTACTAGCTTGTTTAACAACTGATTATACCTCACAAAATATCATACAAACATTATCTAACAAGTAGTCAAGAGAGAAAAGAGAGAAAAACACCACCACCACCAAGCAAGAAACATTCGGCCTTTCCATTTAATTCAAAATCAAAACCCTAGCTAGACACCTTCAAAAATTGTGATCTATGGCTCTTTGGAAATCTCTTGGATAGACTAAGAGATGTTCAAAAGCTCAGTCACATTCATGGAGTATAGCTTGTTCAAAAGATGGATGGAAGAGTTAGGTGAAGATGATGAATAGTAACTTCAAGTTGTGTTCTTGTTTTGATGATCAAGTTTTGGCTTCCTAAAGACTATCTAAGGCCTATTGAAGGTTCATCAAGCTTTGTTAGTATTGTTAAGGCATCAAGGAAGGTATAAACCTCAAGCTTACCTTGTAATATTATGAGTTATATGCTTAGTTTTAAGATGATTTCAAGTTATGCTCATGTTAGTGTACTTAGTAATGGTTTGGCTTTGATTTGATATGTAACATATTGATTGGTGGTTTTGGACCTTACCACTGGACTTATAGGGTTATAATAGATGTTGGTTGATGTTGAGGATGTATGGTATGCCCGGTGTGGCTTGGTTGTGTTGTAACAAAATGGAAACGTTCGATTTATAGCCGTCGTAATGGCGAAATTTCGTTAGCCATAAAAACAGTTAACACCCGAATCATTAAAATGATTTTTAGCATCACCACTGCATATTATTAGAAAGATATGGTTGTCTAGTTTATATGGACACAAGAATCGCATTAAAAGAGTTTACGGATTAAGAGTTATGCTAGTTTTAGTGAAAGCGGTTTGAAAGCTTTTATCGCAGAAATGTAACCACTTTGATGCTAAGTTAGAGACTCTTAATAGTTGAATTAAGATGCGACATTTGGTGATAAAATGTTAAGGACAGTTAGAAAGGTGTGTGCGAAGGTTTTGAGTCAAAAAGATTATTTTTCGATTTTATAAAAATGCGTAAGCCGAGGTTGCGCAAGTGGAAAAGCCCTTTTAGGAGATAACACTATTCATTTCAAGGACCTGCCCTGTTTTGGTAAAATCTGGAAAATGATTCTTCTGACCAAAGTCAAATTTTGAGTTAGCTACCTTCCAGACATTCTCTAGATCGTGTACGCGAAAACGGTGCATCATTTGAGTTAACAGTTATCGAGATATGAACGTTTTAGTGAAAGAGGTGCAAATAGTAAAAATCCGCAGTTGACTGAACTTCGAAAATACATTTCACCTATCTAGACCCGTGTCTTCGAAACGGGACTTTTATGATAAATATTACAAATACCAGAGATGAATTTAGAAATGGCTTCGTAATTAATCGTGCTTTCAATGATTTATTAAAAGTGTTGGAGTGCAAGTCACGGAATAGTAATTCTCAGAAAAGTCAACTCTAGAGGTACTACTTTGACCCTCCGTTTTGGCTAAGTTAAAAGAGGAATTTCGAGTCGACTAAAACACGAAACTTGTTAAGAATTATCAAGACAACATATTGGTGAAAAGAACGAGGCTATAAATGATTAAGTAAGATATGCGGAATATCCTACATTAAGGATGGATTCGAGGAATGATTTGGACTAAACTTACGACTTAAGTATTTGGCGAGTAACATGGACTTAGTACGAGTCTAGATTAAGTCATTAAGTGCTTTGATTGTGATTTGCTTAAGTACATGAGCATTTGATTATAAGTGGTTCGTCTAGGGGATTAATCATATATTTTTGACTTTGTCTAGATTGTCCGACATCGTCACGAGCCCCTACCACTTCTCGAGCATCAGACAAGTTTTTCTAAACTTGTACTTTTGAAGTATTGTGTATAATACTACTTTGCCATATATAATGTTATACCATTTTGCGATAATTGTTATACCATGTTAAATTGAGATTTGATTCTTGGTTTATGTACTAGCTTCCTAGTTATAAGCCGGTTTACTTGTTAACTCTAGAGATACGAGCATAGTTGTTGTGACTCTAGACCGGGAGTCAGTATTTTGAGATTGACAGGAAATTCCGAGGAATTCCCTGGACAAGCATATTATTATTGAGAATTATTTCGAGAAACATTATTTATATTTTCCGAAAGTATTTAATACTTGAAAATTATTTGAGGAATATTATTCAAATATTTCTTTTATTCTCAGAGGATTATTTTTAAATCGTTATTTTATTTTGAGATTTATTAATAAATATTATTTGAATAATTATTAAATCTCAATAATTGATTTAAAAATCATATTATTTATTTAAAAATCATTTGAGGTCCTGAAAAATTATTTCAAATATTTTCTGACCTTCAAGAATATTTTCAAAAATTATGAGGATTCCCAAATAATTATTCCTAATTATTTTCAGCTCACTTGAGCCATCTAAACGCTTCATTTCCATTTGAGATTGGGAATCCAGAGTTCAAGAGTCATTGTTGACCCCTTTTTCATTGAGATCTTCCAACATATCATGAGTATATATAACCCTGCTATTAAGGGTTTTCAATTTAGTTACAAAAGTGTATGATTCAAATCTTGATTCCATGAAAGTTATTCATCGTTTAAGTTGAGATTCCGGCCAAGGGCCAACGAGAAATTTCGGTTAGCTTCCATTTGATTCGGGACTAACCAAGAGACATGAGTAAGATCTGCTAACGGGCAGAGGCCCGGGGAACTTGAATTTATTCAGTTCCAGGTTTGCAGATGTGTTTGGAGACGAGAACTGGGAAATAGAGTTAGAGGCGATAGTAGCGCGTCGTCTATCCACGGCCCGGATGAGGTCAGGGCAGACTGGAAACCAGGATTGTCCTCTACATGTAGAAAACTTTGATCAAGAGAGCCCCATGCATATCGACTGATCATCGAGCAGGGGTGCACCCGAGTTATTCCCGCAAAAAGTTCAAGTCAATTCTCTTTCCTACGAAGCATCAATTAATTTTTTTCAGCAGTATTTAAAACTGTGGGTGTTGATGTTCCCAAGGGGAGTTTGTTTGCATCTAGCTTCTATAAAATCCCGCTAAGGGTAACAATTTCGAGTTTCCTTAAAGGATGCATGTTTCATAAATTGCTTCGGTAGATGTGAGCTTCAAATACATTTCATATAAGATAATCCTGGATAATTAAAGTACTAATATAGTACTGTTTTTGAATATCTTTCATTAAAGAAATAAATTCTAGTGTTGAGTTATTGAGTGAATAACCCTAGTATTTACTCTCCAGTAGGGGAGGTGATTTCGTTATTGAAATGCTTTGACAATTGTGTCATATACCATATTTATACTGGATTTCATTGAGAGGCAGATTATGCCATACTATAGTTATCTTGCTGAGCTTTCACTCACTCTTGCTATTGTTTATATATTATATAGCAGCAAAGAGGGAATACCAAGGATACAACATAGCCGCTAATGAGAGGGAAACATAAGGCGTTTCCGTGAGCAATTTATGGCAGTAAGTCCCGAGGAAGTAAAGGCTAGTTGGATCAGTCTGCAACTGTTCGCACTTATTCACGCAAGAGAACGTGGTCAACAAGTAATATAGGGTAAATAGGATTCGTTCCCACAGAGACTCAAATTGTTCGTTATGTTCACTTATGCACCAGCTTATGATTTACACTCACTGCCAAGACAATCACAAATTTGGTTTTGCTTAACTAATGATTAAATGCCAACTATGGAAATTACGAGGAAATAACTTAACTATGAATTTATAATAAACAAACATGGGATTTCAATTTCATTAACCACTTCATCTAGAATCTTATGCCCTTTAACCTAGTATGTAATAGAGTTGATTACTGATTAGATGCACTAAACTGATACACACCAACTTTCGTTGTACATATACCATCCTACTGATCATCCACAACTGATAGAAGTCAAGTAGTCACCAAATATGTGTAGTTCCTATATGTCTATAGCAATTGAACACATACCGGTTGAAAATCAAGCACCCATTAAACCACATAGTCAATGCAAGACGGTTAGAATTACACCACAAATTAATACATGTTCTTCACATGCATAAACCTATGCTAGCATGAATTGTTCTAAACCCTAGATCCACTTTCGCATTCACCAGGATTAAACACACAATTACATGTGTTCGCGACTCACCCATAACGAATAAGCATAATCATACTAGGCAATCAATTCAATCCATAACACACCAAGGCATAAGAACACTTAATTACTAGAATCCATAGAAAAATCCATCAAAACCCCATGATAACGATTTAGCCCATAATCAACCTCATCGCCATCATGGGTTCAATTGATAACATAATTTAAAAAAAACAAATAATAAGAAAAGAAAACAGAAATAAGGTTTAGAAATAAATCCCCAAAGTAGAAGAGTACAAAAGTTCCAAAGATCACTCCTTGCTTGTCACTAGCTTGGAGATTCTCCCTTGAAATTGTTCTACGAAAATCTAGATGAAAAGTGTTGATAGATGCTAAAGAAATGAAGAACACTCTAACTAAATTGATAGATGTCTTTTTTCAGGTCTAAGATACTACATATAAAGTTGCCCTAAATTATATGGGCCCAACACAATTGACCCGGAAGTAATGTTCTAAAACTATTCTGAACACTTAATTCTGGCGCAACTGCCCTTGTTGGAGCGTCGCTGCGCCTTCTTTCTCCTGGACTGCACACAAGACCAGCGCAACTGCGCCTGAACAAGCGCTATTGCGCCACTCCAACATGCGCCACTGCGCTTGTTTCCGCGCTGCGACGCCATTCCCTTCTGCGCCATTGCGCCTTCCTCACGCTATTGCGCTACCTAATCCTTGGAATTCACTACTACACAGCGCTCCTGCGCTCGAGCATGCGCTGTTGCGCTTGGTATCTCCTGGATAGCTTCCTTTACTTCTACTAATTGGCTTTTTGCCCCCACTCACATTTAATAACCCACCATTTACTCGATTTAGCTCCAAAATGCCTCCACGACACAACCTACACAAATTACACAAAAACAAATCAAATGACAACGAAACTCGAGAACTTGCAAACGATTAAAGTCCAAACGGAAGGTAAATAGTGGATATAAAATCCACTTATCAAACCCCCAAACTTAAACCGTTGCTTGTCCTCAAGCAATGCAAACTCAACCTAAAATGATGCATGATATAACTAAAAATGAAATGTCATGATAATACGAACATGTCCTAATGCAATAATCCCACAAAAGTTACCAAAACCAACTCAACAAGCCAACACCTCAAAGAATGCAACAACTTCAAACAGAGCTCGACTAAGCCCCGTATACTAACAATACATGCTCGAAAACGTGGTGTGTGCATTTCTCACTAGATATACTCTCGAAACTAGATCAAAGGCATAACCAATTCTTCGCCAAAACAATCACATGTTTATAAACAGAATGAACTTTAGACACTCCATGACTCAAAGACACCGCCATCATCATTTAAGGTAGACAAGAATTCATGCTTTACTACATAAAACACCACAAAACACAAAACACACATGCTTTTGACTGTGCAATGAGTGAGACCCCTAAAGGCTTATACAATAGCACCCTTGTAGCGAGCGTTAGGTTAGTGGATCCCAGACCGGAAAAGTCTTAGGTCACTAGGCATAAAATCCCCTCGAACTTACTTGCTCGAGTACTAAAGAGCTCACCCTAGCCAATTAGCATACACACACTCTCACAATTCCTCATTTTTTTATTCTCACAACTCTTTTCTTCTTTTTTTTTTCTTTTTTTTTCTATTTTTTTTTCTTTTGACTCTTTTTCTTGCCTTTTTTTTCACATGGGTGCACTATCTCACCCCCCCTAGACTACTCATATCAAATATGAGCCGGCTACTAGCCATTTGACGGCTAGCCATTATTACACTACGACACGACACTTAGCATGAAATCCCTGTTTTCCCCCAAACTTATACTTAAGTGCTCCTACGCCATCAAGGGAATAACGAAAATTCTAGATATAAATAGGTGATTAAATCTCAACAGCCAAACAAGGTATGACTCTATCTTGCCCAAGAGCAACAGTGAGACCGTGAAAAGATTGTGTTCCCGACACACGCAAGTCAATTTCATAAGTACTTAAATCAACCCTCTATTCATTGTCATCACACTCAAATTAACGTCGACCTATCAAGCCAGAAACAGACCTAAATAAACTATAAATGACATGGCATCCTAAATGCAATCTAAATGGCATGGCAAAACTAAATGCACAATTACTAACATGAACTAGCATGAATATGCAACTATATGTAATGCAAAGACTCTTGATACCCTAAAATCACCCCCAAACTTAAAAATTGCAATGTCCTCATTGAAGGCAAAATTAAAAGGTACAAGAGATACTCCCCTACTCGTCGGCATCGTCACCCTCCTCGGGTGGTGTGTCTGGTGGTGGATAGACGTGGAGGCTCCAACACAACTGTTGTTTTATTCGAAAGAAAGAAATCATGGGTTGCCTCCCACGAAGCGCCTTTCTTTAACGTCTTTAGCAAGACTTGGCCACAATTTTCCTCTTGAAAATTTTCTGCACCGCATCTCTATAAGGCCATTTAATGATCTTTTCTGGAGCGACATCTTCAACGATAAGCTTTACCCGTATTCGCTCCTCACAAGATCTCTTAACAACATTCTCCCGCCTACCTGAAAAGTTAGCAGCAATAACAATAGCAAGCAAAGGATATGAATTACAAGAAACATACCCCAGGTGAACTAGCAATGTTTTGAGCTTGAGTTCGGGAGCTCCTTCAAATGATGGCTTAAGGCGCACCTGAGAATTCCAGAGATCTTCCACTCCAAACAACTTATGTGGGATACGTAGCCCCATTAACCAAGGCACTGTAACCCTCAGTTGGCCATGCTTTGCCTTCTCCGTGTCATACTTTTTACTCTACCCTGCATCAACCAATTTCAAGCTAAAACACTCCTCATCCTCCGCCGGCAAATTCATGGCTAGAGTTTGCTTCTGCAGCCTCTGTGGATATGGAGGAGGAAAATCGATTTGGATGATCTCTGTAGTCTTCTCCGGAGTAGATTTGTCAACAGGAGTGATGCTCTTTTCCTCTTCGGCCTCCAGCTGGTCGAAGTCAGATTGCAACGGAGCGGCATTCAACAACTGAACATGCTCTTCTAATTCATCATCTTCCACACTGAGACCCTCTTCATCCTTCGAAGGAATTAGCATAGCCACTTGAGCCTTAGAGTTTTCTTGATCTTGGGCTGATTCTTCAGAATTTTCAGATTGCAAAGGAAGTGGTTGCGGCTGATTATTCAAAACCGAATTTTCTGGACATTCTGATTTTTCTGATTGGTTTTCCTCCGGCTCTGCTTCCTTATCAGCTTCATGCTCTGCTTCTTCCTTATCTTTGCCCTCAGACTCTCCTTCCTGAACTTCGATCATGGTCTCACCCGTGGCTAAGAAAGGCCAGTCAAGACTGATAGGAAGGTTCTTGTCCTCATCCTCTACAGCTAGGCCTTCTGTGTCACTTGCAATTTGATTCAATGTTTTTAATGCATTTGCAATTTGACTAATCTGATCTCCTATTGTCTGGAGAGACAAGGCATTGCTTTTAGCCATCAACCTCAATTCTTCTAATTCAGCTTCTTCGGTCGACTGTTGGTTAGACCAAGTCTGAAATTGCTGCTGCTGAAATTCAGGAGGTTGAAAGTGTTGATGCACTGGGGCATACTGATGCTGAAATTGTTGCCCCTGCTGCTGCTGAATTCCCCCTAGACTGTATGGCTCATCTCCAAACTGCTGATTTTGGAGCGGGTAGGATGGATATTGGGATTGCTCCATACCACTCTGATTGTAGTCCCAGCTGAAATTTGGCCGGTTTCTGTTATACTCACATTGATGAGTGTAATGTCCACCTGCACACAGCTCACAAACAATTACGAATTCCTGCTCCCAATAATCCATCAAATAAAAAGAAAAAAAACGTCCGAGTCAGTGAATTTAACCCAAATTGATGACAAGATCATAAACTAAACAAACAATGAACCGAGTCCCCGGCAGCGGCGCCAAAAACTTGTTCGCACTTATTCACGCAAGAGAACGTGGTAAACAAGTAATATAGGGTAAATAGGATTCGTTCCCACAGAGACTCAAATTGTTCGTTATGTTCACTTATGCACCAGCTTATGATTTACACTCACTGCCAAGACAATCACAAATTTGGTTTTGCTTAACTAATGATTAAATGCCAACTATGGAAATTACGAGGAAATAACTTAACTATGAATTTATAATAAACAAACATGGGATTTCAATTTCATTAACCACTTCATCTAGAATCTTATGCCCTTTAACCTAGTATGTAATAGAGTTGATTACTGATTAGATGCACTAAACTGATACACACCAACTTTCGTTGTACATATACCATCCTACTGATCATCCACAACTGATAGAAGTCAAGTAGTCACCAAATATGTGTAGTTCCTATATGTCTATAGCAATTGAACACATACCGGTTGAAAATCAAGCACCCATTAAACCACATAGTCAATGCAAGACGGTTAGAATTACACCACAAATTAATACATGTTCTTCACATGCATAAACCTATGCTAGCATGAATTGTTCTAAACCCTAGATCCACTTTCGCATTCACCAGGATTAAACACACAATTACAGGTGTTCGCGACTCACCCATAACGAATAAGCATAATCATACTAGGCAATCAATTCAATCCATAACACACCAAGGCATAAGAACACTTAATTACTAGAATCCATAGAAAAATCCATCAAAACCCCATGATAACGATTTAGCCCATAATCAACCTCATCGCCATCATGGGTTCAATTGATAACATAATTCTAAAAAAAACAAATAATAATAAAATAAAACAGAAATAAGGTTTAGAAATAAATCCCCAAAGTAGAAGAGTACAAAAGTTCCAAAGATCACTCCTTGCTTGTCACTAGCTTGGAGATTCTCCCTTGAAATTGTTCTACGAAAATCTAGATGAAAAGTGTTGATAGATGCTAAAGAAATGAAGAACACTCTAACTAAATTGATAGATGTCTTTTTTCAGGTCTAAGATACTACATATAAAGTTGCCCTAAATTATATGGGCCCAACACAATTGACCCGGAAGTAATGTTCCAAAACTATTCTGAACACTTAATTCTGGCGCAACTGCCCTTGTTGGAGCGTCGCTGTGCCTTCTTTCTCCTGGACTGCACACAAGACCAGCGCAACTGCGCCTGAACAAGCGCTATTGCGCCACTCCAACATGCGCCACTGCGCTTGTTTCCGCGCTGCGACGCCATTCCCTTCTTCGCCATTGCGCCTTCCTCGCGCTATTGCGCTACCTAATCCCTGGAATTCACTACTACACAGCGCTCCTGTGCTCGAGCATGCGCTGTTGCGCTTGGTATCTCCTGGATAGCTTCCTTTACTTCTACTAATTGGCTTTTTGCCCCCACTCACATTTAATAACCCACCATTTACTCGATTTAGCTCCAAAATGCCTCCACGACACAACCTACACAAATTACACAAAAACAAATCAAATGACAACGAAACTCGAGAACTTGCAAACGATTAAAGTCCAAACGGAAGGTAAATAGTGGATATAAAATCCACTTATCAGCAACTTTTGTTAGCCGTCTTATCTATAAGACATGACTTATGTAAGGCTGTATTCAGTAAAACAATTGAGTTTGTAATAACTATATTTTGTTCTGCAGATATTATGTTATGTCGTTTCTGGGACTCTAACTTGTGTGTGTGTTGGTGTGAGATGATATATAAATTGTGGGGTCATGAGCAGGTGGATTGCAACTATTGTGAGTAATACAGGTACATTGAGGAATAAATGGACCGTGACTACCCTAGATCCCTGACCCCGGATCTGGGGGTGTTACAGCCTTCCGCCAGGGATGATTGTCATTCCTTCTACTAGTAGTAAACAGAGAGCAGGTACGTTTAGGCGACTGATCATCATCCTACGTATCTGGCGCTAGCGGATATCCCCAAAACTTAAAAGAAAGAATTGATAATGGTTTTCAGATTGGTATACTGAAAAGGAAAATGGTATGAAATGATGGAATTGTTTTTACAGTGAGAAGAGAAACTGATTTTGTATTATTTTTATATAATTGTTGTATAAAAAAGAAAATGGAAAGATTATATTGAGAGATTTTGTTCAGGTGATATATTACCTTGAAATATTATACTGAGATGATGTAATGGTTTTTAATTATTTTAGAGGAGAAACTGATATTAGAATGCTATATATTTCTTTTAGTATAAAAATATTTGGGAGGAGTATTTATCAAATAAAAATAAATTCTTTTCACACTAATTATGATTTGTCTTCTGTTTATTATACGGATATATTTATATTTTCCATTGATGCTAGTTTACAAAATTTATCTTGCTGAGCTATTATAGCTCACTCTTGTTATTCATTTATACAACAGCTAGGTCGCATGCCGATACTTCGCACTACGCCCCGTAAGAGGGTAAGGGAAAGACGACCTTTTGAGAGCACGCTGGCACCGATCCCTGAGGTAGCGTATATACAGACGGGTCTTGGTAGACTTATGTACATTAAGTGTGTAAGCTCATGTAATAAACTTTTGGTTGTGGAAATGCTTTCTGTAGAAGTATTATTCAACAATGTACTTAGTAGGATTCTGGTTTGTAATAACTACTTAACTCTAAACTTTTAATATTGTGGATGTTGTTCTCTGAGCATATGACTGGTGTGTATTAATATTATTAAGTGTGGGGTCTATAGTGTGAGTTTTATTATGCATTTATATTCCAGCTGCCAAGAGTAGAATATCAATAAATGGAAATTGGTCCGTGACGGCCTGGATTCCTGACCCCGGATTTAGGGCTGTCACAATAAGAGTAGCGGTGGGAAGACTCCTGATGCTTTCAGGCGGGTTAACTTAACCCAAAGAAAGCCTAAAAGAATCCCAATATTCCAGCTTAACAAGGTTAGTGTAATATGCTTGACTAAGGGGAAAGAGGAAAGGAAAGAAGAGCTTTTTCTCTCATATTCACTTCTATAGAATAGGTAGTTCGCTTAGCCGCAGCTGAAGCCATAGATCTTGCCCGGGATGCCAGACAAGTCTTATTGTAGGGTATCCTTATATGCTGACAAGGAGATTGCTACTAAAGCGGGTAGAGACAAAGTTACATGCGGTTTAAAGGTTGGCTTGCACCGTGGATCAATCCTGTGTTCGGACTCGAGATGGAAGAAGATGAAAGAGGTCATCGCAATTGTTTCAATGGCTTGATAAACCAGGTGAACTATTTGGATGATACTATTGATTTTCTTCAGGAAACCGAAAGATTGATAAAGCAAGGATCGAGTGACGCATCTGATGGAAGTGCACTCGTGGTGGATGCACGTGACAAGAAAAAGAAGTACGGTAAGAAACATAACCCTAATATCAAGTGCTTTTATTGTGAAGAATTGGGACATATACAATCCTGGTGTCGAAAGGCAAGAGAAGACTTGAAGGAGTTGAAGAAAACTCGAGGAGGGGGTAGTGTTTCGCTTGTGGAAGGTGATGCTCTTTTTATTCAAGAAGAGAAAGGATCGAAAGAAGAATGGGTGCTTGACTCAGGATGTTCTCATCACATATGTGCTAGGAGGGAGTGGTTCTCGTCCTACAAGAAGTGTGATGGAAAGATGGTAGCTTTACCAAACGGTAAAAGGGTAAAGGTTGCTGGCATTGGTGAGGTAATGATGAAACTTCATAATGGTCATGTTCGAAAGTTAACTCAAGTGAGGTACGTACTGGATTTAAATCAAAATCTAATTTCATTGGGTAAATTAGTTGATTAGTTGATTTGGGATATACTGTTATGATGAAAAATGGTATGTTGGAGGTCACTAAAAGGGATTAGAGATACCCAAAGGATGGAAGGACAAAAGAAATTTTTTTGTGCTAAAAGGAGAGGTTATTGTTCGAGGGGAGGCATTGAGGGATGGACGTCGATGTCTTGATGGTGACCGTTAAATCGGTTGTGCATGGAACCGTATTGGGTTGAAGGGAAGGATTGTCGGGCTTAAATTTAATACGGTAGTATGGCCTTGGTGACACAAGTCATATATGGGTCGGGTAATAATTGTATGGGTAGACAATTATTATAGATGGTATGTCTTGTTCACAAAGTTAGGTAATTAGGTATCAAGAATGGCAAGTCTTGGTGGCTAAGTTTTGGATGATTATATATACTATATATACATAGTCATATTGTATTTGTGTGATATGTGAAAGCTTAATTAAGAGATGTAGTCTTAAGTATTGTTTGAGAGGTGTTTGAGCATTGTTGGCTCAAGTATCGGGGTTGGGACACCGTTAAGGTGTTATTGTTTTAATGTATTATTAATTATTGATTGGATTAATAATACAAGTTTGGGATGTGGATGTTTCCACACCAAATATTGTATGTGTTCTGAATCACCAATCTTGGATTGTGTAAGTCCCCTAACCTAACAAAGTTGATATTGCAACTTTCACCGGAGAATGTACCATGATCCTGTTGTTTGTATTATACAAGCCCTTATAAGAAAAAAAAATGAAAAATCAGATGGTATTTAAAGTTTCACGAGTCCAAAATTTGGAAAAAGATAGTGACTGCTGTCCTAATTGATATGAAACTATAACTGAATTTAAACTAGCTATAAACTATATATCTTGATAGCTTGAGGGTCTTGATGTCATTAGCACAACTAAATAACTACTCCCTATTAATCTATTGGGAAATGGTCTCCTGCAAACGTATGCTAAATATTGTTACCCATCATACGGTTTCTCAGCCGTTAGATCAACGATCCAACAGCTGGGGTTTAAAAAAAAAATTGCATCGTATCGCGGAAAATTTTCGCTGTACATGCCCCTTACCGCAGAAACTGCCCCCTGTTTTCACACCAAAATAAGTACTGTACACGTATCGCGAAAAGTTTCCGCGGTACGTCTTTCACAACATATGGTCAGCAATCGTTTGCACAGGACCGGGACCCTAATCTATTATACCATACAGTTTCCTTTGCTCTGCGAGTTCTTACATGCATTAATTCCCTATTTTTTTCAACCTGAACGTAATTTTTATAGTTTGATATGTAATAGTTTTCTTATCTTCATTAGTTGCATGTTCCATGACTCTGATGCCATTCACAAATCACAATTTAACTGCTTGGTAGTTTTACTATTATTGTTGTTCCAATTATTACGTACTTGTGAAAGTACAGGGTCCTGTACGTCCAGGACGAGGAATAAAACGTAGTACTACCTCCGTCTCTTAAAATTTTTCCTATTTACCATTTCGGAACATTCAAAATAATTTTTCCTTTTCTATTTTAAGTCATATAAAACAATATTCAATACCCACTATTCCACCCACTACTCCTTAAAATTTAAAAACAATATTCAATACCCACTACTCAATCCACTACTCCATAAAAACAATATTTAATAACCACTACTTCACCCACCCTTTCTATTTTAAGTCATATAAAACAATATTCAATACCCACTATTCCACCCACTACTCCTTAAAAACAATATTCAATACCCACTACTCAATCCACTACTCCATAAAAACAATATTTAAAAACCACTACTTCACCCACTACTCTTTAAAAACAATATTCAATATCCACTATTCCACTCACTATTCTTTAAAAACTATATTCAATATCCACTACTCCACTCACTACTCTTTAAAAATAATATTCAATACACACTACTCCTTAAAAATAATATTCAATACCCACTATTTCATTAAAAAATAATATTCATTACGCCACTATCTTAAAATCCGTATTTTTAGTCAAACAAAAAATGTTTAATGAGACGGAGGGAGTACATATTACTCCCTCCGTCCCTTTTGATTGTTAACATTTCACTTTTTCAAAACTTTCTGGCACGCATTTTAAGGTGCATTTTAAGGATAGTTAAATAACTTTTTTTTAAAATTTTCTTTTTCTATATAAAAATTTAAACATTAAATTTTTATACAGAAAAAGAAAATTTTTAAAAAAAGTTATTTAACTATCCTTAAAATGCACCTTAAAATGCGTGCCAGAAAGTTTTGAAAAAGTGAAATGTTAACAATCAAAAGGTACGGAGGGAGTATCAAGGTTATGCATACAAACTCAAACTAATTAAATTAGTTTGGATGCACTCAAGTTGAGCGTATCGGAATTATTGTAAACAAGCGATTTTGATTATCTTCATTTATTTTGCTTGTACGCAGAATCTTGTTATCTTGAGATGAAAAAAAAAAATCTTCGCTTATAAATTTTCAATCTTATATATATCATTATTTTAGTAAGCACTAATTTTCTTTGTATTGCAAAGAGGATTATTAGCATTGAATTTAGATTCGACTCGTACTTCCCATATTTTTCCTGAAAAAAAATTAATTTCATTTTCTTGTACCACCTCAGATGAAGGACATATTATTTTTCCCATTGCGGCTTAGATGGAAATTTAGGACATCTGTCTAAAATTACTTTTACATAGGTTGCATTCTAGAAAATAACAGCTATATACGAAAGACCATCATCAACCTTAATTTTTTTCTTTTCTTTTTTTTATTGAGAAGCTGATGGCTAAGATTAAAAATGAGAATAAAGTGCATTTTGTGTACTCGAACCTTATTCAAAATATTTCTTAGCAATATTTGTATTTTATTACAGTTTGTTAACTTAAGTTAATCCGTCAATAATTTTGGAAATAAACTGCATTATGTGTACTTTCAAGATATTACTTACAATATTTTAGTTTAAAATTTAGAATAAAGTGTTAGTACACAAAATGCACTTTAGAGTAAAATACGAGTACATAAAATACACCAGACTCCCTAAATTACTGACGAAGTTAATCCAAATTAACGAAATACAATAAAGTATAATAAAATACAAACACTAATATTTCAAGTGCTCAATTTTGAATTAGAGTATTGCAAATGATGTTTTGAGTAAAGTGCGAATATACAAAATGCACTTTACTCTAAAAATGACAAAGTTCAACAAGATTAATATATCAAATCTGTATAGTAATCTATTATAAACTTAATGTCACAATGAAATTTTACAATTAATTATATCATGTTTAATCCTAATTTCTTGGTAATATCACAAAGAGGGCTACTTAAATTTAGAATTTTTGCCCACAAGGGTGTCTCAGTTGGTTAAAGAGAGGCCACATTACCTCTTGGTCACAGGTTCGATTCCCATGGGAGGCGGATTTGTGATTATGCCATCCTGGGGCAGGTAAATTTTGTTTTATATTTTTATTTCTGCTTCTTATAAAAAAGATTGTTTATTATGGAACTTCTATATATATTATAATGCCCGGAGATCGGAAATGTACCAGAACAGTTCAAGGTATTTTTCTTGAATATTTGTCTTTTTTTTGTTTTTTTTATTAAAATACTTTTATTGCGTTAAATAGCTATTAATGACAATTTAATTAGTCATTAATTACACCTATTAAACATCTATTAAATTTACTCTAATTAATTTGTTTAAAAATTAGCAAACTTTATTTGAACATTATAGTATTATTTCAATATTAAATATTAATTATATAGAGTTAAGTTTATCTTTAGATAAAATGACGACTAACAATTGCTTAAATTGCGTTATTTTTTATTTCCTACTCAAGATCACTATAATTTTTTTCAGATGGGTAGACGATCTTAACTTCTCAAGAAATTTTTATTATTAATGATTGTAAAAGTCAGAATAAATTATGGAAGTACAAGATATTTACTTAATATCTGGAATTGTAAACAAACAATATAGACAGATTTTTAATTTTGCACATGAATAAATTATAGATGAGTTATGATCAAATTGATTAAATTTAACAAACCCTACCACTTCTTGGAAGATATAATTGATAAAAAAACTATATACCCATTGTTTCATTATATTGTGTTGAAATAAATTTTTATTCTAATTAAACAAATTCTTACACTATTATTGAATATGTATATTATGAGAGGGGTGTCGGCTTTAAAAAAACATTATTAATCTGAATTTTTCAAGCAATCTTTATTATCAATGATTATGGAGTTGTAATAAATTATGGAAGTACACAGATCTTTACTTAATATCAGAAATTTGTAAACAAATAAATACAGACAAATTTTTACTTTTGCACATGAATAAATTACACATGAGTTACGACCAAAATAATTAAATTGAACAAATCCAATCATTTTATCGGAAGATTGAATTAATAAAAAATTTATACCCCCGTATTTCATTATATTGTGTCAAAATAAATTAATATTCAAATAAAATAAATTTTTACACTATTATTGAACATGTATATTATGAGAGGGGTGTCGGCTTTAAAAAACGTTATTAACTTATATTCAATATTTGTAACTTTTGATCGTAAATATTACGTTCATATTATAATTTTTATTTTTATATATTTATGATATTTTTAAGATTATCAAAATTTTAGATATATAATGAGAGTATTTTTTTTCAACTAATAATTCATGTAAATTATTTTTAAAATAATTTTTTACAAAATTCATAAGAGACCAATCAATTTTTAAAAATAATAGAAATTAATTTATCTATTTTCAATACTTTAAAATAAAAATTTATGAACCGCGAAGTGAATAAGTTGGCTAGTATCTATAAATTATATGATTGTATCATCGCGTCTGCAGAGAATTGGAAGTATATCTGTCAGGAAAATAAAACTGTAAACAAATATATTCATTTTATAAAACTTTATTACAATTTATAAGGAACAAAAATCATGTAAAACTACCCTGTACCAGCACAAACAATGTTACCTACCAACAAAAACCAAGAGAGATAGTATACATACACACCAATGACCTGAACATATATACCCTGGCAATGAGCAATGATCAATTACACATGATCACATATGTAGAAAACCCGTGCATTTATGTATCCAGTCAGACTCAACCCCGATAGACTCAAGACACAACCCCCGAATCTTTCACCTCTTTTTGCTCAGTGCCATCATAAACATATCATCTACCATGTTTTACAATATGAAGGGCTCTGTTCACGATACAGTAAAATATGTATCCAGAAGTAGATGGGGAAAACAGCAATGACAGGAAGACGGCAGAATTGCAAAACTTTCTGAACTGATATACAACACACTTGCCCTGCGATCAAGGATAAGAAAAACAGAGTTTTCATATCTAGTTCTGATTATTACATTCCGCTGACTGTTTAATATATCACTTTTGCACCCACAGGACGTTTATATTTCATGATAACTACTGCTTCAACATATGTATAGTTCATGGCATAACTGCAAAACTCAACCAAATCAACCTAAATCACACATTTCAATTCTTGACAGAGTTCCATAACAGTTGTATCACAAAATTATGTGGGAAACCTAGGAAAATATCAATCACAAAATCTTTTGCGAAATTGAGAAAGTAGATTTATATGTAAACCCCTGTGAGCAAGAACAGTAAATATGCTAGAAATACTTTTTCTAAATATCAAAGCTAGGAATAAACCAAACAATAATAAAAATATAACTTTACTGCATACAATTTTGTCTAATCTCAAGATTTAAAAGTTATTGACTTGCTCCAACTACAATGAAGACACACAGTATTACAACAAAAAAATGATAGAGCATACAAGGGAAAAGATAATTCATCCATAAAGATGATAAGTATAAGGTAAAAAGGAAATGAGAATATAAAAGCTAATCGCCAAGAACAAATGGACCTAAAAAGATACAACTTATTCAACTGATCTCTTGATAACCTTTTTTCCCATTCTTTCATGATTTGAAGTGACTGAACCCCTCTTCCAAAATTACGGTTCAGGATAATATTAAGATCTTCTGTTTTTATAGTAACTTTGAACATTTACAACTAAAAGTTTATAAGTGTAGCCATATTATTAAATTTCACCATTTTTTTCCTCCCAAAATTCAGCTCAATTCATGAATCAAAAAATTAAATTCAATAAAGTATTCTGATCAAAGTGTATGTTAAAAATATATAAATACTAGCGAGTATCAAGTAATAAATCATGATACAATCAAAAAGTTCCTGACTACTATAGCAAAGAGCATAGAACATATAATATGTGCAAGGGAAGAACCTTCGAATTTTGTCCAAATCATTTAAGGAAAATGGTATTAGAGGATCTGCCATCGTTTAAAGCTTAAACACTACACTAAGCTTCATATTGCCTAAAGAAGAGCAAACACGAGAGTGCTGCCATCTTGCACCACCCCATGCAAGATAGTTTTTTATTATGAAATATAATTAACATGAGTTACTAAGATAAAAAGGATGAGGTGCTACAAAATTAATTTATGTATCACTCCATACCATCCCTCATCAAATCATATGGTAAACCCCTTGATATACATCAGAAACAACAGACAGAAAATATAAAAGATTTTAGTCTGCTTTATTGATTATAATATCAGATACACAAATATCCGTGTTCAAGAGACCTAGTACTCTCACTTGAGAAGGAGTAGCTCAATACAAATTGAATTAAGCCTATCTCTCACACTCTCATCCTTCAACAATATATTCATTAACAATATACTCTAATAAATTTAACAATGACAATTGACATCTTAGACATCTCTTTATTATGCCTAGACAGCCCTTTTATTAGGCCTAGAATACATGTAATTGGGGGCTCTAACATCATAGAAGATGTTATCAAGACTGCATCGATGATGTCACAGACACATCAAATCCAGCCCATTTACTCTGAGAAGGAATGACAGAATTAGGTAACAATAAAAAATTTTCTTAAGCCTAACACAGCAAAGAAGTAGTACTCCATTAACATGAAAAAATAACATGGAGAGCAAAAGAAGTGAACAGGAATTTACATATAACAAAGTGAAAGAAGATATTGAGGCCAAGCATAATGATCTATCTCATGATCCATATACAAATATATATCTTAAGACTTGAGTGAGCAAAGATTAGCTCATCATTGTATAGAAGATCACATAGCAAAAATGATGACCTGAAATCTTTTCAATCCATTTTGATCCCTCACCAGAAGCTAGACCATCTCAGCACCCCCAGGGGTTAATGCACTCATTCGTAATGTCCTTCCATTTCCTGCAGCAAGAAATCGTACTGAAGGGAGTGAAGGATCTGTAACTGATTCAATCTCAAGAAAGTCAAGTTCAAATGTGCCCGACTTTTTGAGGCTCAAGACAAACACAAGTGCAGTCCACCCCAGGATAGAAACTGCCCAGTAATTATTCATCCCATGAATCAAACCCCAAGCAATAGAGTACCCAACAACAATTCCGGACAAATGTCCAAGAAAACTCGCTTGAGGAACAATTATCGAAGTAAATATGAGAGACTCAAATGGCGCAAAACTAATTGGAAGCGAAAGAAAGCCAAAAAGATTCAATTTTGATGATGGCTGCTTTACCGACAAAATAGTCATCCACCCAAAAACCACACAGGAATAACCAACAGCAGTGACCCTCCGGAAATACTCCAACTTGAACCTATTAATCAAAATGTGGTACGATCCTAAAACCAACAAGCCCGATAAAAGCACCAATACAAGTGTATACTGCAAATAAAATTCAAACCCTAAACCCATATGCTCCAAACTTTCTACAACACCAAGACTCCAAAGGGCACTCATATTAAACACAAGATGAATAACACTAATATGCGAAAAAGCGGAAGTTATGATCCTCCAATAATGCCCTTGAATGGCAGTTTCATAACTCAAGCCCACATGAGCATACCCAATATTTTTCTTCTGAATATAAAACCAAATCGCACTGCATATACCTATAATACAACTTGTAGCAGGTTTCTCCAATATCTCATATACTAATGGCTTCCCCATTTTGACAACAACATATAAAATTTAGTAATTCTTTTCACAATGCTTCAAACTAAATACTCCGTATCAGACTTGTTGAAATACAAAATGAAGAATGCATCAAAATCAACCCCACTTAAAATTATCACAAACCCAATTTCAAGATTTCAAAAATATTATATACAGATCTAACAGCACCATTAACTCACAGAAAAACCAAGAACTGGGTTTTGAACAAGATAACATCCACTCTATCAAAATTCAATAAGATCAATAAAAAGGGGTAAATCTAAAAAAATAATTAAAAAAAAGATGAGATTTTGAAGATTAATAAAAAAACTCATTTGGGTTGTTAAACTTCAAATGGTTGAATAAATCAGAAAGGGGCTGGGAAGAGAACAATTCTAAAGATGTATATAGAATTATTCGAATTACTTTGTACACGGTTGATTGTAAATTTTTTAATGAAAAATTGCCCAAAATACCCACTTTTTCCCTACCCACTCCCCAAAATACCCAATTTTCGAAACAGTGCCCAGAATACCCACGGGTCACGCCCATGTGTGAGGCGCAACCCGTCTCTCTCTCTCTCCCTGACCAGACTCTCTCCCGTCGTCTCTCTCGACCTCGCCGCCTCTCTCCGCCTTTAGCCTGTCCGTCCGGCCACCTCCACCCATTTTGAGTATATCAAAATAATCAGCAAGCCTTCATCTTCGTTTTGCCCAACTGATTTAGTAGAATCTGGCCCCGCAGGGGCTTCTAGGAACTCGTCGGAAAATGGTGGGAATAGTACGGTTCCGGTTTGGTATGAACAATCCGGCATTACAAATGGACTAAAAAATGTATAGGTTTGTAGAGGTTGACAAAACGAATCGATTGGTATGTAGATTTAGACCGGAAAATGTCGAGTTAGGGAGAACTGAGCTAATCGAAAAACGAAACCGGAAAACGAAATCGGGAAATTAGGTTTAAGATTGGGGGTTTAATTTCTTGCATTAGTAATAATTCAAAATTGGTACGAGTGTGTAGATCGTCGAGAGACGATTCGATTAGTCTATAAATTGAGACTGGAAAATGACAGAATGATGGCGAACAGCCGTTGTCGGAAAATTTGATAAAATCGCCGACGAATCGCCTCTGTCGCAGCTGGGAGCTGGAAGAGAAGACAACGGATACGCATGTTGCAGATGCGTATCCCGTGTTGCGTGGATCCAGTTGGCGTATCCTGTTGTGGATGCGTTTGTGTAATAAGCGTAAGCAGTGGCTTACGCCTCTGTCATGGGCGCACATATGGCTTCCGCCTCTACCAGGAGTGTATCACGTGGTTACTCCTCTGCCATGGGCGTATGTGGTGGCCATTTTGGGCGCTCCCTCCTGGCGATGGGTATTTTGGCTTTCATATAATAAAAAGTGGGTAGAAAGGGCAATCACCCTTTTTTAATTATATTTTATTATTAAAGTTTTAAGTTGTATATATATTTTTATTAATAAAATAATTTATAACTTTATAATTCCATGTATATAAATATTATTAAAATTATTTATTTTGAATTATTATAGTTGTATTTTGAATTATTATATTTGTGTATGTGGTGCATATTAATATTAATACATATTATTTAGGTTATGTGTGTTTTTTTTTAATTTTATTAATAATAGAGATTTAACCAAACCAAAGAGTGACAAAAAAAAGTGTACCAAAAAAGAGTAACCAAAAAAGCAGTACCAAACCAAATATACCCTGTTTTGTTTATAATAGTATAACCAAACCAAAGAGTGACCAAAAAAAGAGTACCAAAAAAACAGTACCAAACCAAATATACTCTGTTTTGCTTATAATAGTATAGTACTCCCTCCGTCCCAATGGATTCTTTACACTTACTATTTTGGGCCGTCCCATTCATTTCTTTACATTCCCAAAATAGTAAGTTTTATCACTATTACACCCACTACTTCAATTTTTTTAACAATACGTTACACTATTACACCCACTACTTCACTTATTTTAACAATAAAATCACTATTACAACCACTACTTCTCTTATTTTAACAATAAAATCACTATTATATCCACTACTTCATTTATTTTAACAATATTACATCCACTTTATACCCACTTATCTTATCCTTCGTGCCACCAGGAACGTAAAGATCCTAGTGGGACGGAGGGAGTATATATGTATGTAGTACTCTTCTTTTGCCTATCTAAAAATAAAATAAAAAATGTAGTGCTCTTCTTTTTGCTATTGTATAAGCTTACGTCTTCTGGTGCCTAGCTGTTTCTGTAATGCACCGGAAAATGGATTAGGATGGTAACTGGTCGGGTTCGGCTCGGGTTTTGCAAAATCCAAATTCAAATCCAAATATTTTCGGGTTTCGGATTTCGGATTGTATCGGGTTTCGGATCCAAAACTCAATATCCAAATCCAAATCCGTCGGGTTTCGGATCGGATTGGGTTTTTTTTCGGGTATTCAAAATTAAAAATAGTGTAAATAAGTTGATTAACAAAAAAATAAAAAAATTGTGTAAGTAAGTTAAAAAATACTGCTACATCCATGACAATTTATTTTCTCGATCTTTCCATATCTTATGTTTCAAAGATATGTGTATGTATAATATGTATTTATAATATACATTTATATAATATATATATATAATAGTGTATGTATAATATGTATTTGTAATATACATTTATAGAATACTAGTACTTGTAACTACCTTGAAAGAAAGAAATTTAGGACTGTTACGAATATACCAGATGTGTGTCAAGCAGGACTAGCGTAATTGCCCGTGCGAGGTACGGGCACTGGACCAATTTCTCATTCGAAATCCGTGACAAAGCACTAGTTACAAGTACTAGTTAGAATAGTAGTGATCTACTAAGATCTCCAACCAAATTAATTTTTTATTTTTTGAAAATTTGGGAATATCACTAAATTAGATATATCTTGACATCTGTACGGTTGGATCGTCGAGATATATTTTTAAAAAAATAGAAACAACAATCCGTGACAAAGCACTAGTTACAAGTACTAGTTAGAATAGTAGTGATCTACTAAGATCTCCAACCAAATTAATTTTTTAATTTTTGAAAATTTGGGAATGTCACTAAATTAAAATATTTTTTTAAAATAGAAACAACAATCCATGACAAAGCACGAAAATAGAAATTCTACAAACTACTTAAAAAAGAGGGAAACATCAAATTATTAGAAAATTATGTAATATCATCACAAAAATAGTTAGCATGAATACTTAAATTAAATTTAGGATATATATATATATATATATATTCGGGTTTTTTTCGGGTTTCGGGTTCGGGTCGGGTTTGGATCGGGTTTCGGGTTTCGGGTCGGGTTTCGAATCGGTATATGCAATATCCATATCCATATCCAAAAAATTTCGGCTCTAAAAATCATATCCATATCCAAAAAATCGGGTTCGGGTTATCCAAAATTTCGGGTTTCGGATCGGGTATCCTTCGGATCGGTTTTTTTTGCCATCCCTAAATGGATGCACAATCTGTAAGATGCATTTACCAAAACACCCCTTTTCTTTCACGTATTATTAATACTTACTTAGCTTACTCAGTTATAATACCACTCAAAGTGGTGTCTGAGGAGGGTAGTTGTACGCAGACCATGCCCCTATACAATAGGGAGGCTGTTTCCGAAGGACCCCCGACCAAATACAAATACAAATACAAAGAAAGGAAATTAATACAAACTAAACTCACACACACCCAGGGATCGAACCCTTGACCTCCTACAAAGGAGACAAGGGTTCAACCCACTGCACCAACATGTCTTATCTCTCATTTAAAAATTAATTTGTTAAATATCCTTGCTTAACTTGTCTCGATTTGATCAATGTAATTCGAGTTTGGTAACACTAATTTATATTTAATTTGGAGGTTCAATTTTAAAATAAAAAATATATCCATAAGTTTTATTTCAATAATTATCTATATATATTATAATGCCCGGTGATCGGAAAGTTACCAGAAGCGTTCAAGGTATTTTTCTTGAATTTTTCATTTTTTTGATTTATTTATTAAAATTATTTTTTTGCATTAAATACCTCTTAATGACATATTAATTAGTCATTAATTATACCTAATAAATGTGTATTAAATTTATATTATTTATTTACAAAATTACAAAACTTTATTTGAGCATTATAATTATTATTTCAATAAAAAATATTAATTACATATATAATTAAGTTTATTTTTAGGTAAATGATGACTAAAAATTGTTTACATTGCGTCCTTTTTTATTCCCTATCGAATACTGCTCCGATTTCTTTTCGGACAATTGCAGTGTAGACGATCCTTAACTTCTCAATCAATTTTTATGATTAGTGATTATGGAAATCGAAATAAAATAGAGAAGTATATAAATCTTCGCTAAACACCTATAATAAAAATAATACAAATAGTTTTTTATTTTTACACATGAAAAAATTACATGTGTTATGATCAAACCGATTAAATTAAAAAAAACCCAGTTTTATCGGTAGCCTAATTCGATAAAAAAGTTGTACACCCGTTATTCATTATATTATATCGAAATAAATTAATATTCTAATTAAATAAATTCTTACACTACAACTGAACATGTATGTTATGAGAGGGGCGTCAGCTTTAAAAAGTGTTATTATATATAATATTTATAAATTTTGATCGCAAAGACTACGTTTTTATTATAATTGCTTCTTTTTATGTTTATGATATTTTTGAGATTATGAAAAATTCAGATATATAAAGGGAGCATCTTCAAACTTATAATTTATGTAAAATGTTTTGAATCAATTTTTTAAAAAATTCTTAAGAGACCAATCAATTTTTAAAAATAATGAAAACTAATTTATTTATTTTCAATATTTTAAAATAAAAATTTATGAAGCGCGCGAAGCACGGATAAGTTAACTAGTAATTTATTAAACATAGCTTTCCCAAACCTCATATCACGTCAAACACCTATATTATTCAAACATCACAATAATAGTAATGGTAATGTTTGAATTGAAACGCATTTCCATTACTAGCCCCACAGATCTAAGAATCATCAATTTTAATACTCTCTTCATTTTTTTTAAAATTTTAATACTCTCTTCATTTTTTTTAACATGGCATTTTTTAACCCTGCACACTTATTAAGATTAATAATTATTAGGCTGTTTTATCATTAATGTAATTTATTTTCCAATTTTATCCTTCATTTATCCCTATTTAATACTAATACTTGAAGTAGTGCATTTATATTATAGTTGTAAATAAAGGTATGTAGGTAAAATGAAAATTTACTTGTCTTAAAAATGTAAAAATGACACTTAAATTGAAATTCAAACTTAGTCAAAAAATGACAATTAAAATGAAATGGAGAGAGTACAATACAATAGTTATTGTTAGGGCTGAGCATTCGGTCGGTTTGGCCCAAAACCGCATTCGGTCGGTTCGGTCCAAAATCGAACCAAACCGAGAAAACTAAAAAAAACTAATGACATTTTTCTGGAACCGAACCGGACCGAATAAGTATAAGGAACCAAACCAGATCCAAACCGAAATAATTCGATCGGTTCGGTGCTTAAAAAACCAAAATTTTGAATTTTGAATCTTAGTTGGAGTCCTGGAGATGCAAATGCTACTCTTTTTGTGCCCTGAACCTGAATGCCTAAACCTGTCTCATGGACTAATACAAGCAATAATACAATATCAAATTACTCCATCCATCGGATTCCTAATAACATTCTAACACAAGAAAATCAATAGGCAACAATCTTGATCATCAAAAGATAATAACAGAACATCAAAGATTCAAAGTACAGTATTTTCACAACTGCATTCCAGATAAATACGAAACATAATACTGAACCACCGACTAGGTATCAATAAGTTTAAACGAGAAACACTTCATTACTACAAGTCTACAATGCAATTTCAGAAACTAAACTTAACATGAAAATTTAAACATAGAGCAAACAGCTCTTTTTATCTCCCATCAGGCTGTTCTCCAGTTTGATAATACGGTGGTTTCTTGAGGAGTATCTTGTCTTTCGAGTAAAACTCTTTCATCTGATAACACAATTCAAAGAAATATGTATTTAAGTTAGTTAGCATGCATCAAGTTTAAAACCAATTGTATGAGTACTTTAAATTTGTTATGTATTAGTAGGCAGTTGTAATATGAAAGTGCTTAGAAACGATGACTCTGCAAAGAGACTTCAATTTTGACAAAATGATAACTGATATTCCCAACCACACACGGTTTGCTTCTGCTGGTACGAAAGTGTGTTAATTATTATAAGCAATCAACATCCTTATGTACTGGTAAATTATGCAAGGAAGCAGGGAGCAAACATATAGCAAAACATCTGGACAAAGAGAACTGTAGACTCACTGCAATACATAATAAAGGACAGTTTCACAATTTCACTTTCATATAAAAGGAGGATTGAAGCTGGAAGCTTTCAACCAGTACATGAAAATAACCAAACAATCATAAAGTCACTTCACTTATTACGCATAGTTATTTACTATTGCAACAATGGTTTAACATATGCCATTTTTATAAAACATTATGTATTAATTAAAGGTTTTTAATCTGCAATTTGCTATGGTAATGTGGTGCATCGTGTTTTACCAGACAAATGAAACATTTTTATAAACAAATATAAATCTGCATTTTTATAAACATTTCTATATAATCTGGCATAAGTCTGCATTCAGAAGTTACAGAGGACAAAGGACAGAGGGCTCTATAGCCTACACTACATTATCACAGTCCAAAGACATACAGAGGCAGAAAAAACTAAACAAAATGCAAATAGTAAAATTGAACAAACTGGTATATCATAGTCGTAGTGGACAGTAGGTCACAGATAGAGGCAAAAAGTGAGATTATGTCCAGAAAGGGAAGGGTCTGTTGTTCTTGCCAATCAATGTCTAAGGGTGTGGCATTGGCATCCGTTTTGACATTTTCCCTGATTGAAAGAGCAGAAAATGCTGCAAAATATAAAATAATGACAAGTTAATTCAATTTAACCACAAATATTAACTAGTGACAAGTGAAATGTAAAATAAATGTGTATGTATATACCTTCTTCGAATTTCTCAAGATCATTAACATCTTCTTCAATTGTCTTTGGACGTTTGGCCGATCGCAACCAATCTTGAGCATAAATTAATCCCTCCACAACTTTGGCCGTCAAAGAACTCCTATATAGATCAAGTACTCTTCGACCCATACTAAAAGCGGATTCCGATGCTACGGTGGAAATTGGGATTGCTAGTACATCACGAGCAAGTTGGGCGAGGATGGGCAACCTACTTGAATTAACTTTCCACCATTTCAAAATATCAAACTCATCTTCATTTTTCGTAACATAGACACTCTCTTTAAGGTCCTGGACCCAGTGGCCATGCCTTGCAGATCCGAGATCGAGAGTATTACGACTACTCAGGTCCCTATACCGATGACTCGTCATCTGATGATGATGATCGTGATGAAGCCCCGAGGAGGCGATGTGGTAGTAGAGAACCTCGAAAGAGAACTCAAACCATCCATGATGGACCTCCTTTGATAGCTGCTGAGAGAATCAAGGCTCATGAGGCCGAGATCTTAAGGTTGAAGGAAGATATTGCGAGAGAACAAGCTAGGTTGAATCAAACTCAACCTCCTCCAACCTCAGGACTGATTCCCATTATAGACTTGGAGAGGTCCTCGAGAAGGCAGAGAAGGGCTGACGCCCCAACTAGAAGAACAACAAGGGTGGAAACCCCCAAGAGTAACCCCAAGGATCTGATGCCACTAGGGGATCCTGATGATCCTACACCCACGTTTATTGAGGAGGTGATGAATGCTCATATCTCAAAAAAGTTCAAGATGTCGACAATTAAGGCTTTTGATGAAACGGGTGATCCCGCAAACCACGTTAGGACATTCTCAAACGCACTGCTGTTGCAGCCTACAAGTGACGCTTTGAAGTGTAGGGCGTTCCCTCAAACTCTGTCGGGCATGGCTCAAAGATGGTATAGCTGTCTACCTGTGAATTCAATTGGCTCTTTTAAGGAGCTGAGCGCCGCTTTTGTTAGCCAATTCAACAGCGGGAGAGTTCACGAAAAAAGTTCCGCATCTCTCATGTACGTGGTGCAAGGGAAGATTGAAAACTTGAGAGACTACCTCAAGAGGTTCACTAAGGAGACATTGAATATCACTGACTTGGAAAACAAGGTGGCCATGGTAGCCCAGGAACACGGAACCACTGATGAATTCTTTAAAAGGTCATTGGCAAAACATCCTCCTGAAAACATGGCCGAGCTCCAACGAAGAGCTGACAAGTATATCAAGGCTGAGAATAGCATGAAGAAAGAAGTCGCCGAAGGTAATGGCAAGGGTAACAATGACTCCAAGAAGCGAAAGCAAAACCAAGAGTATGATGCTAGGGACAAGTATCACCGCACTAGAAAAGACTCTGAATCACCACCAAAGAAGAGTTTGGGACCAAGATTTTCTAACTATGCAAGATTGAACACACCCAGGAGCCAAATCTTGTTAGAGATTGAGAAGGATAAGGACTTTCGATGGTCGAAGCCACTCAGGGGTGACCCCGATAAGAGAAACAAAGATCAATACTGTAGGTTCCACCGGGATGTGGGACATGATACGGATGATTGCAGACAGTTGAAGGACGAGATTGAGTTCCTGATTCGCAAAGGAAAACTGAATAAATTCACCAAGGGTGAAGATCGTGGAGCCCAAAGAAGGGATTACGACAGGAAAGACAATGATAGAAGGGATAATGATCGTGATCGTGATCGTAACACACAAACATGATTTGGGGAGGCCTGACAGCGGCCGGCACAACTCGAAACTCTCGAAAGGCGTATGCCAGAGAAGTGATGCACATTGTGGGAGAGGCCCCTAAACGTGCTAGGACTGAAATTGCAATCGGGTTTGTTGACTCTGACCTTGAAGGAGTGAAGTTCCCCCATGACGACCCATTGGTCATAACTCCTGTAATTGGAAACTCAGAGGTGAAGCGAGTCTTGATAGACAATGGGGCTTCTGTTGATATTTTATTTCATGAAGCGTTCGTGAAAATGGGGTATACTGACTCTCAGTTGACCCCGACCAACATGCCCATCTACGGGTTTAATAGGATTGAGTCCAAGGTAGAAGGGATTATCCAACTGTCCATGACGATCGGGCAAGAACCTAAGGAGGCTACTCAGATGTTGAACTTTCTGGTAATTAAGGCGGCTTCAACTTATAACGCAATTCTGGGAAGGACTGGACTTCATGCGTTTAAGGCTGTTGCCTCAACTTATCACATGAAGGTTAAGTTTCCAACTCGGAATGGCATGGGGGAACAAAAAGGCGACCAGAAGATGGCAAGAAGTTGTTAATGTATCCGCTTTAAGAGCTGATGGAGTCGGGGGCAAGTACTCCCGATTGAAGACATGGATGTTCGTGACGATGATGAACACCGAGGGAAGCCAGCAGAGGATTTGGTCCCCATACCTCTAGAGCTGGGCGACCCTGAGAAAGTTACTTATATAGGAGCTTCGCTGAAGGAACCCTTGAAGGGCAAATTAACGGCATTCTTGCAAGAGAACAGTGATGTGTTTGCTTGCACTGCAGCTGATATGCTAGGGATTGATCCCCAACTTATAACCCATAAGCTGAACGTTGATCCTGGATGGAAGACGATAAAGCAGAAGAAAAGGAATTTTGCTCCTGAAAGGTAGGAGGCCATTAAGCAAGAAGTTGACAAGCTCTTAGAGGCTGGGTTTATTGAAGAGATTCAGTTCCCTGAATGGTTAGCCAACACAGTGATGGTCAAGAAGGCGAATGGAAAGTGAAGGATGTGCATAGACTTCACCGATTTAGATGATGCATGTCCAAAAGATTCACTAGTACAAAACTGACCTATTACGTCGCCTTTTTTGGTCTTTTACGTCGGCTTTTTGGCGACGTATAGAGAGGCATCGTATAAAGTCACTGTCTTTTACGTCGCCTTTTTAACCGACGTATAAATTTTATATACGTCGGCTAAAAGACCGACGTATAAGGCCAGAAAGACCGACGTATAAGACAATAGAAAGACCGACGTATAAGACCAAAAATGGCGTCGTATAATGTCAAGAAAAAGGCCGTCGTATAAAATAAAAAAAGCCGTCGTATAATGTCATAAAAAGACCGACGTATAAGACCATAAAAGCCGTCGTATAATGTCATAAAAAAGGCCGACATATAAGACCAAAAGGGCGACGTATAAAGTCATAAAAATGCCGACGTATAAGACCAAAAAGGCGACGTATATGATACTCAAAACCGACGTATGTGTTGTGTAAAATGACAATTTTGCCCCCTGTTTATATTACATATACATTAAAATTCCTGTTTTTACAAACCAAAAAAATAGTAAAACGTGCAATGCAAATTTCTCACCAAAGTGAATAATTAAATTAAAATAATTATTATTACATGGTTGAAAAATACATCTAAAATATTTATAACTTGATCCAAGTTACCAAGTTATACATTTTATTCAACATACATCATGACTATCTAAATCCAAAATATAGTATCCATTTTCCGATTTGCTGCAATATCGTACTCCTTTCCAGCACCTACAAAAATGTTTGAACTTGTTAGCACAAAAGTACAAATAAATATATTCACAAGTAAAATATTCTTGAGTATATTTTTTATTTAAAAACGAAAAGTTTTTTTGAACTTAAAAGTCATGTAAATTATAAGCAGCTATGTAAATACATAGACGACACAAGGTTGCAATCTGCATTGATTAGAAAAGTAAAACTAGGATAGATGGCCGTCCACAAGGTTAAAAGCAGCTATGTAAATTATGTGTGCTAAGTAGCTACAAAGAGCAGTAATGTACAATACTCCTAGCTATGTAAATTATGTGTGCTCAAAATTCGTTTAGTTTATATGTAGTAAAAGGGATGGCAGCGAAGCACGTAAGTTATAATTTTAGGAATAGTATAACTAGTTATTTTATATGAATAAATAAACACGCTTAATTCCTATTTAACTACACATCCTTATAATTATGCATATCCTATGAACAGTTCATTAGAAAAGAGATATTTTTAAGATTGTTGAAGGTTATCAACAATCTTAAAAATATCAAATGAAGGGCACTAGGTTATCAAATGTAATGCTTACGAAAAAGTATCTTTGATGTAACCTGATCGACCAGTTAGTTGTTGAGAGGAATATTATTATTAATATACAAATTATGGTCACTAGGATTTTATTCTGTTTGATGATTTTATTTCAAAGCAAGATAGTCGACTAGCGGAGTGAGCTTGGTTAAGGGCCACAAATTTGTATGTTCTCCTAGAAGAGAGCACGTTCACATGCAAGTTGAAAGAAATAAAATGGACAAAAACAGAAATAAGTTTTTCTAATTTTTTAATCGAAAACCAAAAGTGATAAAATAAAAATAAAAAAGTGCAACAACGAAGAGCACACAAATTCGGGTCATCAGATATCAGATGATATTACATTAACAAAAGGGCAATTGATGGCTAAACAAAGATACCAACTCAGTTTTACCATATCTGCTCATATCCACCACCTGCCTGCAATGCAACACGAGGCCCTTGTACATTGATGAGCAACTGCATTAGCCATCCCCTCGTAGTTGGGTCTTCCTGAAACCAAACATCAGCCATTCGGGATTAGTTTTCATGATTATATAAACTTGTTGGATTTAACAGATATATCGAGCAGCAACAGAATAAAGTCCAAGAAGGGCTGCCTTTGTCTTTCGTGTCTTGAAAAATTACAACCTAGGATCACTACTAGAAATTTGTTAATAGACATCACGCCTTTAACATCGGTCAGTAATGCCACCGATGTCTATGTGTTTTAAGACATCGTTTAAAATAAAACCGATGTCTTTGAGTTTTAAGACATCGCTTTCAAGAAGAACCGATGTCTAAAATAAGCTAAAAAAAATGAAAAATTCCCGCGCCCACCCCCAATAGTTTCCCCCTTAGAATATTTTCCCCAATTTGTTAAAATGTTTCCCCCCTTAGACGATTTTTTGTTCCCCCCAAATTATCAAACATGTTGTACTACTCAAACACACTCTCTCTCTCAGACAAAACATAAAAACATAAAATCATAAAACAAAAAAACACTCTCTCTCTCGTCACTCACCCCTCTCCTCTCAAGAACCCTAAATCTCACACACTCACCGCCTCTCTCTCTCTCTCTCACTGTCTCTCTATCTCTCTCTCTCTCTGTGTGTGTCTCTCTTTCAAAGCTGATTCTGATAAGTGGATTTTATATCCACTTGGAACATTCTATATCGGCTTAAATTGATTGTTTTGGACTCAAGTTTGTTATAGTTTTGATGTGTTTTGCTTAGTTGTGCAGGTTTGCAAGAATATCAATGCTTTTGTCGTTTTTGGAGGATTAATTGATTAAAATTCGGATTTTCCGGGAAGGTTGTGCAGTCTACACTGTTTTGGCCATATCTGGAGTTCTAGAAGTCCATTTTCAGCGATCTTACTGCCCACGCGAAGCTTGAGAGATTTTCTACAACCTGGGATAGATAGCAGGTGCATGGAGCGTGCTGAATGAAGTCGCGCGCGTGTTCTTGTAAAAGAAGGTTGAGAAATTACTGTTTTGCCCTTTTTCTAATTCTAATTGTATTCTGGGCAGTTTTTGGAACCTTCTTCTAATTCTAATTGTAATAGAAGGCAATTTCTTGCTGGGCAAGATGTCTAGAGCCCTATATAAACACATCTAGGGTATTATTTTAGGGTGTGTATTCATAACCTATTTTCATTACTATTCATATTTTTAGATCTAGAACTATTTTGAGATTGGAGAGAAGAGAAAGGAGCAAGGATTGAAGGTGTTCTATCTAAGCTTTATTCAATTTTCGAAACGTGTAATCTCTAAACTCCATATTTTTAATATCATGTTTTCATTCAATATTATTGTTTTGTTTTCTTCAGTAATTATGTGTAACTAAATCTCTAATCTAAGGATTGGGTAGTATTCCTTGGTGTGTTTAATTATCTGTGATTTTCTTGATTTGCTGATCTGTTATTGAGGGTTTAACACAATTAGGGGCGTCATGAACCTTTGATTGGATTTTAGGGATTGTAATAACTTGGAAGAGGAGTTTCAATTTTAGTACAAGATTTAACAGACATAACTCGAATATTTGATTGGAAGATTAATATGAGAGTTGTGAGACTTATAATTCTTGGTGCGTAATAGTTTATGATTGTACTTTGATTGTATCATGGAAGTGACAATTAAGGTGTAGTTGTAGACATTATATTGTATCTTGGAAGGGAACATTATAACCTTAGAAGAATTGTTTTCAGCAGAGTAAGAACGTAGACGTCACATAGATATTGAATGTGCATTGAAACCAAGTGAAGAACCCCAGTTCTTGGATTGTTTTCCTCATATATTTTATTATCGATTGATAATTAGTTTAATTTAGTTTATAAACAACCCAAACATTCTTTTACACTTCTAAATTATGAGAGATAAGAAACTTGAACTTGATATTACATTCAGTCCTTCCCTGCGAACGAACACATAAAAATACTATTAACAAATTGGCGCCGCTGCCGGGGAAGGCAGTATATTTGAGTTTTGGTTAATTGTTTCTTATTGTTTAGATTTTAATTGGTTCCACAAGTTGTTTTGTTGGTGATTTTCAGGTGTATGCGACGTTCATCTTGCGTTAGAAAATTGGAATTTGACCCTGAAATCGAGCATACTTTGGGAAAGATCAGAAAAGAGAAAGCTAAGATGGGAGAGCCGGCAGTTCAAGTTGTTGTTAATAATAATGTTGATGAGACTTCTGTTTGGGACCATGAGACACCTAATCCTGCTAATTGCATGTACAAAACTCCAGAGATTGGTGCAACCCAATTCAACATTAATCCAAGCTTAATTCAGATGATCAGCAATCAAGCTTTTGAAGGAGATATTGAACTAGAGGACCCACATAGACATCTAGAGCGTTTCGTGCAGATGTGTGGCTCATTCAGAATCAATGGTGTTACGAGTGACAAGATTCGTCTCCATATGTTTCCCTACTCTATTAAGGGAAGAGCTTTGGAATGGTTTCAACAACTTCCAGACACCGCGGTTGCTACATGGGAGAGTCTTTCTACTGCATTCTTGTCCAAATATTATCCTTCTGACAAGACGCAACAATTGAGGACTATGATTATGAGTTTCAAAGCACAACCGGGTGAAGGTCTATATCAGGCATGAGAGAGATTTAAGGCACTATTGAGGAAGTGTCCACATCACGGCTTAGAAGATTGGCAGATCATTAGTACTTTTTATGGGGCCATGAATGCATATATTCGTTTGAGTTTGGATGTGGCTGCAGGTGGAAATTTCAAGAAGGCACCAACTACACAGGCTAAAGCACTCCTTGAGGAATTGGCATCTAATAATTATTCATGGGCACCTAGTGGGACGAGCTCAGCAAAAGCAGCACAAGAATTTGAGATGATCAACATGCTGGCTCAAAAATTGGATACTCTAACTCAGGAGGTGCGAGGACAAAGGGCAAATGTGAATGCTATTTCTTCACCTATGGAGGGGTATAATGATTATGGTTCTAGTCAGAACTCTTATGTGCAACAATTTCCAGAAGAAGCATCTTTTATTCAAGGAAGACAACCATGGCCTGTTCAGAATAACTCCTACTACAATCCGAATCAAAGGCCAAACAACAATCTTTCTTACAATAATAATCATGTGGTTAATCCTTCTTATTCATTTCCAAGGCAGAATCAACCTCCGGGTTTTCAGTCACGACCACCGTATCAAGCACAGCAGCAGTATCAACCTCCACCAAAGAAAGAACCAGCTGATTGGGAGGTTGCACTAAATAAGATTATGCAAGGAACTTCTGGGGCATTGGCTAATATGGAATCAAGAATAGATTAGATGGCATCATCTCAAAAGATGCTAGAAACATAGATTGGATAGATTGCCTCAAAGATGGGTGTTCGTGAGCAAGGTTCTCTTCAAAGTCAACCCGAACAGAATGGTAAGGAACAATGCAAATCAATTACTTTGAGGAGCAGAAAAGAGTTGCCCGAGGTTGAGGCTCTTGAGCCTAAAGAGAGAGATGCAGAAAAAGAAAATAAGATATTAGAGATTGATGCAGAAAAGTCAGAAAAAGTAGATGAAGAGAAGAAGGAAGAAGAACCAGAAAAGCCGTATGTTCCTCCACCACCTTATGTTCCTCCTATTCCATTTCCACAGAGACTTCACAACAGGCAGTTAGAGAAGCAGTACGAGAAGTTCTTGACTATGTTCCGGCAGTTGCATGTCAATATTCCTTTGGCTGAAGCTTTGAATCAAATGCCACTTTATGCTAAATTTCTTAAGGAGATGTTGACAAAGAAGAGGAAACTTGAGGATGCGGAAACCATTACTCTCAATGCTGAATGCAGTGTAGTTATCCAAAAGGCCATTCCTCAAAAATTGAAAGATCCGGGAAGTTTTTCTTTACCTTACACTATTGGGAAGATGGAGAACATGAAAGCCTTGTGTGACTTAGAGGCTAGTGTGAGTTTGATGCCATATTCAATCTGCAAACGACTTGGTTTTGGAGAGCTTAAAAAGACACGGATTTCACTTCAGTTGGCGGATCGTTCTGTTAAGTATCCGTTGGGGGTCATTGAAGATGTGGTTGTCAAAGTGGATAAATTTGTCATACCTTGTGATTTCGTGGTGTTAGAGATGGATGAAGATGTCGAGATACCCATTATCTTGGGAAGGCCATTCTTGGCTACTGCTGGCACTACTATCGATGTTAAAGCTGGAAAATTGACATTGAATGTTGGCGAGGACAAAGTGGAATTTGATCTGAACAAAGCAATGAGGATGCCTCCTTTTGGAGCAACTTGTTTTACTGTTGACATAGTTGATAAAATTGTGCAACTCGAAAATGAACACTTCGTGGGAGCAGAACGGGTGTTCGATGATATAGTAGAAGAAGAAGCACATGTTGTTCGAGACACAGAAGTTGAGATGGTTTTTACACTTTCAGAGGCGCCACAGGTTGAACTTAAACCTCTACCTGCTAATTTGAGGTATGCCTTTCTTGGTCCTAATGATACATATCCTGTGGTAGTTTCTGCTTTGCTTAGTGATGATGAGCTAGAAAAATTATTACATGTTCTTCGGCAATATAAATCAGCTATTGGTTGGACAATTCAAGATATCAAGGGAATTAGCCCTGCTCTTTGCATGCATAGAATTGCCTTAGAAGATAATCATAAGCCTATGATTGAGGGACAAAGAAGATTGAATCCGAATTTGCAAGAGGTGGTGAAGAAAGAAATCACTAAGTTGCTTGATGCTGGTATCATATATTCGGTTCCACATAATAAATGGGTTAGTCCTATTCATGTAGTGCCTAAGAAAGGTGGGATGATTGTTGTACACAATGAGAAGAATGAATTAATTCCCACGAGAACAGTAACAGGTTGGAGAGTTTGTATTGATTATAGGAAGTTGAATAATGCTACTCGCAAAGATCACTTTCCCCTCCCATTCATTGATCAAATGCTCGAAAGGTTGGCGGGTAATGAGTATTACAACTTTCTGGATGGTTTCTCGGGCTACTTTCAGATTCCTATTGCACCCGAAGATCAAGAGAAGACCACTTTTACTTGTCCTTATGGTACTTTTGCTTATCGGAGGCTTCCTTTTGGGTTGTGTAATGGTCCTTCGACGTTTCAACGACTTATGAACCATATCTTCTCAGATTTTATAGGGAGAGACATGGAGGTCTTCATGGATGACTTCACGGTATATGGTTCTTCCTTTGAATCCTATTTAGCCAGTTTGTCGAAGGTGTTGCAGAGATGTACTGAAACTAATCTTGTTCTTAATTGGGAGAAATGTCACTTTATGGTGAAGGAAGGCATTGTGCTTGGGCATAAAATCTCTAGTAAAGGCATTGAGGTCGATAGAGCAAAAATTGAAGTTATTGAAAAATTGCCACCACCTTCATCTGTGAAAAGAATTCGAAGCTTTCTTGGTCATGCTGGTTTTTATCGACGGTTCATCAAGGATTTCTCCAAGTTAGCTCGGCCTCTCTGTAATCTTCTCGAAAAGGATCGTGTTTTTGACTTTGATGAAAGTTGTCTTGTTGCTTTTAACAGGCTGAAGAAGGAACTTACTTCTGCACCCATAGTTACATCTCCCGATTGGAGCTTGCCATTTGAGCTTATGTGTGATGCTAGTGACTATGCTGTGGGTGTTGTTCTTGGGCAAAAGAAGGATAAGAGTATGCATGTGATAGCTTATGCAAGCAAGACTCTTGATGATGCACAAATCAACTATTCCACTACGGAGAAAGAACTACTTGCAGTGGTATTTGCACTTGATAAATTCAGATCCTATCTTGTTGGGTCTAAGGTGATTGTCTATTCGGATCATGCTGCGATTCGTTTCTTGATGACAAAGAAGGATGCCAAGCCTTGTTTAGTTCGTTGGATTCTCTTACTTCAGGAATTTGATCTTGAGATTCGAGATAAGAAGGGGTCTGAGAACTTGGTAGCTGATCATTTATCTAGGTTGGACCAAGGAGATGGAGAGGTAGGAGGTGAAAAACCTATCAATGATAAATTTCTGGAAGAACAGCTTCTAGGTGTGTCCTTGTCTACACCATGGTATGTAGATTTTGTGAACTACATTGTGGGAGGAGTTGTGCCGGATAATCTCTCTTATAATCAAAAGAAGAAATTCTTTTATGATGTGAAGCACTACTATTGGGTGGAACCGTTACTTTACAGGGAATGTGCTGATGGAATGTTTCGTAGATGCGTACCTCATGATGAAGTTCCTCATATTTTCAGGCATTGTCATTCTCTGGAGTGTGGAGGTCATAACAGTAGTATGAAGACAGTGGCAAAAGTTTTGCAGTTGGGATTCTATTGGCCAACCATGCATCAAGATGCTGGAGACTTTGTGGCAAAATGTGATAGATGTCAAAGAGTTGGGAATATTTCGAGGAGGAATGAGATGCCTTTACAGTCTATTCTTGAGGTGGAGATTTTTGATGTGTGGGGGATGAACTTCATGGGTCCATTTCCATCTTCTTATGGGAACCAGTATATCTTGGTGGGAGTTGATTATGTCTCGAAATGGGTTGAAGCTATTGCATCTCCTACTAATGATGCTAGAGTGGTGAAGAAGTTCCTAAAGAAGCATGTGTTCACTAGATTTGGAGTGCCAAGGGCTATTATCAATGATGGAGGTGCGCACTTTTGCAATAAACAGGTGGCTGATCTCTTGAAAAAGTATGGTGTGACACAAAAGGTGGCAACTCCTTATCATCCGCAAACAAGTGGACAAGTTGAGATTTCGAATCGTGAGTTGAAGTCAATTTTGGAGAAGACAGTGGCAGGGTCAAGAAAGGATTGGTCAATAAAGCTTGATGATGCTCTTTGGGCATATAGGACGGCGTTTAAAACACCTATTGGAATGTCTCCATATAGGTTGATCTTTGGGAAACCATGTCATTTGCCGGTGGAACTTCAGCATAAGGCATTTTGGGCGACAAGAGATTTGAATTTTAATCTAAAATTTGCGGGAGAGAAGCGTTTACTTCAACTTGGAGAGCTTGAGGAGATTAGGCTCCAATCTTATGAAAATGCTAGTATCTACAAGGAAAAGACCAAATTGTGGCATGACAAGCATATTCAGAAGAAGGAATTTGAGGTTGGGCAACATGTTCTATTGTTTAATTCAAGACTCCGTTTATTCCCTGGAAAGCTTAGATCACGATGGTCTGGACCTTTTGGGATTGTGAAGGTCTATCTTAATGGGGTTTGTGAGATTACTAGAGAAGGGTCGGATGTATTCAAGGTGAACGGGCAGAGACTTAAGCCATACCTGCTTGGCGAAACAGTGGAGCGAGGAATGAGCATTTTTCACCTCCAAGACCCTACCATGAGTTGAGGAAGTAACGTCAAGCTATTGACGTTAAAGAAGCGCTTTTTGGGTTTTTGGGAGGCAACCCTAAATTTGATTGTACACTTTAGTAGGATTATTTTTATTTCTTTTTAAAAAAAAAAAATCAACAGAAAGTAGTCCAGGCCACAACGCCAATTCGTGAGGCCGCAACGCCGTATTGATTCTGTCCAGGAACAGCAATTGGCGAGTGTGATGTTTAGAAAAAAAAATACACAAAATCAAAAAACCTGCCGACAGAAGTGATATTGACAGAAGTGTGTGAGGCCATGGCGTGGGAATTGAAGGATGCGGCGCCAGGATTTGTGAAAGGCGCGTGTTCACACGCGTATTGTAAAAAAAAAAAAAATTCGGACTCAGCAGAACAGGTTTAAGGATGCGGCGCTGGTTTTTGAGGCTGCAGCGCTGAGTTGCTTCTGTCCAAGCAATATTTTATACGACTATTTGTGTTTTTATAACACAAATTTCTCACACCTCTCTTCTTATTTTTATAACCCCAATCCCTAATTCCTAATTCTAACCCAAAATCAATTCTAAACCTCTCCAAAATCCATCTCCTATTCTAAATCTCTACCATAAATCCTTACATATTTACCTCTATATATACCTATACACACAAATTTTTCAACCCCAATCCTTAAATTAAAATCTCTAAACCTCCACTCAAATTTCAAGTTCAAGGAAGATTCAAGTTTGGGGGCTTTTTCATTGCAAGTTCACCTCTCCGATTCGTATTGGGTAATATTTTCGTTTATTCTTGTTATTATTTACGAATTTGTGGCTTGTAAAAATTAGGGATTTTGTGCTTGCTTGTTATTGTGGGATAATTTTGGTGTGAAGTATTGTTGGGTAATTGGTGTTCTTGCTTGAGTTGGAAATTATTTGTAATGGCTCCGAAACGTAAGAGAGGTAGTTCTAGTACTCGTCCATCTTCGGATGAGGAAGCTATTGTTAAGAGTTTTTGAATGAGGAGGCACAGAATGAGTATAATAAATTGATGGAAAGGTCGGTTGCTAAAGAACGAGGCTTTGTGCCAGAAAATTATGTAGAGTTGGTTGCTTTGATTAAAGAACTTGGTTGGGAAGGGTTGTGTGAGCCTTCTTCTTCGGTTCCCTTGGGTGTTGTGCGAGAATTCTATGCAAACGCAAAGGCGGATCAGAATGGTTTTTGTGTAGTTCGTGGTTTGAAGGTGGATTATAGGCCGGCTGTTCTTCGGTCAATTTTTGGTCAGTATTGTAAGTCAAGGGGGGTGGAAGATTGGGCTAGGAAGACGCGAGATGAGGTGGATTTGGATGCTATTATAGAGGAGATATATGTACCGGGTACGGTCTGGAAGTTAAATGCGGGGTCTACTGAGAAGGTGAATTTTCCTGCTAAAGCTTTGAACAAGTTTGCACGGGCGTGGAACTTGTTTATTTGTTCTAATATTATGCCTTCTACGCATCCGAATGATATGCCTGTGGAGAGAGCCATTATTTTGTATGGCGTTTTAAAGGGTAAGTATATTGATGTTGGGTATATAGTGCATCAGAACATTCTTCGGTTCTTGCGTGGTAGTACTCAATCACCGATTTCGCATGCTTCTATAGTTGCTGGAGCGTGTATGGTTGCAAACGTTCGGTGGGATGATAATGAACAGCTACAGTCGCAGCCTAATCCTATTAATGATGCTACTATTGATAAGTTGGGGGAATGGCAGGGCGGTATTCCACATCCTAGGGGGCTAGGTTACATTATGGATGGAGCAGGTGCTGGTGGTCAGGGAGCTGGCGTTCCGCCACATGTTCTTAGGGCACCAAGGGGAGAGGGTGATGCAGGCTCGAGAGCTTCTCATGATAGGCGGATGATGAGGCGTATGGATGCTTTGTATGAGAGTCATAGCCGTTTTTCCCAGAGGTTGACACAGACTTTGGATAGTGCTTTCGCAGCGAGTGGTGTTCATGTGGATTGGCCAGTTTTTGGTTCGGACACTATGTATCCTCCTCCTGATTCACCCGAGGAGGTTGCTGATCCTGATGAGTAGGTATGTTTTCTACTATCCCTCGTATTTACTTCCATTCAATGAGGACATTGAATATTTTAAGTTTGGGGGTGGTTTGAGGGATTAGTAGTTGTTGTATTATGTGTTCATGTAGGATTTCATGCTTTGCATATTAGTAGTAGTAAATTATGCATTTATATTCGTGTTATTTGCGTTTGTTTCATATAGGACATTCTGTTTTTTTTAGTACAACATATCATGTGAGTTCATAATAGTTTGCATCTGTTTTTTTTAGTACAGCATATCATGTGAGTTCATAATAGTTTGCATTTGCACCCATGCTTGAAAGGAATTTTGTGTTGTTGACGCTTTTGATTGAGAAGTGATATGCTTTGTTCTTGTGCACACACATACACTAGTAAGTTGAAGCTAGTAGACTTATTGAATGTTGTAAGTAATTAGAAGGACATGAATATGCGCAAGTTGATTTAGTTTGCATGCTTTGAATACAAGTCGGTGCGTTAGAGAGATTTTTGCTTGGGATTGAGTATGTTTTTCCACCAAGTGAGATTTTGAGCCTTATTGCATATTTTTTGCAATTTATTCGTTTGCTTGAGTGTCCTCGGATTGTTTACATTGCTAGCAGTTGTTTGAGGTCTTTCTTGAAACGTATGACATTATTTGACGATTAAAATGATAAAGGCATTTAGGAATAACCGCATATTTTCCCATATTACCACACCATATTTACATGATCAATTAGTTAACCCGTTGAGCTTAATCCTATTTTTTCGGTGACATACCACATTACTTGCCTAGACCTTTTTCTTGTATTGGCCGTACAATAATTTGAACCCACATTGTCAAAGGCTAGTATAGTGCTTAAGGGAGTAATAAGGTGTGCAAGGAGGGGTTTATTGTTGGTCATACTTTTGGGGGAAATATTGAAATTGGGTTTGTTTACTTGATAGTCGGCATATGTAATAAATTGTGGGATCATTGTTATTGTTTATATTATTGTTTTATTTAGCTCTCGAAAAAGAAAAAAAAAGAAAAAAAAAGAAAAAAGAAAAAAAAAAGAAAAAGAGAAAAAAAAATATTATGAGAGCATGTTTGTGTTTGTTGTGATCCTACTTTAGTCGACTAGTCGAGTGTTCTTAGTAAAATTATGTGGGGGGAAATAGGATGTTGTGTATGATTTATTATGGTACTTACTAGCTTTTGACACTTCACCTGTTTTGGCTTATTTGACATACCTTGTCCCTAGCCCCGTTACAACCCGAATGAAGACCTTTTGATTATTGTCATTGATGTATGTTGTGTTAAGAGTTAGATTGATACCAAATGTCAAGCATGTTTATGATTTTGTTGTTCTTGAGTGATACACTTACCCTTGTTCTTGAGTGAATATTCTTTTGTGAGTGGATTGTGAGTGTTTGCTTGTTTTTGCGTATGAGATCCTGAGTTTTGTCTCAAAGATGTACTCTTGTAGGCTTAGCATGTTTACTAACTTATTCTTACACTTGACATGGACTTGTGAGAACTTATGCATGTTCATTGAGTAGACTATGTGAATACTTGCACTTTCGACACCAAGACATTGCGTATTTACTTTGATTCTTAAGTTGATATGGCATGAGAGGATTTGAAGGTATGGTAGGATATTAGTATTAGATTAATTGCATTTTCATTTAGTTGCATTCATGCATTGCATTGCATTAGGTTAAATGGATTTTGTGGGTACATTCGCTATAGGCCCTCACGAGACCTTACTCGTCCACTAGGGCTGCCTAGGGGTTTAAAGGGCTTGTTGCATATGCCAAATGCAACCGTGATCACCTACGGAAGTGGTACTAGTTAGTTAGTTAGTTATAATTGTTTATGCTTGAGGACAAGCATCGGTTTAAGTTTGGGGGTGTTTGATAAGTGGATTTTATATCCACTTGGAACATTCTATATCGGCTTAAATTGATTGTTTTGGACTCAAGTTTGTTATAGTTTTGATGTGTTTTGCTTAGTTGTGCAGGTTTGCAAGAATATCAATGCTTCTGTCGTTTTTGGAGGATTAATTGATTAAAATTCGGATTTTCCGGGAAGGTTGCGCATTCTACACTGTTTTGGCCATATCTGGAGTTCTAGAAGTCCGTTTTCAGCGATCTTACTGCCCACGCGAAGCTTGAGAGATTTTCTACAACCTGAGATAGATAGCAGGTGCATGGAGCATGCTGAATGAAGTCGCGCGCGTGTTCTTGTAAAAGAAGGCTGAGAAATTACTGTTTTGCCCTTTTTCTAATTCTAATTGTATTATGGGCAGTTTTTGGTACCTTCTTCTAATTCTAATTGTAATAGAAGGCAATTTCTTGCTGGGCAAGATGTCTAGAGCCCTATATAAACACATCTAGGGTATTATTTTAGGGTGTGTATTCATAACCTATTTTCATTACTATTCATATTTTTAGATCTAGAACTATTTTGAGATTGGAGAGAAGAGAAAGGAGCAAGGATTGAAGGTGTTCTATCTAAGCTTTATTCAATTTTCGAAACGTGTAATCTCTAAACTCCATATTTTTAATATCATGTTTTCATTCAATATTATTGTTTTGTTTTCTTCAGTAATTATGTGTAACTAAATCTCTAATCTGAGGATTGGGTAGTATTCCTTGGTGTGTTTAATTATCTGTGATTTTCTTGCTTTGCTGATCTGTTATTGAGGGCTTAACACAATTAGGGGCGTCATGAACCTTTGATTGGATTTTAGGGATTGTAATAACTTGGAAGAGGAGTTGCAATTTTAGTACAAGATTTAACAGACATAACTCGAATATTTGATTGGAAGATTAATAGTAGAGTTGTGAGACTTATAATTCTTGGTGCATAATAGTTTATGATTGTACTTTGATTGTATCATGGAAGTGACAATTAAGGTGTAGTTGTAGACATTATATTGTATCTTGGAAGGGAACATTATAACCTTAGAAAAATTGTTTTCAGCAGAGTAAGAACGTAGACGTCACATAAATATTGAATGTGCATTGAAACCAAGTGAAGAACCCCAGTTCTTGGATTGTTTTCCTCATATATTTTATTATCGATTGATAATTAGTTTAATTTAGTTTATAAACAACCCAAACATTCTTTTACACTTCTAAATTGTGAGAGATAAGAAACTTGAACTTGATATTACATTCAGTCCTTCCCTGCGAACGAACACATAAAAATACTATTAACAGATTCGACTGGAGATTTGTTCGAGTAGTAAGCGCGCTCTTGCATTCAACTTGATTTCTACAAAGCTCGATTTGGGTAAGCTTGCACTGAATTCGAATTAGCTTTCATTGAACTCGAACTATCTTGAATTGAACCATTTGTTCGATTTAGTACTAATTTGGGGATTTTTAAACTTGAAACCCTAATTTTTTTATTTGGGGATTTTAATTGGTGATTGGATAAGTGTTTTTCTTTCTTTTAATTTGGGGATTTATAAACTCGAAACTCTAATTTTAATTAGTTTGTTTTTTAATGAATGTTTATTTATTTTGTGAATTGAATGTTCATTTGTTCATTTTAATTGACTATCCTGCATGTGTTTGTAGCTTAATTAATTGATTGTCCTGCATGTGTTTGTAGCTTAATAAGCGACTGTCCTGCATGTGTTTGAATTAATATTGAATTTGGTTGCTTAATTGACTCGATCTGCTGTGTTTGTAACTTGACTATCCTATGTTCATTCTAATTGGTACTTTACAATCAATTAAAATGTTAACAATTAAATAAGGTAGGTCATATACACATAAATATCAATGTAATAATATTATCGATTCGATTTATTGATATTTTTAATGACATATCAGGTAGGTTGAAATGGATAAGTCATGGATTAGAGAAGATAGAAATTCTTTACAGTACGAAATAGGTGTCGAAAACTTCTTGATATTTGCTGAAGAAAATGCTAAAAATCCTAAGAAGATTCCTTGCCCATGTGCACGCTGCGTTAATTTTAAAAAGTTTCCGGTGAAAATAATTAGAGGGCATCTATATGAATCAGGTTTTAGTTTGGGGTATGTTGAGTGGATTTGGCATGGAGAACAGTCTTCTAGGAGTACTAAATCATCTGTTGGTAGTAGTACTCCTGTTTCGAAGCCGATACCTGCTTCAGAAACAGCTAATGTGTGTGAAGTAGCTTACAATAAGGGTGCTTACGACGATGATTCACACGAGTTTAAAAGGTTTGTAGCTGATGCAGAACAACATGTGTTTGAGGGAAGTGAGTGCACTAAGCTAGAGTCGGTCTTAAAATTACACAATTGGAAATCTAGGTTTGGCGTTAGCGATACCGCATTTACTGATTTACTTGAAAATGTAGGCTCTCTCCTTCCTAAAGATCATACATTGCCATCTAGTTCATATGAAGCAAAGAAAACTTTAGTTGATTTAGGACTTGAGTATATCAAATACCATGCATGTCTGAATGATTGCGTGTTATATAGAGGTATCCACGAGCAGGCTTTAGAGTGTCCTAAATGCCGTTTGTCTCGCTGGAAGGTTGGGAAGGATGGTAAAGAGAGGGTTAATATACCAGCTAAGGTCATGTGGTATTTTCCAATAATCCCCAGATTTAAACGAATGTTTAAATCTGCTTCTACCGCTGAGTTAATGACTTGGCATGCACATAATCAAAGTACAGATGGCCACATGCGTCATCCAGCTGATTCACCTTCTTGGAAAAATATAGATTATAGATGGCCTGAGTTTGGTAGTGAAGCAAGAAATATCCGTTTAGCATTATCGGCGGATGGCATTAACCCGCACACCAATGGCCTAAGCAATAGGTACAGTTGTTGGCCGGTTGTATTAGTAACATATAATCTTCCTCCATGGTTATGCATGAAGAGGAAGTTTATGATGTTAACAACGTTAGTTTCTGGCCCGAATGAGCCTGGTAATAATATTGATGTTTATCTACAGCCACTTATTGATGATTTGAAGAAACTGTGGGAAGAAGGTGAACCAAATGTGTACGATGCATATACCAAGTCTTATTTTACTTTAAGGGCAGCTTTGATGTGGACAATAAATGACTTCCCCGCTTATGGGAATTTGTCAGGCTGCATCAACAAGGGTTATAAGGGCTGTCCAATCTGCGGTGATGATACCATAGCTAAATATTTAAGTCATAGTAGGAAAATGTGTTACCAAGGGCATCGTAGATATTTACATGAATATCATCCTTATAGGAGGCAAAAGGCGGCCTTTAATGGACAACAAGAGTTTGGGTGCGCACCTGCACCCCTTAGTGGAGAAGAAGTGCTAAAGCAACAGAATGAACTTGAATTTAATTTCGGGAAGGGGGGAAGTCAAAGAAAGTGGAATCTGCATGGAAGAAGAAATCAATTTTTTTGAGTTAGAATATTGGAAGTTTCACTATGTCCGTCATTGTCTTGATGTTATGCATATCGAGAAGAACGTGTGCGATAGTTTGATTGGGACACTACTTAATATGAAGTTTAAGACTAAAGACAGTTCTGCCTCTCGTCTTGATATGGTTGACATGGGTGTAAGGGTTGATTTAGCTCCTAAAGTAGGCGATAAGAAAACCTACTTACCTCCTGCAGCTTATACTTTGTCCAGGGCAGAAAAAAGAAAAATGTTGTTGTCATTGTCAAATATGAAACTTCCATATGGACATGCATCAAACATTAAAAACTGCGTATCAATGAGCGATATGAAGATGTATGGGCTAAAGTCCCATGATTGTCATATCCTCCTCCAACAATTACTTCCCGTGTCCATTCGTTCTGTGCTTCCAAAAAATGTTAGGGTTAGTATAATAAGATTGTGCTTCTTCTTCAACTCTTTGTGTAAGAAAGTTGTAGATGTGTCGAAACTGAATAAACTGCAATCAGATGTGATTTTGACCTTGTGTGAGTTGGAAAAAATATTTCCACCATCATTCTTCGATGTTATGCTCCATCTCACAATCCACTTGGTTAGGGAATTACGTTTATGTGGACCGGTTTTTTATAGATGGATGTATCCATTTGAACGGTTCAATAAAGTGTTAAAAAGTTATGTACGAAACCGTTTTTATCCGGAAGGTTGTATAGCAGAAAGTTATCTCAAAGAAGAATCAATAGAATTCTGCACGGAATTTGTTAGTGACAGTGGCTCAACTGCTGGTCTTCGGAAGGATGATGGCAAGCTTTCCGGTCCATTATCTGTTGCGACAATGAAGGCATTGGAAGAAAATGAACGAGATGAGGCTCATCTTCATGTTCTTCTTAACAACCCTGAAGTGGAACCATATGTAACGTAAGTAAAATGTAAAAGTGTCTTGATTCCTGCTCTAGTCATTCCATATGTAATTATTCTTATGTAATGTACTTGCTTTCAGGATGCACAAGGAGTATCTGGAAGGAGTTTATCGAGGGAAAAAAAGAGTGCTCAATGGCTGTTGGGAGAGCACAATCGACTATTTGCTGATTGGTTTGAAAAAAAAGTTAGTTTACATTCTTCTCCTATTTTATTGTTGTTTTGTATATTTTTGAAGTCTTTAATTAGAGTTTACTTTAATTGTGTTACAATTATGTGTGCAGGTAAGTATTGAATTGATGGAGAATCGTGGAGCTGTTTCCGAAACGATACGATGGTTGGCAGGTAAACCATCATTTTCAGTTTTGACATTTGAAAGTTATCTAGTTGATGGGGTTCGATACTACACCAATGAGCGAGATAATGCAAGGGTTGTTCAGAATAGTGGGGTGTCATTAGTTGCTAGGACAGTCCAAGTCTCTAGCGCCAAGGATTTAAATCCCGTGGAGAGTGACATGACATTTTATGGGATAATTGAAGAAATATGGGAGCTAGATTACCATGCTTTCAAGGCACCTTTGTTTTTGTGTAAATGGGCAGCAAATGATAAGGTCAAGATTGATGAACTTGGTTTCACACTTGTTGACTTTAGTCGACAAGGCCATAAGAAGGACAAATACGTGTCTGTTGACCAAGTCAAACAAGTTTTTTATGTTGAAGATCCAGTTGATGCAAACTGGTCTGTTGTGTTAACATCGACGATAAGAGAGAATAGTGAGGTGTACTACGATGATGATCTAGGAGACACCATCTCACATCCCCCATTCTGCTCTGACATCCCTATATGTGATTCCACTAATGATGATGAAGCCACTGTTAGCAACATAAGACAAAATATTAAGGGGATATGGGTGAAAAATTCATAAATATGTTGTATAGTACTACCATTCTCTAATTATAATAGTTTCTCTATGACATTAATATTATCTTTCTGTGAGCCATGTTTCTGTATGAGAATATTAATGCCATTTTTAATTCAATTTGCAAATTTTATTGTGACTGGCTACTAAATTATCTTTATACTTTGTGTTTTGCATTTTTTTTTTTGAACTTTGCAGATTGAGGAAATACGAGATAAATGGCAGCAAAGAAGCAAAAAAAATCATCACCAAAAAAAGGTACTGTCAGCTCTGGTGCAACCAAACCACTGCAGATAGAGGACAAAGCACATGTATCAGAAGCTCAAGGCTCAGACTCGGTACATGCATCAGATGCTCCAAAGTCAGACTCAGCTGGGCAACCCACATCTACTACTGACAGTTTACAAACAAAATCTGGAGGTAAGCGAGGTGTATGTGCCATGTACAAAGTGATTGTGAGGAAAGCACGTGGTAAGAAGTTTAAAGTTTCATGCAATGAGTTGGGAGCTCCTACTGGGAGTGCTAGGCCGAAATTGTAGTCATATGTTGGATACGCGGCTAGGTCAATGATCCCCATCGACATTCCAAGCTGGCCACATGTGGATCCTGAGTTAAAATCAAAACTTTGGCAAGATATTCAGGTAAACTTTGGCTAGTCTATAATTTTTGTAAATTTGTGTTGAGATAGTGTTTAATTATGTTTTTTTTGTGACTGTTAATCATGAATTTTTGTATGTGCTTGTGTGTTCTTCAGGATACATTCAAAGTTAAAGCACGATCTCGGGACTCTATCCTAAAGTCTGCCGGCGTTAAATGGAGACAATTTAAGACTAGATTAACAAGAAAGTATGTTCTACCATTTGTTGGACAAAAAAAGAAATTGAATAGGCCGCCAAAGGAATATGAGTTTGTTGGTAAGTCAGCCTGGAAAAAATTTGTTGCACAGAGGATTGATCCTAATTGGAAGGTATATAAATGTGATTTTATAATTTATATTTTCTTTTATTATGAATTCTGTACTTTGATTATTTATATTTTAGAATTTAAGACCGATTGTGATGATTACTGAATAGTAATGAATTTGGATGTAGGAAATTCATGAAAAACAAAGCTACAGAGTTGGTAAACGGAAATATCCGCATCGCATGTCAAGAAAGGGCTACATTGGTTTAAAGGAGGAAGAAGAAATAAGAACATATTCAATTTTGTAATCTTAAAATTTTTGTTGTCATTTTCTTAATATGTTGCTTTATTTTTACAAATTAAAAAGGGGAAGTTGCAACCCGGAGAAAATCCTGATAGGGCAATTTTCTGGAAGAAGGCTCGAAAGCGAAAGAACGAGTTAGAGCCAGAGGACCCTGAATTGGATGAAGTGTTCCAAACAATTGTAAGTCTTCTGTCACATGGTAGTTAATTTTAATTATTCTATTTTCAAGAACATGGTTCTTTTGTTGACTATATTCATGTCATTATGTAGGATACCCTATTGGAGGCACAGGAAAAGGGTGAATTTCACCCATCTGGAAGTGAAGATGTACTGAGTACGGCATTGCAAACTCCTGAGCATTCAGGAAGGGTCCGGGGAGTTAGAGGGTTCGTAACTCCAAAACAATTCTTCAATTTATCAAATGAGAAAAAGATACGAATCACAAAGGCAGAGTTGATGGCCCGTGATCGAAAAATGGCAGAGAAGATGCAGACTCTAGAGTCGGAGCTTGCAACATTGAAGGCATTAATGGTTAATGGCCAAGCCAATCATGGTTCGCCAATATTTTCTGACAAAGCAAGTGTTGAACAAGCGGCTGTACTAGAACAGAAGACAAAACCAACTGCTGCAAAAGAATTGGTGTTGGATGGGGATGATGAAGATTGTGTTGCTATGGAGAATCCTCCGCCTCCTAAAAATCTGGTAAAACTATATATATATATATATATATATATATATATATATATATATATATATATATATATATATATATATATATACAGTCTAATTGAAAACATATTTCTAATATAACTGGATTTTGACTTTTATCTATCTTAATTCTAGGTTGGTAAAAAATGTGAGCTTGCAGTGGACCACATACACAACAAGGTTGCTTTCGGTGTTGCTTTTCCCCGTGAAGGCAATTTCTGTGATTTAATACATGGAAAGGCTATGCCGCCTGGATGCTTACGCGTCTCAGTTGACGGTTTTATCAAAGAAGAGGCATTAGTTCCGGTGCCAGTAGTTGGTGAAATCGAGACTGTCCTACAAGCTGTTGGGTCTCATGTAGCATGGCCCGAGAAATTGATCAGCTACCCTGGTGTTGTGGTATGATTTACCATAAAAAATAATTACATTTCATTTTCCATGCATGCATGATCTATTGAACTAAAAATGCGCATAAATATATATATATGGTTTTATTATCTGTAGATTAAGAAAAAGGAATCAGTACCAATTAACAACAAGGGTGAGCTGCAGAAGTTGAAGGCCCTCTTTACTGAAGCAAAGCCAACTCCAAAAGTACCGAAGGGATTTAATTTATTGTTTAAACATGCAACCTGCAGGATGAAACCCTATGGGATCTCATTACAATTATCATGTGATAAAGAGGTGTTTGGATGCGATAATAAAATCATTTATCTATTACATGAGAATATTATAGCGTTATTGGAGTTCAAGATGATTGGCCAGGCTGCTATCTCAGCTTATATGCTGTAAGTTACATTTTTTTGTTCTCTGATTATTGAAGGTTCCATATGCATTAATAATGTTAATATTGTTTTTTGTAGGAACTTGCATTTAAAGTTAAGTGGTACTTATGAATCAGACACTTTTGCTTTTGTTGATCCGGGATTGACATATAAACTCAATGATGAGTTTGAAAGTAACATTGTAAAACGACTCAAGGAGGGTAATGCTGATCGCATTTTCTTTTTGCCACATAATCACAAGTAAGTGCAATCTTTATTCTAGCAAATTGGAACACTTAAATTCTCATAATTTGTAACATTAATATTTTTAAATACCAGCAGTACTTGCATCTAATTTGCTTAATTAATTTAACTTTGGTATATTTTCTTAATTGAAAATAGTGTGCATTGGATTTTAGCTATACTTTGGCACGATGAAATTTACATACTTAATCCATTGCCGCATCCGACACAATTTCCAGCACTAGAAAAAGCTTTACAAAGGTAACATTTAATTTACTGTTAGATCATTTTGATAAATGGTGAAGTATTCTTGGGTTTTGACATGGAGTACTTTTTTTTTTTTGTGCAGTGCAGTGAGAAGTTTCAATTGTGAAACTGGTAGGGGCAACAAGATGCCGAAAGTAAAATTTCTCAGTGTAAGTATTTTTGCATCTCATTGCAATACTGCATAATATATATAATAGTGGTTTATTTGCCATGTCCTGCCTCATGTGTATTTTTTTACTCAAATAGGGAAGTCCTAAACAACCAGGTGGTATTGAATGTGGCTACGTTGTTATGCGTTACATGAAAGAGATTATTGAGGACAAGGATTTGTCTTTTGCCACGAAGGTAAACTTTGATGTACTGTCTCTTTTTGCCATTGAAATGTCAGAATATTGTGTTTGCGTTAAATGATTAGTTTTGCTATTTGTTGCATTTTTTAGTGGCTGAACAAGACTCGAAGGTCTTACACTAAGGCTGAGCTGGATGAGGTGCGTATTGAGGCTCTCGGGTTCATCCAAGAGCGTGTTTGACGTTGCTTTTAACTAGAATTTTATTGTCGGATGATGTTGGTTTAAAATTTTTTGGGAATATTATGTTGGTTGTTTTTGTGGATAATATTGATGTAGTAATTAGCTTTGGCTATTTCGGATTAAGGTATTGTAGACAATATTGTTTGGTTTCGCTAGCTAGCTTTTGGTATGAATGTTTTGCAACAGTTTGTAGTATGGTTGTTTGAGCCATTGTATGAATGTTTGGTATATGTATGAATGGCTATTTATGTTTTTCTGGGCATCTCTATTGATCAGTTTTTAAATTTCTTCTGTTTGTTACAATAGCAAAAAAACATCAGTTTTAAATTTAGAACATATATAAAAGCGATGTCTAACAGAAACACACATGTCACAAATGTTGCCAGAAATCGATGTCTAATAATAATTAGACAACATATATTTATCGAAAACAATACAGGATAAAATACAATAGACATCGGTAAAAAACGATGTTTATAACAAATATACACAACGGTTATCACAAATAAAACTGATGTCTGAGGATATATTTAACATCGTCCAAAACCGATGTCTAATACCACTTTATACATCAGTTGCGATAGAAGAAACCGATGTCTAAAACAGACTTAGACATCATTTTACATCTAAATAATGATGTATATGTCGATTTATGAGTTGTGCACAACATGTTTATTTGCATCTAGCACCTGTAATAGTACGGTAGAAATGTTAGGTTCATGCAATTTATGCAAAACTATTAGATATAAACATCATTTTTTGGTTTAAAATCGATGTGTAATAGCTTCCTAGACATCAGTTAAAAACCGATGTCTATGACATAATACAATAGACATCACCGACAAAGACATCGGTATGATTTTTTAATAGACATCGGCCAGAAATCGATGTCTATGAGCTTTTTTCTAGTAGTGGATTTTTGATCTATAGCTAATTTTATCCAACATTTTTTGTCAGTTTTTTAGTGCCCTGCACATCTTGCACCATATATGGCAACCATTGACAGGTTAGGAGTTCTGGAATGTACTTACACGTAGGCAGCTGCTAAATGTAATATCTCTAAGCATGTCTGGAAGACAACTTCTCAAGACTTTGCAACCTCTGCAACAATATAAGATTAAGGCATCTGTCAATAGTGAATATGGCAAAGTGGAGCCAACATGAAAAAAGCCACGAGTATAATATTTCACACTAGTGATTTATAAGGTATATCTTGCAATTTACCTTAAATTATCCTATAATCGCAGGTAGCACCAAATAATATACTTCAACAGCCGTGATGATGGTTGCTCTGCAAGAGCAGTATCTGAGAGAGCAGCAACCATGTTCGCCAGGACTCGGCCCACCGGAAAAGATCGATCTGCTGTTGTACAGATATAATCCCGGCCAACATCATTTGATACGATATTTTGCATTATAAAAGTTGCAACCTGACATTAACATACATCTGTTAGACATCTATACACCCGATTGTTTATTTCTATTATAGATAGTGTTTCTCCCTTGCCTCCTAAGAATTTAAAGAAAGGAACAAAAACGGAATTAAAATAGCATTATTTGGGAAACACTCAACTATTTTAAATGATATACTCCCAGTCTCCATTGCACCCAAGCATAGAGGAATAATTTCAGTTAATAGCAGGCAATGTATAACTTCTGTATCTGATAAGTGGATTTTATATCCACTATTTGCATTCCATTCGTACTTAAAACGATTGCGAGTTCTCAAGTTTCGTGTTAGTTTGATGTGTTTTCATCTAATTTGTGTAGGTTGCATAGTCGGGAGGCATTGGTGGTGTTGGTGAAGTATTGGTGGTATTCTGTGAGCTTAAAGTAGAAATTACAGGAAGTCTCGGGCAAGAGAACTCGGGAATTTGAGCTCAATGCGCATACATCACTGTTTTGGCAGTGATTCAAAAGCCCACGCGAAGAGGAGAGAAAGGTCTACAAAGCTGGGCAGGGTGCACCAGGCGCTCTTGCGCAGAACCAGGCGCTCTTGCGCAGAACCAGGCGCTATAGCGCGATTACCAGGCGCTGTTGCGCTAAATCAGGCGCTCTTGCGCTAAATTAGGCGCTGCAGCTCAGTTTCAGGTGCTACAGCGCTGGGGAGAAGCAAATTCCAGGGATAAGGAGGTGCTACAGCACTCCATTTGGGCGCTACAGCGCTCGAGCGGCTTGGCTTGAATTTTATTTCCTTAAACCGGGTCGAATTGTTTGGGCCTATTTTATAGCAAGCAGCTGGACTTTATATGTATTATCTTAGACCTAAAAACATATCGATCATCGTTGTGAGAATTTTCTTTTATCATCTATCAACATTATTATCTTAGAACAAGATTTAGAGAGGGATCTTCAAGCTAGTGACAAGCAAGGAGGCCTAATCTATTTTGGATCTTTTGTACTCTTCTACACTATTTGGGGATTTATTTCTAACCCTAATTCTCTTCTATTATTATTTATTTTCTAGAACTATGTTTTCTCTAGAACCCATGATGGTGAAAGGTTCAAATATGAACTAATCATTATCATGGGGTTCCAATGGATTCGATTTCATAATAATTGTGTTTGACATGTCGTCGATGTTGGGTGATTTAATTGTGATAATCTAATATGGTTTGGTTTAATTGATAGATGTGTAGCTAGCATCTAGTTTATTAATCCTTGATGATTGCGAAAGTGGATTATAGGATTAAGAATATGCCATATTAGCATGGGTTCATGAATTAATTGTTATTCATGATTAGTAGTATGTTTTTACCCAACTCATATTGCCTAATGTAATTGTAAAAGATAACTTGTGCTTAAACCAATTGTGTTTCCAGATTGTATAGACATATATGATTTGAACGTAATGTGGTGTCCTCTTGATTTCTATCTCTTGTGGATATTAAGTGGTATGATACGAGTATATTGAAAGGTAGCCCGTATTATTGTCGTGTTATCTGATTAATTATCATGTTTATCACCTGTGTCGATTTACTGTGTCAACCTTTAGTGAAGTTGATGAAGTTGGAATCCCATGCCTTCTCTTATTTAAGAACTCGTTATTGTTAATTTACTCGCGCTTAGTTACAAAGTAGTTTAAGAAAAAAAACCAAAATTGATAAATGTTCAAGCATTAAGAAGTAACCATACACCGTTGCATAAGTACTAAAATTGGCATTATACCTAGTCTCTGCGGAACGAATCTTATTTATCACTTGCTATTTGTGATCGCGTATACTTGCGTGTTTACGAGTCAACAAGTTTTTGGCGCCGCTGCCGGGGACTTCGGTGTTATTTATAGTTTAAGTGCTTGTCATCAGTGGTCGTTATAGATTACTGACTTGAACTGTTCTTTTTATTTGATGGATTATTGGGAGCAGGACTTCGTAATTGTATGTGAGCTGTGTGCAGGTGGACATTACACTCATCAATGTGAGTATAACAGAAACCGGCCAAATTTCAGCTTGGACTACAATCAGAGTGGTATGGAGCAATCCCAATATCCATCCTACCAGCTCCAAAATCAGCAGTTTGGAGATGAGCCATACAGTCTAGGGGGAATTCAGCAGCAACAGGGGCAACAATTTCAGCATCAGTATGCCCCAGTGTATCAACACTTTCAACCTCCTGAATTTCAGCAGCAGCAATTTCAGACTTGGTCTAACCAACAGTCGACCGAAGAAGCTGAATTAGAAGAATTGAGGTTGATGGTTAAAAGCAATGCATTGTCTCTATAGACAATAGGAGATCATATTGGTCAAATTGCAAATGCATTAAAAACATTGAATCAAATTGCAAGTGACACAGAAGGCCTAGCTATAGAGGAGGAGGACAAGAACCTTCCTATCAGTCTTGACTGGCCTTTCTTAGCCACAGGTGAGACCATGATCGAAGTTCAGGAAGGAGAGTCTGAGGGCAAAGATGGGGAAGAAGCAGAACATGAAGCTGATAAGGAAGCAGAGCCGGAGGCAAACCAATCAGAAAATTCAGAATGTCCAGAAAATTTGATTCTGAATAATCAGCCGCAACCACTTCATTTGCAATCTGAATATTTTGAAGAATTAGCCCAAGATCAAGAAAATTCCAAGGCTCAAGTGGCTATGCTAATTCCTTCGAAGGATGAAGAGTGTCTCAGTGTGGAAGATGATGAATTAGAAGAGCATGTTCTATTGTTGAATGCCGCTCCGTTGCAATCTGACTTCGACTAGCTGGAGGTCGAAGAGGAAAAGAGCATCACTCCTGTTGACAAATCTACTCCGGAGAAGACTACAAAGATCGTCCAAATCGATTTTCATCCTCCATATCCACAGAGGCTTCAGAAGCAAACTCTAGCCATGAATTTGTCGGCGGAGGATGAGGAGTGTTTTAGCTTGAAATTGGTTGATGCAGGGCAGAGTAAAAAGTATGACACGGAGAAGGAGAAGGCAAAGCATGGCCAACTGAGGATTACAGTGCCTTGGTTAATGGGGCTTCGTATTCCACATAAGTTTCTTGGAGTGGAAGATCTCTGGAATTCTCAGGTGCGCCTTAAGCCATCATTTGAAGGAGCTCCCGAACTCGAGCTCAAAACATTGCTAGTTCACCTGGGGTATGTTTCTTGTAATTCATCTCCTTTGCTTGCTATTGTTATTGCTGCTAACTTTTCAGGTAGGCGGGAGAATGTTGTTAAGAGATCTTGTGAGGAGCGAATACGGGTAAAGCTTGTCGTTGAAGATGTCGCTCCAGAAAAGATCATTAAATGGCCTTATAGAGATGCGGTGCAGAAAATTTTCAAGAGGAAAATCGTGGCCAAGTCTAGCTAAAGACGTTAAAGAAAGGCGCTTCGTGGGAGACAACCCATGATTTCTTGCTTTCGAATAAAACAACAGTTGTGTTGGAGCCTCCACGTCTATCCACCACCAGACACACCACCCGAGGAGGGTGACGATGCCGACGACTAGGGGAGTATCTCTTGTACCCTTTAATTTACCTTCAATGAGGACATTGAAATTTTTAAGTGTGGGGGTGATTTTATGGTATCAAGAGTCTTTGCATTACATATAGTTACATATTCATGCTAGTTCATGTTAGTAATTGTGCATTTAGTTTTGCCATGCCATTTAGAGTGCATTTAGGATGCCATGTCATATAGATTTATTTAGGAGTGTAATATCATTTTGTTCATGCATATCACATGATTCCACATGAGTGTCTGTTTCTGGTTCGATAGGTCGACGTTAATTTGAGTGTGATGACAATGAATAGAGGGTTGATTTAAGTACTTATGAAATTGACTTGCGTGTGTCGAGAACACAATCTTTTCACGGTCTCACTGTTTGCTCTTGGGCTAGATCGAGTCATACCTTGTTTGGCTGTTGAGATTTAATCACCTATTTATATCTAGAATTTTCGTTATTCCCTTGATGGCGTAGGAGCACTTAAGTATAAGTTTGGGGGAAAACAGGGATTTCATGCTAAGTGTCGTGTTGTGTCGAAATAATAATTGCTAGGTGTCAATTGGCTAGTAGCCGGCTCATTTTTATATGAGTAGTCTAGGATTGGAAATGAGAAAGGCTCATTCCAGATTGTATAAATACATATATATATATATATATATAATCAAAAAAAAAAAGTCATGTAAATAGTTTAATTGTTAAATGCAAAATGAACCAGGGTGAGCTCTTTAATACTCGAGCAATTAAGTTCAATGGGGGCAATGCGCCTAGTGACCTAAGGCCCTTGAGGTTTGGGATCCGCTAACCTAAAGCTCGCTACATGGGTATTATTGTATAAGCCTTTAGGGGTCTCACCCATTGCACGGTCAATAAGCATGCGTGTTTGGGGTTTTGTATTGTTTTGTATAGTAAAGCATGAATCCTTGTCTACCTTGAATGATGATAGCGGTGTCTTTGAGTCATGGAGTGTCTAAAGTTCATTCTGTTTATAAGCATGTGATTGTTTTGGCGAAGGATGAGTTATTCCTTTTATCTAGTTTCAAGAGTATATCTAGTGAGAAATGCACACACCACGTTTCCGAGCATGTATTGTTAGTGTACGGGGCCTTAGTCGAGCTCTGTTTGGAGTTGTTGCATTCCTTGAGGCGCTTGCGTGTTGAGTCAGTTTTGGTAATTTGTGTGTGATCATTGCATTAGGACATTTTTGCATTATCATGACATTTAAATTTTAGTTGCATTCATTCATCATTTTAGGGTTGAGTTTGCATTGCTTGAGGACAAGCAACGGTTTAAGTTTGGGGGTTTGATAAGTGGATTTTATATCCACTATTTGCATTTCATTCGTACTTAAAACGATTGCGAGTTCTCAAGTTTCGTGTTAGTTTGATGTGTTTTCATCTAATTTGTGTAGGTTGCATAGTCGGGCGGCATTGGTGGTATTCTGTGAGCTTAAAGTAGAAATTACAGGAAGTCCAGGGCAAGAGAACTCGGGAATTTGAGCTCAATGCGCATACATCACTGTTTTGGCCATAACTGGAGTTCCAGACATCGGAATTGGGCGATTCAAAAGCCCACGCGAAGAGGAGAGAAAGGTATACAAAGATGGGTAGGGGCACCAGGCGCTCGTGCGCGGAACCAGGCGCTATAGCGCGATTACCAGGCGCTTTTGCGCTAAATCAGGCGCTCTTGCGCTAAATTAGGCGCTGCAGCTCAGTTTCAGGTGCTACAATGCTGGGGAGAAGCAAATTCCAGGGATAAGGAGGCGCTACAGCGCTCCATTTGGGCGCTACAGCGCTCGAGCGGCTTGGCTTGAATTTTATTTCCTTAAACCGGGTCGAATTGTTTGGGCCTATTTTATAGCAAGCAGCTGGACTTTATATGTATTATCTTAGACCTAAAAACATATCGATCATCGTTGTGAGAGTTTTCTTTTATCATCTATCAACATTATTATCTTAGAACAAGATTTAGAGAGGGATCTTCAAGCTAGTGACAAGCAAGGAGGCCTAATCTATTTTGGATCTTTTGTACTCTTCTACACTATTTGGGGATTTATTTCTAACCCTAATTCTCTTCTATTATTATTTGTTTTCTAGAACTATGTTTTCTCTAGAACCCATGATGGTGAAAGGTTCAAATATGAACTAATCATTATCATGGGGTTCCAATGGATTCGATTTCATAATAATTGTGTTTGACATGTCGTCGATGTTGGGTGATTTAATTGTGATAATCTAATATGGTTTGGTTTAATTGATAGATGTGTAGCTAGCATCTAGTTTATTAATCCTTGATGATTGCGAAAGTGGATTATAGGATTAAGAATATGCCATATTAGCATGGGTTCATGAATTAATTGTTATTCATGATTAGTAGTATGTTTTTACCCAACTCATATTGCCTAATGTAATTGTAAAAGATAACTTGTGCTTAAACCAATTGTGTTTCCAGATTGTATAGACATATATGATTTGAACGTAATGTGGTGTCCTCTTGATTTCTATCTCTTGTGGATATTAAGTGGTATGATACGAGTATATTGAAAGGTAGCCCGTATTATTGTCGTGTTATCTGATTAATTATCATGTTTATCACCTGTGTCGATTTACTGTGTCAACCTTTAGTGAAGTTGATGAAGTTGGAATCCCATGCCTTCTCTTATTTAAGAACTCGTTATTGTTAATTTACTCGCGCTTAGTTACAAAGTAGTTTAAGAAAAAAAACCAAAATTGATAAATGTTCAAGCATTAAGAAGTAACCATACACCGTTGCATAAGTACTAAAATTGGCATTATACCTAGTCTCTGCGGAACGAATCTTATTTATCACTTGCTATTTGTGATCGCGTATACTTGCGTGTTTACGAGTCAACAAGTTTTTGGCGCCGCTGCCGGGGACTTCGGTGTTATTTATAGTTTAAGTGCTTGTCATCAGTGGTCGTTATAGATTACTGACTTGAACTGTTCTTTTTATTTGATGGATTATTGGGAGCAGGACTTCGTAATTGTATGTGAGCTGTGTGCAGGTGGACATTACACTCATCAATGTGAGCATAACAGAAACCGGCCAAATTTCTGCTTGGACTACAATCAGAGTGGTATGGAGCAATCCCAATATCCATCCTACCCGCTCCAAAATCAGCAGTTTGGAGATGAGCCATGCAGTCTAGGGGGAATTCAGCAGCAACAGGGGCAACAATTTCAGCATCAGTATGCCCCAGTGTATCAACACTTTCAACCTCCTGAATTTCAGCAGCAGCAATTTCAGACTTGGTCTAACCAACAATCGACCGAAGAAGCTGAATTAGAAGAATTGAGGTTGATGGTTAAAAGCAATGCATTGTCTCTACAGACAATAGGAGATCATATTGGTCAAATTGCAAATGCATTAAAAACATTGAATCAAATTGCAAGTGACACAGAAGGCCTAGCTGTAGAGGAGGAGGACAAGAACCTTCCTATCAGTCTTGACTAGCCTTTCTTAGCCACAGGTGAGACCATGATCGAAGTTCAGGAAGGAGAGTCTGAGGGCAAAGATGGGGAAGAAGCAGAACATGAAGCTGATAAGGAAGCAGAGCCGGAGGCAAACCAATCAGAAAATTCAGAATGTCCAGAAAATTTGATTCTGAATAATCAGTCGCAACCACTTCCTTTGCAATCTGAAAATTTTGAAGAATTAGCCCAAGATCAAGAAAATTCCAAGGCTCAAGTGGCTATGCTAATTCCTTCGAAGGATGAAGAGTGTCTCAGTGTGGAAGATGATGAATTAGAAGAGCATGTTCTGTTGTTGAATGCCGCTCCGTTGCAATCTGACTTCGACTAGCTGGAGGCCGAAGAGGAAAAGAGCATCACTCCTGTTGACAAATCTACTCCGGAGAAGACTACAAAGATCGTCCAAATCGATTTTCATCCTCCATATCCACAGAGGCTTCAGAAGCAAACTCTAGCCATGAATTTGTCGGCGGAGGATGAGGAGTGTTTTAGCTTGAAATTGGTTGATGCAGGGAAGAGTAAAAAGTATGACACGGAGAAGGAGAAGGCAAAGCATGGCCAACTGAGGATTACAGTGCCTTGGTTAATGGGGCTTCGTATTCCACATAAGTTTCTTGGAGTGGAGGATCTCTGGAATTCTCAGGTGCGCCTTAAGCCATCATTTGAATGAGCTCCCGAACTCGAGCTCAAAACATTGCTAGTTCACCTGGGGTATGTTTCTTATAATTCATCTCCTTTGCTTGCTATTGTTATTGCTGCTAACTTTTCAGGTAGGCGGGAGAATGTTGTTAAGAGATCTTGTGAGGAGCGAATACGGGTAAAGCTTGTCGTTGAAGATGTCGCTCCAGAAAAGATCATTAAATGGCCTTATAGAGATGCGGTGTAGAAAATTTTCAAGAGGAAAATCGTGGCCAAGTCTAGCTAAAGACGTTAAAGAAAGGCGCTTCGTGGGAGGCAACCCATGATTTCTTGCTTTCGAATAAAACAACAGTTGTGTTGGAGCCTCCACGTCTATCCACCACCAGACACACCACCCGAGGAGGGTGACGATGCCGACGACTAGGGTAGTATCTCTTGTACCCTTTAATTTACCTTCAATGAGGACATTGAAATTTTTAAGTGTGGGGGTGATTTTAGGGTATCAAGAGTCTTTGCATTACATATAGTTGCATATTCATGCTAGTTCATGTTAGTAATTGTGAATTTAGTTTTGCCATGCCATTTAGAGTGCATTTAGGATGCCATGTCATATAGATTTATTTAGGAGTGTAATATCATTTTGTTCATGCATATCACATGATTCCACATGAGTGTCTATTTCTGGTTCGATAGGTCGACGTTAATTTGAGTGTGATGACAATGAATAGAGCGTTGATTTAAGTACTTATGAAATTGACTTGCGTGTGTCGGGAACACAATCTTTTCACGGTCTCACTGTTTGCTCTTGGGCTAGATCGAGTCATACCTTGTTTGGCTGTTGAGATTTAATCACCTATTTATATCTAGAATTTTCGTTATTCCCTTGATGGCGTAGGAGCACTTAAGTATAAGTTTGGGGGAAAACAGGGATTTCATGCTAAGTGTCGTGTTGTGTCGAAATAATAATTGCTAGGTGTCAATTGGCTAGTAGCCGGCTCATTTTTATATGAGTAGTCTAGGGTTGGAAATGAGAAAGGCTCATTCCAGATTGTATATATATATATATATATATATATATATATATATAATCAAAAAAAAGAAAAAAAAAGTCATGTAAATAGTTTAATTGTTAAATGCAAAATGAACCAGGGTGAGCTCTTTAATACTCGAGCAATTAAGTTCAATGGGGGCAATGCGCCTAGTGACCTAAGGCCCTTGAGGTTTGGGATCCGCTAACCTAAAGCTCGCTACATGGGTATTATTGTATAAGCCTTTAGGGGTCTCACCCATTGCACGGTCAATAAGCATGCGTGTTTGGGGTTTTGTATTGTTTTGTATAGTAAAGCATGAATCCTTGTCTACCTTGAATGATGATAGCGGTGTCTTTGAGTCATGGAGTGTCTAAAGTTCATTCTGTTTATAAGCATGTGATTGTTTTGGCGAAGGATGAGTTATTCCTTTTATCTAGTTTCAAGAGTATATCTAGTGAGAAATGCACACACCACGTTTCCGAGCATGTATTGTTAGTGTACGGGGCCTTAGTCGAGCTCTGTTTGGAGTTGTTGCATTCCTTGAGGCGCTTGCGTGTTGAGTCGGTTTCGGTAATTTATGTGTGATCATTGCATTAGGACATTTTTGCATTATCATGACATTTAAATTTTAGTTGCATTCATTCATCATTTTAGGGTTGAGTTTGCATTGCTTGAGGACAAGCAACGGTTTAAGTTTGGGGGTTTGAAAAGTGGATTTTATATCCACTATTTGCATTCCATTCGTACTTAAAACGATTGCGAGTTCTCAAGTTTCGTGTTAGTTTGATGTGTTTTCATCTAATTTGTGTAGGTTGCATAGTCGGGCGGCATTGGTGGTATTCTGTGAGCTTAAAGTAGAAATTACAGGAAGTCCAGGGCAAGAGAACTCGGGAATTTGAGCTCAATGCGCATACATCACTGTTTTGGCCATAACTGGAGTTCCAGACATCGGAATTGGGAGATTCAAAAGCCCACGCGAAGAGGAGAGAAAGGTATACAAAGCTGGGCAGGGGGCATCAGGCGCTCATGCGCGGAACCAGGCGCTATAGCGCGATTACCAGGCGTTGTTGCGCTAAATCAGGCGCTCTTGCGCTAAATTAGGCGCTGCAGCTCAGTTTCAGGTGCTACAACGCTGGGGAGAAGCAAATTCCAGGGATAAGGAGGCGCTACAGCGCTCCATTTGGGCGCTACAGTGCTCGAGCGGCTTGGCTTGAATTTTATTTCCTTAAACCGGGTCGAATTGTTTGGGCCTATTTTATAGCAAGCAGCTGGACTTTATATGTATTATCTTAGACATAAAAACATATCGATCATTGTTGTGAGAGTTTTCTTTTATCATCTATCAACATTATTATCTTAGAACAAGATTTAGAGAGGGATCTTCAAGCTAGTGACAAGCAAGGAGGCCTAATCTATTTTGGATCTTTTGTACTCTTCTACACTATTTGGGGATTTATTTCTAACCCTAATTCTCTTCTATTATTATTTGTTTTCTAGAACTATGTTTTCTCTAGAACCCATGATGGTGAAAGGTTCAAATATGAACTAATCATTATCATGGGGTTCCAATGGATTCGATTTCATAATAATTGTGTTTGACATGTCGTCGATGTTGGGTGATTTAATTGTGATAATCTAATATGGTTTACTTTAATTGATAGATGTGTAGCTAGCATCTAGTTTATTAATCCTTGATGATTGCGAAAGTGGATTATAGGATTAAGAATATGCCATATTAGCATGGGTTCATGAATTAATTGTTATTCATGATTAGTAGTATGTTTTTACCCAACTCATATTGCCTAATGTAATTGTAAAAGATAACTTGTGCTTAAACCAATTGTGTTTCCAGATTGTATAGACATATATGATTTGAACGTAATGTGGTGTCCTCTTGATTTCTATCTCTTGTGGATATTAAGTGGTATGATACGAGTATATTGAAAGGTAGCCCGTATTATTGTCGTGTTATCTGATTAATTATCATGTTTATCACCTGTGTCGATTTACTGTGTCAACCTTTAGTGAAGTTGATGAAGTTGGAATCCCATGCCTTCTCTTATTTAAGAACTCGTTATTGTTAATTTACTCGCGCTTAGTTACAAAGTAGTTTAAGAAAAAAAACCAAAATTGATAAATGTTCAAGCATTAAGAAGTAACCATACACCGTTGCATAAGTACTAAAATTGGCATTATACCTAGTCTCTGCGGAACGAATCTTATTTATCACTTGCTATTTGTGATCGCGTATACTTGCGTGTTTACGAGTCAACTGTATCATTAACCTGAAAAGAAAAGATATATTCTTGATTTGAATTTTAGGACTCTGAAATGAACAAACAAATGACATGGAAAGACAGACACCATGCATACAAGATGAATCCTCCTAGGCTAAAAAACACAAGAAACTAAGGGACTGATTCATTATTCCTCTGGTCATGTAAAAGTTCTAGAGTATGCTTGTCCATGTATATTTATGTAAACCATTTGTCATGTAAAAGTGAAACCCATTTATACTCTATTATTATGACAGGATAAGGGTATAATCCGTAGTCGGTTGGTGGTACGTAAGTTAGTACCAACGGTCTAGAGTGCGAATCCCATTACCAATTAATATTTATCTTAAAACAATGTTCGCGACTACGATAACTTAAAAGTATATGAATAATATAACATAAGATTTGGTCTTTTAGCTTGTTGGTAGCATGTACATGCGCCCTTTAATTACTTCTACAAGTTGAGCATTTGATTCAGTAGACGCCTATTATGACAACATCTTATGTTATATTTTTCTTGCATTAGATGATACTGTATTTCTAATTTACTTACGTGTATCATGACAACAGAATTACAATGTGCAATTTGTAAATTATGTTTAGATAGCAAGCTCAACTTAATATTTCTATCATAGCCATACAGACTACTACCCTTTTCCAGAAATGATACACTATTTCCATATTATTACTTGCGAATCATTTTATTCTTATATACTTTATTTTAGAGATAAATCGATAAAACTTTGATTTCTCTACATTTTGGAGCAAAACAACAGTACACGCACATAATGAACTTGCACGTTTGAATTCGAATCCAGATTTCTTCGTGTCTTCACTGATACTCGAACTCTTGAAGGTTGAAAGTTACAACTGCATGACGCATACTAATGATGTAAGAAGCAGCACCACAAACAAATTTGAAACTTTCTTGATCTTAGTTTATTCCAAGAAAGTCCTGTAAACTTTCTTTTCACAGGTAATCAATCAATCAAAAAAAAGTCAAATACAGGATAAACTAGATAATAAACGTGCCGTAATCAGTGAATGACTGAATGTGTTTGCAAAAGCTATGTTTGACTATATATTGGGCATATTTGACTTTTCCTAGTTTTGAGAAATAAATATTTTCACTTAAAATCAAATTATGACAAGCCCCAATTATAATTAAGTTATGCTGAAAATCAAATTATAGTTCTGAGTTCAGGTGAGTTGGTGCCTTTAGATGAGTGTTGATTTCATGACCGCATGTGGGGTGTGTTAGTAGTAACTACTCATAAACAATCTCTTAGTATAGTGCACAATTCCTCACTATTCACAAGCACAAGTTCACGTCAGTCAAGAAAGTTTATAAATAGTACCATATATATGAAGACTAAAGCATAAAATCAACAAAAGTTCTTATACCATCAGCAAAGCTTATTTCTGAATACATACAACATTCAAATAAAGCAATCAATTCATTCCACTCCAACTTAAAGTTGCATATATCACATGTGATACAGAGTCAGTTAAATTAATTAACGGCCAAGTACAAGCTCTGCACTTTTCTTTAGTAGTGAATATATGGAAAAAAAATCACAAACATAAAGACAACATAAAGAACCAGTTATAAACCATTATCCAAATTTAAAAAATCAATACGAGAGAGACAATTAGGGGAATTGAATTGTGAATTGTGAATAACGAGTTAGGGTTTATACATACCTGAAGTAAATTAGAGCAATTGCTTGAAGACAAATTAGGGGAAAACAAAGTACAAAGTACAAAGCAATTCTTCAATACATCCGGACAAAGTACGTTGATGATTACTTCTTCTTCTTGTTCAGATTCCTTCTTCTTCTGCTTATCGGAGTAAAAACGAGTAACAAAGGAATTTCTTTCTGTATATACGATTTACAGTAAAGAGTTCCTTTCTGTATACGATTTACAGTAAATTAGGGGAATTGCTTTTAGTCGTGCAAAGAGCCAGGGAGAGAGTTAGAGTAGGGAGTTTGATTTTGGGGAATACAGTCTAATGTTAATCGATTCTGATTCGTGAATGTTTTTCTTTATTTTTGTTATTTTAAAAAATGAGAATATACGTCGGCTACTATCAAACTGATGTATAATGTGAATTCTGCTACCAACTTTATACGACGGTTGAAATAAAACCGACGTATATGTTAACTACATACGTCGCCTTTTTTAGAACCGACGTATAATGTTAACTATATACGTCATCTTTTTTAGAACCGACGTATAATGTCAACTATATACATCGGCTTTTCTCTGAACCGACGTAAAAAGTGCATTTTGATGGGTAATATACGTCGCCTAAACAAAAATCCGACGTATAAAGTATTATATACGTCGGTTTTTCTTATGTGCGACGTAAAAGAGGTGACGTAAAAGACCAATTTTGTACTAGTGATTGTTTTCCCCTGCCAAGGATAGACATGTTGATAGATGCCACAGCTGAACATGAGATGTTGAGCTTCATGGACGGGTTCAGTGGCTACAATCAGATTAAGATGCACAAGGATGACATCCCAAAGGTATCTTTCATAACTAACTTTGGTGTTTTCTGCTATCTTGTTATGGCTTTTGGTCTAAAGAATGCAGGCGCTACTCACCAACGACTGATGAATAAGATACTCGCCCATCTAATTGGGAAAACCATGGAGGTCTATGTTGATGACATGTTAGTCAAGATCCTATCCAAGACAGATCATATCAAGCACCTCAGAGAGGCATTCGAAGTGCTGAGGCACTACAAGATGATGTTAAATCCAGCCAAGTGTGCTTTTGGCGTTGGATCAGGAAATTTTTTGGGATTGATGGTTTCGAAGAAAGGCATAGAGGCCAACCCTGATAAGATCAAAGCGATCTTGGACATGGAACCACCCCGCTCCATACGGGATGTACAGAAGCTAACTGGACGAGTTGCGGCCCTAGGGAGATTCATCTCCAAGTCTGGTGACAAGTGTTTGCCTTTCTTTCAGGCCTTAAAGAAAGTGAAAAATTTTGATTGGACTACAGAGACCCAAGAGGCCTTTGAGCAGCTGAAGAAGTACATGGCTGAAGCCCCGTTGTTGGCCAAACCAAGTCCTGGGGAGACCCTTTACCTATACCTGGCGGTATCTGAACAAGCATTGAGTGTTGTTCTCATTCGAGAAGAGAGCAATGTTCAGAAGCCTATCTACTATGTGAGCAAGGTGTTGCACGGGGCTGAGTTAAATTACTCTCCCATTGAGAAGTTTACTTTGGCATTGATAACAGCTTCAAGGAAGCTACGACCATACTTTCAGTTGCACAAGATTGAAGTCGTGACGGACCAGCAATTGAGAAATATTTTGCACAGCCCGAAAGCCAGTGGAAGACTAATTAAGTGGGCAATCGAACTTGGAGAATTTGACATCAAATACAAGCCTCGGATAGCCATCAAGGCTCAGGCATTGGCTGACTTCGTGGTTGAATGTACCATTGGCAACCAAGAAGTTGGGGGGCAGGAGATAGTAACCACCCCTGGAAGTGAGATTAAAGATGAAGAACTTGTACCTGAGCTCAAGGAGTATTGGGTGCTCTATTTTGATGGAGCATCAAAAAAAAAAATCTAGTGGTGCAGGTTTGGTTTTGTAAAGCCTCGATGGGTTTACAGTTGAGTATGCTTTGAAGTTAGACTTCCCAACGACCAACAACGAAGCTGAGTATGAAGCTTTGATAGCCGGGTTGGGCTTGGCCAGAATCATGAGGGTCAAGAATCTCAAAGTTTATGGGGATTCAAGATTAGTGGTATCACAAGTGAATGGTGAATTCGAGGCCAAGGATGAAACGATGGCGAAGTATCTAAGAGTTGTGAAAGTAGTTATGACTCAGTTTGATGAGTGCTATGTGGAGCATATTCCGAGGGAAGAGAATGTTAAGGCTGATGCCCTGTCCAAGTTCGCTTCTTCTGAAATCGAGAATTATGCAGGGAGTGTTTACTTCCAGGTCTGGAAGACCCCGACCATCAACTCTAAGTTGGTGGCGCCAATTGATGTAGGAGGTTGCTGGATTGATCCTATCAAAGCTCATCTCAAAACTGGATGGCTCCTTGACTATGCCCTAGAGGCACGAAAGCTGTCAGTGAGAGCATTGAGATATGCCTTGATCGAAGGCATCCTGTACAAGAGATCGTTTGTTATCCCATACTTGAAGTGTTTGAGGCCCCAAGAGGCAAAAGAAGCATTGAAAGAAGTTCATGAAGGGATCTGTGGGCAACACTTGGGGGGCAGAGCCCTAGCTCACAAGATCACTCGACTAGGATTCTATTGGCCAGAGATGTTGGCCGATGCAAAGAATTATGTTAAGAAGTGTGACAGATGCCAAAAGCACGCTCCAATCGTAAGGCAGCCGCTTGAGATGTTGACTTCGGTTAACTCTCCTATCCCATTCGCAATGTGGGGGATGGACATACTTGGCCCTTTCCCTATAGCTTCTGCACAAAGGAAGTTTTTGATAGTAGCCATTGACTACTTCACCAAGTGGATTGAGGCTAAACCTTTAGCCAAGATAACCACCAAGCAAGTTGCCCAGTTCTTTTGGGAAAACGTCATTTGCAGTTACGGAATCCCCCGAATCCTTGTGACAGATAATGAGACACAGTTCAACAATGAAGAGTTTAAGAAGTACTGCGAGGAAAATCCTTGTGACAGATAATGGGCTAAAAGTAAGCCCTAAAGACACATTTAATATGGCATTAATTAGACTCAATATGGTCAAAACGTGGGGCCCACCAGATGAGCCCAAACCATAGTTATAATATTAATTTCATAATTAATATTAGGGGTAATAAACAGCTCAACAAATAAGAGTCAAACAAGGATATTACTCTTGCTTGACTTATGCTCCAAGATACATACTTCAACATGGAAATTGATTCCTACAAGGAAGGGGTCTAGAACCTTCCTCAAGGCGGTGGCTTGCCCACCAAGCCTCTGACTCCTACCATAATTCTAAGGCTTCTCAGCCTATATAAGGGTCTGACCCCTCATTCTCAGAACTACGTTTTTGGCTTGATTCTCAATACGAGATACGTAGGCACTCTGTGAGGACCGATTAGTCTCGAACACGGAAACAGCCATTAAAGCACGAAGCTCCCTAACCCTAGCATTAAATACAGATTCGTAACCTAGTTTTTATTCCACAACAATATACTAATACGATTTAGATTTCTTATTAGAGTTCATAGTTTGATTTGTAATTCTTTCAATCTGTGTTTTGTTCAACTTGTAAAGTTGGTAATTGCTGGATTGTTGAGCTTGTGAAACAAGGGTTCGAGTGACAGTAGGCTAGAGGAGTTTATACTTGGTTTAGTATAGTACTTAGAGAGCTGTGTTCAGGGAACAAGGTATTTCAGCAAGTTGCAGTAAGTGACTTGGAGAATCAGGGCGATATATTATTGTATCGTGTAATTATAATTATTTGTGATCAATAATATATTCCTTTACCGAGTTGGTAGAGTACCAGGACGTAGACCATTAGGTTATAGGGGTCGAACCTGGCTAAAATTGTTGTGCGTTCTTTACTTTCTGCACTTTATTATTACTGCATTGCATATCCTAGCTAGCTGCTTGTGTGTTATTTCATTTCATCCAGTTAGCTGCCGGACAGTTTTTCAAACATAATTTTAATTGTTCATTAGTCATAACACCTATTCACCCCTTCCTATTATGCATTTTCACTTTACAAACTCCATCCCCTTTTATTAACTAAAGAAAAGAACAATAATTGAAAAGTACCAGAAAAAGACATCATAATTTAGCTAAACTTTCAATGATATTTTAAAGAGAATTTCATGATATTTTAAAGAAAACCAAATGCACCCAACATTAATTTTCTACTTTTATTCAATTGCTATAATTTATAGTTATATTTTCTCTATTCTAAATATGTGGTAGCTTATGTCTAAGTTTTTAAATTGTAATTATTTTAATAACTGAAAATATAATCTGAGCTAAATTATTTTAAGATTAGGATATTTTACAAAAAGTGATATTTCTTTATTCTACTTTAATATAGAGCCCGTTTGGCTTAACTAAAAAAATGTTACTTATAACTTAAAGTGCAACTTACTCACTTTAAGTGAAAAGTGATAATTTTAACTTTAAGTTAGGTGTATCTGTTTGGCTAATTTTACTCAAAGTAATTTTTTAAAAAAAAATTAACTAAAAAAAAAGAAATTCATATTTTTTAAACATAATATAAAAGTATAAACATAATATAAAAGTATAAAATACAAATACATGCAAAAAATATAATACAAGTTAAAAGGTGACTCAAATATATAAAAATTGATATGAGAAAAAAATAAGTTGAAAAAAAGTACCTCGTACTTAAATTTTTTGAACTAAAACTAATTTTAAGTTGAAAATTTTAAGGTTACACAAACGGCTTGAAATCACTTTAAGTGGATTGAAAAAAAAGAAAAGGGGAGCCAAACGGGCTCATAGTGTTCTAAGAATTTGTATTTATTATAAACTTTTTGATTAATTTGTGATTATTTTTAAGAATATTCTAAATTTTGATTATTCACTACAAATAATTCTTAAACGACATATTTCATTATCAAGGAAAAAGAATCTGAGATGCATGTTAGATAAATTTCCTAAAAATACTGAATAAAATTACTGTATTTAACATATCCAATCTTTTGACATGTACATATTCTTTAGATATTATTTTGATATGGACGATTTTTTAAAATATTAAGTGATTTTATTTAATATATAGGAAAGTTATATCTATACTATTAAATAAATTCCGAAACATTGAAAGTTTTGGTACCAGTTTTTTGGTACCTGATTTTTGGTACCTGTTTTTTGGTACGTCGTGAATTTACTTATTTACCCTTCACTCTAAAAAAAATATATGATATCTATACTATTAAAACTCCTAAAATAAATAATAACATAATATAATAAATGGTAAGTAGTTGATTGACTTTTTTCATATTTACTTTTAATTGAAGATATTACCTTTTAATAAACACCTAAAAACATCAATCATATCATATCTTCCAATCATTAATATTGTCTTTCGAATTAAAACACATTGCCTTTTTAATTTAAAACTCATTTTATAATCATTAATATATACCCATAATAAATGGTAAGTAGTCGATTGCCTTTTTTCACATTTACTTTTTATTGAATTTACTTATTTACCCTTCACTCTAAAAAAATATATATGATATCTATACTATTAAAAAAGCTAAAATAAATAATAACATAATATAATAAATGGTAAGTAGTCGATTGACTTTTTTCATATTTACTTTTAATTGAGGATATTACATTTTTATAAACACCTAAAAACATCAATCATATCATATCTTCCAATCCTTAATATTTCCTTTCGAATTAAAACATGTTGCCTTTTTAATTTAAAACTAATTTTACAATCATTAATATATACCCATAATAAATGGTAAGTAGTCGATTGCCTTTTTTTCACATTTACTTTTTATTGAAGATATTACCTTTAATAAACACCTAAAAACATCAATCGTATCATATCTTCCAATCATTAGTATTTCTTTCAAATTAAAACATGTTACCTTTTTAATTTAAAACTAATTTTACGATCATTAATATATACCCGAAAATGTCACATCATATTTTTCAATTATTAATAAAATATATTAAAAATTTGTATGCGTTGTTTATAATAAGAAAACGTTATTATAATCCGTAAACATGAGTATATTAAATTATATTAAATTAAAATTAATCTATACTATATTATAAAAGACGAAACATTAAAAGTTATGTTACCTATTTTTTGGTATATGTTTTTTAGGATTTCGTGAATTTACTTATTTAACCTTTATTATAAAGAAAAACAATATACGATATCTATACTATTAAAACACCTAAAATAAATAATAACATAATATAATTAATGGTAATTAGTCGATTTCATTTTTCACATCTACTTTTAATTGAAGATATTACCTTCTATAAACACCTAAAAATATCTATCATATCTTCCAATCATATCATATCTAGCAATTATTAATATATACCCAAAAATATCGCATCAAATCTTCTAATTACTAACAAAATATAATAAAAATCCGTATATTACGAATAATGACCGTTAAATTTTTAGTAAACAATCAGAATCATTAGATGTAATGATTAAATATATTATATAATTAAATTAATTTACTAAAATTTCAAGATTCGAATTCTCCTTTATTATAAAGAAAAATATATATGATATCGATACTATTAAAACATCAAAAATAAATAATATAATAATATAATTATTGGTAATTATTGTACTTCCTTTTTCACATTTACTTTTAATTGAAAAATTACCTTCCATGAACACCTAAAATTATCAATCATATCTTACAATCATATCATATCTAGCAATAATTAATATATACCCAAAAATATCATATCATATCTTCTAATTACTAACAAAATATAATAAAAATCCGTATACTACGAATAATGACCATTAGATTTTTAGTAAAAAATCAGAATGGTTAGATGTAATGATTAAATATATTATATAATTAAATTAATTTACTAAAATTTCAAGAATCGAATTCTATCAACGACAAATATATTTTAAAATTTTATAATATAAGTTTTAAATCATGCATATCATTAATTAAATTTATATTAAATTATTAAAATTAAAATTAAAATAAAATATTGTAAATAATGATTATATAAAAATATAATTGTAACATAAAATAAAATTTGTTACATATCAAAAAAAATCCGTGCATCGCACGGGTTATAATCTAGTATATTAAAATCTCAAAATCTATACTATTATATAAAAACCGAAACATTAAAAATTTGGTTGGTCGGTTCGATACCTGTTGATTTTACTTAGGATATTTATCAAGAATACTAGATTTAAAGTTTTTTTTTTGCAAAAATACCACCTTCCTTAATAAATTACAATTTTATCAAAACAAAATTTCAAATTGCAAAAATACTAGGCCCCTCCTCCCTCAATTTTCTCTCTCCTCCCCCGATCAACAACAGACGCCGCCGACTTTGTATTTTTTTTTATTTTTTTTTTTAAAGATGGGGGCTATTTGGGTGGATTTTTGTTTGCAACCACATTCAATCACATTCAACTAAATGCAACCAAATCCAACTTTTTTTAAAAAGGTGGGGTGATTTTGGTGGATTTGGGTTGCAAGACCCCGCCAGGAGCAATATTCAACTAAATGATTTTGGGTTCGAAGGCCCCGCCAGGGGCAATATTCAACCAAATCAACTATTTTCAACTATTTTCAACTGTTTTCAACTATTTTCAACTAGTTGCAACTATTTTCAACTACTTTCAACTAGTTACAACTAGTTGCAACTACATATTATTGGTTTGAGTGATTTTGGGTTAGAAGGCCCCGCCAGGGGCAATATTCAACCAAATCAACTATTTTCAACTAGTTGCAACTATTTTCAACTACTTTCAACTAGTTACAACTAGTTGAAACTACATATTATTGGTTTGGGTGATTTTGGTGGATTTGGGTTGCAAGGCCCCGCAGGGGCATATTCAACTGAATGCAATTGAAATCAGAAATTAAGTTGTTGATTTCAAGTTCCATTTTTCATTTGTCATTTTCGACCTCATTTTTGGACTATATATATATATATATATATATATATAACTGACAAATGGAACCTGAAATCAGAAATTTAGTTGCATGTGGTTGCATTCAGTTGCAAATTTAGTTGAATATGCCCCTGCGGGGCCATGGAACCTAAATCCACCAAAATATCACCCACCTTATATATATATATATATATATAAGGTGGGTGATATATATATATATATATATATATATATATATATATATATATATATATATATATATAGAATTAAAAAATGAGGTCGAAAATGACAGCTGACAAATGGAACCTGAAATCAGAAATTTAGTTGCATGTGGTTGCATTCAGTTGCAAATTTAGTTTAATGTGGTTGCATTAAGTTGAATATGCCCCTGCGGGGCCAGGAAACCCAAATCCACCAAAATAGCCCCCACCTTAAAAAAAAAAAAATCACAATCGGCTGGAAATTGAGGAGAGAGAAATTGAGGAAAGGGGAGGGGGAGAATTAGGGTTAGGGTTAGTATTTTTGCAATTTGAAACTTAGTTTAGTAAAATTACAAATAGACTTTCTTAACAAAAGTAAATGTGCAAAAATTTACTTTTTCCTATTTATTTTTCAAAAGAGCCCTTTTATTTATTTATCCTTACTTAATGGTATATGTTATTTTCAATTAATTATCCATAGTTAATTACGTATACTTACTAGATTTCCTTTTTCAAGTAAAATATGTTACATTATTTTTTAATAACTAAACAATTTTTTTTCGCGTAAAATATATTATCTTTTATATTTTATCTAACTGAAATTTTTCCTTTTCTAAAAATATTATGAGAAATTCTATTTAATAAAATAAAATATTATAATTATAATTAATAACAATTAACCAATTAACTTTTTTAGCTAAAATACGTTACTTTTTCTATTTTTTCCGGTAAAACCTATTCGGGTAGCTTTATTTAAGTAAAATATGATAATAATATTATAATAATTAATAACTAATCGATTACGTTTTTCAGCTAAAACGTGTTATCTTTTCTATATTTTGAAATAAAAATTCATCTTTTTCGAAAAATATCACGGACAACATATATATATTTATTATCCGATAATATCATTTAAAACTTTAAGTTTACAAAATTCATATCTTAAAATTTTTAATACAAATTAAAAAAATATTTATTATATTAAATAACATCCGTGCATCGCACGGGTTTTAAGCAGGTATATTTAATTGTTATTTTAATTAATCCTTGTATTATTCCTGATTAGCAATTAATTTTTAATTGGCACATTAGATGATGAGTTCCGATTTTTATTTTTTCCATCATTCCCACTATATTCTTGTACTTTAATCAATCAGTCTAATTTGATGTATAATCTTTATCTCCACAAGTGTGAAATTTTGAATGTACAAGTGTGAAATTTTGAATGTAATCAAACTATGTCAATACAAGAAACCGACGGTTTTTAGAAATTCAAAGTCTGGCAAAGACCATAATTTCTTAGAATTTCCAAACACATGCATGCACCGCAAGTTGAATGGTGTGCCGTATAACATTATTTGGTGCTACATTTGTTATATGGTACAAAATTTTAATAATCTGCTAAATATTATATTAAAAATATAATTTTATATTTTGTATTATGTATAAAATAAATTATATTTATCAATTAAAAAAAAAGAGATAGATAAATGAGGTATTTGGAAGTAGAGGATACAATATGATAAATGTTGGAGCTCAAAAAATATGTTAATTAAAGAGATTATTTGTTTATCGATAAATGAATATTTTATTTAATTATTGATGAATAAATATTTATTGATTTAAAAAATAAATTTACTTTTTCTCTTATGATAATAGTATTCTAAAATTTAATATTCTATTATTGTAACTACAAGATAATAGTTGAAAGTTTAAAATATTTATCATATATTTCCATCACACTCAATAATATTAATATATTCATTAAACATATATATTAATTACTTAAGATCATTTATACAATTGTATATATGAAATAATTGGAGTCTTTTTATAGATGACATATATTTTATGAAGAAATATTACTTCAAATCTATTGAATATTCATTATATTTATATACGATCTTTAAAAAGTTCCAAAAAAATAATTTATTAATACATTTAGTAAAATTATCAATTTATCATATTACCCTAAATTGGGATCGATTTATTCATTTATTTCTCTTGTATTTGAATGTTAGTTAATTTATATTTAAAAGTGTGAACTATTTGAAAATTTGTTAAATTTGCAATAAAATTTAAAAATAATGTATGTAGAACAGTATTACTTTAGCAATAAAATTATTTTATGATAGTATGCCATAGCATTAGTACCCATTGCCAAGTCAAAATAGACATCATGCTGCAGAAATATCAAACTCTTGTCCTCTAATTTCCAGTAACCACTTCATGCTGCAGCCTATAAAAGCATCCATCTCCAACCTTACTTTCCATCATCCTTACTGAAACAAAATGACAACATTTTTCACTACTAAATGCATTTTCCTTGCCACCATCCTAACCGGATTTATTGCGGGAGCTCTAGTTTCTGGCCAGAATTGCAATTGTGCACCGGACCTCTGTTGTAGCAAGTACGGTTACTGTGGCACTGGCAATGATTATTGTGGTGACGGATGCCAAGGTGGCCCTTGCAATAATGCAGCCCCGAGCGGTGGTGGTAATGGTGTTTCGGTTGCTGATATTGTCACCGAGGATTTCTTCAATGGGATATCTAATCAAGCTACAGGAGACTGCGACGGGAAAAACTTCTATACTAGATCAGCATTTCTTGAAGCACTTAAATCCTATTCCTCATTTGGAACTTCTGGTTCTGGTGATGATTCTAAGCGTGAGATTGCAGCTTTCTTTGCCCATGCCACCCATGAAACTGGATGTAAGAATTCTCTTCTTCCTCTTTTTTCTTGCTTAGGAAGTTAGCTTTGCACTTTCACTTTTTTTTTTTTTGAGTAAATCTATGAAATTCTAAATTTCAATTTTATGTAAATCATCCACAAATACTGTAAGCTTTTTTGAGGAAGGTGGAGATTTTCACCTGGATTTTACCCATATACGTACTTCCACACACATGCCTACATATATTGAGTCTCCAACAAGCAGAGATTTCACCAACTATTTTCTTACACGATCATTGTTTACTCTAGATTTCTGTCATAAAGAAGAGAAAGATGGTCGCAACAAAAATTACTGCAGTGATTCAAATCAGTACCCATGCAACCCAAGTGTGGGTTATTTTGGCCGTGGCCCTCTTCAGCTAACATGGAATTATAACTATATTGATGCCGGAAATAGTAATCAGTTTGATGGGCTAAACAATCCAGACATCGTGGCCTCGGATGCAGTGGTGTCCTTCAAGACTGCCTTGTGGTATTGGAAGGTCAAGGTTCAATCTGTTACCAACCAAGGTTTCGGGGCCACAATCCGTGCCATTAACAGCATTGAGTGCAACGGTGGAGCACCAGACGCCGTTAACTCACGTGTTAGCCTTTACAAGTCATATTGTAGTAAATTTGGTGTAGCACCTGGTGATAACCTGGAATGCTAGAACATGCATCATAATGCTACTACATTTCTATTCATTTATGCCATAATAAGTCCTCCCATGCAGAGAGAAGAAACTATACTATCAATAAACGCATAAAATCTTTACTAGACTATGCTATGCAAACATTATCTTATTTGTAACAATTAATGATGTCAGTCACTCTTTGTGTTTGAGACCAATAATTAATGTAATTATGTATCTCTATTTTATGGATATATATGAATGGTAAGGACATTTAGAAAATCTCAAACCAGCATGAATTTTACCTTTTCTGAAATTCTAAGATTCTTTAGCAGCATATCAATTGATTCTTCCAGCAATTTTTTAAACAGAAAGGTATATGATACTATCCCGTTGTTGACATCATCATTCTCAGTTTTGTTTTTCAATTTCTAGTTTAACTTGAGACACTGTAATTCTATCAGGTAATCCAAGCATGAAACACTGCAAACATCATAAATATCAAAGTCATCAACTGATAGGTACCCGCTGTATAGAGACGGTCCACTCGTCGGGCACGCGCCCGCGAGTAAGTGCCCACCTACAACACAGCACTTGTCATCTCATACACGTGTGATAAGATATTTAATTAGTTTCATTAATTACTCAACTTGACAATAAATATTATTAGAAAACTACTTTTGTACAAAATACCTTGCTATCTTGCTCTACAAGACAGGGGACAATAAACTATTCAACGGAACACAAGGACATCCAGTTGTAGCAGACAAACTCTGAGCAGTACGACGCGCAGTTGCAGAATGGCGGCGTGTCAGGAAGGGTCACACCGGTCACTGTAGCTTTAGCGGCTACCAAGTTGCCTACAGTGACTGGAAGGCCTATCCTATAAATACCCCCATTCTGCACATAAGGTAGAGGACACAGACAATTTTAGAAATACAAAAGCTCTCTACATATTCTTCGCATCAGATACATTCTTACCAGCTTGATTATCATTATTTCCGATTACTGATTCTTACACCGGAGGTGCTTGACGGCCATCACCCCCGGGCAAGCATTGTTTTGCAGATACCCAAACTCAGGTGAAGTACCCTGGAACAGTGATCGGAAGCCTCTAATCAGCCGTGGGAGTTATCATTTGGCTCTAGAAGGAGGGCGACTTTTTTTTAAAGAGAAATCCCTTGCCTGCTCTACCAGAACTACCTCCACGAGACAAAACACAAACAAAACAATCCCAAACAACAGAATACACGCTACTAAAATGGCCCATAACACCAGATCTAAGGGCACCACTACAACAGCAAACCCAGACGAGCAACCACCAATAGAAAGAGAAGGGAACACAACCAGCGTTCTACCGCCTAACCCGTAAATAAACCTAGATCACCGCATACAGACTAACCCCCCTCGGGGAGACGACCAAGAGCAAGTCCTTAGCCTTAACCTCATGGGCTATAACCAACAGCAAATCGACTTAATCATGCAAATAGCCTAGGCTTTCACAACAGGGCCAAGGGCAACCACCGGCGCAAAGAGATTCCCAAGAAAATCCACACAATGACCGAAGTGAGGCACACAGCCGACCTCGAAGGGGGAATTCTGCCTTTTCCCTCCTGGGCTCATCTCAAGAGACGAATCATGAGAGGCACAATAAAAGCCATCATCAACCCGAAACATGGGAACAAAACAGAAAGCAGAGAGACCTAAGGAAGGTGATTATAGACAAAAAGGCTGCCTATGAAAAAGTCTTAATTGAATACGAAAAATAAAGAAAGAGAGAACGATCCCCTGTCCGCCCAAAAGAGGTCGACAGTGCACAGCCAACAAACGCGGATATGTTACGTACCAACATGGAACTCAAGAAAAAGATAGAGGGTAATAGCGAGCAAGAGCCGGGCGGGACGCCATTTACCATAAGGTTGGAGGCGGAGCCCCGTCAAACATCACAACTTCAATTCTTTCGATGGGCTAGGCGACCCAGAAGAGCATCTTAGCTACTTTGACCGGCTAGCTCTCCATTATGAATATAATGATCTAATGAGATGCCGTTTCTTCGCCGCAACCCTCCGCGGAAATGCTCAAAGATGGTTCTGTAGGATATCCGCCAGGTCCGTAGATACTTGGCTGGAGTTCAAAAAACTATTCCTGAATAAATTCAAGGCAAACCAACAGCACGAGGTACATACCGTGTTTCTAGAAACTATCGCACAACGCAACGGAGAGACTTTGCAAAACTACATCGACCGCTTCAAGGAAGCCGTCAACAAAGTTGTTTGCGTTAATGAAACAGAAGCATTGGTCCACCTAAGAAGAGGCCTTTACCCCTATGAATGCGAAAAGTATGATGTCGTCTCATGGAAACAAAGCCCACCGCTCTATCAAAGGCATATGACTTAGCGTCTCAGGCCATCAACGAAATAGAATCCCTGAATGTGCTAAAACAATCCAGGGCTCCGCCAACTCAATCGCCATTCTTTCAAAGGGAAAGATTTACGTCCTATCAAAAGCAAACACCAAGTACAAACTACTCATGGGCCGTCGCCTCCCGCCCAGAGATCACAATCTACGGCCCCAGTCAGAGACCGATTGGGACCGACAAACCCGCCCAGACCGGATAGACGCCCAGAGCCAGAATGGACAAAATTCACGCTCCCAAGGGCGATCATTCTGAGAGAAATCTGGGGAAAACCTTTCTACATGCCTCCCGCCCCAATGTTCTCCTCGCCCGATGACAGACCGAAAGACAAACACTGTGATTACCACGAAACACATGGACATTACACAAACAAGTCAAGGTTGGCAACCTATCTCAGTATTTGCCAAGATAGGTGCTAGGAGCATCCACCTCGCAGTTACAGAATAAAAATATCGTACATACCGTCTTTGGCGGGCAGTCCTCACCGCCAAGAGAAGAGCACACCATCTATGCAATATCCGAGGGACCGCCAAACATAATTACTTTCATAGACGCAGACTATGAGGGCATCAACCCTAACCACACTGAAGCATTAGTTGTATCTTTGGGCGTTGCCCATAATGAAGTCAAAAGGATCCTTGTGGATAACGGGTCCTCAGTTGACATATGTTTCAAACACACCTAGGACAGGCTAAAGCTAAGCGACGAAAAATTGGAAACTTGTCATGATGAGACACCTCTGTACGGTTTCGGCCATAACGCCGTTCCAATTACGGGCATCGCAAGGCTCCCTGTTTATTTTGGCGAATCTCCCAGGCAAGTATGTCGAATCATCAAATTCTATGTCATCAATACCACCTCCTCTTACAACATGATCTTGGGAAGGCCCACCCTAAACATGCTGAAAGCAGTCACTTCCATCCCTCATCTTAAAATCAAATTCCTCACTCTTAACGGAGTAGGAGAAATTAAGGGGGACTCAGAAACTTCCAAAAGATGTTACGGCATAGCACTCACCCTGGAAAAAACTAAACCTAGTAATCTCCGCCGAGAAAAAGCAAATAAGAGAAGGCGCGAAAAAAGACAAAGGCACGTTGAACATCAGCAGAAACACAACAAAAGAAGGAAAGAAGTACAATTCATTGACGGGCATGACCCGGCATTAGAAGACCCACCCCGGATAGATGCAAACCTCTTAAAATGTCTTAAACGAGAGGAGAAACCGCCAATCAGCCCGGCAGTGCAAACAGAAAAAATAGAAATCATGCCCGGAGACCCGACCAAGAGCGTGAGCGTGGGGACCGGTTTAGATTTTATCTTCAAAACCGGCCTTACAAACCTCTTGAGACAATACGTAGACATTTTTGCTTGGAGCCCGAAAGACATGCCAGGTTTGGATGAGTCCGTGGCAATCCACAAGTTAAATATGGACCCAGACAAAACACCGATTCAAAAAAGGAGAAATTTCGCACCATAACGACAACGGGCAATTGACATCAAAATTGACAAACTCCTTGACGCGGACTTAATCTGTGAAGTCACATACCCCAAATGGGTGGCAAACGTGGTTTTAGTAAAGAAAGCCAACGGAAAATGGAGAACATGCGTTGACTACACGGACTTAAACGCAGCATGCCCCAAGGATCCCTATCCACTCCCGTCAATAGACCAACTCTTCGATGCAACAGCGGGCCATTTGATGCTAAGCTTCATGGATGCCTACTCAGGCTACAATCAAATCAAAATGACCCCTGAGGATAGGGAGAAAACTGCATTCATCACACACAGAGGGGTGTATTGTTACAAAGTCATGCCATTTGGGTTAATCAATGCCGAGGCCACATTTCAAAAGGCCATGAACAAAATTTTTGCCGCACAGCTAGGCCGAAAGATGGAGGCCTCTCACCTCCAAGACTTGGAAGAATGCTTATTAACCCTCAGAAAACACAGCATGAAACTTAACCCAGATAAATGTGCATTCGCACTAGATGCTGGCAAATTCCTCGGTTTCCTGGTATCTCACAGAGGCATCGAGGCCAATCCAGAAAAGATAAAGGCCATAATCGACATGCAACCGCCCAAAACCTTGAAAGATATACAAAAGTTGACAGGAAGGTTAGCCGCTCTGAGGAGATTCATTGCCAAATTAGCAGACAGGTGCTTGTCGTTCTTTGACACATTGAAGGGAGCAACTAAAACCAAGGCAATATCTTGGACGGACGAGTGCCAAAAGGCCTTCGAAGACCTCAAAACTTATCTCTCCTCCGCTCCCTTACTGGTGGTGGCAGCCCCTTCGGAACCACTATCACTATACCTATCCGCAACGGATAAAGCCGTAGGGGCGGTGCTTATCAAAGAAGAAAATAATGAGCAAAGGCCGGTATACTATGTCAGTCAGGTGCTCAAAGATGCAGAAACCCGCTATCCAAACGTCCAGAAGTCGCTCTAGCTTTGGTAGTAGCGAGCAGGAAACTGAGACATTATTTCCAAGGTAGACAAATTAGGGTCATCATAGATCAACCGCTGAGAAAAATATTACATAAACCTGATTTGTCGGGCAGGCTGATAAACTGGGCCGTAGAACTCGGCCAGGTTGACTTAAAGTACATACCACGGACCGCCATTAAAGCGCAAACACTGGCAGATTTCGTAGTCGAGTGCTCATTTTCAGAAACCGAGAAAGAAACTCCCGCAAATAACACTGCCACAACGGACAACGTTTGGCAATTATATGTAGACGGTTCCTCCACAAACACCCGTTGCGGGGCGGGTCTTATCCTTACTAGCCCCGACGGTTTCCAGGTCAAACAAGCCATACAACTAAACTTCAAAGCCACAAACAACCAAGCAGAATATGAGGCACTCTTGGCCGGCTTAACATTGGCAAAAAACTTACAAGTAAAAAGGATCACCATCTATAGCGACTCACAACTGGTTGTCCGCCAGACAACGGGAGATTATTCTACAAAAGACACAAATCTCAGCAAATACCAAGAGATGGTACAAGCAATGCTCTCCCAATTAGAGAAGTACACCCTGGAACAGATAGACAGAACGGATAATACGATGGCGGACATGTTATCCAAATTAACACAAGGAGAAAAAATGGATTCCGACACAGTGTATTTTGAGGAGTTGCAGGCTCCCAGTATAAACGACATGCCCGTCATTGAAATAAGCCCGCCAATAGATAATTGGATGACCCCTTACATCCGTTATTTGGAAAGTGGTGCCCTGCCAGACGACGGTGTAAAAGCTAAAGTACTCAAATCACAAGCAACGAAGTACTTTATACAAGAAGGTACCCTATACAAAAGAAGTTTCGACTCTCCCATACTCAAATGTGTCGATGAGGAAGAAGCCTTATATTGTATGAGAGAAGTCCACGAAGGCATCTGTGGCGACCACATGGCCGGGAAGGCATTGGCACATAAGATACTCAGGCAAGGCTATTACTAGCCCAAAATGCACAAGGAATGCAAAACTTTCACCAAGAAATGCCACCAATGCCAACTGTTCAGCAACATGTCTAGAAAAGCACCAGCCCTTCCAGCAGCCATCTTGTCGCCAATACCGTTTGCGATCTGGGGCATCGATATCATGGGACCTTTCCCCAGGGCAAAGGGTGATCTACAATATGTGATGGTTGCTATTGATTATATGACCAAGTGGGCCGAAGCAAAGGCACTAAAAAACATCACACAAGATGATGCAATCCGTTTTGTCACAGAGCAAGTCATTACAAGATTTGGAATTCCGGTAGTACTCATATCTGACAATGGCACGCAATTTGTTGGATCAAAATCCACCAAGTTTCTATCTAATCATGGAATCAAACACAAGAAGGCTTATGTATGCCATCCTCAAAGCAACGGTCAAGTTGAAGTAACCAACCGCATCATTGTCAGAGGCCTAGAAAAAAGGCTAACTGCTTCAAAGAAAAAATGGCCGCATGAGTTGACTAACGTTCTTTGGGCCTACCGGACATCAGCCAGGACTAGTTCGGGAGAATCCCCTTTCAAACTAGCTTTTGGTACAGAAGCTCTTGCCCCAATTGAGATTGGGTCCCCATCTTACCGTGCCATTAGTTTTGAAGAAGAAGCAAATAACCAAGGACTCAAAAAAATCTTGACCTTCTAGATGAAATAAGGGAGGCCGTTGTCGAAAAAATGGCCGCCTACAAAGAAAAGACAAAGGAATTTTTCGGAAAAAGGGCCAGAGTCAAGGCTTATGTACAAGGCGATTTTGTTAGCCGGGCAACTAAAGCATCTGACCCTAGACACACTGGAAAACTTATGCCAAAGTGGGAGGGTCCCTATAAAATCATCCAAGTACTAAGGCCGGTTCCTACAAACTAGCACGACTAGACGGCACGGAGGTCAACAATACTTGGCATGGAGACAAACTGAGAAAATATTACCAATAGATGGCTAGGCAGTCTATACTTCCTCCTTTTTGTAACCAATGGTATTATGTTTTAATGAAACACTTTTTGCACAAAAGCAATCTACAAAAGCAAAGTCCCTAAGCGGGCAATCAACCAACTACAAAAGCAAAGTCCCTTAACGAGCAAGCAACCATCTACAAAATCAAAGTCCTTTAACGGGCAAGCAACCAACTACAAAAGCAAAGTCCCTTAACGGGCAAGCAACCATCTACAAAAGCAAAGTCTCTTAACGGGCAAGCAACCAACTACAAAAGCAAAGTCCCTTAAACGGGCAAGCAACCATCTACAAAAGCAAAGTCCTTTAACGGGCAAGCAACCAACTACAAAAGCAAAGTCCATTAAACGGGCACGCAACCCACTACAAAAGTGAAATATTTTATAATAGCAGCCAACTACAAAAGCAAAGTCCCTTAAACGGGCACGTAACCCACTACAAAAGCGAAATATTCTATAATAGCAGCCAACTACAAGAGCAAAGTCCTTTAAATGGGCACGCAACCTACTACGAAAGCGAAGTACTCTATAAAAGCAGCCAACGGGAGCAAAGTCCCTTTACGGGCAAAAGCAATTAAAGTATATGACAGCAACTATGGCACAAATTATGACAGCAAAGTTATCTAGTACGGCAACCGCACTAAAGCAAACTATTACAGACGGCCAACAAAAACCTACACAAATACATGGGCTAAATATGCGATATGACAGGGAGCAAAAGGAAAACACAAACACTTGCGATAGGAAAGGAGAAATTTTATTCATAAATATTAATTATTACAAGCATGGGTTTACAAGGATTAAGATTCCTAAATCTAAAATCCTTCATGCTTGGGGAGCTTTCGTCTCAGCATCCGCATTTTTCTTCTCGGAGCTCTCACCCTTCTCCGGGGCACGGAAGCGGAAGTCAATCGCATCAGTCTCCACAGCCTCTTTTGCCGCACGAGCAACAGCTACTTTCTTAGCAGCCTTCCGGCACTCCTCAGCATTATACAGGTCGCCCTCCTCCTCGTAATGAATGGCTAGGGCTTTCCAGGCACCCTCGGTCTCCTTAGAGACGCAAAGATCACGTCCCCATGAGAAAGGGGTAAAAAACTCATTCATTTCTGGATTATCCATGCTACAGCTTACAAAGAAAGATTTTTCTAAAGAATGATGAAGAGAAGGATGCTCAGAATCAAACAATTACCCTCTCTTTTATAGGGGGATAAAAGAAGGTTAAAGAAACTCATAGTCAAAACTCTCAATCCCCATGAAGAGAACAATAAAGACACAGTCAAAAGACTATGATTCTCATGCAGTATTAACTGGTCAAAACAAATTCCCACAGTCAAATGCACGATTCCCAGGTAACACTTTCCAAAAAACTCATTTACTGCAAACCTTTGACAGAAATACTTATATATATATATAACCAAAACACTCAATTATATTCCTCCACATATTGATATCCCACCAATCACAAAAAATACTTCAAATTCCCCAAATACAAATTTCATCACTGTTTCCAAGTCACACAGCGGACACACCCGCTGAGTGACTTCAAAACAAATCAAAAGAACAATCTACACATCAAGTACAAGAAATATCATCCCCAGCGGGAAGCGCTCAACGGGCCATCCATGCCTCTCAGCGGCTCCTCATCCTCAATAGCACCCCTTCCACATCTTCTCCCTCGCCATAAACTGCCGCTATCGCTGACAGCGGCGTAACAGCTTCTATGACCGAAATTTCCTCAGTTGCAACCATATCACTCTCAGCGGCCTGTACGCCAACATCACGAACAGCGGCATCAACCTGACAACCAACACTCACTCTGGCCACTTCCCCAAGACGGGCTTCCAGAGACTTCACTTTACGTTTGGACTTCCTCGCTTTCGACTTAAGTTTAGACACTTTTGTCTTCAAGCGGGCAATTTCTGCAGCATTCTCAGCGGCCCTCTCCCTTAACTGAACAACCTCAACCGAGTCATCGCCAGTAACCGCTACACGAACCTTGGCGGCTTCTTCTTTCACAATCTCGGCGAATTCAGGACTACCTTTGAACTTTCTTATAGCATCCGCTTCCGTAGGACGAGAGTCAAGATGAGCTTAAGCGTCCTCAGCACATTCCTTTTCAAACCTTAGAAAGGTTTTCAAATTGCTAATTTCTTCAAACAAAGCATCCTTATCGGCCATGAGTTCAATTTTATCCTCCGCCAAGAACCTTCGAAGATCTGAACTATACGCCAAGCTCGCTTTAGCATCGGTTTTCTCTATCTCAATCTCGTGCAAAGCTTTAGCAGCATTATCTTTCATTTGTCTCTCAGTGGACAGCTCCACCTCCAAATGTTTGATTCGCTCTTTCAAGGCAATATTACCGCTACGGTACTGATTACCTCGAGCCATCAGACCCGTATACCTGCATTGGTTCTACACAAACTTCAAAGATAAGGAAATCAATAGCGGCTTCAACCAAAAATAAAGTGTCAAAACAAAAACTACAAGGAAGATAATCATACCCGCGCATCATACTTCTAGGAAAGGCGGCACATCCGCTCCCAACTTAACCCATTCATTTTCAACAAATCATCATCGGTCATGGAGTCAACAGTGAAGGTGTTAGGCCCCGATTTAAACAGAAAACTGTAGCCAGGTCTTACCCCAACCTCTGCATCATTTACTTCATCTCCACTGCTCGTATAATAAACGATCTCCTCAGAAGACTCTCCACCATCATCACCACCATCATTTTCAGTACCATCATCAGAAGTGGTATCAACGGGTTCATCCACTACCCGATTTGCGGGAACATAGTCACTTACCCTGGCAGCCTCAATCCGTCTCCGTTTTGAAGGACCTACTTCATCCACAACCTTACGTTTGGATCCTTGAGACGGAGCAACACCCGACACATCTTCAACACTGGTATCCGCTACTACCTCAGCCGTCTTAGCGGTATGAATAGTTTCCTCAACATCAAGATCCACAATTGTTCTGCTCCCAGTAGCAATCATCGCCTTAGAAATAACAACCGACCCCCGCTCAACCCTTCGAATTGAAGCTCTAAACTCCCTTGAAAGAAAATTGGGCTCATCATCATCTACTTGCAAGCTAGCAGCATATTTCCTCGCCACGGTACCAGGACTGTTGGCACCAGTCTCAGCGGGCACTTCTGCCACTGCGGCAACGTCAGCCTCGACGGACTCTTCAACATCAACGGCAACATTACCTTCAGCAAAATCTTCTTCTGACTGGCTCTCTCCTGCCTCCTGCTCAGAACTAGCACTCTCCTCAATTGGCTGAGCTTCCCCACCCACAACTTTAGCACTGGCACCACCTAACAATTCCTCAGACAAAGAATCGGCCTCAGAATCTATATCATCCCCAGAAACTTCCTCTTCAGACACGGGCTCTTCAACAACGGTTTCAGGAACATCAATCGGGCCAGAAGTTTCAGCACCTTCAACATCACCGGAAAGATCAAAAACATCCATCATATTTTCAGTAGCAAATAACCCAGCACGAAGCCGTTTCGGTCTGGACGGCACAGTAAGAAGGAAATCTGCATATAATTTCACCTCATTCAAGCCCAGACTTGGGTGTAGATCTAGTTCCTGCTTACGAGGATCCAACACTACAAAGATAGCAAGAAAAAGAATGTCAGTTACAAACACAACAAAAATCAACAAAGTATAACACACAAACTTACAACAATGCCTTCTCAAGTCAGCCGGGTCGATTAAATCCTTCTCCGTCCATACTTCGCCCAATGCCTTCACAAGACCAACAAGGACGTCGATCTCATTACGGCTAAGACGACTACGATCCACCTTATAATCACACTCAACCTTCTTACTGAAGTTCCTATGCCAAGAAAACTCCCCACCACCAATAATCAAAAATTCCTCCTGCCATCCCACCATCCCCTTGGGAAACACAAACGGGCGATGACCATTTAAAGCTTTCCCTATGCGACTCTGAGGTTTGACAAACTGCAGCTCATAGAAGGGCTTCGCACGACTAGCTTTCACGTCAAATAAGCAGAAAAGTGCCTTAAAAGTAGGCTATTTCCTCTTTCTTTCACAGATGGCTATAAACCAATTTATAGCCCTTATCGAATTAGGAGTAAATTGGGCTAGCGGGCACCGAAAGTGAAGACGGAACAGATCCATGACAAATTTATGTGGCGGCACACGGAAACCTGACTTCAAATGACTAACCGGTATGCACTCGGACCCGTCATCAAAACGATGATATAGCCTCTACCCGGGCTCTACACGCCTCCAAAAGTAACCATCCTCAATCCTAAACATCCTCCCAACATACTCAGCCCACTCATCAGCCTTGAAAGTACTATCGTGCTGAAGATGAGAAAGCTCGGCAAACTCGGCGTCCATGTCCGCATTTGAAAATGGTGTAGGAGATACTTTGGTCGCTCGAAAGAGATTTTCACTACTCTCAAAATACTTGTAACGGTTCCATGGCAGAACGGCCGGAAAGGTCAGAACATTGGGATCCGCCCAGCGGCCATAGCCGTTGATCAACGCTTTCCTTTCATCGGTAGCGGCATCTGTGAATTCATCACCCATCTACGACAAATTCCAAGTCAGAGATCAATACCGCTTACAGAAAACCCGCTAACAACAATGCAAGGTACACGTGGATATTCACGACAATTTACATTTTTCTTTTTATTAAAATTTTACAAGAAAATGATTCATATTCCAGTTCCCTCCACAAACAACAAAACCCTAACATCATAAACCAATTCACACACTTTACCCAATACATACATACATACATATATACAGACCTTCATTCACACGATTCAAAGTTATAAATCACAAACAACACACAACCAAGAATCACGGGAAAAACTTACTAAAGAACAAATCGGACTCCCCTTACAAACTACGAAATCAAACCAAACCCACAAAGACCCACATACCATCCCAAAAATAGTAAACAAAAACCCATCTCGTAAATAGATACCACAAAAATGGAAGTACAGATAAAGTACAACTATCTTGGAAACAGAAATCATAAAAGAAAATACAAAAAGAAAAGCAAGAGTATACCTCGAGTCAGGAGATAAAAATGACTTCAAATGGCAGAAAGATCTTTCACCACCGGAAAATACCCAGCAAAGAGATTCAAGAAGAAGCAAGAAAAAACGGAGAACAAAGTATGAGGATAGTAAAAAGATGAAAGAAAAATGACACAACCCCTCTTTTTATTACGTGAGGCGCGTGTAAAAAGGGTGAAAACTTACATGCCACAACGTGGAAGCATATGATTGGGCCACGTCAAAAGCAAAACAGTAACTGCCTCGGTACAAACACCAACTACCCACTTGGTAATAACTTCTCACCTCTCCTTTCATATTACATCACAAAAGTACATTCTCTTTCCACCCAAAGGTCACTTCACTCATTAATACGCACCAGCACTTATCATTTTCATACTATTGGCATTAAATATTATTCTTTCATTTATTTTGATTCTCATTTATTAGCAAAAATAGCATTTATTTCACAGCAGTTACGAGTATCAAACAAAAATGTTTCAAATTATAAGCCCGTCAAACACCATCATCCAATGCGTAAGCAGCCCGCCACCAAATTTTTTCTAACTCCTAAGTGTTGTCCGCCAACACTTGGGGGGCAGCTCTTCAAAAAAATTTCTCACTCCTAAGTGTTGTCCGCCAACACTTGGGGGGCAACTCTTCAAAATTTTTTCTAACTCCTAAGTGTTGTCCGCCAACACTTGGGGGGTAGCTCTTCAAAAAAAATTCTCACTCCTAAGTGTTGTCCGCCAACACTTGGGGGGCATCATATTACAAAATTTCTAGAAAATACTCAAGCATTTATCATCGTCTCTCTTCTCAGTTTTTCTCCTCCCCCCATCCGCTAAAAGCGCATAGAGGGAGTGGGGGCAATGATAGGTACCCGCTGTAGAGACGGTCCACTCGCCGGGCACGCGCCCGCGAATAGGTGCCCACCTACAACACAGCACTTGTCATCTCATACACGTGTCATAAGATATTTAGTTTCATAAATTACTCAACTTGACAATAAATATTATTAGAAAACTACTCTTGTACAAAATACCTTGCTATCTTGCTCTACAAGACAGGGGACAATAAACTATTCAAGAGAACACAAGGACATCCAGTTGTAGCAGACAAACTCTGAGCAGTATGGCGCGCAGTTGCAGAATGGCGACGTGTCAGGAAGGGTCACACCGGTCACTGTAGCTTTAGCGGCTCACTGTAGCTTTTGCGGCTACCAAGTTGCCTACAGTGACTGGAAGGCCTAGCCTATAAATACCCCCATTCTGCACATAAGGTAGAGGACACAGACAATTTTAGAAATACAAAAGCTCTCTACATATTCTTCGCATCAGATACACTCTTATCAGCTTGATTATTATTATTTCCAATTACTGATTCTTACACCGGAGGTGCTTGACGGCCACCACCCCCGGGCAAGCCTTGTTTTGTAGATACCCAAACTCAGGTGAAGTACCCTGGAACAGTGATCGGAAGCCTCTAATCAGCCGTGGGAGTTACCATCAACTTAGACATAAAACGAATTTAGTTGGCTTCAAGAGAAGACGTTCTGATATAGACATAGTCATGTCTCTGGTCTCTATCTCTACCCCCTGTCCTGTACATTTACACCTCCCTGTCTCGGTCTCGGTCACTGTCACGTTACCTAATCTCTATACCCTCCTGACAAACAAATGATATAAACATGGTTTACAGAAATGGACAAGCAGGAATGAGGAAGAAGGTAGAAAATACTCTCATTGATAAAGATAGATTGTTACAAAAGAAAGGTAAGGTACCAGCTTGATAATGCAGCTGTATATATACTACAAGACAAACTACTCTAAACCAATTCATAACAAACTAAGTCAATATTACACAAGAATATATTGACTTTTGTTGACTGTTATTGACTATCTCTAGATATAACAGCCCCCCTCAAGTTGGAAGGCTGAAACAGATCACAGACTTGCAACTTGGCACTTAAAGATGCTAAAGAGGCAGCTCCAACAGCTTTGGTAAACATGTCAATAGGCTGAGCAATAGTAGGGATGTGAGTTGGGATGATAAGACCTTTATCAAAGTTCTCACGAACTAGATGGCAATCAATTTCGATATGCTTGGTACGTTCATGATAGACGGGGTTGGCAACTATGTAGATAGCAGATTTTGAATCACAGTGAAAGGGTATTGGTAGGCTGGGAGTAACCAAGAAGTCTTTCAGAATTGCAACTAGCCATATTATCTCACAACAAGTATCAGCCATGGCACGATACTCGGCCTCAGCTGATGATCTAGAAACAGTATGCTGTTTCTTACACTTCCAGGAAACAAGAGAGTCACCGAGCTGCACACAATAGCCAGTCAGAGAATGCCGAGTGGTGGGATTACCCCCCAGTCTGAATCACAAAAGGCAGTAAGATTAAGTGAAGAGTTTGCAGAGATAAGCAAACCTCGACCTGGTGACTGTTTGATATATCGTAAGGCCTTAAAAATGGCTTGCATATGATCCACTCGAGGAGAATTCTTAAACTGAGATAAGACATGTACAGTATAAGCAAGATCAGGTCGAGTGATGGTCAGATAAATCAAACGACCAACTAATTGTCTGTATGAAGAGGCATCAGTAGGTGATAATAATGGAGAAGTATTGGCAAGTAAATGATGGTTTTGCTCAAGAGGAATGACAGAAGGCTTAGCTGCAGTGAGACTAGTGTCATGAAGTAAGTACAAAGCATACTTGTGTTGATGGAGATAAAAACCTTTAGCTGAACGAGCCACTTCAATGCCAAGAAAGTATTTTATAAGACCAAGATCCTTAATCTTAAACTGAGTGTTGAGATACAACTTCACATCCTTTACAAAAGATTCAGATGACCCTGTAAATAGTATGTCATCAACATACACCAAAATGGCCAAAAAATGACCATGAGAGCGAAGTGTAAACAAGCTGTTATCACTCTGAGACTGAGTAAAGCCATACGTCTTCAAAGCAGTAGAAAATTTAACAAACCAGCAACGAGGAGCTTATTTGAGACCATATATGGACTTGCACAGCTTACAAACATAATCCTGAGAATTAGCAGGGCACAAGGCAAATAAAAATGCATAACCTGGAGGTAATTTCATATAAACAGTTTCTTGAAGATCGCCATTGAGAAACGCATTGTTAACATCAAGTTGGTAAACATTCCAATGTTTGGTAGCAGCTATAGTCAGAAGCAAACGAACAGTTACCATTTTTGCCACAGGAGCATATGAATCATAGTAATCAACTCCCAAGGTTTGTTTAAACCCACGTGCCACAAGTCTAGCTTTTTAACGTTCTATAGTACCATCTGAATGATACTTAACTTGGAAGAGCCATCTACAATCAACTATATGCTGATTTTCAGGTCTTAAAACCAAATCCCATGTGTGATTATCCTCTAAGGCTTTAATTTCATCTTTCATTGATTAAAACCATTTAGGATGAGAAGCAGCTTGGTTAAAAGTATATGGAGTGGGTATTTTAGAAACAGTAGTAAGATATGCACGATATGTAGGTGAAAATTTCTGATAGGATATATAATTTTGAATAGGATAAAGAGGAGTATTCATACCTGTTGCAGGTGAAGCAGGAGAGAGATTTGTAGTCACTGTATTGACAGATGGAAGCCCTGTGAAGTCTCGAAATCTAGTAGGTAATTGCTTGATTCTAGTAGGTCTAGAAGCAGTAACAGGAACAACTGTATTATCAACACAAGGGGTGTCATGAGACACATTAGACAAAGCTGTCTCAAAGGAGACTAGAGTAGTAATAAATACCTCTGTTGACCCTGTAGTGAGAGGAGAATCAGAAGGGATGGATTAAAAAAGGGGAAATAACGGAGTATGATCTACAATAGAAGCTGCAGATTGAGAAGAGTGAAATGGGAAAACTGTTTCAACAAAAGTAACATCTCTAGAGTAAATGCATTTCTTGGATATAAGGTCAAAAATTTTATAACCTTTTTTTTCCAAATGGATAACCTAGAAGCACCCCCTTAACAGCTCTTGATTGAGCTTGTCAGACATATGTACTTTAGTTGCATAGCATAAACAACTAAAGGCCTTAAGATGAGAATATTTTGGCAACTGTTTATACAACAATTCAAATGGTGTTCAAAAATCAAGGGCTTTAACTGGTAATAAATTGATAATATGAGTAGCAATAAGAACAAAGTCCCCCCAGAAAGAGTTAGGAAGATTGGATTGAAACTTCAAGGCTCTTGCAACATTGAGTATGTGCTGATGCTTTCTCTCAACATGCCCATTGTGTTGAGAAGAAGCTGGATAAGAAGTATGATGCACTATACCAAGAGTTTTCAAGTGAGTTTGAAGTTCAGTGTTTATAAATTCGGTTCCATTATCTAAATGAAAGATCTTAACAGTTTTGGTGAACTGATTATGAACATAAGTGATGAAATTTTTAATGAGAGAAGGTACTTGAGTTTTAGTAGAGAATAAGAATACCCAAGTAGCCTTTGAAAAATCATCTACTACAGTTAAAATATCAGTACTCTGATGAGAACTAATGGGAAAAGGTTGTCGATGCTGTTTAGAAAAATGACAAACATCACAGTTATCAAGAGTAACAGAATGATTTGGAACTGCAGAAATTTTATTAAAAACAATTGTAGAGGGATGTCCCAGTCTACAATGTCATAGCTGAGCATCAGCATTAGTCACAGTATTACAAACAGGTTGATGAGAAAACACAGTACAATTACTAGTGCTAGACCTAGTGCTTAGAGATGAATCCTGAAACAAACTAGGAATAGTAAACTTGTAAAGCCCATCCTGCAGACTACCAATCTCTCTCCCCTTCTTCAAAGTAAGGTCCTGCAACACACAGGTATTTAAAAAGAACACAAGAGCAAGTGAAGGGTGAGAAAGAAGTTTAGCAACAGAGATGAGATTACAGTTAAAATCAGGGACACAAAGTACATCAGATAGACAGATATCCTTGGTTAAATTCAGTGTGCCTGTATGAGTAATAGCTACAGTTTTACCATCAGGTAAATGTAGTTCAGCCTGTAAAGGCTTCAAGTCATGTAAAATATTTTTATGACATGTAATATGATTGGTAGCACCTGAATCCAAGATCCAATTATGACTCTGAGAATTATCTGGAGTAACAGCATAATGAACTGTAACAATAGAACATATTAGAAAGGTGTAAGATGACAAAAATCAGTACCAGTCATCTGAGATGGAGATTGCACATTCCAGTTATTTGTCTGCCTGATAGTTTTCTGAATCATCTTAGACAATTGTTGACACTGAGCATCTGTGAAGGGCATAGGATTTTTCCCAGTAGTCTCAGATACAGTTTCAACACAACTAGCAATAGAAGGTTGAATAGACACTTAAGCTGCAGATTTGAGATTGGGGCCAGTATTGAATTGCTTTCTTGGTTTGGGTTTTGGTTTACCATAAAGTTTGTGCCACTCAAGATATCCATGTAAGCAAAAACAGTTATCTCGAGTATAAACCAAACCAAACCAAACATACCCAGTATATCCCGCTCAGAGCAGGGTCTGGGGAGGGTAAGTTGTACGCAGACCATGCCCCCGCTTTTTAAGGCGGGGAGGCTGTTTCCGTGAAGACCCTCGACTATGTGCGCGACCGATACGGTGGGTGCTATATACACAGGAATCTAAATGGTATGAAAATGTTCAAAGCAATACCTGAGCCCATGGTGTTCTTCACATGGGACCTACCCGCCTGCTTGGGATAATGTTACTGAGGTCCTGATGCGCTCCGCTCTACCAGCTTGTGAGAATAGCTCCGGTCGGGCTCCCTGCATAAAAAACCACAAGCAAACGACAACAGACCAAACCAACCGAGTCACACATACCCAGTAAACCTCACACAGAGAAAAGACCGGTCCAATCTCCCTACAACTGCAAAACCGGCAAACAGAAGACAATAAAAACGTAAAATGCCAAAAAAAGCTGAACTTCTAAGATAAAGCTAACCGAGACAACCCAACTCTGAGGCTTTCCACAACCGAGCCGCTCCCTAAAAGAGAATCCACCACTCTGATATGACGCCTCCAAGATCACCTGTCAGCTGTCATGGTCTCATCCAAGTTCAAGGCCTTCAGATCCATCCTAAGCTGCTCTTCCCACGACCTTCTCGGCCTGCCTCTCCTCCTCACCCCAACCAACGAAAGACTCTCGACCCTCCTCACTGGGGCTTGAGCCAACCTCCTACGGACGTGGCCGAACCATCTCAACCTCCCTTCCCTGACTTTCGCAGAAAGAGGCACCACTTCAAGCTCGCTCCTAAACACCCCATTCGGTATTCTATCTAACATCGTGCGCCCACACGACCACCGCAACATCCTCATTTCAGCCGCTTCCAGCTTTCTTTCGAGGGCCTTCTTCGCCACCCAACACTCAGAACCGTATAGCATCGCAGGCCAGATTGCCGCTCTATAGAATTTCCCTTTCAACTTTAAAGGGACCTTCTTGTCACACATCACCCCTGACGCTGCCCTCCACCTTAGCCACCCAGCCTTGATACGATGTTTGACATCGTCTTCAACCTCACCTTCATTCTAGATGATCGAACCTAGATACTTGAACTTATCCGTACTAGGTACGATCTGATCTTGAATCTTAACCTCCACTCCTCCCTCACTCTCCTCACCACTGAAGTTACACCATAGATACTCGATTTTAGATCGGCTCATACGTAGGCCTTGGGACTCCAAAGTAGATCTCCATAGTTCCAGCTTCTCGTTTACCTCCCCCCTCGACTCCGCCACTAACACGATATCATCAGCGAAGAGCATGCACCAAGGGACGGTATCTTGGATCCCTCGCGACATGACATCAAGGATAAGGGCGAAAAGAAGAGGACTAAGGGCCGACCCCTGATGTAGCCCTATCTCAACAGGGAAAAAACGGGAGTCACCCACTAGGGTCCGGACGTAAGAACTAGCTTGGGAGTACATGTCTTGAATCGCCCTAACGTACGACAACGACACTCTCCTCTCTTCAAGGCTCTTCCAAATAGCTTCACGGGGGATGCTATCATAGGCCTTCTCAAGATCAATGAACACCATATGAAGGTCTTTGCGATGCTCCCTGAACTTCTCCATAAGGCGTCTGACGAGATGGATGGCCTCGGTCGTCGATCTCCCCGGCATAAAACCAAATTGATTCTCTGAGATTTTAACTTCTCTTCTAATCCGACATTCAACCACTCTCTCCCAAAGTTTCATAGTATGACTGAGTAATTTAATACCCCGGTAGTTACTAAAACTCTGGGCATCGCCTTTGTTCTTGAAAAAAGGGACCACGATACTACGTCTCCATTCAGTTGGCATCTTAGCACCCAAGAGGAGATCATTGAACAGATCTGCTAGCCATTGAACGCCAACCTCACCCAGACAAAGCCACTCCTCGATTGGGATCTGATCCGGGCCAACCGCCTTTCCTCTAGCCATCTTAAGAAGGGCACCCTATGACCAGCAGTATTACAGTAGTCACAAACAACATCAGACACTTGTTTCTTTTGCAAAGTAGAAATGACAGGCTGAGTACTATTTTTGAACTTGGATAGCTGATTATACCTAACATTCATAGCCACACTATCAACAAGAGGTGACTGACTTTGTTTAGCAAATTCTCGTTGAGATTCCTCTTGCAACAACAGAGAAAAAGCTTGGCTTATCGTAGGTACAGGTTGCATCATCAAAAGTTGACCTCAAACTGAAGTGTATCGATCATTAAGACCCATGAGAAACTGACTCAGCTTAAGTGTTTCCTCAAATTTTTCAAGTTTTATAGCATTATCACAGGTACAATTTCTGGTCGCACATGTACACTTAGGCAAAGGACTTAAGGTGTCAATCTCAGCAATAAGAGTACGAAAGTTTGTGAAATAAGCTATAATACTCAAATTACCTTGTATCAGTGAACTGAGTTCCTTCCTTAAATGAAAGACTCATGGCAAATTTGATTGAGAAAATCGAACAGCAAGGTCATCCCAAATTTCTTTAGCAATTGAAAAATAAGAAACACTACCACGAATTTCAACAGACATGGAGTTTAACAACCAGGAAAGTACCATATCATTGCAACGAGACCACAAAGCAAAATTCACATATGTAGACAACGGTTTAGGTAAGGAACCATCAATCATTCCAAGTTTCATCTTAGCAGATAAGGCAATAGACACAGAACGACTCCATTGATAGTAATTCTGTTCAGTAAGGACTTGAGTAACCAAAGGAATAGTTGGATTATCTGATGTTTGCAGGAAGTAAGGGTGATTGGAATCAACAACACCGGAAGCAACAGTAGTAGATGCACCTGATGTAGCTCCAATAGTAGCAGCAGCATAAGACGCCATAGTAACGTACTTTAGACAAACAATAAATCATATGACAGGAACAAAAGAGATTGAGAATTCAGAGAAGGTAAGATATAGATCTAGAGAGATTTATAGATCGAAAGAAAGAATGATGACACGACGTAGAAAAACATAGTGGAGTAAGCAAAATGATCACAGATCGGCTCTGATACCATGACAAACAAATGATATAAGCATGGTTTACAAAAATGGACAAACAGGAATGAGGAAGAAGGTAGAAAATACTCTCATTGATAAAGATAGATTGTTACAAAAGAAAGGTAAGGTACCATCTTGATAATGCAACTGTATATATACTACAAGACAAAATACTCTAAACCAATTCATAACAAACTAAGTCAACATTACACAAGAATATATTGACTTTTGTTGACTGTTATTGACTATCTCTAGATATAACACCTCCATCTCCCCATCTCAGTCACAGTCTCCAAATTTGTGTTAAATTATCATTATAATCAACAAAGAGGGGTTAAACAAAGAGGGCTTCAACAAAGATGGGTGTAACAAATTCAACAATGGTGGCTAGTCAATTGTAGGCTAGTAAAATGATGTAAGCCATGATGTAACTAGAGCTATATAGAGCCTATAAATAAGTCTGTGAAGTTGTAGTATGAGGTTAAGAGTTAAGGATGAAATAAGATTCATTCTTCCACTAATTCAAGTGAGATTTATTCTTTCACTAATTTCAAGTTGGTATCAGAGCCTCTGATCTTTGAGGTTTTCTTCCGCATGCTTATCTCTATTTTCTGCAAAAAAATTCCGACAAGTTACTATTCCGACGATTGTTGAAGACGATGAACAGTTGCAAATGTTGAAGACGATGAACAGTTGCAAATAGTAATTTTACTATTTCGGCGAGGTACTATTCAAAAAAAATCAGGGAAGAATGATGTGTCTACTCCATACTATCTTGGCGCCGGAGATTAGCCCGGAAACCTGATTACGTGGTGATTATTTGTAATTTGGTGATTATCTTTGTGGTGATTATCATGCTTCAGAAAAACTATTACCATTCAATACAATAAAATGACTTACAAAGAAAGTGAAGCAACTGGTGAGAAATCCAGCGAAACGGGAATGGGATCTGTCCCCATATATGTGCAATCTGAAAGTGCATTCAATGCAGGAATGATTCAGAATCAAACTATGATGTGTGGTCTCAGATTATGGAGATGCATATCACCGAAAGAGAGAAGTTATCATATATAAATGGAAAGAAAGAACCACCAAAGAAAGAAGATGGTGGTTACGATAAATGGCAATCTATGAATCAAAAGGTGAAAAGATGGCTTCTAATGTCAATGTCTCCAGACATAATGAAATGTTGTCTACGTTTACCTATTGCTCGTGAAGTTTGGAGTGCCCTGGAAAAAGCTTTTTCAGATGACAAGGATGAATTGCAAGTTTTCACATTGAATCTACAAGCCTTCACTGCAAAACAAAATGGAAGACCGCTATCCGTATACTATGGAGAGGTCACAGAAATTTTCCAAGAACTTGATCATCGTGACAAAACAAAGATGAAGGAACCTGATGATGTCCTCGAATATAAGAAGTTTGTTGATCGATTACGTGTACACATATTTCTTGCCGGATTGGATGGAGACTTCGAACAAATCTGTAGAGAAATTCTACGAAAGGATACTATTGCGGACATGGAAGAATGTTATTCGATTGTACAGAGGGAGGCAGTGCGTCAGAGTACCTTCACCTCAACAATGCAAGATGCTACCGCTTTGGCCACCAAGCATCGACCTAACTACCCCAGGTCAGAAAATATGGACAAGTCATCTCTGAAGTGTTATCACTGCCAGAAAATTGGTCATATGAAAAATAAATGCTTTGAACTAGTGGGCTATCCAGAATTGTGGGATCGTAGTCACAAGACTCAACAAAGTGGAACAAAAAAAAATTCAAGGGTCCTCTAATATAGCATCTGGTGGAACAAAAAAGGAAGACACAAGTACAAAACAATCTTCAGCATTTGTCGTGTCTTCAAACGGTGATGGTAAGGTCTTTACTACGTCTACACCTATTGCATATAATACGTGGATAATTGATTCTGGTGCCACCGATCATATGACAGTTGAGTCTAGACATGTTTCACCTCTAAAATCTTCCAATCAAAAAATGTGTGTCTACTGCTAATGGAAGTTCAGCCCCAGTCATCGGGGAAGGAACATTAACCTTAACTAATTCCATAAATCTGAATTCTGTTCTAGTTGTCCCATCTTTAGAAAATAATTTATTGTCCGTTTCTCAAATAACAACTAACCTATCTTGTGTTGTAATTTTTTTGGCCTGATTTCTGTATTTTTAAGGACATCAATACCAGGAAGACGATTGGTTGTGGTATTAGAAGAGGGAAGCTATATTATTTAGATATGGAGTCAAAGAGTATTGAAGATCTTCGGCAAGCTTTGGCAGTATGAGTTAAAAAAGGGGAAACAAGGGAAGCAAACATCTGGTTATGGCATCGTCGGTTCGGGCATACATCTTTTGGGTATCTAAAAAAATTATTTCCTAGTTTATTTCAGCAAATTGATGTCTCTTTCTTTCAATGTGATATTTGCGAACTTGAAAAGAGTCATCGCACTTCTTTCCCGTTACAATTAAAAAGAAGTCGCATTCCTTTTATGAATATTCACTCTGATGTTTGGGGACCTTCAAAAGTTAATACTTTAGGTGGATCAAGATGGTTTGTAACTTTCATCGATGATTATACGAGGATGACATGGGTATGTATGATGAAATCTAAAGGCGAGGTAAACTCATTATTTCAGAAGTTTCATAAATTTGTTCAAATTCAGTACAAAACAAATATTGAAGTCCTTCGCAGTGATAATGGCGGAGAATATCTAGGTACTGATTTTCAAAAATATTTGGAAGGTCAAGGAATGATTCATCACACTACTTGTCCTAACACACCCCAACAAAACGGGGTAGCAGAACGAAAAAATCGATACCTTCTTGAGGTTGTCCGAGCTTTATTAATTAGTGCTCACCTTTCCTTATCTTATTGGGGGGAAGCTCTAGCTTCTACAACATATCTGATCAACCGAGTTCCTTTAAGTACCCTTGATTTCAAAACCCCATTCCAGACTCTTACTGAGATTGATGTTGCTCCACTAGATTCAAATTTAACCCCCGCGTATATTTGGATGTGTAGTATTTGTTCATCTTCATAAACACCAACGTACGAAATTAACACCTCGAGCTTTGCGATGTATTTTTGTCGGGTATGCTACTCATCAGAAAGGCTACAGGTGCTATCATCCTCCAACTCATTGAGTATTTGTCACAATGGATGTTGTTTTCCATGAAAATATTATGTACTTCTCTGAGACTGAATTTCAGGGGGAGTATAGGAGAGAAATTCAAACTTTCATTTATGATGAAGACGACAATCATAATGTAATTGTTTTGGATGAAAGTGGTGATAACACACAAACTGATCAAAATGAGGAAACATATGAAAGTGATCAAAGTAGTGGTATACCTCCCTTAGTTGAGGACCGTAGTAATGATGCATCTCCAGATCGATCAAATTCTGATAATATAGCTTCAACCTCGGATGATATACCACAACAATCTCTTATTGAGGATGTTCCTGAGATACAAAGAAGGCAACTGCCCCCACGTCACAACAGAGGTATCCCTAAGTTCACATATGAACCTGAAATATCCTGCAAAGTCAAATATCCAATGAGCCACTATGTTTCCAACCATCACTTATCAGAATCAAATGTGTCTTTCATGAATAAATTAACTGCTGTATCTATTCCTAAAAGTGTGCAGGAAGCCTCCCTTGATCCCAGATGGAAAGAAGCCATGAACGAGGAGATGAAATCTCTGCAGAAATATAAAACATGGGAACTTGTCGAGTTTCCACCTGGAAAGAAAATAGTTGGTTGTCGATGGGTTTACATAATCAAATACAAAGCTGATGGTACAATCGAGCGATGTAAAGCAAAAGTGGTGGCAAAGGGGTACACCCAGACCTATGGAATCGATTACACCGAGACTTTTGCCCCTGTGGCGAAAATTAACACAGTACGAGTTCTATTGTCTCTTGCTACAAATCTGGATTGGCCATTACAACAATTTAACGTAAAAAATGCTTTTTTACATGGTGAATTGCAAGAAGAAGTTTACATGGACCTGCCACCAGGATGCATGGTTCCAGAAAAGTATAAACACATGGTGTGCAGGTTGAAGAAATCTATACATGGGTTGAAACAATTTCCAAGAGTTTGGTTTGGACGATTTACAAGGGTAATGAAAGCCTTTGGATATCAACAAAGTAATTCTGATCATACTTTGTTCATAAAGAAAAAACAAGGAAAGGTCACAGCACTTATCATTTATGTTGACGACATGATAGTCACAGGAGATGATCCAAAAGAAAGAAAAGCTTTACAAGAATATTTAGCCAAAGAATTTGAGATGAAAGATCTTGGTAATTTAAAATACTTCCTTGGGATAGAAGTATCAAGATCAGAGAAAGGTATTTATTTATGTCAAAGAAAGTATGTCCTAGACTTGCTAGAAGAAACGGGAATGTCAGCTTGTCAACCTATTGATACTCCTGTTGAAGAAGGATTAAAGCTATGTATAAAAAAGGACCAAGTTTCAGTTGACAAAGGTAGATATCAAAGACTTGTTGGCAGATTAATGTACTTGGCCCATACAAGACCAGACCTTGCATATGCATTAAGCGTTATCAGTCAATTTATGCATAACCCTGGAGAACAACACATGAATGCAGTCATGCGCATTTTGAGATACTTGAAATCAGCTCCAGGTAAAGGAATTTTATTTTCTAGAAATAAAGGGGAGCAGACCATAGATACATATACTGATGCAGATTGGGCAGGAGACAAGACAGATAGAAGGTCCACTTCTGGATATTTTACATTTGTAGGTGGCAATTTAGTCACATGGAGGAGCAGAAAACAACATGTTATTTCTCGATCAAGTGGAGAATCTGAACTCAGGGGGTTGGCTCTGGGAACATGTGAAGGTTTATGGCTGAAGTTCATATTACAAGATTTGGGATATGCACCAAAGAAACCAATTTAGTTGTATTGTGATAATAAGTCTGGTCGTGACATGGTTTACAATCCTGTTAACCATGATCAGACTAAACATGTTGAGGTGGATAGATTCTTCGTCAAAGAAAAAATAGAAGACAATACTTTAGAACTTCCATAAATAAGATCAGAAGATCAATTGGCGGACATCCTCACCAAAGCTGTATCAACCCGAGTGTTCTCAAATTTCTTGGACAAGTTGGACTTATATCACCAACTTGAGAGGGGTGTTAAATTATCATTCTAATCAACAAAGAGGGCTTCAACAAAGATGGGTGTAACAAATTCAACAATGGTGGCTAGTCAATTGTAGGCTAGTAAAATGATGTAAGCCATGATGTAACTAGAGCTATATAGAGCCTATAAATAAGTCTGTGAAGTTGTAGTATGAGATTAAGAGTTAAGAATGAAATAAGATTTATTCTTCCACTAATTTAAGTGAGATTTATTCTTTCACTAATTTCAAGTATTTGATGATCAGCTTCGTCGACTTTTTGCTACGAGGTTTATTGGAGAGATCATCATATTAAGTAGGCCCAAGTCGTCAGGAGAGAACCACAAAATTGATGGGAAAGAGAAATTCATGCATCATTCTATCTGATAAACAATCAATGACTAGTGAAATGGGGAGGCATCTCTCATATAAGATATGAAAACAGAACAGTTTTTTAACAGGCACAAAGATCACTTCTCAGCCAGCAAAAACTGAAACAGCCACTTGGTGTTCTAACCAAAGTGAAAGAAAATGTGAGAGACAAAATATTTGTTCATAATAGCTTGTTGCTCTTCTCATTATATTTCCTCATATATAATTACAACTGAGCTGTTACAAACATTTTCTGATATTTTGAAATAAAACAAAATACACTAAAAGAAAAGAACAGAAAGACAATATCTTCCAGGTGCGTTCAGTTGTTTGGTCTTCAAGTTCCTTATATTAGGCACTACTATTGTTAGTGCTCCAAAATTCCCATTCTCTTTCACAAACACAGGACAACTAATTGAACAACCCCCGACTATTAGAATTTAGAACTAATTGCTACTAGCCATGAAAGATAGCTAAACTCGTGAAATAACTTGTATGAATCCTAGGTAGAATAACAAAAAAGAAAATAATGTAATAAAATGAATAATAAAGCAACCAGATTATTATCCATGTAAAGTGCAGCTTAATTCATGATTAAATTCACAAAGGAATTTAATTTCTGAACATGATTCCCAATAAGCTTTGGGAAACCAACCAGAATAATGATCTTAGGGTCTTTGTTAATGATTAATGATGGCGAGAACAGCTTTCCATGACTTATTAACATTTTTCCATCACTAATCATCAAGATAAAGCTAATCTTACCATTTAAGAACAATCTTTGGTACATAGAGATAATAATGACAGAAACAGAATCTTTGATGCGAGTCTTAAAAGATCTACGTACGAGCATTATCAAAACATTTGGCAGGGAACTTAATGTGGCACAAACACACACCTCCTTGTCTAGAGAGGAAGCCATCATTCCATTAGGTCCTGTGCCAAACAATAATCCTTGGAGCCATACATCAAAATCATTCCTGTAGTAAAATCATTACGTGAAGGCATACATTGAAATCATAACATGGATTATTTTGGCCTCCCTCCTCCTCAGCGCATATGGAATTATAACTATGCTGAAGACGTAGAGGTAACAACTTTGATGGGCTAAACGAATCCAGGCCTCAATTGCAATCACGTCCTTCTGGAAGATCAGTCGGTTATCAACCAAGGGTGCGGTCTCATATTGTAGTAAACTTGGTGTAGTGTAGCCCCTGATCTGGTGATAATAAGGGATGTTAGAACATCATATTAACACTACATTTATGTTCATTTTCATTAGCAAGTGATCCCACAATGAACCATATTATTTCAATGAAACAAAAACTTAGAAATTCAGGTTTTTTATTTAATACAAAAAGTTTGAATTTTTGCATTTCTCAGCTACCTGAATCAGTTGACCAACCAACTATGTCACCCACTTGGTTCAAGTACGTTCTGGAAATGAATGGCGAAGATTTTCATATACCCCTGTTCCCAGTCCACACAACGTATTTTAATAATAGAATGGAGATCTGGTATATTTGGAACTGCCTCAATTTTGCTTTCTAAGATTTCTGAGATTGGTAGCAACAAGCAGCATATCTTTTCTTGCTATAAAATCAAGTTGAAGCCAATTATAATTGAAACAGTTCTCTTTTCTGGGCCTATTTAAAAGAAAAACATGAAAAGCCGTGTTTCAAGCACTTGCAACTACCGCACATTGGAAATGGAAGAAAGTGGCACTCTAGCAAAGATGGCTGCTTACAGTGTCAGGCTCACAGGCATGTTAGAGTATATGCACAACCATAATGGTTGTCCAAGTAGTTCACCGCTTACAATACCATGCAAGAATGGAGTGATATGACAAGATCTATTTACTGGATACAGAAAGCAATTTATAGATTTATAAAGGTATCACAAATGCATAATATTATTACAAGTTCTCTAAAAACAAATTAAACATAATTAATCCATTACAAGGGGAGGGTTACAAGGGGAGGGAGTGAAGTCCCAATACATATTAGGTGAAATCTATTATACATGCATGATAATCTCTCCCAACCGCAGATGCAGCACATGTGTTTGTGAATATCATATTGCCCACAATAAAATCCAAGTGCAACATTGTGAGTGATACAATAATAATGGAAGCATATTCAGTGTCTTGATAAGAAAGAAACTTTAACTTGTTTCCTGAAGCAAGCATTATAATGGCCACCTACCTTCTACTACTTCCAAGTAGAACCACCAAGTCTAATAACCTCCTCGGCACCATTGACCCTGTTAGGAGGGTTTCTGTTTTCAGCATCCTCCTTTTGTGTGCTTAAATCTCCATACATATCTTTAAGCTTCGCCAGGTTGCTAGATGCAGATGTTCTAACAGGGCCTTCATCCTTACGTGGACTTGGGAAACGATCAGCAGATGTTCTCTGTGTCTGAACGCTATGACTCCTGCTCCTGCTCCTGCTCCTACTCCTGCTCCTGCTTCTACGAGAACTTTCACTATGATATCTACCACCATCATGGCTCCTGCTCTTATCATAATAATCCCTTCTGCTGCTTTCCCTGGATCTTCTATCATAGTCATGTCTTCGGTCTCTGTCTCTACTTCTTTCTCTGTCTCTGTTCCTATCCCTGTATCCATCACTGTCACGTTCCCTGTCTCTAACCCTTTCCCTATCTCTTTCCCTTTCCCTATCTCTTCCCCTACTCCCATCCCTGTCTCTGTCCCTTCCCCTGTCTCGGTCACGGTCTCCATATTCATGATCAGCCAAGTCACGACTTTTGCTACGAGGTCTGCTAGGAGATTGCCGTGCATCATCATCATATTTTCTGTCACTAGAAGGCGGGAGCATATTTCGGCGGACAGGAGATGAGTCCCTAGTTGATGCACGATGAGGAGCACGCTGACCAAAGGATACTGAAAGTGATGCCTTAACAGATGGTGGCCGCCGCGCAGTGTCATCAGATCCACGGGTGGTTTCCCCAGTTACACCAGCATGCTTGGTAGGAAGCTTCAACTTCTCCAGATTGGCTTGAATCAACCGCATTACCGGGACAGGGATGCGCGGGAAAAGGGTATCAAAATAGTACTGCAACAAAAACATGCAAATTCAGGTTCTAACCCATACAGAAAAAAACATAAACATCACAAGCATGACTACTGATGAAACAGATAATCAAGTTAAAAAAGGCCACTCCAATAAAATAATGAGAACATGAAATGCAAACTTCATTTGGGAAACTAATCTAACAAAGTAATAAACCATCACTGGTCTGGGAAACTAATCTGACAAAATAATAAACCATCACTGGTCTGGGAAACGAGAAGTCACTCATATCAGATATGGAAATAGAAGGCCTTATTGGATCATATCATAATCAACAACTGTAACAGGGCATAAAAAATATTGTAAAAGAATAGGCTTATATCCAAAGTTTCCTTCCACTACATGATCAGTGTCTGGCTACAACTGACCATCTTTTGAAATCCTCAGTCTACACAAATCCAGGAAAAAATCTTTTATTATTGCATTTTTTAACTTAACTATTAATGCATACAATCAGAAGCCATAGTTAAGCCATACTAGAATTTAATGCTCAAGCTTTAGTGATATTTGGTTCTGTTTTGTTAAAAATGTTTTGCTCGACCACAATGTTATTATAGTTTTACTTGACGATGTAATGCAATATTGTATTCCCAGCCCTCCCTCAACCTCCATGTACTTGCAAACTGTATACATATATAAGATTACAGAATGCGAGATTAAAAGAGAATGGCACCTGACCTGTCCAAGAAGTAAGTCACGAATATAAACACCCATTGTCGTTTTTCGACCATTAGATCCTGGAGAAAATTCCTACAAAGTAAAAGATTCAAAGCATGTAATACTTGTAAAAATATATAGGATAAATATGGAAGTGCTAAAATCTAATAAAACCACTAACAAAGATCCTTAATTTAGCAGATATAAGTGGAAATAAGTGACTACATAGGTCCACATTTTCACTTGTAAGTTCTAAAAATGTAGAAACAAAGATCCCTACGACTCGAGGTATTATGAAGTAGTAATATAATATGATAGAAATAGGTAAAACAATAATTAGATAAGAAACTGACTAATGTCATTTAAAAAGAAGTTACATATGTACCAACGGGGATCGAAACTGTTAAATGTATTTTTAACTGATCTCCAGCTTCCTCCATCAACCTTGAAAATTGTTGTCCTCAGCACGTACTAAATGACAATAGTATATAAGGAAAGTTGCTCTCCATATGTAGAAATCATGTTTTCTGGTTTTGAGAAGGCGTCTATGCAACCTGAGCACTTGGTAGTACATTAAACACATATCTCTCTAGATTTATAAATAAACACAAACTCTAACAGGTAACTCCGAGTGGGAGTGTGGGACAATTTATGCATGCGGTTCTTGTGCTAGAAACTACTGTATCCAAATTTACTTAACAATAATAGCTCACAGTGGTCCAAATCAAGCAGAACCATCTCCACTCCCCTTCACCACTTAAACCTTTTCTTAATAGTCAAGAAAAAAATTTAGAAAAATTATGAGGGGCGAGGAAACTAGAATAGTACCTCGTCATCTTTGATATACGGTTCAAACCAACCCCATAGCGTCTTTGGATCTGCAGCATACCTTAGGTAGAGGAATCCCACCTGAACAAGTTACATATCATTATTAAGGATACATATTTGTAATGGGTAACTGCAACACAATATATAAAAGTCACATTCTGAAATTCAGGAATTAGCATGTAAAAGAATATTCTGTCATAATTTTCCCTATCCCCACCTACACAACCAATCACGTAAATGCCGTTTCTGTCATAAAATGGTTTTCTAGTGTTCCAGTACATATATACATCCGCTTTAAAAAAACAGTCTTGGTAAAACAGAACCCACTTTCGCTTGAAGTTCGGGTAATATTTAACTAGGTCCACTATGTGGATTGTTTGTCTTCAACAGATAAAATCTTCATAGTGGTAAAACGGAGGATAAGATTACACTCAAAGCTTGATAAATTTTACTATGAAATTAAATTTTGTCCATACAACAGAAATTACCCCAACAAACAAGAAAAAGTTATGACGTAAGAAAGATTATAACAACATTCATAAAAGCATAGGCAGCATAGCATCATTAACTAAATAATTAGTGCATGATAAAATAATATAGGAAGGACAAGAGAGGTTTAACTTACGGCTCTGATGTAGGGGGAATCTGGGTGATCCAATAGGACTTGCATCTGCTTGGCAGTAAGTTTCATGGTGAAAAACTTATAAAGAAGGCAAAAAGCTGTAGAGGGACCTCGACAATTCCCAGTCATCCATGGTTCCACATGGTCCACTTGATTGTAAATCTCGTCAATGACTTCATAAAAAGTTTTGAAACGATAAAGCTCTTTAAAATAATCAGAGGAAAGAATGTTCATACAAAGAACCTTTTCGAGAAGCTGATCAATTGGCTTAATTGGTATCTCCATCCAACTTGTTACCCTGTGACAATGATAAATAAGAAAATTAAAAACATAAAGTTGACATACATAGATGCAATTAATAATAGCAAGAAGAAGAGCGGAAAAAAGGTTGCATATAGAGACAATATAGCAATCTGAATTGAAAATCCCAATTAATTCTTGAATTGTAAAATACGGGAGAGAAGAGCTTAAATAAATTCTTTAAGAGGAAGGAAAGACCTAAAAATTAAAAATTGAAATTAGGGGTTTTGAAAGTGTTGTGTTGATGTGAAATTAAAGATAAAGATATAGATATAGAGATAGAGATAGAGATAGAGATATATAAATTAACATGGTTGAAAACAACAAACACAGATCTTGAAACAAAATAGAGGATGCAAAAGATGGAGTCTTTTCGTACCTTGAATCCCAGACACACAGAGAGATGTTACAGTATATGTGTGTGCGTGTGTGTGTGTGTTTTGAATTCAATCAATATTATAAACCCTAATTTTGTACTCCACAAACAAAACAAGCTATCTAATCTGCCTGCTTCTCACGCAAATTCATACATTCATTCCATTTTGAATTCTGCTCATTGGGCTTCTTGGGCTTTTCTTACGTACCTTGTTCCACAAATAATATATAATTTGTTGGGCTTTGTCAATTTAACTTCTTCTTTTTTCATATTTTTGCAATTTATATTAGATATTTTATACTTTACAAATTTACCAATACTAGTTTATAACCCGTGAATTTCTTTTGATATGTAATAAATTTTATATGTTACAAATATATTTTTATGTAATCATTATTTAAAATATATTATTTTAATTTTAATATTAATAATTTAATATAAATTTAATTAATGATATGCATGGTTTAAAACTTATATTATAAAATTTTAAAATAAATATGTCGTTGATAGAATTCGAACCTTGAAATTTTAGTAAATTAATTTAATCATATAATATATTTAATAATTAGATCTAACGATTCTGATTTTTTAATAAAAATCTAATGGTCATTACTCTTAGTATACGAATTTCTATTATATTTTGTTAGTGATTATAAGATATGATATGATACTTTTGGGTATATATTAATTATTGCTAGATATGAAATGATTGGAAGTTATGATATGATGTTTTTAAGTGTTTATAAAAGGTAATATATTCAACTAGAAGTAAATGTGAAAAAAGCAATCGACTCATTACCATTAATTGTATTATGTTATTATTTATTTTAGGTGTTATAAGAGCATCTTCAA